>OZ018322.1:1033870-2233870 GCA_963969495.1 Ceratothoa steindachneri
CACACCTATCTTTAAGAAGGGATGTAAAAACCAGGCCAGTAATTACAGACCCATTAGCTTAACCTCAATAGTTGGAAAGTTGCTCGAAACGATCATTAGAGACAAGCTAGTAGAGTTCCTCGAAAACAATAACCTTATACGTGATAGCCAGCATGGTTTTAGGTCTAAGAGATCGTGCTTAACAAACCTAATTGACTTTTACCATAACCTTTTCAACCTATATAACGATACTAAATCATTAGATATAATTTACCTAGATTTCAAAAAGGCATTTGACAAAATTCCACATCAGAAACTCATGAACAAAGTGCGTACGCTAGGAATTAACGGTAATATATACGGATGGATTAGTAGCTGGTTAAAAAACAGGAAGCAGAGAGTGATAATAAATGGCGTGGAATCGGACTGGGTATCTGTTACCAGCGGTGTTCCCCAGGGATCAGTCCTGGGGCCTATTTTATTTACTATATACATCAATGACATAGACGTTGGAATAAATAATATCATATCTAAATTTGCAGATGACACGAAAATAGGTAACTCAGTACTATGCGAAGATGACAGGGCTAGCCTGCAGGCTGATATAAATAAAATTACCGAATGGTCTGAGAAATGGCAAATGCCATTTAATATCGACAAATGCCAAATCCTTCAGTGCGGAACAAAAAACAAAAAATACACCTATACAATGCAAGGCGGCTTAATAAACACAACCCCGCAGGTTAAAGATTTAGGAGTAATAATTACAGAAAACTTAAAAACATCAAACCAATGCGCAGCTGCTGCAAACAAAGCTAACACAGCACTAGGATTTATAAAAAGAAACTTTACTTATAAAAGCGAGGAGATAATTATGCCACTATATAAAAGTATTGTCAGGCCCCATCTCGAATACGCTGTACAGTTCTGGGCCCCTTACTTAATAAAAGACATAGATAAATTAGAAGCTGTACAACACAGAGCGACAAAACTTATCCCGTCAGTACGTAACAAACCTTACCACGAGAGGCTAAAAAAACTCAATCTATTTTCCGTGAGAAAACGAAGACTAAGGGGGCAGCTTATAGAGTGCTTCAAAATACTTAAAGGATTTAACAACGTTAATGCCAATAACTTGTTCACACTGACAGGGGAGTGTCCCACCCGTGGACATGATTCAAAACTTCAGGGTAAAAGAGCCACTATGGATGTAATAAAAAACTTCTTCACTTACTCGATTATTAATGATTGGAATAATTTGCCAAACGCAGTAGTGGACAGCAGAACTATAGATTCATTTAAAATGAGATTAGACAAACACTTAACAAATATTGGAATTGTTTAGCATAAGCTACAAAATAAAATGATATTACAAAAATATAACTCTTTCAGGTTTATGTAAGTGGTTTTCATATTCATTTCATTTAATTACTATTCAATGCAAATTTCCTTCAGGTACTGTCTTCTTACACCTGCAAGGTACTTTTCCCAAATTATTTCATGTACGGCTTTTGCCGGAGGGAGTGGAGGGTGGGGAGAGCCTAAAACTTTTCTATCCTTTACTTCTACTATTCTATGTGTAAGTGGCAGTAGATTTAAGGCCAGATCACCTTAGTCTGGGCCGTAAGGCCCGTGTGATCTGTGTATCTATGTAACTCTATGTAACTCTCTCTCTCTCTCTCTCTCTCTCTCTCTCTCTCTCTCTCTCTCTCAGCCGTGTCTCAGTTCGGACGTGTTTCCTTGTGCTCCCGCTGTTTAACTTGTGAAGTGTTTATTTGCCATCGATTTCTGCCTTTAAAGCGTGTTTTCGTAGAACCGTTGCTTTATTGTGACCTAATAACTGTTTTTATGGCGTATTTATTTTACCATTTGTTTACAAAAAGTGAATCTTTATATTTAGACATTTAAGTGACGTAATAATTGGTCGTTGCCATCTTTGATTGGGACGGCAAAAAGGACCAATCAGATTTAAGAATTTCCACTCTCAAACGAGACCCGACAAATCGACCAATCACACTACAGGATGACTCATTTGATTTAACAGCCGCCGCCATCTTGAATTCAACGAATTCGACGCTGATTTCAAATTGTCAGTAAGTTATTATCCTTGGCAAATTTATTTCCTTCTTTATTCGCTTGATTAGCTTACTCACTTTTCTCTTTTTTTCACCTCATCTTGCAAATTAATCCATTTAAATACACACATACACCAATCAGAAGAAAGAATTTCCACTCTCAAACGAGACCCGACAAACCGACCAATCACATCACAGGATGACTCATTTGATTTAACAGCCGCCGCCATCTTGAATTCAACGAATTCGACGCTGATTCCAAATTGTCAGTAAGTTATTATCCTTGACAAATTTATTTACTTCTTCATTCACTTGATTAGCTTATTCACTTTTCTCTTTTTTTCACCTCATTTTGCAAATTAATCCATTTAAATACACACATACATTAAATACATAAACTCTTCATACCGATAAGGAAACACAGAAAAAAAAACAACTAAAATGCCGGGCGCCCAAAGACTAAAGGCATTTTGTTTCAAATGTAAGACAGTTAAGTGGATCATAAATTTCCCGGAACAATGCTTTGAACAAATCACAGCCCAAAGTGTATGTCTCTTTTGCAAAATGGCAGAAAAGCATGAAAAGGAAAAGAATGAATTAATGAAAATCATTCATGACCTAACCAACAGAATCTCTGCACTAGAAACCAATAGATGTGATTGTGCTATCAATGAAAATCGAATAACTCGAATAGATCAAAAAGTAATCCAATTAGAACAATCTGTACTGCTTTTAGAAAACAAAATTGAAAATAACAGTGTCAGAGAAGAGCACTCGATAGCAATTACAAATAAACGAAAAACTAAATCAAAACCAAACACGAATACACTCGGTGTTCCCCAAAATAGAAATACACATCTAAAAGAAGAAGACACTTACTTAATTGGAGACTCCTTAATTAGAAACCAGATAGACTTTTTTGGTGCGAAAAATCATAGTAAACGTAAATTCTGGTGTTATCCCGGAGCGAACATCAAAAAAATAACTCAAGAGATAGACAACCTAACTTTAAAAAACCAAAATTGTTCCGTAATAACCAACGTTGGAACTAATGATGTCTTTTGTAATAGAAATTATGCTGGAAGTGAAAAGATAATTGAGGACTATTCTAAGCTCGTCGAAAAAATCAAATCAAAGACCAAGAGAGGCATGGTAATAGGATTAATACCGAGACTAAATTCAAATAGAGAAATGTTAAGTCGAGCAATAGGCATTAACGAGCGCGTAAAAAAGATATGTGACAAAGAAAATGTTAAATTCGTAGACCTATGGCAGAATTTTATCCGGAGAGAGGAATATTTCAAACTAGACGGAACGCATTTTAGCAGAAAAGGAAAAGAGCAATACGGAGACTTGCTCCATTTATACCTGACCGAAGTGCTAAAGCAACCTGCCATCTCTCCAGAACCCCAAGCTAATTCGGGAAACGACCTCGGTGCAAGACCAATAGTAAACGGATAAGTTCTCTCAAAGCAATTTTATTTAATGCTAGATCAATCCGTAATAAGTTTTTAGAATTCAAAGCGTTAGTAGCATTGAATAAATATGATATAATAGGCATCACCGAAACTTGGATCCATAGTCATACGAGGGATTATATCAGTGAATTTCAACTCGAAGGTTACAAATTATTTCACAAAGATAGAATCTACAAGGAAGGAGGTGGGGTGCTATTATATATAAGAGAAGACCTTCAGCCTATTAATTGTAATATAGAGACAGAATTTGAATTAATAGGAATAAAATTAAACATAAACAAATGTCTGTATATATACTTAGCCTATAGAAAGCCACACCATTCATATGAAGCAGATAATCGATTTTACGAAATTCTGACGAATGTTAGTAAAGACAAATTATCGCTTATTATTGGCGACTTTAACTGCCCCCAAATTAATTGGCTAACACGGAACTCAGATTCTGAAGGACAAAGATTACTCATTTTCATAGAGGAAAATCTGCTAACTCAATGGGTCACCGAGCCTACTAGAGGAGAGAATATATTGGACTTAATCTTAACTTCAGATGATGAAATTATCTCAAACGTAACTGTATGCGATCAACTCGGTGGCTGCGACCATAACCTAATAGAATTCGAATTAAATTTACCGAACCAAAAAATTGTAAGAAGTAATGAAAAATTAGATTTCAGAAAGGCAAACTTCGTGGCTTTAAAACAAAGTCTCATAAACTATCAACTAAATGGCAGAGACATTAATGAAGTATGGAACGAGTTTAAATACAATCTTTTAAGGAAACAATCTCAATTCATTCCTCAAGCAGTCAGGAAAAGTGGAAAAAATCAAAATCCCAAATGGATGACTAATGAAATTAAGAGGGACATTAACAAAAGAAAAGAGGCTTATAAGGCGTTTAAATTAAACAGCTCAGAAGAAAATAAAAAGAAATATTTTGTTCTCAGAAGAAAGATAAAAACTGGAATTAGGAGAGCAGAGCGTAACGAGGAAATGAGGGTAGCATTAAATTGTAAAGGAAACCCCAAAGAATTTTACGCCCTAGTTAACAGTAGAAAACCAATAAAAAACATCATTGGCCCAATCAACGATGGTCACAATAATTTACAAGTTAAGGATAAAGATATAGCTACTGCGCTAAATGAGTACTTTGGCTCGGTTTTCACCGACGACACCTCAAATCAAAATATCGCTCCGTATAATGAGTATTTAGGAAATAACGCACTAGAAATGTTCAAATGCACGAGCAAGGATGTACAAATACGAATAGATAAAATGAATAAATTTAAATCCCCAGGACCTGATAAAATAGTGCCAAGAGTAATCAAAGAAGTAAAGGATGCAGTGGTGGACCAGATAACCTACATTTTTAACTTATCACTTGAAAATAATACTGTTCCTCAAGACTGGAAATTAGCTAATGTCACTCCAATATTTAAAAAAGGACGCAAAGATCTACCATGCAATTATCGACCAATAAGTCTGACATCAATAATTGGCAAAATGCTGGAAAGTATTATAGCAGAAAAAATAGTAAGCCACTTAGAAACCAATGAACTGCTAAGAAACACACAACACGGATTTAGGAAACACAGATCTTGTCTTACAAACTTGCTAGAGTTTTTTCATTACATTAACACCATTCATGATAGTGAGAGATCTGTCGACATCCTGTATTTAGATTTTCAAAAGGCTTTTGACAAGGTGCCACACGGGAAATTAATGTCCAAAGTTAGAGCCCTAGGAATACGAGGCAAAATAGCGAATTGGATTGAAGACTGGCTTAGTAATCGTATGCAGAGGGTGGTGATCAATGGAGAAGAGTCCGAGTGGATAACTGTAAATAGCGGCGTTCCTCAGGGATCAGTCTTGGGCCCCTTGCTTTTTATTATATATGTAAATGATATAGACGTGGGATTAATCTCTAAGATCTCCAAATTCGCTGACGACTGCAAATTGGGTAAAAGCATAGTTACCGAGCAAGATATAATAGATTTTCAAAAGGACATTGACCACATATCTGAATGGTCTGAAAGATGGAATCTCCCACTAAATCTTGACAAATGCAAATTAATGCACGTTGGCCACAAAAATCCGAAGGCAGAATTCAAACTCAATAACAAAATAATAGCAGAAACAGAAATCCAAAAGGACCTCGGTGTTTGTATATCTAATGACCTAAAGTTCACACAGCACTGTGTTGATGTAGAAAAGAAAGCGCGAAAGATACTTGGATACATTAAGAGACAGATCAGCTATAAAAGCGAGACGGTAATAATTAACTTATACAATGCTCTAGTAAGACCACAATTAGAATACTGTGCACAGGTATGGTCACCCTCCCTCAGAAAGGACATAAAAAGATTGGAGAGAGTACAAGCCACGGCTACGAAGATGATTCCCTCATTAAGAAAATACAATTACGAAACAAGACTGGAAAAGTTAAATCTATACAAACTAGAAACTAGACGTATGCGAGGTCAGCTCATTGAAGTATTTAAAATCCTAAAAGGAATTGAAAATGTAGACTACACCACCTGGTTCGAATTCAATAAAAATATGACACGAAATAACAGCATGAAACTAGTTCCGAAAAAGTACAGTCTTAATTTATGTGGAAATTTTTTCTCGTACAAAATTGTAAATGCATGGAACCAGTTATCGGAAGAGATTGTCTCGAGTCCTACCGTTAATACTTTCAAAAAGAGATTAGATAAAATTATAAGGACGATTACTTTTTAAGATAATATTTTTTTGTATGTTTGTTTTAAACAATTGATTCTTAACTAAATAATACAATAAAGACATAGGCTCCGCTTTACTATAAAAATTCCTGATTGTACACTTTCTTTCGGACAGCAGGTGTCTTTTCATACTTTTCATGCCCGATTGACTCGGGTGGGAGAGGTGGGAGGGGAGAGCCTTAAACTGTACTATACTTTCTCTAAAGCAATTGTTAAGAAAAAAACACAACAAAAGTACCCCCTCGGTATGGACAAACTAGTCTTTTGAGGTACTAATATTCCTTGTAACTCCTTGTAACACACACTCTCTCTCTCTCTCTCTCTCTCTCTCTCTCTCTCTCTCTCTCTCTCTCTCTCTCTCTCTCTCTCTCTCTCCTCTCTCTCTCTCTCTCTCTCTCTCTCTCTCTCTCTCTCTCTCTCTCTCTCTCTCTCTCTCTATATATATAAGATCAGAATTAAAAGTAACGGAGGTAGAACTTACAACATAATGAAGTGGAGCTGATCTGTGTTAAACTACATTTACGAGATTTTAAAATAAACATAAGCACTGTTTACCGTCGCCCAAATACTACCGTTAATGAGGACCTGGAAAATATATAGAATGTTGCAAGAAACATTACAGGGAGGAACAAACGCTATTACTGGGAGATTTTAATTTACCTAATATCTGCTGCGGACTTGGACTAGCCAACAAGAAAAATTAATGACAATTTTATCGATACTAATTATTTACACCAATTGCGTAAGGGAGCCAACCAGAGGAAATAATATACTAGACCTAGTTATTGCATCCCAGGAAAATTTAATATCAACTCTGGCCGTAGCGGAACATATAGGTACATGTGACCATAAACTAATCCGCTTTGATCTAAATGCCAGGTATTCAACTACCAATAACTATTCAAAAGTACCAGACTACAGTAAAGCTAACTTAGAGGGCCTCAGAGAAGCCCTGGGAAATATTCACGAGCAGCTGATAGAAATAGAAGATGTAAATCAACTTTGGAATAAATTTAAAGAACTTATTTTTATAGCCCAAGAAAACCATGTTCCTCTTAAGACAAGGAATAGTAACGCGAATAGAGGCAATCCGCCGTGGTTTAATAATGACATCAAACGAGCAATTAGAGATAGGAACCGTCTCCACACATTATTAAAACCACAATAGAAGCTATCAAGTTAACCAACAATACAACACTAGCAGAAGAAAGGTTAAAACACTCATAAGATCAAAGAAACGTCAATACGAAATCGAGATAGCAAAAGCAAGCACCACTAATCCCAAACACTTCTATACTTATATCAATAGAAATAGGCAAATGAGAAGCGGGATTGGCCCCTTGAAAACCAGTTGGGTGAAATTATTTCAGATGATATGGGTATGGCTAATATCTTAAACGAGTTTTTTAGTTCAGTCTTCACCTTAGGATATACTAATAACGATAACAACGAGTCTATACAGGTCAGGACACCCATCACTAAGGAGCCTGGAAGTAAATCCGCAACTAGTAATTGATAAATTAAAGAAAATGAACTCGTACAAGACTCCTGGTCCTGATAAATTTTACCCTAGAATCTTAAAACATGTCCATAATGAGTTAGCAGAGTCACTTGCTCTCATTTTTAACAAATCTCTCGAGCATGGGGTCCGTCCCTGATGATTGGAGGAAGCTAACGTCACACCTATCTTTAAGAAGGGATGTAAAAACCAGGCCAGTAATTACAGACCCATTAGCTTAACCTCAATAGTTGGAAAGTTGCTCGAAACGATCATTAGAGACAAGCTAGTAGAGTTCCTCGAAAACAATAAACCTTATACGTGATAGCCAGCATGGTTTTTAGGTCTAAGAGATCGTGCTTAACAAACCTAATTGACTTTTACCATAACCTTTTCAACCTATATAACGATACTAAAATCATTAGATATAATTTACCTAGATTTCAAAAAGGCATTTGACAAAATTCCACATCAGAAAACTCATGAACAAAGTGCGTACGCTAGGAATTAACGGTAATATATACGGGATGGATTAGTAGCTGGTTAAAAAAACAGGAAGCAGAGAGTGATTATAAATGGCGTGGAATCGGACTGGGTATCTGTTACCAGCGGTGTTCCCCAGGGATCAGTCCTGGGGCCTATTTATTTACTATATACATCAATGACATAGACGTTGGAATAAATAATATCATATCTAAATTTGCAGATGACACGAAAATAGGTAACTCAGTACTATGTGAAGATGACAGGGCTAGCCTTCAGGCTGATATAAATAAAATTACCGAATGGTCTGAGAAATGGCAAATGCCATTTAATATCGACAAATGCCAAAATCCTTCAGTGCGGAACAAAAAACAAAAAATACACCTATACAATGCAAGGCGGCTTAATAAACACAACCCCGCAGTTAAAGATTTAGGAGTAATAATTACAGAAAACTTAAAAACATCAACCAATGCGCAGCTGCTGCAAACAAAGCTAACACAGCACTAGGATTTATAAAAAGAAACTTTACTTATAAAAGCGAGGAAATAATTATGCCACTATATAAAAGTATTGTCAGGCCCCATCTCGAATACGCTGTACAGTTCTGGGCCCCTTACTTAATAAAAGACATAGATAAATTAGAAGCTGTACAACACAGAGCGACAAAACTTATCCCGTCAGTACGTAACAAACCTTACCACGAGAGGCTAAAAAAACTCAATCTATTTTCCCGTGAGAAAACGAAGACTAAGGGGGCAGCTTATAGAGTGCTTCAAAATACTTAAAGGATTTAACAACGTTTAATGCCAATAACTTGTTCACACTGACAGGGGAGTGTCCCACCCGTGTGGACATGATTCAAACTTCAGGGTAAAAGAGCCACTATGGATGTAATAAAAACTTCTTCACTTACTCGATTATTAATGATTGGAATAATTTGCCAAACGAGGTAGTGGACAGCAGAACTATAGATTCATTTAAAATGAGATTAGACAAACACTTAACAAATATTGGAATTGTTTAGCATAAGCTACAAAATAAAATAATATTACAAAAATATAACTCTTTCAGGTTTATGTAAGTGGTTTTCATATTCATTTCATTTAATTACTATTCAATGCAAATTTCCTTCAGGTACTGTCTTCTTACACCTGCAAGGTACTTTTCCCAAATTATTTCATGTACGGCTTTTGCCGGAGGGAGTGGAGGGTGGGGAGAGCCTAAAACTTTTCTATCCTTTACTTCTACTATTCTATGTGTAAGTGGCAGTAGATTTAAGGCCAGATCACCTTAGTCTGGGCCGTAAGGCCTGTGTGATCTGTGTATCTATGTAACTCTATGTAACTCTCTCTCTCTCTCTCTCTCTCTCTC
The DNA here is from genome assembly GCA_963969495.1 of Ceratothoa steindachneri. Classification (NCBI taxonomy): domain Eukaryota; kingdom Metazoa; phylum Arthropoda; class Malacostraca; order Isopoda; family Cymothoidae; genus Ceratothoa; species Ceratothoa steindachneri. Next base: position 1,043,499 of record OZ018322.1, read on the forward strand.
TCTCTCCCTCTCTCTCTCTCTCTCTCTCTCTCTCTCTCTCTCTCTCTCTCTCCTCTCTCTCTCTCTCTCTCTCTCTCTCTCTCTCTCTCTCTCTCTCTCTCTCTCTCTCTCTCTCTTTTGATCCCTCCTCAGTCGTCTTTGATCCCTCCTCAAAGCTTGACGTGTTTTAAAGAGCGCTCGCCCAATCTTATTTAATTCAGAAGTGATCTACTCATAATTAGTGTTGTTTCTATTTGTTTCCATTTTTCATTTGTTCTTATCGTGTACCCATACTTTTGTTTCATTCCCCTTGTGACCTTATTTATCCCTCAGACTTAGTTATATACAGTTTTATTTTCCGAGTTTTGTGAAATTTTCAGTTCATTTTGGCTTCTTTATTCATCCTCCTGTCTACTGAAGAAAGCTAAGTTTTTGTTTTCCTTTTTATTATTATTGTCATTATCATTAATATTTTTTTTTGACTGGTTCTTATTCACATATTCTATCTTTCAATTCAGTTATTTTCATACCGCTGTATTTTCTTATAATTGACTTCACCCAAGGGAGATCTTGAAACGCTACTTTGACAGTTTTATTGTCTTTATCCGGCTTTTAAATTAGCAGGAAGCTCGGGATTTAACACATCCTCTCTTTCTCCTCTCCCTTTAATCCACTTTATATATATATATATACATATATTTATAAGTATATATATATATATATATATATATATATATATATTTGTATACAGTAATCTAATTCGCTCTTTGTTAACATGCCGGGGCCTGAACGTTTAAAAACTGTTTGTCCTAAATGCGATTGTACACGCTGGGTTATAGATTTTAAAGAAGCGAGCTATGCTGCCATAACCGACTCATCTATATGCCTTTTTTGTGAGATTAGAAACGAACATAAAAGGGAAACAGACGAACTGAACGAAACTATATGCGCGCTTAGAAAGGAAATAGCCGAGCTTAGAACCCAACACCCTACAAATGCGCCCGTTACTCCTACCTGTGTTTCGCTAGAAGTATTTACTAACTTAGAAAAAAAGGTCTCTTCTTTGCAGGAGTTCATAGAAAGAAATGTTGCAGTTAATAATCCCAAGACTAAAACGACAAAAGAAAACCAAATTACCACAAAAGGGAAGGGAGTACCATCTCGGCCAGCTAGCAGTAAAGTAAACATTCCTATCAATAAAAATAATTCTTTTCAGCAGGTAAAAAAAGGAGCAAGACCACAGCAAAAGATGTTTCTCCCGATTAAGACTCATAATTCTTTTCAAGCATTAGCAGATCGAAAGGAGGAATCAGAAGTCGAATGTGCAATTGTGGGGGATTCCATAATAAGGGGCCAACTTGACTCATTTTGCAGGTTAAAGCCAACGAAACGAAAAAGATTCTGTCTACCAGGTGCCTCCGTCGACGACATTACTAACTCGATTGACCCTCTCTTTCAGGACGTAAAGAAGGAAACAGTCATGGTTGTACATGTGGGAACAAATAATGTGCTGACCACTCGATCGGAAGAATTACTCGACAAATACAAGAAGATGATTCGAGCTTTTAAATCTAAAACTAATAATTTCATCATTTCAGGAATTCTTCCGCGTAGTAAGGGCAGGGACAGTTTCTACAGTAGAGCCCACTATACTAATAATTGTCTTGAAACAATTTGCAGGAGTGAGAGTGTCGAATTTGTGAACCTTTGGGATGACTTCTATAACAAAAGTGAACTTTTTCTCCCAGACGGCCTTCACCTCAATAACATGGGCTCTACTCGGTTGTCGAGACTATTTACAGAAGCAATCGCAAATTTTCAGATACTACAGAGGTTCCGCGCGATAAAAGAATAAAAAACATTTCGTGTAAAAATTTGAGAAATTCTCTTAAAGCTACCCTATTTAACGCTAGATCACTCCGAAACAAATTTTCAGAATTCCAAACGTTGGTAGCATTAAATAAGTATGACATAATAGGCATTACTGAAACTTGGATACATAGTCATACGAGAGACTATATTAGTGAATATCATTTGCAAGGCTACAAATTATTTAGCAAGGATAGAATATATAAAGAAGGAGGTGGAGTTCTTTTGTATATAAATGAGGAGCTTCACCCTATTAACTGTAATATAGACACAGATTTTGAATTAATAGGAGTAACATTAAATATAAAAAAGTGTTTGCATATCTTCTTAGTCTATAGAAAGCCCCACTGTTCATATGAAGCGGATCAAAGATTATATGAAACTCTGACGAACGTAAGTAAAGACAAATTCTGTCTCATTATTGGCGACTTTAATTGCCCCCAAATAAATTGGCTGACAAAGAACTCGGATTCGGAAGGCCAAAGATTACTAAATTTTATAAACGATAATTTGTTAACTCAGTGGGTCACCGAGCCAACAAGAGGAGGAAATATATTAGACTTAATTTTAACTTCGGATGACGAACTTATTTCAAGAGTTTACGTCGGCGACCAACTTAGCGGTAGTGACCATAATCAAATAGAATTTGAATTAAGCTTACCCCAAGTAAGGAATATACGTAGTATTACAAAATTTGACTTCCGAAAGGCAAATTTTAGAGGGTTAAGAAATAGTCTCAGGAACTTTAATATAAACGGTACAGATATAAATGAAGTGTGGAACAAGTTTAGAGACAATCTTCTAAGGCAACAATCTCAATTCATTCCTTTAGCAATCACTAAATTAGGAAAAAAACAAAATCCCAAATGGTTAACAAGTGAAATAAAAAGAGACATCAATAGAAGAAAAAATGCTTATAAGATGTTTAAACTGAACAGTTCAGACACTAACAAGAAGAATTATTTCAATCTGAGGAGACGGGTAAAAACCGAAATAAGGAGAGCAAAGCGCAACGAAGAAATGAGGGTGGCACTAAACTGTAAAAGAAACCCCAAAGAATTTTATGCCCTAGTTAATAGTAGAAAACCAATAAAAAACAGTATTGGGCCAATCATGGACGGACACAATAAGTTACAAGTTAAAGATAAAGACATATCCACTGTACTAAACGAATATTTTGCATCTGTTTTTACCAACGACACTTCTAATCCAAATATCGAGCCTTACTGTGAGTACTCAGGAAATGGCACACTAGAAAATATTGAATGCACGGGGATTGATGTAGAAATAGCAATAGATAAAATGAAGAGATTCAAATCCCCCGGGCCTGACAAACTAGTGCCAAGAATAATAAAAGAATTGAAGGATGTTCTAGTGGATCAATTAACGTACATCTTCAATTTATCCCTTGAAGCTGGGGCTGTTCCTCAGGACTGGAAACTAGCTAATGTCACGCCAATATTCAAAAAAGGACGAAAAGATTTACCAAGTAATTATCGACCAATAAGCCTGACATCGGTGGTAGGCAAGATGCTAGAGCGTATTATTGCAGATAAAATAGTGAGCCATCTAGAAACAAACGAACTGCTATTCAACACGCAGCATGGATTTAGGAAGCATAGGTCCTGTCTTACCAATTTATTAGAGTTTTTACATTACATTAATATAATTCATGATAGTGATAGATCTGTAGACATTTTGTATCTAGATTTTAAAAAGGCCTTCGATAAAGTCCAACACAAGGAACTAATGTGTAAAGTCAGAGCCTTAGGAATACGTGGAAAAATAGCAAATTGGATTGAAGATTGGCTTAGCGATCGTAAGCAAAGAGTAGTGATTAATGGAGAAGAGTCCAATTGGAAAGCTGTAACTAGTGGAGTTCCCCAGGGATCGGTCTTGGGACCCTTGCTCTTCATTATATATGTGAATGACATAGACGTTGGAATAATTTCTAAAATCTCAAAATTCGCCGACGATTGTAAACTGGGTAAAAGCATAGTCACCGAGCAAGATAGACTAGATTTTCAGAGTGACATTGATCACATAAGTGAATGGTCTAGGAAGTGGAAACTTCCCCTTAACCTGGAGAAATGTAAAGTAATGCACATTGGTCACAAAAATCCTAAGGCAGATTACAAACTCGAGAGCGAAACATTAACAGAATCAGAAATCGAAAAAGATCTCGGTATCTATGTCACAAACGATCTCAAGTTCACTCGACAGTGCGTCAATGTTGAAAAGAAAGCGCGGAAGATACTAGGTTATATAAAGAGACAAATCACTTATAAAAGCGATACAACTGTAATCAACTTGTATAACGCCCTAGTGAGACCCCATTTGGAATACTGTGCGCAGGCTTGGTCACCCTCCTTCAGAAAAGACATTGAAAGATTAGAAAGAGTTCAGGCCACAGCTACTAAAATGATACCTTCGTTAAGAAATTATAGTTATGAAACACGAATAGACAAGCTAAACCTTTACAAGTTGGAAACTAGACGTGTACGAGGCCAGTTGATTCAAGTATATAAAATACTAAATAGAATTGATAATGTGGATTACTCAATCTGGTTCGAGTTCAACAGAAATGTAACAAGGAATAACAGTATGAAGCTAATCCCTCCAAAATACAAATTGAATGTATGCGGTAATTTCTTTTCGTATAAAATAGTAAATATTTGGAATCAGTTAACGGAAGAGGTCGTTTCGAGCCCCAGTGTCGAGGCGTTTAAAAGGAGGTTAGATAAAATCATAAAAACGCTTACATACTAAAAACATAAGATTACACTGAAAATAATTAGATTAAGAATATTAAAAGAAAAATAATAATGTAGAAATGCATTTCTGCTTTCCTGTCGAAATTCCTGTTTGTGTACTTTTTTTTCTAGCACAGCGGGTATCTTTTCATCTTTCATTGCCCGAAAGATCGGGCGGGAGAGGTGGGAGGGGAGAGCCTTAAACTTTACTATACTATTTTATGACGAGTAGATTGAATAGCAATATTAAATGAGTACCTCCTCGGTATGGACTAACTTAGTCTTCTGAGGTACTATCTTTCCTTGTAACTCCTTGTAACACTCTCTCTCTCTCTCTCTCTCTCTCTCTCTCTCTCTCTCTCTCTCTCTCTCTCTCTCTCTCTCTCTCTCTCTCTCTCTCTCTCTCTCTGACGCGAGGCTAGAAGAGTGCGAGGCAGTTGAAGACTCTTGGAACAGTTTCAAAACCACATTCATGAGTCTTCAATCGCGTTTCATCCCTCTGAAATGCCCCCGTCGGTCGTCTGTTCAACCAAAGTGGTTTAATCGAGAAATCGGCCAACTGCTTAGGGAGAAGAGAAATGTGTACCGGCAATCGAAGATCTCGGGTGACTTTGACGAATACCGGAGGCTAGCCAGGAGAGTGAAGTCCAGCATAAGGGCGGCTAAGCGGTCTGAGGAACTCCGAGTGGCGAGACTCAGTAAAGAGAATCCCAAGGAGTTTTTTGGATATGTGAACAGCCGTAAACCAATCCGTCGAACGATTGGCCCTTTGAGGAATGAGGAGGGGACATTAAAGCATTCAGATGCAGAAAATGCTAACCTCCTCAACGACTACTTCTCTTCGGTGTTTACTGAAGAGTGTGGTCCCATTCCCCAGCCCACGGATTCCTACTCGGGGGAAAAGCTGGAGGCAATGGACTTCACCGAAGGAGAAATAAAGAAAAAGATCGCTGACCTAAAGACGAATAAGTCCCCTGGACCGGACGGGTTTCTACCCAAGGTGTTGAAGAAAGTGTGCGATGAAGTATTACGACATCTGTGCGCTATCTTTAACATGTCAATCCGGACCGGATGCGTTCCTAGAGACTGGCGTGAGGCGGAGGTGACTCCGATCTTCAAGAAAGGATCCTCCAGCCATCCGTCAAACTACCGACCTATCAGTCTGACTTCGATAGTCGGTAAACTCATGGAAAGCATGATGGTGGAGAAAATAACGTCGTTTTAGAGTCAAACCTGCTACTGAGGAGTTCCCAGCACGGCTTCCGAAGGCAACGGTCATGCCTGACGAACCTTGTAGAATTCTTCCACTTCGTTTTCAGCGAGCACGATCGGGACAAGGCGGTGGATGTGGTCTACCTAGACTTTCAGAAAGCCTTTGATAAGGTACCACACCGCCGCCTTCTCCGGAAAGTGCGAGCGCTTGGCATAGACGGAAAGGTAGCCGGCTGGATCGAGAACTGGCTAAGTGGCAGACGGCAACGGGTGGTGGTGAATGGACAGTCTTCTGAGTGGGTGCCCGTTACTAGCGGGGTGCCTCAAGGTTCTGTCCTGGGACCACTACTATTCATCATCTACGTCAACGACATGGACGGTGGCATGGTTGCCAAGATTTCCAAATTTGCCGACGATACCAAGCTTGGTATGAACGTGGCAAAGGATGGAAATACTGCCCGCCTGCAGGAAGATCTTGGGAAGATTGGGGAGTGGTCGGACACGTGGCAAATGCCTTTTAACGTGGGCAAATGCAAAGTGATGCATATCGGCCACAGAAACCCCCAATCTCAGTATATCCTTAAGGGCACTGCTATGGAATCCACCGACACTGAGAAGGACTTGGGTGTAACAATCACTAGTGACCTCAAGTTCTCGAAACAGTGCATTGAGGCGGAGAAAAAGGCCCAAAGGATGCTAGGCTATATTAAGCGCCAGTTTGGTTATCGGAACCAGGAGATTGTACTGTGCCTGTACAACTCACTTGTCCGACCGCACCTGGAGTATGCCGTACAATTTTGGAGTCCTTCATTGCGAAAGGACATCGCGAGATTGGAACGCGTACAAGCCAGGGCAACCAAGCTGATTCCCTCTATCCGACATAAATGTTATGAGGATAGACTAAGGGAGTTAGATATGTTCTCGCTGGAAACCCGTAGACTGCGTGGTCAGCTCATCGAAGTCTTCAAAATACTTCGAGGGTTTGACAATGTTTACTACCGGGATATTTTCACACTGAGTGAGAACAGAACGCGCAATCACGGCTTCAAACTTGAACTGAAGCGTTACAACCGCAATCTGTGAGGAAACTTTTTCACCTACAGTATCTGCGGTAAGTGGAACGCACTTCCAATGGAAGTTGTCAACAGTGAATCTGTTGACCAGTTCAAGTCAAGACTAGACAAAGTCTTGAAAAGTGGCAGTTTAGGGACGCAAAACAATTGAGCAGCCATGTGCCCGCTCAATTGCTAGTCCAAAGGTACCCTCTTTGAATGGACCGTAAGGTCTCCTAGGGTACTTACTTTCCTTGTTACTCCTCGTTACTCTCTCTCTCTCTCTCTCTCTCTCTCTCTCTCTCTCTCTCTCTCTCTCTCTAAAATTACCGAATGGTCTGAGAAATGGCAAATGCCATTTAATATCGACAAATGCCAAATCCTTCAGTGCGGAACAAAAAACAAAAAATACACCTATACAATGCAAGGCGGCTTAATAAACACAACCCCGCAGGTTAAAGATTTAGGAGTAATAATTACAGAAAACTTAAAAACATCAAACCAATGCGCAGCTGCTGCAAACAAAGCTAACACAGCACTAGGATTTATAAAAAGAAACTTTACTTATAAAAGCGAGGAGATAATTATGCCACTATATAAAAGTATTGTCAGGCCCCATCTCGAATACGCTGTACAGTTCTGGGCCCCTTACTTAATAAAAGACATAGATAAATTAGAAGCTGTACAACACAGAGCGACAAAACTTATCCCGTCAGTACGTAACAAACCTTACCACGAGAGGCTAAAAAAACTCAATCTATTTTCCGTGAGAAAACGAAGACTAAGGGGGCAGCTTATAGAGTGCTTCAAAATACTTAAAGGATTTAACAACGTTAATGCCAATAACTTGTTCACACTGACAGGGGAGTGTCCCACCCGTGGACATGATTCAAAACTTCAGGGTAAAAGAGCCACTATGGATGTAATAAAAAACTTCTTCACTTACTCGATTATTAATGATTGGAATAATTTGCCAAACGCAGTAGTGGACAGCAGAACTATAGATTCATTTAAAATGAGATTAGACAAACACTTAACAAATATTGGAATTGTTTAGCATAAGCTACAAAATAAAATAATATTACAAAAATATAACTCTTTCAGGTTTATGTAAGTGGTTTTCATATTCATTTCATTTAATTACTATTCAATGCAAATTTCCTTCAGGTACTGTCTTCTTACACCTGCAAGGTACTTTTCCCAAATTATTTCATGTACGGCTTTTGCCGGAGGGAGTGGAGGGTGGGGAGAGCCTAAAACTTTTCTATCCTTTACTTCTACTATTCTATGTGTAAGTGGCAGTAGATTTAAGGCCAGATCACCTTAGTCTGGGCCGTAAGGCCCGTGTGATCTGTGTATCTATGTAACTCTATGTAACTCTCTCTCTCTCTCTCTCTCTCTCTCTCTCTCTCTCTCTCTCTCTCAACACAGCCACCTTGTCGTCGGTGAGAGAGCTTGCGTGATCTGCCTGAGTTAAGCTAGCTAAGCTGGGGGACTTTTAGTCCGGTAGGATCACCCATGCCAGTAAGGTAGCTGTAGTAGGATCCAGACTAAGGGTTGTCAAACTTCTCTACCACTTCTTTGATGCGTCTCCTTGCATCCCCCTACCAACCCATTCGATTCTGTTAGTACTAAGTTTCACCAACTCTCTTCAACTGTCAAAAAATCAATACAAAAACCCAATAACAAAAAAAAACCTTCATCTCTATTACACATAAGTTGTTTATTAATAAGGGCCTCACCAGCTCCCTTATGCCGCGTGAGAAGAGAGGCTTTGGAACCTCTTTAAATAACGCCTTGGAGCACTCATAGGTTACAAGAGACTGAGATTGAAGGGATCTTAGGCGTTTGGGGTACGATTAATGGAGAAATGCTAGGTACCCCTTAAAAGCATTCTCCTAACGTGTAATTGCCTGACCAGCTCCCTGTGACCGCTACTTGGTGAATAAAGGCTCAACTGATCTTTGGAGAGAGAGCTTTTGTGCCTTGCTGGTTGCCAGATCAGCTAAAGATCTCGGATGAAGTCGTGGGCACTTAGCTTTACTATTTGCCTCAAGTCTGGCCGTTTTTAGTTGATTAGTAGGGCTTAGTAGGAAGACAGTTACACCTCAAGCACCCCTGTCGAAAAATCAGAGAACCAGTTCACTGGGGCTCTCGTGCTGCTCAGTTGGGAGCTGCGGCACGATTGGGGACGTCCGGCCCAGGGGAGACCTTAGGGTTGGTGTGCTTGATCAAAGGGTTTCTGTTCGCCGAACGACCGAAAACCTCCTGGAAATAGGCGGATGAGATTAGTGCGAGAGAAAATCACAACCAAAAACCCCTTTTTTAATGCGTATGGTCCGAGATTTTTGCAAGATGGCGAAGAAGAATGGTCCTTCGTTTCGAAAGCTAACCTGCAAAATATGCAAAGTCTATAGATGGAGTGAAGACTTCGGGGGAAGGAGTTGCAAGGAACTCACAGATGGCGTCAGTGTCTGTGACTTCTGCGAACTCGAGAAGCGCCTGGGCGAGAGCATCGCTCAACTGAGAGAGGAGAACTCCCTCCTTAAAAGGGAAGTTCAACTCTTAAAAACAGAGAGATGCAGATGCTCAGGCGAGAAGGCTCCGGACGTCCAACAGCCGATTTCTTCTGCTGAAGGGCTTCCTCAACGAGCCAAAAAGAAGAGAAGAAAGAAGAGAAAGTAGAAATAGAAGAAGAGAAAGTAGAAAGAGAAGAAGAGAAAGTAAAAGGAGAAGAAGAGAAAGTAGAAAGAGAAGAAAAGAAACTGGAAACAGAAGAAGAGAAAGTAGAAGCAGAAGAAGAGAAACGGGAAACAAACGAAGAGATAGCAAAGGAAGTCAAGAAGAAGAAGAAGAAAAAAAAATTAGAGATACAAGAGGAAAGCGGCAAGTCGCCTCCGAAAGGAAAGACTAAGTCGTCCGCAGTCAAATGTGCAAGAGTCACCCTTATTGGTGATTCTCAAGCACGGGGTCTGAAGCCCCTGCTAGCGGCCCGCCTTCGCACAAGCGTTAAGGTGAGCTGCATCCCAGGTTGTGGGAATATGCAGGTAAGAGCTGAGGCCGAGAAGTCTCAGATTTCAGAGACTTCAGTCGTTGCCCTTATGGTAAGTGGCAACGACCTCTACCTCAGAGGAGGTAGGGTAGGCCCTACAGGTGAAATTATGAGGACAGTTATGGGCGCTGTCGACGACTGTGGACTGAAAACCCGCAGACGCGTCGTGGTGGGGATGCTCCCGAGGTGGGGTCCAAGCCGGACTGCCCACTTGAGGAACATGTCGCTAAACAGGCGCCTTGCAGACCTCTGTACGGCTGAGGGTGTCTTTTTTGTGGACCCGTACGCCGTGTTCTATGGTAGAAAAGACCTCTACCAAAGGGACGGGGTGCACCTCTCCTTTAAGGGCAAGGCGTTCCTAGCCAACCTCATCCAGGATGTCGTGGAGCGCACCCAAAGGAGTGTCCGGCCCATTGGGAAGGCGGACGTACGCCAGTACGCCCGAGTCACTCCCCAAACAACCTTCTCGGAGGTTGTTAAAAATGGTGCCACCACGACAAACAAGAAGCCGGGAAACGGAAGAGTATAGGGGGTCCTACATTTTGGGACTCCCTGAAGGTTCTTCTGTTCAATGCGAGGTCAATCAGGAACAAGTTTCCTGAGCTCTGTGGCCTCGTAGCGACGGAAGAACCCGAAATGGTAGCCATAACAGAATCGTGGATAAAAACGTCAAACCGAGACTTTGAAGGCGAATTCACGGTTCCTGGCTACCAACTCTTCCACAAAGATAGGCCAGACAGAGAGGATGGCGGTGTAATGTTGTCTGTCAAGGATACAATCAAATCTACGAACTCCAACGTTATATCCGACCACGAGCTCCTAGGCGTTGACCTAGAGATCGGTCCTGCCAAATACAGGACCCTGCTGCTTTACAGACCCCCTTCCCAACCTGTTGAGAAGGACAGGGAACTGTACCAGCTGCTGGGTGAGCTGGTTCAAGGCAGAGTGTGCATCGTTATGGGCGATTTCAACAGCCAAGTTGACTGAGAAACCAGAGCAGCCTGTGGCGAGAGCGCGCTACTCCTGGAGTTCGCCAACAACGAGTTCCTCACTCAATGGGTCAGAGAACCGACGAGAGGAGACAATATCCTCGACTTGGTCTTCACCTCTGAGGATGATATCGTTGAGGATATCTCTGTAGGCGAAGAGCTCGGTGGCAGTGATCACCAGCTAGTTAGATTTAGCGTCAAGATCCCGAAGGTAAGGTCTGTTGCCAGTCAATTAAAGAAACTTGACTTGAGAAGAGCAGACTTTGCAAGCCTTCGAGCTGGACTGACTGACGTGAGGCTAGAAGTGTGCGATGCCGTTGAAGACTCGTGGAATAGTTTCAAAACCACATTCATGAGTCTTCAATCGCGTTTCATCCCTCTGAAATGCCCCCGTCTGTCTTCTGTTCAACCTAAGTGGTTTAATCGAGAAATCGGCCAACTGCTTAGGGAGAAGAGAAATGTGTACCAGCAATCGAAGATCTCGGGTGACTTTGACGAATACCGGAGGCTAGCCAGGAGAGTGAAGTCCAGCATAAGGGCGGCTAAGCGGTCTGAGGAACTCCGAGTGGCGAGACTCTGTAAAGAGAATCCCAAGGAGTTTTTTGGATATGTGAACAGCCGTAAACCAATCCGTCGAACGATTGGCTCTTTGAGGAATGAGGAGGGACATTAAAGCATTCAGATGCAGAAAATGCTAACCTCCTCAACGACTACTTCTCTTCAGTGTTTACTGAAGAGTGTGGTCCCATTCCCCAGCCCACGGATTCCTACTCGGGGGAAAAGCTGGAGGCAATGGACTTCACCGAAGGAGAAATAAAGAAAAAGATCGCTGACCTAAAGACGAATAAGTCCCCTGGACCGGACGGGTTTCTACCTAAAGTGTTGAAGGAAGTGTGCAATGAAGTATCACGACATCTGTGCGCTATCTTTAACATGTCAATCCGGACCGGATGCGTTCCTAGAGACTGGCGTGAGGCGGAGGTGACTCCTATCTTCAAGAAAGGAGACCGTAACCAACCGTCGAACTACCGACCTATCAGTCTGACTTCGATAGTCGGTAAACTCATGGAAAGCATCATGGTGGACAAAGTGACGTCGTATTTAGAGTCAAACCTGCTACTGAGGAGTTCCCAGCACGGCTTCCGAAGACAACGGTCATGCCTGACGAACCTTGTGGAATTCTTCCACTTCGTTTTCAGTGAGCACGATCGGGACAAGGCGGTGGATGTGGTCTACCTAGACTTTCAGAAAGCCTTTGATAAGGTACCACACCGCCGCCTTCTCCGGAAAGTGCGAGCGCTTGGCATAGACGGAAAGGTAGCCGGCTGGATCGAGAACTGGCTAAGTGGCAGACGGCAACGGGTGGTGGTAAATGGACAGTCTTCTGAGTGGGTGCCCGTTACTAGCGGGGTGCCTCAAGGTTCTGTCCTGGGACCACTACTATTTATCATCTACGTCAACGACATGGACGGTGACATGGTTGCGAAGATTTCCAAATTTGCCGACGATACCAAGCTTGGTATGAACGTTGCAAAGGATGGAAATACTGCCCGCCTGCAGGAAGATCTTGGGAAGATTGGGGAGTGGTCGGACACGTGGCAAATGCCTTTTAACGTGGGGAAATGCAAAGTGATGCATATCGGCCACAGAAACCCCCAATCTCAGTATATCCTTAAGGGCACTGCTATTGAATCCACCGACACTGAGAAGGACTTGGGTGTAACAATCACTAGTGACCTCAAGTTCTCGAAACAGTGCATTGAGGCGGAGAAAAAGGCCCAAAGGATGCTAGGCTATATTAAGCGCCAGTTTAGTTATCGGAACCAGGAGATTGTACTGTGCCTGTACAACTCACTTGTCCGACCGCACCTGGAGTATGCCGTACAATTTTGGAGTCCTTCATTGCGAAAGGACATCGCGAGATTGGAACGCGTACAAGCCAGGGCAACCAAGCTGATTCCCTCTATCCGACATAAAAGTTATGAAGATAGACTAAGGGAGTTAGATCTGTTCTCACTGGAAACCCGTAGACTGCGTGGTCAGCTCATCGAAGTCTTCAAAATACTTCGAGGGTTCGACAATGTTGACTACCGGGATATTTTCACACTGAGTGAGAACAGAACGCGCAATCACGGCTTCAAACTTGAACTGAAGCGTTACAACCGCAATCTGTGTGGAAACTTTTTCACCTACAGTATCTGCGGTAAGTGGAACGCACTTCCAGTGGAAGTTGTCAACAGTGAATCTGTTGACCAGTTCAAGTCAAGACTAGACAAAGTCTTGAAAAGTGGCAGTTTATGGACGCAAAACAATTGAGCAGCCATGTGCCCGCTCAATTGCTAGTCCAAAGGTACCCTCTTTGAATGGACCGTAAGGTCTCCTAGGGTACTTACTTTCCTTGTTACTCCTTGTTACTCTCTCTCTCTCTCTCTCTCTCTCTCTCTCTCTCTCTCTCTCTCTCTCTCATGGAAAGCATCATGGTGGACAAAGTGACGTCGTATTTAGAGTCAAACCTGCTACTGAGGAGTTCCCAGCACGGCTTCCGAAGGCAACGGTCATGCCTGACGAACCTTGTAGTATTCTTTCACTTCGTTTTCAGTGAGCACGATCGGGACAAGGCGGTGGATGTGGTCTACCTAGACTTTCAGAAAGCCTTTGATAAGGTACCACACCGCCGCCTTCTCCGGAAAGTGCGAGCGCTTGGCATAGACGGAAAGGTAGCCGGCTGGATCGAGAACTGGCTAAGTGGCAGACGGCAACGGGTGGTGGTGAATGGACAGTCTTTCGAGTGGGTGCCCGTTACTAGCGGGGTGCCCAAGGTTCTGTCCTGGGACCACTACTATTCATCATCTACGTCAACGACATGGACGGTGACATGGTTGCGAAGATTTCCAAATTTGCCGACGATACCAAGCTTGGTATGAACGTTGCAAAGGATGGAAATACTGCCCGCCTGCAGGAAGATCTTGGGAAGATTGGGGAGTGGTCGGACACGTGGCAAATGCCTTTTAACGTGGGCAAATGCAAAGTGATGCATATCGGCCACAGAAACCCCCAATCTCAGTATATCCTTAAGGGCACTGCTATGGAATCCACCGACACTGAGAAGGACTTGGGTGTAACAATCACTAGTGACCTCAAGTTCTCGAAACAGTGCATTGAGGCGGAGAAAAAGGCCCAAAGGATGCTAGGCTATATTAAGCGCCAGTTTGGTTATCGGAACCAGGAGATTGTACTGTGCCTGTACAACTCACTTGTCCGACCGCACCTGGAGTATGCCGTACAATTTTGGAGTCCTTCATTGCGAAAGGACATCGCGAGATTGGAACGCGTACAAGCCACGGCAACCAAGCTGATTCCCTCTATCCGACATAAAAGTTATAAAGATAGACTAAGGGAGTTAGATCTGTTCTCACTGGAAACCCGTAGACTGCGTGGTCAGCTCATCGAAGTTTTCAAAATAATTCGAGGGTTCGACAATGTTGACTACCGGGATATTTTCACACTGAGTGAGCACAGAACGCGCAATCACGGCTTCAAACTTGAACTGAAGCGTTACAACCGCAATCTGTGTGGAAATTTTTTCACTTACAGTATCTGCGGTATGTGGAACGCACTTCCAGTGGAAGTTGTCAACAGTGAATCTGTTGACCAGTTCAAGTCAAGACTAGACAAAGTCTTGAAAAGTGGCCGTTTAGGGACGCAAAACAATTGAGCAGCCATGTGCCCGCTCGATTGCTAGCCTAAAGGTACCCTCTTTGAATGGACCGTAAGGTCTCCTAGGGTACTTACTTTCCTTGTTACTCCTTGTTACTCTCTCTCTCTCTCTCTATGTAAATAGCCGTAAACCAATCCATCGTAGGATTGGGCCCCTAGTGGACGAAGAGGGTGCATTAACTCAGTCAGATGCAGAAAATGCTAACCTTCTCAATGACTACTTCTCCTCAGTGTTTACTAAAGAGTGTGGTCCCATCCCCCAGCCCACGGATTCCTACTCGGGGGAAAAGCTGGAGGCAATGGACTTCACCGAAGGAGAAATAAAGAAAAAGATCGCTGACCTAAAGACGAATAAGTCCCCTGGACCGGACGGGTTTCTACCCAAGGTGTTGAAGAAAGTGTGCGATGAAGTATTACGACATCTGTGCGCTATCTTTAACATGTCAATCCGGACCGGATGCGTTCCTAGAGACTGGCGTGAGGCGGAGGTGACTCCGATCTTCAAGAAAGGATCCTCCAGCCATCCGTCAAACTACCGACCTATCAGTCTGACTTCGATAGTCGGTAAACTCATGGAAAGCATGATGGTGGAGAAAATAACGTCGTATTTAGAGTCAAACCTGCTACTGAGGAGTTCCCAGCACGGCTTCCGAAGGCAACGGTCATGCCTGACGAACCTTGTGGAATTCTTCCACTTCGTGTTCAGTGAGCACGATCGGGACAAGGCGGTGGATGTGGTTTACTTAGACTTTCAGAAAGCCTTTGATAAGGTACCACACCGCCGCCTTCTCCGGAAAGTGCGAGCGCTGGGCATAGACGGAAAAGTAGCCGGCTGGATCGAGAACTGGCTAAGTGGCAGACGGCAACGGGTGGTGGTGAATGGACAGGCTTCTGAGTGGGTGCCCGTTTCTAGCGGAGTGCCTCAAGGTTCTGTCCTGGGACCACTACTATTCATCATCTACGTCAACGACATGGACGGTGACATGGTTGCGAAGATTTCCAAATTTGCCGACGATACCAAGCTTGGTATGAACGTTGCAAAGGATGGAAATACTGCCCGCCTGCAGGAAGACCTTGGGAAGATTGGGGAGTGGTCGGACACGTGGCAAATGCCGTTCAACGTGAACAAGTGCAAAGTAATGCATATCGGCCACAGAAATCCCCAATCTCATTATATCCTTAAGGGCACTGCTCTCGAATCGAGTGACACAGAGAAGGACTTGGGTGTTACTGTCACTAGCGACCTCAAGTTCTCGAAACAGTGCATCGAGGCAGAGAAGAAAGCCCAAAGGATGTTAGGCTACATAAAGCGCCAGTTTGGATACCGTAACAGGGAGATAGTACTTTGTCTGTACAACTCCCTAGTTCGGCCGCACCTGGAGTATGCCGTACAATTTTGGAGTCCTTCGTTTCGAAAGGACATCGCAAGGTTGGAACGCGTACAAGCCAGGGCAACCAAACTGATTCCCTCTATCCGACATAAAAGTTATGAGGATAGACTAAGGGAATTAGATCTGTTCTCGTTGGAAACCCGTAGACTGCGTGGTCAGCTCATCGAAGTTTTCAAAATACTTCGAGGGTTCGACAATGTTGACTACCGGGATATTTTCACACTGAGTGAGAACAGAACGCGCAATCACGGCTTCAAACTTGAACTGAAGCGTTACAACCCCAATCTGTGTGGAAACTTTTTCACCTACAGTATTTGCGGTAAGTGGAACGCACTTCCAGCGGAAGTTGTCAACAGTGAATCTGTTGACCAGTTCAAGTCAAGACTAGACAAAGTCTTGAAAAGTGGCCGTTTAGGGACGCAAAACAATTGAGCAGCCATGTGCCCGCTCGATTGCTAGTCCCAAGGTACCCTCTTTGAATGGACCGTAAGGTCTCCTAGGGTACCTTCTTTCCTTGTAACTCCTTGTAACACACTCTCTCTCTCTCTCTCTCTCTCTCTCTCTCTCTCTCTCTCTCTCTCTCTCTCTCTCTATGTAAATAGCCGTAAACCAATCCATCGTAGGATTGGGCCCCTAGTGGACGAAGAGGGTGCATTAACTCAGTCAGATGCAGAAAATGCTAACCTTCTCAATGACTACTTCTCCTCAGTGTTTACTAAAGAGTGTGGTCCCATCCCCCAGCCCACGGATTCCTACTCGGGGGAAAAGCTGGAGGCAATGGACTTCACCGAAGGAGAAATAAAGAAAAAGATCGCTGACCTAAAGACGAATAAGTCCCCTGGACCGGACGGGTTTCTACCCAAGGTGTTGAAGAAAGTGTGCGATGAAGTATCACGACATCTGTGCGCTATCTTTAACATGTCAATCCGGACCGGATGCGTTCCTAGAGACTGGCGTGAGGCGGAGGTGACTCCGATCTTCAAGAAAGGATCCTCCAGCCATCCGTCAAACTACCGACCTATCAGTCTGACTTCGATAGTCGGTAAACTCATGGAAAGCATGATGGTGGAGAAAATAACGTCGTATTTAGAGTCAAACCTGCTACTGAGGAGTTCCCAGCACGGCTTCCGAAGGCAACGGTCATGCCTGACGAACCTTGTGGAATTCTTCCACTTCGTGTTCAGTGAGCACGATCGGGACAAGGCGGTGGATGTGGTTTACTTAGACTTTCAGAAAGCCTTTGATAAGGTACCACACCGCCGCCTTCTCCGGAAAGTGCGAGCGCTGGGCATAGACGGAAAAGTAGCCGGCTGGATCGAGAACTGGCTAAGTGGCAGACGGCAACGGGTGGTGGTGAATGGACAGGCTTCTGAGTGGGTGCCCGTTTCTAGCGGAGTGCCTCAAGGTTCTGTCCTGGGACCACTACTATTCATCATCTACGTCAACGACATGGACGGTGACATGGTTGCGAAGATTTCCAAATTTGCCGACGATACCAAGCTTGGTATGAACGTTGCAAAGGATGGAAATACTGCCCGCCTGCAGGAAGACCTTGGGAAGATTGGGGAGTGGTCGGACACGTGGCAAATGCCGTTCAACGTGAACAAGTGCAAAGTAATGCATATCGGCCACAGAAATCCCCAATCTCATTATATCCTTAAGGGCACTGCTCTCGAATCGAGTGACACAGAGAAGGACTTGGGTGTTACTGTCACTAGCGACCTCAAGTTCTCGAAACAGTGCATCGAGGCAGAGAAGAAAGCCCAAAGGATGTTAGGCTACATAAAGCGCCAGTTTGGATACCGTAACAGGGAGATAGTACTTTGTCTGTACAACTCCCTAGTTCGGCCGCACCTGGAGTATGCCGTACAATTTTGGAGTCCTTCGTTTCGAAAGGACATCGCAAGGTTGGAACGCGTACAAGCCAGGGCAACCAAACTGATTCCCTCTATCCGACATAAAAGTTATGAGGATAGACTAAGGGAATTAGATCTGTTCTCGTTGGAAACCCGTAGACTGCGTGGTCAGCTCATCGAAGTTTTCAAAATACTTCGAGGGTTCGACAATGTTGACTACCGGGATATTTTCACACTGAGTGAGAACAGAACGCGCAATCACGGCTTCAAACTTGAACTGAAGCGTTACAACCCCAATCTGTGTGGAAACTTTTTCACCTACAGTATTTGCGGTAAGTGGAACGCACTTCCAGCGGAAGTTGTCAACAGTGAATCTGTTGACCAGTTCAAGTCAAGACTAGACAAAGTCTTGAAAAGTGGCCGTTTAGGGACGCAAAACAATTGAGCAGCCATGTGCCCGCTCGATTGCTAGTCCCAAGGTACCCTCTTTGAATGGACCGTAAGGTCTCCTAGGGTACCTTCTTTCCTTGTAACTCCTTGTAACACACTCTCTCTCTCTCTCTCTCTCTCTCTCTCTCTCTCTCTCTCTCTCTCTCTCTCTCTCTCTATGTAAATAGCCGTAAACCAATCCATCGTAGGATTGGGCCCCTAGTGGACGAAGAGGGTGCATTAACTCAGTCAGATGCAGAAAATGCTAACCTTCTCAATGACTACTTCTCCTCAGTGTTTACTAAAGAGTGTGGTCCCATCCCCCAGCCCACGGATTCCTACTCGGGGGAAAAGCTGGAGGCAATGGACTTCACCGAAGGAGAAATAAAGAAAAAGATCGCTGACCTAAAGACGAATAAGTCCCCTGGACCGGACGGGTTTCTACCCAAGGTGTTGAAGAAAGTGTGCGATGAAGTATCACGACATCTGTGCGCTATCTTTAACATGTCAATCCGGACCGGATGCGTTCCTAGAGACTGGCGTGAGGCGGAGGTGACTCCGATCTTCAAGAAAGGATCCTCCAGCCATCCGTCAAACTACCGACCTATCAGTCTGACTTCGATAGTCGGTAAACTCATGGAAAGCATGATGGTGGAGAAAATAACGTCGTATTTAGAGTCAAACCTGCTACTGAGGAGTTCCCAGCACGGCTTCCGAAGGCAACGGTCATGCCTGACGAACCTTGTGGAATTCTTCCACTTCGTGTTCAGTGAGCACGATCGGGACAAGGCGGTGGATGTGGTTTACTTAGACTTTCAGAAAGCCTTTGATAAGGTACCACACCGCCGCCTTCTCCGGAAAGTGCGAGCGCTGGGCATAGACGGAAAAGTAGCCGGCTGGATCGAGAACTGGCTAAGTGGCAGACGGCAACGGGTGGTGGTGAATGGACAGGCTTCTGAGTGGGTGCCCGTTTCTAGCGGAGTGCCTCAAGGTTCTGTCCTGGGACCACTACTATTCATCATCTACGTCAACGACATGGACGGTGACATGGTTGCGAAGATTTCCAAATTTGCCGACGATACCAAGCTTGGTATGAACGTTGCAAAGGATGGAAATACTGCCCGCCTGCAGGAAGACCTTGGGAAGATTGGGGAGTGGTCGGACACGTGGCAAATGCCGTTCAACGTGAACAAGTGCAAAGTAATGCATATCGGCCACAGAAATCCCCAATCTCATTATATCCTTAAGGGCACTGCTCTCGAATCGAGTGACACAGAGAAGGACTTGGGTGTTACTGTCACTAGCGACCTCAAGTTCTCGAAACAGTGCATCGAGGCAGAGAAGAAAGCCCAAAGGATGTTAGGCTACATAAAGCGCCAGTTTGGATACCGTAACAGGGAGATAGTACTTTGTCTGTACAACTCCCTAGTTCGGCCGCACCTGGAGTATGCCGTACAATTTTGGAGTCCTTCGTTTCGAAAGGACATCGCAAGGTTGGAACGCGTACAAGCCAGGGCAACCAAACTGATTCCCTCTATCCGACATAAAAGTTATGAGGATAGACTAAGGGAATTAGATCTGTTCTCGTTGGAAACCCGTAGACTGCGTGGTCAGCTCATCGAAGTTTTCAAAATACTTCGAGGGTTCGACAATGTTGACTACCGGGATATTTTCACACTGAGTGAGAACAGAACGCGCAATCACGGCTTCAAACTTGAACTGAAGCGTTACAACCCCAATCTGTGTGGAAACTTTTTCACCTACAGTATTTGCGGTAAGTGGAACGCACTTCCAGCGGAAGTTGTCAACAGTGAATCTGTTGACCAGTTCAAGTCAAGACTAGACAAAGTCTTGAAAAGTGGCCGTTTATGGACGCAAAACAATTGAGCAGCCATGTGCCCGCTCGATTGCTAGTCCCAAGGTACCCTCTTTGAATGGACCGTAAGGTCTCCTAGGGTACCTTCTTTCCTTGTAACTCCTTGTAACACACTCTCTCTCTCTCTCTCTCTCTCTCTCTCTCTCTCTCTCTCTCTCTCTCTCTCTATGTAAATAGCCGTAAACCAATCCATCGTAGGATTGGGCCCCTAGTGGACGAAGAGGGTGCATTAACTCAGTCAGATGCAGAAAATGCTAACCTTCTCAATGACTACTTCTCCTCAGTGTTTACTAAAGAGTGTGGTCCCATCCCCCAGCCCACGGATTCCTACTCGGGGGAAAAGCTGGAGGCAATGGACTTCACCGAAGGAGAAATAAAGAAAAAGATCGCTGACCTAAAGACGAATAAGTCCCCTGGACCGGACGGGTTTCTACCCAAGGTGTTGAAGAAAGTGTGCGATGAAGTATCACGACATCTGTGCGCTATCTTTAACATGTCAATCCGGACCGGATGCGTTCCTAGAGACTGGCGTGAGGCGGAGGTGACTCCGATCTTCAAGAAAGGATCCTCCAGCCATCCGTCAAACTACCGACCTATCAGTCTGACTTCGATAGTCGGTAAACTCATGGAAAGCATGATGGTGGAGAAAATAACGTCGTATTTAGAGTCAAACCTGCTACTGAGGAGTTCCCAGCACGGCTTCCGAAGGCAACGGTCATGCCTGACGAACCTTGTGGAATTCTTCCACTTCGTGTTCAGTGAGCACGATCGGGACAAGGCGGTGGATGTGGTTTACTTAGACTTTCAGAAAGCCTTTGATAAGGTACCACACCGCCGCCTTCTCCGGAAAGTGCGAGCGCTGGGCATAGACGGAAAAGTAGCCGGCTGGATCGAGAACTGGCTAAGTGGCAGACGGCAACGGGTGGTGGTGAATGGACAGGCTTCTGAGTGGGTGCCCGTTTCTAGCGGAGTGCCTCAAGGTTCTGTCCTGGGACCACTACTATTCATCATCTACGTCAACGACATGGACGGTGACATGGTTGCGAAGATTTCCAAATTTGCCGACGATACCAAGCTTGGTATGAACGTTGCAAAGGATGGAAATACTGCCCGCCTGCAGGAAGACCTTGGGAAGATTGGGGAGTGGTCGGACACGTGGCAAATGCCGTTCAACGTGAACAAGTGCAAAGTAATGCATATCGGCCACAGAAATCCCCAATCTCATTATATCCTTAAGGGCACTGCTCTCGAATCGAGTGACACAGAGAAGGACTTGGGTGTTACTGTCACTAGCGACCTCAAGTTCTCGAAACAGTGCATCGAGGCAGAGAAGAAAGCCCAAAGGATGTTAGGCTACATAAAGCGCCAGTTTGGATACCGTAACAGGGAGATAGTACTTTGTCTGTACAACTCCCTAGTTCGGCCGCACCTGGAGTATGCCGTACAATTTTGGAGTCCTTCGTTTCGAAAGGACATCGCAAGGTTGGAACGCGTACAAGCCAGGGCAACCAAACTGATTCCCTCTATCCGACATAAAAGTTATGAGGATAGACTAAGGGAATTAGATCTGTTCTCGTTGGAAACCCGTAGACTGCGTGGTCAGCTCATCGAAGTTTTCAAAATACTTCGAGGGTTCGACAATGTTGACTACCGGGATATTTTCACACTGAGTGAGAACAGAACGCGCAATCACGGCTTCAAACTTGAACTGAAGCGTTACAACCCCAATCTGTGTGGAAACTTTTTCACCTACAGTATTTGCGGTAAGTAGAACGCACTTCCAGTGGAAGTTGTCAACAGTGAATCTGTTGACCAGTTCAAGTCAAGACTAGACAAAGTCTTGAAAAGTGTCCGTTTAGGGACGCAAAACAATTGAGCAGCCATGTGCCCGCTCGATTGCTAGTCCCAAGGTACCCTCTTTGAATGGACCGTAAGGTCTCCTAGGGTACCTTCTTTCCTTGTAACTCCTTGTAACACACTCTCTCTCTCTCTCTCTCTCTCTCTCTCTCTCTCTCTCTCTCTCTCTCTCTCTCTCTCTCTCTCTCTCTATGTAAATAGCCGTAAACCAATCCATCGTAGGATTGGGCCCCTAGTGGACGAAGAGGGTGCATTAACTCAGTCAGATGCAGAAAATGCTAACCTTCTCAATGACTACTTCTCCTCAGTGTTTACTAAAGAGTGTGGTCCCATCCCCCAGCCCACGGATTCCTACTCGGGGGAAAAGCTGGAGGCAATGGACTTCACCGAAGGAGAAATAAAGAAAAAGATCGCTGACCTAAAGACGAATAAGTCCCCTGGACCGGACGGGTTTCTACCCAAGGTGTTGAAGAAAGTGTGCGATGAAGTATCACGACATCTGTGCGCTATCTTTAACATGTCAATCCGGACCGGATGCGTTCCTAGAGACTGGCGTGAGGCGGAGGTGACTCCGATCTTCAAGAAAGGATCCTCCAGCCATCCGTCAAACTACCGACCTATCAGTCTGACTTCGATAGTCGGTAAACTCATGGAAAGCATGATGGTGGAGAAAATAACGTCGTATTTAGAGTCAAACCTGCTACTGAGGAGTTCCCAGCACGGCTTCCGAAGGCAACGGTCATGCCTGACGAACCTTGTGGAATTCTTCCACTTCGTGTTCAGTGAGCACGATCGGGACAAGGCGGTGGATGTGGTTTACTTAGACTTTCAGAAAGCCTTTGATAAGGTACCACACCGCCGCCTTCTCCGGAAAGTGCGAGCGCTGGGCATAGACGGAAAAGTAGCCGGCTGGATCGAGAACTGGCTAAGTGGCAGACGGCAACGGGTGGTGGTGAATGGACAGGCTTCTGAGTGGGTGCCCGTTTCTAGCGGAGTGCCTCAAGGTTCTGTCCTGGGACCACTACTATTCATCATCTACGTCAACGACATGGACGGTGACATGGTTGCGAAGATTTCCAAATTTGCCGACGATACCAAGCTTGGTATGAACGTTGCAAAGGATGGAAATACTGCCCGCCTGCAGGAAGACCTTGGGAAGATTGGGGAGTGGTCGGACACGTGGCAAATGCCGTTCAACGTGAACAAGTGCAAAGTAATGCATATCGGCCACAGAAATCCCCAATCTCATTATATCCTTAAGGGCACTGCTCTCGAATCGAGTGACACAGAGAAGGACTTGGGTGTTACTGTCACTAGCGACCTCAAGTTCTCGAAACAGTGCATCGAGGCAGAGAAGAAAGCCCAAAGGATGTTAGGCTACATAAAGCGCCAGTTTGGATACCGTAACAGGGAGATAGTACTTTGTCTGTACAACTCCCTAGTTCGGCCGCACCTGGAGTATGCCGTACAATTTTGGAGTCCTTCGTTTCGAAAGGACATCGCAAGGTTGGAACGCGTACAAGCCAGGGCAACCAAACTGATTCCCTCTATCCGACATAAAAGTTATGAGGATAGACTAAGGGAATTAGATCTGTTCTCGTTGGAAACCCGTAGACTGCGTGGTCAGCTCATCGAAGTTTTCAAAATACTTCGAGGGTTCGACAATGTTGACTACCGGGATATTTTCACACTGAGTGAGAACAGAACGCGCAATCACGGCTTCAAACTTGAACTGAAGCGTTACAACCCCAATCTGTGTGGAAACTTTTTCACCTACAGTATTTGCGGTAAGTAGAACGCACTTCCAGTGGAAGTTGTCAACAGTGAATCTGTTGACCAGTTCAAGTCAAGACTAGACAAAGTCTTGAAAAGTGTCCGTTTAGGGACGCAAAACAATTGAGCAGCCATGTGCCCGCTCGATTGCTAGTCCCAAGGTACCCTCTTTGAATGGACCGTAAGGTCTCCTAGGGTACCTTCTTTCCTTGTAACTCCTTGTAACACACTCTCTCTCTCTCTCTCTCTCTCTCTCTCTCTCTTTCTTTCTCTCTCTCTCTCTATCTCTCTCTCTCTCTCTCTCTCTCTCTCTCTCTGCGTTCAGCCGTGCTCAGTCTGCGTTCAGCCGTGCTCAGTCTGCGTTCAGCCGTGCTCAGTCTGCGTTCAGCCGTGCTTTCAGTCTGCGTTCAGCCGTGCTCAGTCTGCGTTCAGCCGTGCTCAGTCTGCGTTCAGCCGTGCTTTCAGTCTGCGTTCAGCCGTGCTCCAATTCGGACGTGTCTAATTGTGCTCCCGCTGTATAATTTATTAAGTGTTGCTTTTTGTACCTTTTTTTTTTGCCTTCACAACGTGTTTTAAGCAGAAAACATTGCTTTATTGTAAATTACTAACCGTTTGTATCGTATGTGGTGTCTTTTTATAAATATTTGATTTTAAAAGTGAATTGTCTATATTTGGACGTTTAAGCCGGTTGCCTTGTCGGCCAATCAGAGTTTCCCATTGTGAGTGACGTATAATTGATTCGGCCAATCACAGAACAGATTTTATCCGCGTCACGCTACGTCAACAAAATCAACCAATCAGTGAATAGTGTATCTCATTAAGTCTAGCTGTCCGGCGCCATCTTGGATTTGGACGGCTAAAAGCCAGCGCCATCTTGATTTAAAGAACTCGACGCTGATTCTAAATTGTCAGTTGATTTTCTCATTCATCGAGATATTTTCTTACTGCCATATTTTAAGGGAAAGTATATATCCCTTCAAAGAAAAACAGTGAGTATTATTTTTCTATTTCCTTTATTTGTTCAATAGCCATACTTTAACACGTGTTGTTTTTTTTTTACCAATTGCGCAGTTTCTATCATATTTCTATTTTGCAATTAAACTTTTCAAGTGCATAAATTATTTTGTAAATCAATTTCTCAAGTATAGAGCGAAGTTCTTTAAATACTAACTTTCATTAGTGCAGGATATAGTGTTTTAATTGATTGATTTATAAGGTGCAAATAATTGTGCTCAACGATAATTCTATATTAGTGAACAAATCTCTATTTAAAAATGCCAGGTGCAGAGAGATTAAAAGCTTTTTGCTCCAAGTGTAAGTCAGTAAAGTGGTGTAGCGACTATGAAGAACAATGCTATCAAAGAATTACAGCTGCCAGTATTTGTTTATTCTGTAAACTCGCTGAAAGACATGATAAAGAAAGAAATGAACTTATGACCATAATTACTAACATGCAAAACGAAATTAACGCGCTAGAACTAAAACAATGTGATTGCAAAAACAACGACAAAAGAATAACGGATACTGATACAAAGATAGTCAGATTAGAACAATCAGTTGCCTTGCTAGAAAATAAAGTTGATCAAAACGACAATAATGCCAACGGTTTTTCACTTGTCAAAAATAAACATCCATCGAGACCTAAACTTCCTGAACTGACTCAATTAAAGACGCATAATAGATTTTCAGCTTTATCCGAAGAGGAGGACGATACTTACTTAATTGGAGATTCAATAATAAGAAACCAAATTGATTATTTCGGCGTAAAAAACATTAGTAAACGAAAATTCAGATGCTACCCCGGCGCAGGGATAAAAAAGGTGACTGAAGAAATTGCCAGTTTAAACCTGAAGAGTAGAAAATCCCCTGTTATCGCTCATGTCGGAACAAACGATATTTTTTGTGGTGAAATGTTTCCTGGAACTGAAACGATGATTTCCGACTATAACGAAATGGTAACGAAAATTAAATCAAAAACGGATCACGGAATAATTGTCGGAGTATTACCCAGATTATATGAGAAAAAGGAAACTATGAGTAGAGCAATTGGAATAAACGAACGACTACGAAATATATGTAAACGGGAAAATGTCAAATTCGTCGACTTTTGGATGACCTTTATTAACAATAAAAAATATTTTGCTCATGACGGGACCCATCTTAGCGCAATGGGTAAAAAGGTATGTCTTCGACTGACCTTCGAACAGGTAGCACGTGTTTCGTAGAGCTCTCAGAATATTTTGATTATTTGATATACTTTGGTGTGTGACATAAACATAAATATTAAGTTATAAGATCATATATTTGGTTAATATAACAAAGTTAAATTGTGGTTATTTTGTTTTGGTGAGAAAGTAACTTTTGTTTACTTCGGGGCCATCTTGATTAGCAGGTTTTAAACTTGCGCGCACAAATTCGGGTCAAATTCTTGTTGTTTGTAAGTTTTTGTTTCTATTATTGTTTTTGTTTAAGTATGGCTGACTGTTTGGATGTAGAGAGTATGCCTTTTGAAAGTAGTGTGTATGTAGTGTGCGATGTCTGTGGTGTAGAGAGGAGAGTGAATGTGTCTGAGTGCCGTGTATGTGCTTTGACTGAGGAGGTGAGTCGATTACGTGCGGAATGCTTGAGACTGAACGATTTAGTGTCTGAAGTGAGAAGAGATGCAAGTGTACGTTTGAAGAGTCAGATTGGGACCAGGAGGGAGGAAGTTAGGCCTAGAACAGGGACTGGAGAGAAAGCAGTAAGTGATGATGAGTGGTGGGTGAAAGTGAACAGAATAGATAAGTTAGGACAGGTTAGGTGTGTGAATGAGAGGGACATGGAACCTGTTAGGCTAACTAACAGATTTGATGCCCTGAGAGAGAAAGAATTTGAAAGAGATTTGTCTGGTGTGGCCGTGCCTGTAAGTAGAATAGGAGGTCGAATGTGTGAGAGCAGGAGGGAGGGTAATACTAGGCCTAGAGAGAATAGGAGAATGACTGAGGTGATTGTGATGGGTGACTCTCAGATTAGGTATTTAGATAGGAAGTTGAATGAAAGTAAATGGAAGGGAGTGAGAGTTTGTCTGCCGGGTGCTGGTGTAAATGATGTGTGTGAGAGGTATGATAGGTTGGTGTCTGGGTGTGAGAGGGAAGCAGTTGTGATTACACATGTCGGAGTAAACGATGTAAAGAAGGTGGGTACTTGTGAGTTACGACAGCGGTATAAAAGGCTGATTGAAAGGATGTGTGAAAGTAGAGTAAAAGGCGTTGTTTCAGGTGTGCTTCCCAGAATGGATGTGGGGATGGAATGGTTGTCTCGTGCAATGGGGTTGAATGAATATGTGAAAGGTTTGTGCGAGGAGTCAGGATTGGTATTTGTAGATGTTTGGAGTGGGTTTTATGGGAATAAGGGTTTGTATGCGATGGATGGACTCCATCTGAGCCGAGATGGGGTTGAGGTTTTGTGGCGGGAATTAGATAGTGTTATTAGGTCTTTAGAGGCGGGAAACTAGGTTTTGATAGTGGTCAGGGAAATTTAATGGCTCAAAGTGAGGCAGGGAAAGGAAGCAAACACAGATTTGTAGAAGGTAGGCAGGCTAATGGAAGTGCTTTAGGGTTAAACTATTTGAGTAGTGATAGTGGTCAGGGAAATACAAGAGTACAGGGTCGGGGAAAGAGAGAAAGGAGATGCAGAGGAGATAGGCCCTCAGGTGCTTCAGGGATAGGTGGGCTGAGTTGTCTTTACACAAATGCTCGTAGTCTTAGAAATAAGAAGGATGAATTATTTAGTTATATCATTCATGAAGATATAGATATAATATGTATAGTTGAATCATGGGTTAATGAAAATATATTTAATGATAATGTCAGTGAATTTGAACTAGAGGGTTATACTATGTACATTAGTCAAAGGAGAGATAGGACTGGTGGTGGGTTGATTATTTATATCAGAAATAGCATTTCTTCAAATCTAAATAACTCTATAAAGCAAGGAGAAGGTGAATCATTATGGATAGATATTAAGGTTGGTAAAAATAGGAAAATACACTTGGGAGCTTTTTATAGACCACCAGGACAGACTGATTGTATCGATGAGTTAATGATTAGGGAAATAAGTAAAGGATGCAAAGAAGATACAGTTATTCTTGGTGACTTTAATTTAACTTCTGTAGACTGGGAAAATATGATAGGAAGAGATAGAGCAAGTTGTAAGTTTATGGAGTGTTTTGAGGATAACTTTTTGATCCAATTTGTTAATAAGCCAACAAGGGGTGCCAATATATTAGATCTAATTCTTTCAAATGATGATCACTTAGTTCAAGGATTGAGTGTAGGGGAATCATTGGGAAACAGTGATCATCAGATGGTTCGGTTTAATTTGCAAATAGTTAAGGGTAGAACAACGACAAACTCCACGAAAATTCCAAATTTTTATAGGGGAGATTACGATAAATTACGCAGCATGCTAAATCAGATTAGGTGGGATATAGAATTCCATGGAAAGAATACTTATGAGATGTGGGATATTTTTAAGACTATATTAAACATGGTTCAGGAACAGTGTATTCCGATGAAGTCTATTAGGAAAAAATGTAGGAAACCATTATGGTGGAACCAAGAAATAGCTAATAAAGTTTCAGAGAAAAAAAGGGCATACCAGAGATTACAAAGTGAGAGTAGTTTAGATAATTTAAACCATTATAGGTCAACCAGAAATGAACTAAATAAGATTATTAAGAAGACCAAAAGGACAGCAGAAATTAATTTAGCTAAAAATAATAATAAAGATCCTAAAAAATTCTTTAGCTATTATAGAATCAATAATCAATCTAACAGTGATAAAATAGGGCCTATTAAATATGAAGGGGTTTTGAAAGAATCTGATGAGGAAATAGTAGAGGTCCTTAATGATCATTTTGCTTCAGTATTCACAGAAGAGAAACCAGTTAGATTAATTGATGATAATTTTAGGTCAAGGGAAGTAGTGATAAATTCTATTAATATAGACAGAGAAGAAATTAAAGGGCTTATAATTCAGTTAAATACTAGTAAGGCATCTGGCCCTGACAACATTCATTCTAGGATACTCAAAGAAGGTGTAGAAAGTATTGCAGTAGCTCTCAAGAAGATATTTATTAGATCACTAGAGTCTGGAGAAATACCAAATGATTGGAAATTGGCAAATGTAGTGCCAATTTTTAAAAAGGGAAGCAAAGAGGACCCAAATAACTTTAGACCAGTAAGCTTAACTTCTATAGTCTGTAAAATTCTTGAGAAGATGGTTAAGAAGGGAATTTCTGATCATCTAGAGAGTAGCAGGTTAATTAATGATGCTCAGCATGGTTTTAGAAAAGATAGATCGTGTTTAACTAATTTACTGGATTTTATGGAGTATGTAACTAAAGAATTAGATAGGGGTGAGAAAGTTGATGTGATCTACTTAGATTTCAGCAAAGCTTTTGATAAGGTTCCACATAGAAGACTAGTTCATAAATTAAAGCTGCATGGGATATGTGGGAACGTTTTAAATTGGATAACTGAATGGCTGAAAAATAGGAAACAGAGAGTTGTACTGAATGGAGTGAGGTCAGAGTGGAGGAATGTTATTAGTGGCGTACCTCAGGGATCAGTTTTAGGCCCTTTATTATTTATAATCTATGTAAATGATCTTGGGCAAGGTGTAAATAGCAAAGTGTCAATTTTTGCTGATGACACTAAATTGGCAGCTGTAGTCAAAGAGGTTGAGGGTAGCTTTAAAGTGCAGGGTGACTTAGATAAGCTGTTAGCTTGGGCTCAGAAGTGGCAGATGACTTTTAACCTTAATAAATGCAAAGTTATTAACATGGGGAGAGATAATAGGGAATTTAGCTATGAGATGGATGGATATTGGCTTAATTCAGTTGAAGATGAGAAAGACTTAGGAGTGGTAGTAGATAGGTCACTGAAATTTTCAAAGCAGTGTATTGAAGCAAAAAATAGAGCAAATAGGGTGCTAGGTTACATTAAAAGAAATGTTAGCTACAAGAGTAAGGAGGTCATCCTTAAACTATACAACTCTTATGTCAGGCCACATTTAGAGTACTGTATACAGGCATGGTCACCACATTTTAGACATGATATAAACTTATTAGAGTCAGTACAAAGGAGGGCAACAAAAATAATACCATCCCTGAAGCACCTTCAATATGAAGATAGACTGAGGGTATTAAATATGTTTTCATTTGAAAGAAGGTGTGTGAGGGGAGATATGATTGAGCTTTTTAAAATCTTTTCTGGGATGGATAAATTAGATTTCAGCAAGTTATTTGAGTTAGAAGGTAGTAATAGAACTAGAGGCCACCACTTAAAGATTAAAAAACAGAGGTACAGACTGGATGTTAGAAAATATTTTTTCACTAACAGAGTGGTGGATTATTGGAATAGTTTGCCACCTGAGACTGTAGACAGCCCAAACTTGAATGTTTTCAAGCGCAGATTGGATGATTATATGGGGATGGAGGGTTAATTTCTTACTTTTTGGTATGTGGATATGTTTCTTGACTCATTCCTGTGGATGCAGTTTCTTTTTATTGTATATTTTGGAGGATTTTGATTTTGTTTTTGACAGACTCCTATGGAGGCTTTAAATTATATATTGTAGATGCATGGTTGGACATTCCTATGGATTGTTAAATTGTATATTGTAGCTGCATGATCTGACAAAATCCTATGGATGCATTATATGGGTGGGACTTGATGGATACGGATGACCTTTGATAGGCCCTTGTGGCTTTTGTCATCCGTTAAATTATGTTATGTTATGTTATGTTATGATACCCTCGAAAACAAATATCACCTTGACTCTTCACCGCAGACCTCGGGAAACGTGTCCAACGCGGAAAGACAGTTAAACAGGTAGAAAAATTAAAAGCTGTGTTGTTCAATGCCAGGTCTATCAGAAATAAAATGGTAGAATTTAAAGCGTTAGTAGCACTGGATAAATACGATGTAATAGGTATTACAGAAAGCTGGATACATTGTCACACAAGAGATTTCAGAGGTGAATTTCAATTACAAGGGTATAAAATGTTTCACAAAGATAGACTTGGAACGGAAGGTGGAGGCGTAATTTTGTATGTGCGTGATGACCTCTATCCAACAGAATGTAATTTATCCTCTGACTTCGAAGTTATAGGAGTCAAGCTAAATCTCGAAAAAAGTTTATTTATATATTTAGTATACAGAAGTCCTCATCAAGCTGTAGATTCTGATCAAAGATTATACGAATGCTTATCAAATGAGATAAAGAACAAAATATCTTTAATTATCGGCGACTTTAACTGTGGACGAATAGACTGGTCTACTAAAATTTCAGACGCGGAAGGAGCAAGACTGATAAATTTTATAGATGATAACTTACTAACGCAATGGGTGAAAGAAGCCACAAGAGGCCCTAATATTTTAGATTTAGTATTATCAAGCGACGATGAATTGATTTCAAATTTAAACGTCGGAGAAAAGTTTGGTAACAGCGATCACAATATAATATATTTTAACATAAACGTGCCATCCATAAGAAGAATAACAAGCACTGTTAAGTTTGATTTTATGAAAGCAAATTTCGAAGGTCTGAGGGAAAGTCTTACAAAATATACTATAAAGCCTGAAGACATTAATAAAGTGTGGCATGATTTTAAAAACAATTTACTAAATAAACAGAGACAATTCATACCATCTAAAGTTAGTACTGACAAAAAAAATAATGAACCCAAATGGTTGTCCTCTCAGCTTAAAAAAGCCATTAGAGAAAGAGATAAAGCGTATAAGATAATGAAATCCAATATGAATATTGATAATAAAAAACATTATGTTGAACTAAGAAGAAAAGTAAAAAGTGAAACCAAAAGAGCAAAACGGAACGAAGAAATAAGAGTAGCTTTAAAATGTAAACAAAATCCGAAGGAGTTTTTTGCATTAGTAAATAGTAGAAAACCAATAAAAAATAGCATTGGTCCAATAAAAGACAAAAATGATATATTACAATATAACGATTTTGACATTGCAAATACTTTAAATGAATACTTTGCATCCGTTTTTGTAAATGAGAATACGAGTAATAAACCCACGCCAACTATCAATAATACCGGTATTAGACCACTCAAATCTATTAGATGTACCGAAATTATTACAAACAAAAATATTGAGAAAATGAACAAATTTAAATCTCCTGGACCAGATAATATACTTCCACGAGTCTTGAAAGAAGTTAAAGACCAAGTGTCTGGACAATTGACACAGATTTTTAATAGATCATTAGAGAGTGGAATTGTTCCTACGGATTGGAAGCTAGCAAATGTGACACCGATATTTAAAAAAGGTCACAAAGAACTAGCTAGAAATTATCGCCCAATAAGTTTGACTTCAATAGTTGGAAAACTCCTTGAAACCCGTATTGCAGCTGAAATAGTTGAACACTTAGAAAAGAATAAATTATTAAAGGATTCACAGCACGGATTTAGAAGAAAAAGGTCTTGCCTTACAAATTTATTAGACTTTTTTCACTTTGTAAATGAAGAATATGATAATACCAGATCAGCAGACATTTTGTATTTGGATTTCCAAAAAGCTTTCGATAAAGTACCCCATAAGAAATTGTTGACTAAAGTAAGAGCCCTAGGAATAGAAGGAGATGTAGCCAAATGGATCGAGAATTGGCTCACTGATCGCAAGCAGAGAGTAGTTATTAACGGCCAACAGTCAGAATGGACAATGGTAACTAGTGGAGTACCACAAGGTTCAGTCTTAGGTCCCTTGCTATTCATTATATATGTCAATGATTTAGACGATGAGCTCTTGTCAAAAATTTCAAAATTCGCAGACGATTGCAAGCTAGGAAAAGCAATAGTAACTGAGGATGATGTTATTAATTTTCAAAACGATATTGATAAAATAGAGAAATGGTCGAAAAAATGGGAACTGCCCCTAAATCTAGAAAAATGTAAAGTAATGCATGTAGGCCATAAGAATCCCAAAGCGAATTACAAAATTTTTGATCAAAATATTAGCATAACCAATGGTGAAAGAGACCTAGGAGTTCACATATCTAATGATCTAAAATTTTCTCAACAATGTATCGAAGTAGAAAAGAAAGCAATGAAGCTTCTCGGATATATTAAACGTCAATTTAGCTTTAAAAATAAAGCTACAATTCTAAATATATTTAATGCATTAGTAAGACCACAGTTAGAATACTGTGCTCAGGTCTGGTCACCATACCTACAAAAAGATATTGATAGATTGGAAAGAGTGCAAGCTAGAGCCACTAAATTGATACCGGAACTCCGAAATTATAAATATGAGAAAAGACTAGATATGCTACACTTATTTACCCTAGAGAAAAGACGTCTGAGAGGTCAACTGATAGAAGTATTTAAAATAATGAAAGGAGTCAATAATGTTAACTCTTCAACTTGGTTTCAACTTTGCACAAATAATACACGAAATAACAGTTTAAAAATCGTCCCAAAGCGTTTCAGAACGAATATATGCGGAAACTTTTTTTCCTATAAAATTGTCAATTATTGGAATCAGTTGCCTGAAGAAGTAGTGGCCAGCAATTCATTAGAAACTTTTAAAAATAAGCTTGACAAAATAATTTTATCGATGAAATAACGAGTGACAAAACATTATATGTTGCTAAAATTAGGATAAAAACAGCATGCTGTAAGCATAGATGTGTAAAAAGACACTGTATAATATGCAAATAATTTTCTCATAGGTTATTATTAGTTTAAGATTTTGATGTAAAATATTGCCCTCAAAGGCAGTTCTCAGACGAAATATAAAATTAAAAATTGATGTATAAATTAAGTATGTACATATTAAGTTGTTTCTGCTTTTCTATAAAAATTCCAGGATGTGTCTTTTGTTCAAACACTTCCAGGTACATATTTTCCTTTTATCAAACCCGTCATTGGGTGGGAGAGGTGGGTGGGGAGAGACTTCATCTTTGCTATCCTATTCCTTATCATTAGGATTGTAGATATTTAATTTAGATAATGACATGAGTACTTCCAATGAAATGGATTGAATGGTCTTTTGAAGTACTTAGCTTCCTTGTAACTCCTTGTAACTCTCTCTCTCTCTCTCTCTCTCTGTACAGTTCTGGGCCCCTTACTTAATAAAAGACAGATAAATTAGAAGCTGTACAACACAGAGCGACAAAACTTATCCCGTCAGTACGTAACAAACCTTACCACGAGAGGCTAAAAAAACTCAATCTATTTTCCGTGAGAAAACGAAGACTAAGGGGGCAGCTTATAGAGTGCTTCAAAATACTTAAAGGATTTAACAACGTTAATGCCAATAACTTGTTCACACTGACAGGGGAGTGTCCCACCCGTGGACATGATTCAAAACTTCAGGGTAAAAGAGCCACTATGGATGTAATAAAAAACTTCTTCACTTACTCGATTATTAATGATTGGAATAATTTGCCAAACGCAGTAGTGGACAGCAGAACTATAGATTCATTTAAAATGAGATTAGACAAACACTTAACAAATATTGGAATTGTTTAGCATAAGCTACAAAATAAAATAATATTACAAAAATATAACTCTTTCAGGTTTATGTAAGTGGTTTTCATATTCATTTCATTTAATTACTATTCAATGCAAATTTCCTTCAGGTACTGTCTTCTTACACCTGCAAGGTACTTTTCCCAAATTATTTCATGTACGGCTTTTGCCGGAGGGAGTGGAGGGTGGGGAGAGCCTAAAACTTTTCTATCCTTTACTTCTACTATTCTATGTGTAAGTGGCAGTAGATTTAAGGCCAGATCACCTTAGTCTCGGCCGTAAGGCCCGTGTGATCTGTGTATCTATGTAACTCTATGTAACTCTCTCTCTCTCTCTCTCTCTCTCTCTCTCTCTCTCTCTCTCTCTCTCTCTCCTCTCTCTCTCTCTCTCTAAGCGGTCTGAGGAACTCCGAGTGGCGAGACTCTGTAAAGAGAATCCCAAGGAGTTTTTTGGATATGTGAACAGCCGTAAACCAATCCGTCGTACGATTGGCCCTTTGAGGAATGAGGAGGGGACATTAAAGCATTCAGATGCAGAAAATGCTAACCTCCTCAACGACTACTTCTCTTCAGTGTTTACTGAAGAGTGTGGTCCCATTCCCCAGCCGACGGATTCCTACTCAGGGGAAAAGCTGGAGGCAATGGACTTCACCGAAGGAGAAATAAAGAAAAAGATCGCTGACCTAAAGACGAATAAGTCCCCTGGACCGGACGGGTTTCTACCTAAAGTGTTGAAGAAAGTGTGCGATGAAGTATCACGACATCTGTGCGCTATCTTTAACATGTCAATCCGGACCGGATGCGTTCCTAGAGACTGGCGTGAGGCGGAGGTGACTCCTATCTTCAAGAAAGGAGACCGTAACCAACCGTCGAACTACCGACCTATCAGTCTGACTTCGATAGTCGGTAAACTCATGGAAAGCATCATGGTGGACAAAGTGACGTCGTATTTAGAGTCAAACCTGCTACTGAGGAGTTCCCAGCACGGCTTCCGAAGGCAACGGTCATGCCTGACGAACCTTGTGGAATTCTTCCACTTCGTTTTCAGTGAGCACGATCGGGACAAGGCGATGGATGTGGTCTACCTAGACTTTCAGAAAGCCTTTGATAAGGTACCACACCGCCGCCTTCTCCGGAAAGTGCGAGCGCTTGGCATAGACGGAAAGGTAGCCGGCTGGATCGAGAACTGGCTAAGTGGCAGACGGCAACGGGTGGTGGTAAATGGACAGTCTTCTGAGTGGGTGCCCGTTACTAGCGGGGTGCCTCAAGGTTCTGTCCTGGGACCACTACTATTTATCATCTACGTCAACGACATGGACGGTGACATGGTTGCGAAGATTTCCAAATTTGCCGACGATACCAAGCTTGGTATGAACGTTG
The DNA here is from genome assembly GCA_963969495.1 of Ceratothoa steindachneri. Lineage (NCBI taxonomy): Eukaryota > Metazoa > Arthropoda > Malacostraca > Isopoda > Cymothoidae > Ceratothoa > Ceratothoa steindachneri. The sequence continues at coordinate 1,079,223 of OZ018322.1, forward strand.
CAAAGGATGGAAATACTGCCCGCCTGCAGGAAGATCTTAGGAAGATTGGGGAGTGGTCGGACACGTGGCAAATGCCTTTTAACGTGGGCAAATGCAAAGTGATGCATATCAGCCACAGAAACCCCCAATCTCAGTATATCCTTAAGGGCACTGCTATTGAATCCACCGACACTGAGAAGGACTTGGGTGTAACAATCACTAGTGACCTCAAGTTCTCGAAACAGTGCATTGAGGCGGAGAAAAAGGCCCAAAGGATGCTAGGCTATATTAAGCGCCAGTTTGGTTATCGGAACCAGGAGATTGTACTGTGCCTGTACAACTCACTTGTCCGACCGCACCTGGAGTATGCCGTACAATTTTGGAGTCCTTCATTGCGAAAGGACATCGCGAGATTGGAACGCGTACAAGCCAGGGCAACCAAGCTGATTCCCTCTATCCGACATAAAAGTTATGAGGATAGACTAAGGGAGTTAGATCTGTTCTCACTGGAAACCCGTAGACTGCGTGGTCAGCTCATCGAAGTCTTCAAAATACTTCGAGGGTTCGACAATGTTGACTACCGGGATATTTTCACACCAAAATACTTCGAGGGTTCGACAATGTTGACTACCGGGATATGTTCACACTGAGTGAGAACAGAACGCGCAATCACGGCTTCAAACTTGAACTGAAGCGTTACAACCGCAATCTGTGTGGAAATTTTTTCACTTACAGTATCTGCGGTATGTGGAACGCACTTCCAGTGGAAGTTGTCAACAGTGAATCTGTTGACCAGTTCAAGTCAACACTAGACAAAGTCTTGAAAAGTGGCCGTTTAGGGACGCAAAACAATTGAGCAGCCTTGTGCCAGCTCAATTGCTAGTCCAAAGGTACCCTCTTTAAATGGACCGTAAGGTCTCCTAGGGTACCTTCTTTCCTTGTTGTTACACACACACACACTCTCTCTCTCTCTCTCTCTCTCTCTCTCTCTCTCTCTCTCTCTCTTTCTCTCTCTTTCTCTCTCTCTCTCTCTCTTCTCGGTATGGACTAACTTAGTCTTCTGAGGTACTATCTTTCCTTGTAACTCCTTGTAACTCTCTCTCTCTCTCTCTCTCTCTCTCTCTCAATCTACTAAGGCGACAATCTCAATTCATTCCTTTAGCAATCACTAAATTAGGAAAAAAACAAAATACCAAATGGTTAACAAGTGAAATAAAAAGAGACATCAATAGAAGAAAAAATGCTTATAAGATGTTTAAACTGAACAGTTCAGACACTAACAAGAAGAATTATTTCAATCTGAGGAGAAGGGTAAAAACCGAAATAAGGAGAGCAAAGCGTAACGAAGAAATGAGGGTGGCACTAAACTGTAAAAGAAACCCCCAAAGAATTTTATGCCCTAGTTAATAGTAGAAAACCAATAAAAAACAGTATTGGGCCAATCATGGACAGACACAATAAGTTACAAGTTAAAGATAAAGATATATCCACTGTACTAAACGAATATTTTGCATCTGTTTTTACCAACGACACTTCTAATCCAAATATCGAGCCTTACTGTGAGTACTCAGGAAATGGCACACTAGAAAATATTGAATGCACGGGGATTGATGTAGAAATAGCAATAGATAAAATGAAGAGATTCAAATCCCCCGGGCCTGACAAACTAGTGCCAAGAATAATAAAAGAATTGAAGGATGTTCTAGTGGATCAATTAACGTACATCTTCAATTTATCCCTTGAAGCTGGGGCTGTTCCTCAGGACTGGAAACTAGCTAATGTCACGCCAATATTCAAAAAAGGACGAAAAGATTTACCAAGTAATTATCGACCAATAAGCCTGACATCGGTGGTAGGCAAGATGCTAGAGCGTATTATTGCAGATAAAATAGTGAGCCATCTAGAAACAAACGAACTGCTATTCAACACGCAGCATGGATTTAGGAAGCATAGGTCCTGTCTTACCAACTTATTAGAGTTTTTACATTACATTAATAAAATTCATGATAGTGATAGATCTGTAGACATTTTGTATCTAGATTTTAAAAAGGCCTTCGATAAAGTCCCACACAAGGAACTAATGTGTAAAGTCAGAGCCTTAGGAATACGTGGAAAATTAGCAAATTGGATTGAAGATTGGCTTAGCGATCGTAAGCAAAGAGTAGTGATTAATGGAGAAGAGTCCAATTGGAAAGCTGTAACTAGTGGAGTTCCCCAGGGATCGGTCTCGGGACCCTTGCTCTTCATTATATATGTGAATGACATAGACTTTGGAATAATTTCTAAAATCTCAAAATTCGCCGACGATTGTAAACTGGGTAAAAGCATAGTCACCGAGCAAGATAGACTAGATTTTCAGAGTGACATTGATCACATAAGTGAATGGTCTAGGAAGTGGAAACTTCCCCTTAACCTGGAGAAATGTAAAGTAATGCACATTGGTCACAAAAATCCTAAGGCAGATTACAAACTCGAGAGCGAAACAATAACAAAATCAGAAATCGAAAAAGATCTCGGTATCTATGTCACAAACGATCTCAAGTTCACTCGACAGTGCGTCAATGTTGAAAAGAAAGCGCGGAAGATACTAGGTTATAAAAGAGACAAATCACTTATAAAAGCGATACAACTGTAATCAACCTGTATAACGCCCTAGTGAGACCCCATTTGGAATACTGTGCGCAGGCTTGGTCACCCTCCTTCAGAAAAGACATTGAAAGATTAGAAAGAGTTCAAGCCACAGCGACTAAAATGATACCTTCGTTAAGAAATTATAGTTATGAAACACGAATAGACAAGCTAAACCTTTACAAGTTGGAAACTAGACGTGTACGAGGCCAGTTGATTCAAGTATATAAAATACTAAATAGAATTGATAATGTGGATTACTCAATCTGGTTCGAGTTCAACAGAAATGTAACAAGGAATAACAGTATGAAGCTAATCCCTCCAAAATACAAATTGAATGTATGCGGTAATTTCTTTTCGTATAAAATAGTAAATATTTGGAATCAGTTAACGGAAGAGGTCGTTTCGAGCCCTAGTGTCGAGGCGTTTAAAAGGAGGTTAGATAAAATCATAAATACGCTTACATACTAAAAACATAAGATTACACTGAAAATAATTAGATTAAGAATATTAAAAGAAAAATAATAATGTAGAAATGCATTTCTGCTTTCCTGTCGAAATTCCTGTTTGTGTACTTTTTGTCTAGCACAGCGGGTATCTTTTCATCTTTCATTGCCCGAAAGATCGGGCGGGAGAGGTGGGAGGGGAGAGCCTTGAACTTTACTATACTATTTCTATGACGAGTAGATTGAATATCAATATTAAATGAGTACCTCCTCGGTATGGACTAACTTAGTCTTCTGAGGTACTATCTTTCCTTGTAACTCCTTGTAACTCTCTCTCTCTCCTCGGTATGAACTAACTTAGTCTTCTGAGGTACTATCTTTCCTTGCAACTCCTTGTAACTCTCTCTCTCTCTCTCTCTCTCTCTCTCTCTCTCTCTCTCTCTCTCTATCTCTCTCTCTCTCTCCCCGCAGGTTAAAGATTTAGAAGTAATAATTACAGAAAACTTAAAAACATCAAACCAATGCGCAGCTGCTGCAAACAAAGCTAACACAGCACTAGGATTTATAAAAAGAAACTTTACTTATAAAAGCGAGGAGATAATTATGCCACTATATAAAAGTATTGTCAGGCCCCATCTCGAATACGCTGTACAGTTCTGGGCCCCTTACTTAATAAAAGACATAGATATATTAGAAGCTGTACAACACAGAGCGACAAAACTTATCCCGTCAGTACGTAACAAACCTTACCACGAGAGGCTAAAAAAACTCAATCTATTTTCCGTGAGAAAACGAAGACTAAGGGGGCAGCTTATAGAGTGCTTCAAAATACTTAAAGGATTTAACAACGTTAATGCCAATAACTTATTCACACTGACAGGGGAGTGTCCCACCCGTGGACATGATTCAAAACTTCAGGGTAAAAGAGCCACTATGGATGTAATAAAAAACTTCTTCACTTACTCGATTATTAATGATTGGAATAATTTACCAAACGCAATAGTGGACAGCAGAACTATAGATTCATTTAAAATGAGATTAGACAAACACTTAACAAATATTGGAATTGTTTAGCATAAGCTACAAAATAAAATAATATTACAAAAATATAACTCTTTCAGGTTTATGTAAGTGGGTTTCATATTCATTTCATTTAATTACTATTCAATGCAAATTTCCTTCAGGTACTGTCTTCTTACACCTGCAAGGTACTTTTCCTAAATTATTTCATGTACGGCTTTTGCCGGAGGTAGTGGAGGGTGGGGAGAGCCTAAAACTTTTCTATCCTTTACTTCTACTATTCTATGTGTAAGTGGCAGTAGATTTGAGGCCAGATCACCTTAGTCTGGGCCGTAAGGCCCGTGTGATCTGTGTATCTATGTAACTCTGTGTAACTCTCTCTCTCTCTCTCTCTCTCTCTCTCTCTCTCTCTCTTTCTCTCTCTCCTGGTTGACGAAATAACGCAGCACGTCGAGTCCAACCACCTATTGAGGAATTCCCAACACGGGTTCCGGCGGCACAGGTCATGCCTAACGAACCTTTTGGAATTCTTCCACTTCGTGTTCAGCGAGCACGACCGGGAGAAGGCGGTGGATGTCATCTACCTCGACTTGAAGAAGGCCTTCGACAAGGTGCCCCACCGCCGATTGCTGAAAAAGGTTCGAGCGCTAGGCATCGCCGGAGCTGTAGGTGACTGGATCGAAAACTGGCTGCATAGTCGAAGGCAGCGAGTAGTGGTGAACGGGCAAACGTCCGGTTGGCTACCGGTAACAAGCGGCGTTCCCCAAGGCTCCGTGCTGGGCCCCCTACTCTTCATCATCTATGTAAACGACATAGATGATGGCATAACTGCGAGGATTTCCAAATTTGCCGACGATACCAAACTAGGTATGAACGTGGCAGACGCGGAAAACGTCGAGAGACTCCAGGCCGACTTGAGGAAACTCGGGGAGTGGTCAGACAAATGGCAAATGCCGTTCAATGTCGAAAAGTGCAAGGTGATGCACATCGGCCACAGAAATCCCCAAGCCGTCTACAGCCTCAAAAACTCGGCGCTCGAGAGCACAGACATGGAAAAAGACTTGGGAGTCGTGATCACCAGCGACCTCAAGTTTTCCAAGCAGTGCATCGAGGCGGAGAAGAAAGCCCAGAGAATCTTGGGGTATATCAAGCGACAGTTTGGGTATCGGAACAGGGAAATCGTTCTCACTCTCTTTAATTCCCTGGTCCGACCTCACCTGGAGTACGCAGTCCAGTTTTGGAGTCCATCCCTTCGGAAGGACATCGCCCGACTGGAGCGAGTACAAGCCAGGGCGACCAAACTGATCCCCTCGATCAGGCACAAAAGTTACGAAGCCCGCCTAAAAGAACTAAACCTCTTCTCACTGGAAACCCGAAGACGGCGCGGTCAATTAATCGAGGTCTTCAAAATCCTCCGAGGTATTGACCACGTAGGCAACGGGGACATGTTCCAACTAAGCGAGGGCGTAACGAGAAACCACGGCTACAAAATTGAGCTGCCGCGTTATCACCGGGACAGATGCAGGAACTTCTTCAGTTACAGTATCTGCAACGAGTGGAACGCGCTTCCGCCAGAAGTCGGAAACAGCGACTCTGTGGAGCAGTTCAAAAGGCGCCTGGATAAAGTCCTGGTTCGCTGACAGGCTCACGAGTCCCTGACTCGTAACAAGTACCCTCTCGTATGGACCGTAAGGTCTTCTACTAGGGTACTTCTTTTCCTTGTGACTCCTTGTGATTCTCTCTCTCTCTCTCTCTCTCTCTCTCTCTCCTCGGTATGGACTAACTTAGTCTTCTGAGGTACTATCTTTCCTTGTAACTCCTTGTAACTCTCTCTTTCTCTCTCTCTCTCTCTCTCTCTCTCTCTCTCTCTCTCTCTCTCTCTCTCTCTCTCTCTCTCTTGGTGGCAGTGACCACCGACTAATTAGATTTGTAGTCAAAGTCCCCAAGGCAGAGCCTGCAACTAGTAAATCAAGGAAACTGGATTTGAGAAGAGCAGACTTTGCAGGTCTACGCACGGGACTGACTGACGTGAGGCTAGAGGAGTGCGATGCTGTTGAAGACTCTTGGTACAGTTTCAAAACCACATTCATGAGTCTTCAATCGCGTTTTATCCCTCTGAAATGCCCCCGTCGGTCTTCTGTTCAACCAAAGTGGTTTAATCGAGAAATCGGCCATCTGCTTAGGGAGAAGAGAAATGTGTACCGGCAATCGAAGATCTCGGGTGACTTTGACGAATACCGGAGGCTAGCCAGGAGAGTGAAGTCCAGCATAAGGGCGGCTAAGCGGTCTGAGGAACTCCGAGTGGCGAGACTCTGTAAAGAGAATCCAAAGGAGTTTTTTGGATATGTGAACCACCGTAAACCTAATCCGTCGAACGATTGGCCCTTTGAGGAATGAGGAGGGGACATTAAAGCATTCAGATGCAGAAAATGCTAACCTCTTCAACGACTACTTCTCTTCAGTGTTTACTGAAGAGTGTGGTCCCATTCCCCAGCCCACGGATTCCTACTCGGGGGAAAAGCTGGAGGCAATGGACTTCACCGAAGGAGAAATAAAGAAAAAGATCGCTAACCTAAAGACGAATAAGTCCCCTGGACCGGACGGGTTTCTACCTAAAGTGTTGAAGGAAGTGTGCGATGAAGTATCACGACATCTGTGCGCTATCTTTAACATGTCAATCCGGACCGGATGCGTTCCTAGAGACTGGCGTGAGGCGGAGGTGACTCCTATCTTCAAGAAAGGAGACCGTAACCAACCTTCGAACTACCGACCTATCAGTCTGACTTCGATAGTCGGTAAACTCATGGAAAGCATCATGGTGGACAAAGTGACGTCGTATTTAGAGTCAAACCTGCTACTGAGGAGTTCCCAGCACGGCTTCCGAAGGCAACGGTCATGCCTGACGAACCTTGTAGAATTCTTCCACTTCGTTTTCAGTGAGCACGATCGGGACAAGGCGGTGGATGTGGTCTACCTAGACTTTCAGAAAGCCTTTGATAAGGTACCACACCGCCGCCTTCTCCGGAAAGTGCGAGCGCTTGGCATAGACGGAAAGGTAGCCGGCTGGATCGAGAACTGGCTAAGTGGCAGACGGCAAAGGGTGGTGGTAAATGGACAGTCTTCTGAGTGGGTGCCCGTTACTAGCGGGGTGCCTCAAGGTTCTGTCCTGGGACCACTACTATTCATCATCTACGTCAATGACATGGACGGTGACATGGTTGCCAAGATTTCCAAATTTGCCGATGATACTAAGCTTGGTATGAACGTTGCAAAGGACGGAAATACTGCCCGCCTGCTGGAAGATCTTGGGAAGATTGGGGAGTGGTCGGACACGTGGCAAATGCCTTTTAACTTGGGCAAATGCAAAGTGATGCATATCGGCCACAGAAACCCCTAATCTCAGTATATTCTTAAGGGCACTGCTCTTGAATCGAGTGACACTGAGAAGGACTTGGGTGTAACAATCACTAGTGACCTCAAGTTCTCGAAACAGTGCATTGAGGCGGAGAAAAAGGCCCAAAGGATGCTAGGCTATATTAAGCGCCAGTTTGGTTATCGGAACCAGGAGATTGTACTGTGCCTGTACAACTCACTTGTCCGACCGCACCTGGAGTATGCCGTACAATTTTGAAGTCCTTCATTTCGAAAGGACATCGCGAGATTGGAACGCGTACAAGCCAGGGCAACCAAGCTGATTCCCTCTATCCGACATAAAAGTTATGAGGATAGACTAAGGGAATTAGATCTGTTCTCGCTGGAAACCCGTAGACAGCGTGGTCAGCTCATCGAAGTTTTCAAAATACTTCGAGGGTTCGACAATGTTGACTACCGGGATATTTTCACACTGAGTGAGAACAGAACGCGCAATCACGGCTTCAAACTTGAACTGAAGCGTTACAACCGCAATCTGTGTGGAAATTTTTTCACTTACAGTATCTGCGGTAAGTGGAACGCACTTCCAGTGGAAGTTGTCAACAGCGAATCTGTTGACCAGTTCAAGTCAAGACTAGACAAGGTCTTGAAAAGTGGCCGTTTAGGGATGCAAAACAATTGAGCAGCCTTGTGCCCGCTCGATTGCAAGTCCAATGGTACCCTCTTTGAATGGACCGTAAGGTCTCCTAGGGTACCTTCTTTCCTTGTTGTTACTCTCTCTCTCTCTCTCTCTCTCTCTCTGAATACCCTTCCATCTCACCCCTCTTATTTCTTTTGAGGCCCTTATCTCTGTCTCTAATTCTGTTCCCTCTCTAACAACTATTGTGCTCTACCCCCCCCCCCCCTAGCTCCTCCCTTTTTTTTTTTTTGGCGAATTTAGTAACCTTGCTAGTCTCTCCCCATCGGGTCATTTTCTTATCATGGAAGACTTCAACCTCCCAGTCACTAACCCTAATCTACCTGCCTTCCTTGAGATCCTTGATCTCTTCTTCCTTACTCAACACGTTTTTTTTCTCCAACACACTCCCATGGTAACATTTTAGACTTTGTAATTTCCGACTGTCAAATTTCCAACTTCACCACTTCTATCCTGTCTAATGCTATTTCTGACCATTACCTTATTAATTTCAACGTCTCAACCCCCACTTCTTTGCCCTCTCAGCCTCCTCTCATCCCAAAACCTTATCGACGGCTAGCCTCCATTGTCATCCCATCCCTCCTTAATGATGTTGCCTCTAATTTACCTCCTTCCCTGACCAAATCCTCTCATCCTTGGAGCAATCCCTCCTAACTTGACTTAATCCTCTCTCCCCCATTATTACTCCTTCGTCCTCTCGCCGTCACCGCGCATCATGGTACTCGCTGGAACTCCTACGCTCGAGACAGCCTTTACGTGTCCATGAAAGAGCTCTTCGTAAAGCTCGCTCCCCTGGGCAAGATACAACTGCTCTTTCGATCACTTACCGTCTTGCGACATCTCTCTACCTGGCTAAACTGAAATCTGCTCGTGAAGCCCATTCGCGTAAATTGCTAACCGACAATAAGAATGACCCCCGTGCCATTTTCCGCCTGCTCTCTTCTCTTACCTCCTCAAAACAAGTCCCCATCCCCATCAGCCACACCATCCTTTCGAAATTCTTCGCTGATAAGGTCATCAACTTTGGTGCTTCCCTCCCACGACTGCCTGACCAAGCCTTTCACATTCTCCCTGATCTCCCCCCCGCTTCCCGGCCGCTCAACGTATTTCCTGCCGTGATCGCTTCTGAGTTGTCTGCCTTACTCTCGCGCACTAAAAAATCTGGCTTTCCTTGCGACTCAACCTTCCCCAAGCTATTAATCAAAATATTGCCTGTCATACTCCCAATGCTCCTCCACCTGTTCAATACCTCCCTTGCTACTGGTGTTGTCCCTTCTTCCTTCAAATGCACCCAAATCCGTCCGATCTTTAAAAAGCTGAAACTTAACCCTTCCGACCCAGCTAGCTATCTCCCGATCTCGCAACTTCCCTTCCTCTCTAAGGTCCTTGAGAGAGTAGTTGTTTCGCGCATTAATTCTCATATCGTTGCTTGTAATATTGATGAGACTTACCAATCAGGTTTAAAGCTGGGCATTCTACCGAAACCGCTCTGCTCAATGTTACTAATTGCTTACGTAGAGCTGCTGACCGGGGTTGTGCCTCTATCCTCATTCTACTTGACCTCTCATCTGCCTTTGATACTATTGACTATTCCACCTTGCTTGGTCGCCTCCACTCTTTCCTTGGCATTTCTGGCGCTGCTCTCGACTGGTTCCGCTCTTACCTTTCGTCTCACACCCAATCTGTAGTGATTAATGATGTCTCCTCTGACCCCACTCCCATTCGCTTTGGTGTCCCTCAAGGTTCTGTCCTCGGCCCTCTCCTCTTTCGTATCTACTTATTTCCTCTTGAGCCACCTCCTACGTAACCTCGGTCTATCCTTCCACCTCTATGCCGATGACACTCAAATCTTTATTTCCTCTTCCCCCTCAATCTGTCACCTCCTATCTCGGACTGGCTATCGGCTAACTTCCTCAAACTTAAACACTCCAAAACTGAAGTTCTTCTGTTTGGTAGCCCCGCCTAGTATACAAAGTTAAATCCCTCTGGGAGGAAACTCTGTCGCTTTCTCTGACTGTTAGAAATCTGGGCGTTGTGTTCGATGACCATCTCTCCTTCAAGCCCCACATCCACAATATTAGTAAATCTTCCCTTTGTTTCCTCCGTAACTTCTCATGCATTCGCTCTCACTTCGATCGCGTCTTGAGACTGCTATCCATGCCTTCATTACTGTAATTCTCTTGTTGTAAATCTACCATCTTCCTCTCTACGTCCCCTTCAGCTAGTCCAGAACTACGCTGCCCGACTACTCCTCCGTCGCTCTTGCTTCTTCCCTACTAAGCCCCTGCTTCAGGAACTGCACTGGTTACCTGTCAGATATCATTCTCATTTCAAGATTCTTCTCTTCACCCAAAGGCCCCAACCTACCTTTCCTCTGCCCTTTCCCAACGTCTCGCATCTCGGGGCCCTTCGGTCATCTCATACTCCTCGCTCGTCCCTCTGTTCAATGGGCGACCGCTCCTTCTCAGTGTCTGTGCCCCCAAGCTTTGGAATGCTCTTCCAGCCGAAATTAGATCTGCTGCCTCACTAACCACTTTCAAGCGACTCCTGAAAATGCATCTGTTCAGGATTGCCTACTCACCCACCTGATCTTAGCCAACAGCCGAACGTGCGCTATGTGAAGGCCTCTGGCCTTGAAGAGCGCATTATAAAAAAATTATTATTACTAATGATGGCCTTGTGGGAAAGGTACGGTCCAGGCCACAGCCTTTCTCAGAGACTCGGGGCTGTTCAGCCAGGCAGCCTGAGGAAAAACAGCACATGCACAACTTCAAGGAATTAACAAAAATCTGTCTTAGAATTGATTTTATTATATGTAGAAAAATCTTAAAGCCTTTAAAAAACTGTAGGATAAACAGGGTTTTAAGGCAAAAGACATCAAAAGCACTCGTTCAATGATGCAAGGAACGCCTTCATCAGTTTACGTCTGATAAATCATCTTTCCTCCCATAAAATACACGACTCAATACAAAATATTCCTCAAATACGGAAAAGGGGGCCAACATATGTTAAATATGTAAGAACAACCACAGAGAATGGGAATTGCTTCGATCATACATCGAAACGGTAACATTTGTAAAATATCCACAATCCAGACAAAAAAAAACAACCCCCCCCGCCTTGCTCAACGGAAAAACTGTATTCTGTAGACTAGTTTTAGAAGTGCCCGGCTTCCATCTTCAGTCCAAAAACTCAAGAAAGAAGCCAGTTACGTCCGAAACTAGTCTCCAAAGTACAGTTTTCCATTAAACTACGTCTATTCTGTTCATATAAGAAATTCGATACTGAGTGGAAATCAACCCAAACAAAACGTTTGAAAAACTATTTTATTCAATATTCACCTCTTATTTCCTACATTCGTAGAATCAATGCGCGTGACAAAAGGTGAGAAGCCTTTCCTGTAAGTCGTAATTTCCTGTTATCGCGACATTTAATGGCAGGTACGTGAATGGAAAGGCGCAGGCCGCAAAACTCACAGGTGGCCAACATAAAAAAATCCTAGACAAGGCTCTTTTCAAGGCCGTGATGCATCAGTGGGACAAATGGGGAAAATGCTTTCTACGAATGCCATCATCATCCGGGTACTCAGCCGAAAGCTCTCTATTGGGGACGTAATAATGACCATTGAATTCTTCGAAATATTTGCCGATTTCGTCATGAGGAACTAAGACGGGGTCGGTGTCGAGGAGATTCTCTTGAGCGGCGTATCGGTGGGAACCATCCGCGACCAGAACGTTATAAAATGGTTGTTGGTGTTGACGCTCTAAGGAATGGACATTCATCTGCATGATCCAACTCATGGGCATCAAACAGGTCTGAAACGCGAAAAGGAGCAAACATTACCAAAAAGTGAAAATAACATTCCATCTTGATCAGCAAACAGTGGCATGAGGTAGCACAGTTCAAACCCCCGAGCCTTACCAACTCCTACAGACCTATCTCACTCATCTCCAAAACACCTGAAATACTAATCCTCAACCGAATTAAACCCTTACACCTCTTTCCCACACCCAAGATGTTATGGATCAGGGTAGTCAGAGTAAAAGAGGGTGTGATAGTGATAGTGCTTTTGAGTGAGGAGTGGCATAATGCAATGGTTGGATGTTAGTATGTAAGCTCAAGAATTATATGGGTGAAGTTTTGAAAGGTTGAAACTGTGCGTGGTTGTGGTGTATGGATCATGTAATGATAGGAGTGAAGCTAAGAAAGAGATGTTCCGGGATGACCTGGGACATATAGTGTATGTAATTGGAAATAGGAATCTGTTGAAGGAGATATGAAGCATCTGAAGTTTGTCGCCTCTTTGATTCTTTTCAGTCAAGCCCGGCAGGGCTCAGGAAGGATGCTCTTGTCCACGTCTCCTTGAGAGGTTATTTTTTTTTTTACTGTTGTTAGATGATAGTGAAGAGGGTGGCAGAATGGAATGAGATAGGCAGGGTTGCTTCGGGGAAGAGGGGCCCTTTGCATGTGTTTTGGAGTTATGTTGTCATCGTTCCTTAGGCTGCCTGGCTGAACAGCCCCGAGCCCCGAGAAGGCCGTAGCCTGGACTGGGCTTTCCCACAATGTTAGTGTGTGTTGTTGTGTGCAATGCAGTTTTATTAGCTAACTCCACAAACTAGAATACTAAAAAACATACAAGTACCATGTGTTGTGTAGTATTCTGGATTGGTGGGGTATGAGTGTAGTGTAGGTGATGTAAGGAGCATCTCAATTTCCTGAAGAATTGTGCCTATCAACTTTAAGTGGTCTTCGATTAAGAGAATATTTGCTTCAGCGTGGAGGTAATGTAATGGAATGGTTTTTGTGGAGCCAGTTCCGATGTGGAGGTCACTATTTTGGATGCATGTATCTTGTGTAGAGTGTATTAGATATGGTTGGTGCCAGGCTGGGGATACGTACTTAAGTTCAAAGTCATGGGAATGAACTCTAACAGTATGTTCAGTTTCAGATAAGGATTCAGATGGGAACAGAAAGATGAACGAGAATCCATATTGGAACAGAAAGATGAATGAGGATCCAGATTGGAACAGGAAGATGAATGAGGATCCAAATGGGAACAGGAAGATGAATGAGGATCCAAATGGGAACAGGAAGATGAATGAGGATCTCGATGGGAACATGAAGCTATTCTGTAAAAAAGTGAGAAGGGTGAGGAACCAGGAGAAGAAAAACTGTGTGAATGGCATGGTATATGTGAACAATAAGGTCAAAAGTACATGGCGATAATACTTTGATGAGCTGAATAATGAAGGTATGGAAGATAACGCAAATGCAAGAGGTTGGTGTTGTGAGAGGTATGGAAAATGTTAAGGCGGTGGTGGTTGTGTGATGGAGTGGAGTACAGTAATAGTGCCGTTGTACATATAAATGTATGGACATTTTTGATTGGGCGTATAATAAGGATAACTGAGGATTTGATAGTTGATGAAAAAGGGTGGTTTAGAGAGGGTAGGGTGTGCATGGGGGACAAGGTCAACAGACCTAAGTCGTGGGATCTTAATTATTCTGACTTATGACCTTCAAAACTTTCAACAAGTGAGGCAATCCAACACATAGTCAGTTTTCTTTTAATAATTCCCGGACTAACCTTGGAAGGACCTTGGCAATTATATCATTCGAAAGAGAATGTAAAACAACATAAGGCTTTCAAATTTCGTTAGAATCGGTCGAATAGTTACGATGTTATTGCCAAAAAACTCATTGAAAAGTAAAATGGTTACCATCCGACCGACCGTCGACCTACGGACCGAGATGGTAACTTATGAATCGCGTTCACGCCACTAAAAATGGGCTGAGGTGTAAAGTTTATTTCTGCGTTCATGGATCTGAATAAAGTTTATGATCTTTTATATATAGAAGCATTATGGCAGGTGTTAAGGATGCATGGAATGGTAAACGAATGGCATGAAGAGTATGGTGAAAGTGAGGCGCTCGTTAGGGTGAAAGATAAAAGGACTGAGTGGTGTGACATAGGTAGTGGAGGGATGTAATGTCCCACGGCTGTTTAATATCTTTATGGATGGCCTACTGAGAGAAGTACATAAGAAAATAATATGAAAGGCCTTGAGATGGATGAGGAATGGGTTCTATCTTTGTTAGTATCTGCTAATGACCTCGTCTTGCGAGTGAGGGGTGAAGGGATTTGAAAATGTTGATAGATTTTGTCCGGTTGTGTGAAAGGATGGGGCTAAAATTGAAGGCAGAAAAAAAGTAAGGCAATGGAATTCGAGGGCGAGAATGGGGTAGGGTGTGTGTGATATCTGCGTCCATGGTGTCTGTCACCCTTGAACGAGTGTGAAGTCTTAAGTATATGGATGCAGTGTGAATGATAGATAAAGCAGATTGAAACTATAAGGTTTTAAAATGTATGAAAGTCTGGAGTGATTGGCATTAAAAAATGATAAGAGTGTTGAATGTGCTTATATTATAGGGTGCGTGAGTGTTTGTGGGTGGCTTGATGAGCGAAAAGTGGATAGAGTGAGTATGAGAATGGTTGAAAGGCCGCGCATAAGGTGGGTTGAATAAGTGAAAGTGTGAGAGAAAGGGCTGACCGAGAAAGAAGTGGATGATATTATATAGGATAAGTGTGTATGAGGAGATGTGTATGGGTGCATGCTTGGGGCCTTTTGCCCAAGGATGCTACCCTACTGTGAAATGCCTTCGGTGTGGACAAAATGCTAGGTAGGATTGAGCTTTAATAGCACATAAAGAGAGGGGGGGGGGGTAGTGGCATTGGGGTGCACTGGGTCAAATTTGGGGGGAACTGGTAGATGTAAAATTTAAGAAAAGGGGGACTGACAAAGACAATGGATAGGGTTTGTAAAGGTCTGTGGTGGGGGCCTTCAACCCGGGGATGAACCTTGCCCTGATCAGAGGCTAGTTTTATTTTAGGAGCCCATCTGGCGACTACCTACTAGGGCATAAGTAGACGTAATCACTTAATACCAGGTTAGATTGAAAAAAACAACAACATGCAAATAACAAAGATACAAAAGAGCAAAAACAAAAAAAAACAAACAAGCAAAAAACGAGAGGCTACAGTAGAGCAAAGAGCGCCCCATCGTTATTAAGGGGCTTGGGCAAAAACAGGGCGATTTGTTTAGCAAGCAATAAAAGGGTTGAAAGGGTATTTTTAGCGTCGCTAATGCACACAAACCCCATTTTATGGGAAGACGGTTCATGTATGGAAGATAAAAATGTTGAAGAGTGGTCAGCGATTTTCAAGTGAATATGACATCCCTGTAGTGCGACCACCACACTTAGATGCAATCCACGTGAAGTAAAGCCACAATACAACTTCCACTTCTTAATTGTAGCATGGACCGCTAGTACAATTCCCACAACATGCAACAGCCTCATGACACTCTAACCTGGTCCCCTCAGGACAGTTTCACACAAGGCGCAACGCCAATTAATTGTGGAAACGGCGGGGCCTGCAGCAAGGGTTGTAGGGTTAAAGGGTTTCTCCCTTAATCTCCCAAGCGGTTGTATGTGTGTGTTTTTAGGAGCCCAACTAGGGACTGCCTACTTGGGCATAAGTCGCCGTACAGAACACAGCCTACGTCTAGGCTATATTAAAAAAACAAATAACAAGGATAAAAAGATAAAGATCAGAATAAAAACAAACAAAAAGGTAACAAGAAGGAAGCAGGCTGCAGCGTCGAGGGTAGACCAGGCGCAGGAGTATGCAACCCACAAAAAACAATCAAATAATGTGGAGGATGCCAGCCTCCTCCAAAAAGTCGTATAGTCCGCAAGTCTGTGTGCAAGAACCAGTCCAGAGTACGAGGGACAAGCGGTAGGGACCCCGCTCCGGGACAGGTAACGTGCGCGAAGATCACCCAGACTGAGACATTCAGCAACAATGTGCCGAACAGTCTGGGGAACAACGCAGTCGTAGCAATGCGGCGCAGACGAGCATTCCTTTAAATGGCGGTGCATCACGCGAGTGTGTCCAATTCGGAGATGACAGAAAGCAACCTGAAACTGTCGCGGCATTGGAGGGTAGGTCCATGAGAACAGTCGCGGCGCAATTGCACGTAACTTTAAGTTCCCCTCGAACGTCTCCAATCTTCTTTGCCAAGCCACCTGCATTCCTGCCATGTAGTCGGTGCGAGGATGAGCAAAAAAGCTGGTATGGTCGCCCAGTACTCGCGGACTCTTTGGCGCCCTTATTCCCAGTAATTCCTACATATCCAGGAACTCAGCAGAAGAGAATCTCGACATCTGCCCGGATCGCCAAAACCGTGGCGTCACGGATATCGCGAACGAGAGGACGCGGAGATTCCAATGCTCTGAGAGCATTGCGAGTCGGTATAAATTACAATCCGGTCTGCGAACCGGTATATTGCAACCAGCTCGGCCCTGAAGGCAGACGCAGCGCCTGGCAGAGCCCAGCTGACTTCAAACAGAGAGGATACGGCATGGAAACCGAGCCCCTCATGGGACTTGGAGCCATCCGTATACACTGGCACGGTATCTTCTTGGGTGATCCAAATATTGCTACCCAGTACCTCATTAGAGCATCAATAATCACGCTGGGGGTTTTGTTTTTGATCACGCATGCATTACAATATCTTGTGGCAAGGAAAATCATTACAAGGAAATACTTATCCTTCCATACTTTCAGATCCATACTTACAATGTCATTGAAGTTCCTCGCCAATGTCATGCTAACTATCGGTCTAGGTGGTGTCCTTTGGAATTTGCTACATGTGTCACATGACTCTCAAACCTTACCTATCTCATGAGTCTTTGATATCAACTTCTTTCACTAGTTTGAGAAGCTTTTCCTTGTTAGGGTGAGCAAACTGCCTATGGAGCTTCATTGCTTTTTCCTTTGCATCATTCTTGCCATAGCTGTGCAAAACATACTTCATAAAGTTCCTGTCTTCTTCGAAGCTTTCCTCTTTATTTAAGGGGTATGGCATAATGACCAGTGCTCGTGATCTTCAGGTTATTGATTTTACTACCTTTCCATTCAACTTTGTCTTCGCCCAAATTCAACACCATGCCCATGTTTTTCATTGATGCTTTACTCAGCAAGAGTGGTATATCTGGTTCTACATCTTCTATATCAATAATGAGACTTACTCTATTAATGTAAGCGGGAATACTGACTCTATTGTGTGCTTTTAATGATTTGCCATCATCAAAACGGAATGACTTATTGGTAGTAGAACACTTAACTTTGTCTAGATTATTCCTGTTCAACATTTGTTCATATTCCTCCAGCCATTTATCACCGCATACATTAGCATTACACCCTGTATCAAGTACAGCACAGCCTATGGTTTCCTTTCTTAATATTCTAATATCATCATTATCTTAAAAAAAACTGTCTAGTCATACTTCCCTTTTATCTCCTTCCTTTACCTTATCACAATTCCTCGCCCAATGTTCTTTAGATCCACCCTCACACCTGTTGCTCGTTCAATTTCTTCTCGGGTATCTACCATATACTCTTCTTTTGTACCTACCACTATTCAAGTTCCCTTGATAACCACCTGCATAGCTACCATACTTAGTTGTCCACATAACGTCTTCCTCTACATTACTGTCCTTGGAAGGTACAGAGGTCTCCTCCATCTTGTAGCTTTTCTTTTAGTTCTTGTTCCAAAACTGCTCTTCTATTCCTCAAGTCCTCCTTACTATCGACTTTCATCATATATACAGGTTCAGTTTTCACCTTAACCCCCTGAGTCACCTCACTACTGAATCCACTGCTAGATTCAAACATACGTTTTAATGTTGACTGAACTTCCTTGAATGATAGGAGTTTTGTTGAAGCCATAACCTGTTCCCTTTGTATATCAGTTAACTTACAGTTCTTCACTAAACGGAAGGCTAACACCTCATCCGGCAATACCATACCGTTCTCAGTCATTTTGTAGTATTTCATGTCAAATTCCCTCATGAAATCACAAATCGACATGTCATCCTTCCTCATACACTCCTCAAAATTCTGATATGCCATGAATTTCCTCCTCTCAGGTTCTTTCATGAAGGCCTCATTTACTTGTTTCAGCAGAAGTTCAACTACATTCTCCCTCTTCTTATCCTCCGTTGATATTTGATTAGCTACCTACCTGGGTTGACCAGTTAATGTGAGATATATAGCTAGCGCCTGCTTCTTTTTGTCTATATCTGTTAATTCTGTCGACATTAACACATCTTCCTTCTATTGTTCATATTTCTCGAGATCATTCAACAGCGGAGGATTTTTAATTACAGAAGACATGCCTGGAACTATGCCCTGCTACCAGTTTGTTAATATTATGTTACCTGCCCACGATATACACAAATTGTAACGATAATAAATGGGAGAAACTATAATTACCTTTCCTTTAGTCAGTCTGCTCAAGCTTTAGGATTATCATAATTTCACGGATGACAAAAGCCACAAGGACCTATCAAGAGTCATCCGAATCTGTCAAAACCCAACCACAAAATGAATCCATAGGACTGTCAGATCATGCATCTACAATATACAATTCAAACCATACACAGGAACGTGTCAAAAACAAAAAGCATCATCATCAAGACTCGTCAAAATCCAAATCAATCGTAATATAGAATAATAAAAAACTGCATCCACAGGAATGAGTCCATAAAATCATCTAATCTGCGTTTACGTACATTCAAGTTTGGCCTGTCTACGGTCTCAGATGGCAAACTATTCCAGTAACCTACCACTCTATTGGTGAAAAAATATTTTCTAACATCCAGCCTGCACCTTTTTTATTTTTTTAAGTGGTGACCCCTAGTTCTATTACTACCTTCCAACTCAAATAACTCGCTGAAATCCAATTTATCCATCCCAGAACAGATTTTAAAAAGCTCAATCATATCTCCCCTCACACATCTTCTCTCAAATGGGAACATATTTAGTACCCTCAGTCTATCTTCATATTCAAGGTGCTTCAGGGAAGGTGTTATTTTTGTTGCCCTCCTTCCTACTGACTCTAGCCGGTTGATGTCATGTCTAAAATGTGGTGGCCATGCTTGTATACAGTACTCTAAATGTGGCCTAACATACGAGTTGTAGCTAACATTCCTGTTAATGTATCCTAGCACCCTATTTGCTCTATTTTTTGACTCAATACACTGCTCTGAAAACTTCAGTGACCTATCTACTACTACGCCTAAGTCCTTCTCATCCTCAACTGAATTCAGCCAATGCCCATCCATTTCATAGCTAAATTCCCTATTATCCCTTCCCATGTTAAGTAAAAACTTTGCATTTTTTAAGGTTAAAAGTCATTTGCCACTTCTGAGCCCAAGCTAATAACTTATTTAAGTCACTCTGCACTTTAAAGCTACCCTCAACTTCTTTGACTACAGCTGCCAATTTAATGTCATCAGCAAACATGGACACTTTGCTATTTACAGCCTCCCCAAGATCATTTATATAAACTATGAATAATAAAGGGCCTAGAATGCATCCTTGAGGTACGCCACTGATAACGTCCCTCCACTGTGACCTCACCCCATTCAGCACAACTCTGTTTTCTGTCTTTCTACCATTCAGTTATCCAATTCAAAACTTTACCACATATCTCATGCATTTTTAATTTGTGAACCAATCTCCTATGTGGAACCTTATCAAAAGCTTTGCTAAAATCTAAGTAAATTACATCAACATTCTCTCCCTTATCTAATTGTTTAGTAACATATTCCATAAAATCCAGTAAATTTGTGTAGAAGAATCGTCACTCCCCCGTTCTCTCTCAGTGGAGACGCGGACGGTAACCGCAAAGACATCCGGCCCCGGCACCGGCACCGAGGGTCAAACTCGTAACCACAGCGCCTCGCCAATCGTCGCTATGAAAAGCCGAAAGGTTGTAAACTGCAAGATCTCCCCTACGAGAGTATATTCAATTTCACTTCAAATAAGAAATTGGAGACGCGTTTCTCTCAAGCTCGAAAGCCAGCTGGAGCAAGGTTGAGACTTGATGAGAAAAACCGTTGGAGTAACAACCCTCCTGGGCCCGTCCACAAGCCCCCTCCCTACCCCTACCCCAATGGGGTGACGAGGTATAAATAAGAAACACTCTGGAAAAACGGGGTAGAATACGTCAGTCTCTAGGCTACGAAGTCCCCGGATTGAGGCCGGGCTACCGAGACTGGACAGGTAGAATACGTGCGTCGCCAGACTACGAAGTCCCCTGCAAGAGAGGCAGGGCTACCTAAGGGGCTAAGAAGCAGCTCATCCTCGAGCAAGTCCCTGGTTATCAAACCGAACGTTAAGTTAACCTTGTCAAGTTCAACTTACTCTCGTCAGAGAGACTCCTCCTATCCTGGTGCATCGTAAAAGCCAGGGAAATTCCTCGCCCTTGAGGAATTACAAAAAGAAGTGGAAAAAGGTTCCACCTCGAGCCCGTTACCCGGTGGCCACACCAAACTCATAAGTTAACTTGGTTGAGAAACTAAGTTCAACTTATTCTCGTCAGAAAACCCCCCCTCCGTTATCCTCACCCTTGAGGAAGACTGGAACTAAGAAGAAGCTCATCCTCGAACTAGATCCTGGTTACCAAACCGACCTTTAAGTTAATTTATTCAAGTTCAACTTATTCTCGTCAGAGAAACCCCGCCTCCTCGATCCTCGCCCTTGAAGAAGACCCGCCCCCCCAGTACAGTCCTCGCCCATGAGGAATTACGTAACGAAGGAGAAAAGCTCCCCCTCGAGCCCGTTACCCGGTGGTCACACCGAACTCTAAGTTAACTTGGTTTAAGGACCAAGTTCAACTTACTCTCGCCAGAGAGACCCCGCCTACTCTGGTGCCTCCTAAAGCACCGTGATTATTGTCGCCTTTGAAGAACCCCGCTTGAATACCGTGTGGACCCACCATCTGCTACACTCGCCAAAGTACCTCGTGATCTCGACCACCTCCAACAATCTGGTCGAAGCACGCGTCAAAGGACCTACCAGATTCCTGTGGTGTCTGGGGCTTATTGAGTTCAAGGTCAGACTCAAACCAGCCACCAGAGCAACCAAGGTATTTAAACTCCAGTAGAGACAATTAGTCTAATTCTTGAATATTGAAGTGCGTATGGAATTTAGCCAATTTTAGAGGGTCAAGTAATTATTGTGTATTTTAATATTCAGAGTATTTCTGTGGTTCATGTTTAGTTTTTGTGTAGTAAATTGCTAAATTTAAAATATAAGTTTATTTTGGGAATTCCTGTGTGTTTCCTTCTTATCCTTACGTGCCAAAGCGGCTCTTCCTTTAAAACAACAAAATTAGCACTCTTAGAACAAAGCCTACTTCATCAAAGTATATCACGACCACAAAGAATACCACAACAAAATGGTGTCAGGTGTGGAGTGATCAAAAGGGGCATTCTGCTACAATTTGTTAACACGATCTACCTCTTCTAAACCTATGCTGAGCATCATTTATTAACCTACCATACTCTAGAAGGTTAGAAATCCCCTTCTTAACTATCTTCTCAAGGATTTTACAAACGATAGAAGCTAAACTTACTGGCCTAAAGTTATTTGGGTCCTCTTTACTTCCCTTTTTAAAAATTGGCACTACATTCACTAATTTCCATCATTAGGTATTTCTCCAAACTCTAGTGATCTAGTATATAACTTCTCAAGAGCTACTGCAATACTATCCACACCTTCTTTGAGTAACCTAGAATGAATGTTGTCTGGGCAAGATGACTTACTAGTATTTAGCTCCAATATAAGCTCTTTAATTATTTCCATGTTCACATTAACGGTATTCAACACTATTTCCCTTGACTTAGAATTATCATAAATTAATCTATCTCGATTCTCATGTGTAAATACTGAAGAAAAGTGATCATTAAAAACCTCTACTATTTCCTCATCAGATTCTTTTCAAACCCCTTCATATCTAATAGGCCCTATTTTATCAGTTAGATTTGTTATTAATTCTATAATAGCTAAAGAATTTTTTTTTATCTTTATTCTTATCTTGAGCTAAATTAATTTCTGCCACCCTTTTGCTCTTCTAAATAATCTTATTTAGCTCATTTCTGGTTGACCTATAATGATTTAAATTGTCAAAAGTACATTATCTCTGTAATCTCTGGTATGCCCGTTTCTTCTCAGAGATTTTCCTAGCTATCTCGTGATTCCACCACAACGGCTTCCTACATTTCTTCTTAATAGCCTTCATTGGAATAGACTGCTCCTGGACTATATTTAGTATAGTCTTAAAAGTGTCCCATATCTCATAAGTATTCTTACCCCTAATCTGATTTAGCAAGTTTCGTAATTTATCGAAATCTCCCCTATAAAAATTTGGAGTTTTTGTGGAGTTTGTTGATGTTCTACCTTTCACTATTCCCAAGTTAAAACAAACCATCTGATGATCACTATTTGCCAATGCTTCCCCACAGTTAATTCCTGAACCAGGTGATCATCATTTGAAAGAAGAAGATCTAAGATATGTGCACCCCTTGTTGGCTTATTAACAAATTGAGTCAAAAAATTATCCTCAAAGCATTCCATAAACTTACAACTTGCTCTATCTCTTCCTATCAACAAACCAATAAGTGGGTAGAGAATTATAAAATATCGAGAATGACAAGCAGGTAAGGAAGGGATGAAAACATGCAGAGTAGATAAAAGAGTAAACTACCATAAACTAGGAACTGGAAGGGTGGATAACTCTCCTGCCCATGCCAGGTTCTACAAAGACCCCCATCTCGCGGCAAGGAAGTTTAATCGGTTTATAGATTCTAGGAGCAGGAATAGAGATGCAGGAGACCAATCTCGATATCAGGCACTGGCCCTCATTGTAGTCTTCTCCGTAGCGCCCAAAGAGACCCTCTCGTGACTTCCCCTAAAAAAGATGAGCCAGGGTCACAACCCGGACTTACCGTGTCCCACCCGAATATGACGCAAGTGTATCCATACAGCTTGTGACTCATGACCATGCCAGTGGCAAAGCGCACGTCCTCTTCCTTGGCGGACCTCCGCTTTGCCACCAGCGGCTTCGGGTCCTCCTCCTGTGCGTCCAACATGGCTTTAGCCTCATCATGAAGACGCTGAAAGCGCCCCATGACGTGACGCACTTGCGTCGACTCCAGCACTTGGGTGCAGCCGCTGATGACCCGGTCTGCGTGGAGACCCAGCTTGAGATACAAGCTGGAACCAAATGGAAAACAGTGTGGTTCGCCCGATTCCATAGCATTACTTCAATCTAAACTACCGTATGGTCGGTGCGTATCAATGCAATCTTTTCCTATTTCTATCGAACGACAGCGACTTCCCAGATCAGCATTGGAAAGAATGACAAATGACCTAGGATCGCGTCGGAAGAATTTCGGCCACATTGACACATGCTATGGCTTTTCCTTTCAGCATGTTGGCCATGATGCTGCTGCCCCTGCAACTATTACACTAAGAAACCCCCCGACAACCAATGGTTGGTCATATCGTAAGGGTGAAGATACTCAAGTTAAGGAAAGTGAATACTTATTTAAGGTTCCGAGCAGAGAGGAGACTACATGGAGCAGAGGAGGGTGGATGGGCGCATGCCCTCATTCCACAAGAGGAGTCCGGTCGAGCTCAATGGAACCTCCGCTGCCACGCTCAGCGAAATTAAGCCATATCGAGGTAGGCGCAAGATTAAACCCTGGAGTAGAAATTGTACCTGCTGCTGTGGTTCGGATCCCATGTTAAACAGTAGTGCCTCACTGATGAGTAGTAAAGGTAGTGACCAAAACACCCTTCATGGAGATCCCCTATGTGGGAATACAACCCCTTAGGACTTTAAAGCCCACAGGGAAGTGGCTGGTGTCTAATGTCCCTGCTACAACTGAAACCGGAAGGAACGGCACGCCTTCCTGGCCTCAGCGCGAGCTGGAATGCACCTTTCCGGCCCCAATGACTGCAGGAGGACCTGGGTATATTTTCTACTATTTTCACTTCATCTAACTTCACCACTTTCTTTATAGATCTCTCCTTGCTAACTGTATACGTGATATGGGGTTGTTTCCATTGTACTTTAAATATGAGTAAATAAATATGGGTAAATGAATGAGTAATTAAGCAAACGACTTCAAAGCTCACTTGTAAGTAAATTCCAGAGTATCGATGTCATCGGGCTTGAAGATGACGGAGATCTCTGCAGCCGAAGACATCTCCTTGAATCGGTCTTGGTATTGGTAGTTGCGCTCGGCGACGTGGATCGTGTTGTTGGCCATTCGCGAGAGCACTCGCCTCGCGGGAGGGGGCCCGGCCCCGCCGCTCGGCAGACTGGGATGACTACCCAAGGACATGCCTCTCGTATCAGTTCTGGAGCCCTCATGGAACGCATCGATGAATTCGATGTTGGTCGTGCTGAAAACCAAGTGGGGTTCAGAGAGTGGCACTCAAGGGGCGTTGTTAATGCAACAGAACAAAGAGTTAACTCACAAAACAACGCCCCCGGCCAACTGCAAGAGAGAGAGTGGAGTAGTAAATCAAGTAGCAATAGGTACCACCAAACAAACTAAGGGTGTCGAGGTTCACGATTAGGCATCACTGCGAGATAAAAGACATTCTCGCCCGGGTGACGCTTCACCTGGTGAAAATGCCCCCCCCCCCCCCCCCCCAAGATATTGAAATTCAGGGAAGCTACCCGAGAGACGCGAGTACAGTTGGGTCATCCTACATCCAAGCACATCTATACATCGACCCTACATCAGTGCATGGGTGATTCCTGCTTCATCAATGAACACAATTTAAAATGATATATCCATAGCATGAGAAATATATTGCGCACCTTACCCCAAATCTACAGATACAAGGAGTGCTACTTTCCTGGGGGCAACTCAGTCCTATCAATGGAGTTCCTTGAGGATACTGGCAAACTCAGAGTACTAAACAAAGGACAAATTAATTAATTTAGCCTCCAGGAACATGGCACTAAAGATCACAAGTTATTGTTGTTATTTAAAACTAAAAAGTGAAAACCAACTACATAATAATTGGCACCAAAACAGCGTGTCAATTATTATGGCATTTTTTGAAACACCACCCAAAAAGTAACTAAGGAAAACGCCATATTACTTGGCGCGCGAGTCAGGTGGGATGGGGTAACAGGAGACAGCACAGCTAGGCATACACGATTCAGTTTGCTTCTGGTGTTCGTAGTAAGAGGTTGTCCATTGTTTTGTGGTACAGCGTGTTGTTTTGTTTTTTTTGTGACTCACTATCCTGTTTAATGTTGGGTTTTGGCTATGGGTAGGGGTAATGACTTGAAATCTGACCAGGTTGCAGCCATAACATCATTGTTTAAGACAAACGAGTCCCACAAGAAAATATCTGCCCTAACCAGAGTGAGCCTGCATAGAGTTCACAGGAGGACACTGAAAGCATGCAAAACTAGTGCCGCCGAACTACCGCTTCACAAGAAAAGGCCAGGGAGGCAATGTAAGACATCAAAGACTTTTACGGTTGTCCAGAGGCAGGTGAAAGCAGACCTTAGGATCACGGCAAAGGAAATTAAGGAGTATAACCCACATCTGCTAAAGATGATCTCTGTTAAGACCATCCAGCAATGATCTCTATTTCGACCACTGCGCATCCTTCAGTAAACCGCCTGTAACTTCTGTGGAGTGGCAGAAGGTGTTGTGGGATGACAAGGCACCGTTTATCGTTACTCGGAATTGAAGCGGTTAAGGTCAGTCTGAAGCAGGGGTCATATCCTTTCGACCCTAGGTACACTCAGGCCACGTAAAACAAACCTGATAGTGCTATGGTCTGAGGTGCTTTCGGGTATTACGGCGTCAGGAAACTTGTAATCTGGGAGAAGAGCGTTACTATGAACAAGGAGAGTTACTTGGAGATGCTCTGAGACCATTTGGAGGATTGTTTTTGAAGCTTGCCAGAGTGAGATGTTTATGCAGGACACTACACCTGTACACATGGCAAAGCTCATTAAGGAGTGGTTCGATATCTGTAGGTTGTACTACATAGAGAAATGGCCGGGGAATAGCCCATTGAGAATCTTTGTTCAATCATAAAGAAGTGTCTACGGGGCTGTGAAACCACCTCTGTGCCTAAGCTCATTCCTCACCTCCAGGAGTTGTGGAGCAGTTTTGAGCGCTTCTTGCTCCAGAACTTCGCAGAGTCAGTCCCTAATCATGACCTGGAGTGTATCAACAAGAAAGGACACCAAAGCAAGTATTACTCCCTCGGTAAATACCCGATAACCATTTTACCCATTATTTTTCTGACTGAGTCCTTCTGAGTTGAGGGGAGAAAAAGTTGCACCAAGTATCATGGTGTTGATTGTGGGTCATCTCTGCTAGAAGGTTGCTAAGGAGATATATTTAAAGAAAGTGGAAGAGGAAATGTGTGGAAGATTTGTGCCCAGACTATTTTTTATTTTTAAATTCGCCCATCTGGAGACTGTTTTCAAGGACATAAGTCATTGTAATTAAAATTCTAGCATAGTACTAGACTGTTCTAAAATTTGAAAAAAAAGAAGAAAAAAAGGAAGCACGTTCCGACATCAGGAGATGAGAGCTACAACAAAGAGCAAATAAATTGGAGGAGGCCAAACTCCTCCAAAAAGTCATAGTCCAGAAGTCCGTGTGCAAGAATCTGTCACAAGTAAAAGAGACAAGCGGTAGCGACCCCGCTCGTCCTAGTACCGGGACAGGTAACGTGCACGAAAATCACTCAGATTGGGACATTTAACAAGAATGTGCCGAACAGTCCGGGGGACAACACAGTTGTCACAATAAGGCGCAAACGAGCACTCCATTAAATGTCGGTGCGTCCCGCCCGTGTGTCTAAATCGGAGACGACAGAAAACAACCTGAAGCCGTCGCGGCATTGCTGGGTAGGTCCACGGGAACAGTCGCAGCGCCATGGCACGCAACTTTATGTTTCCCTTGGCCATCTTCCATCTTCTTTGCCAAGTAGCACGGAGGACTGCCCTAATTCCTGCCATGTATTCGGTGAGGATGAGCCAACATAGCCGCAGACTCACCTGCGTTAGTTGGGTCCAGGGGTGGTGGGTTGTGTGGCATGTAATCTTATATCAGCTCTAGCATGGTTGACTGTGCTACACTTGAAAGGTCCTTGCGAGGTACTAAAACCGGAAAGAAGGCACTGGCGAGAACCAAAAGAACTCCAAAATTTTGAGAGTATGAGCGTAGGATGCGAATATGATGATAAAGAATCGAGAAAAAGTGCTCTGTTGTAGAAGTGGAAGTTGTTTGTGTATTTTTACTTTTTTTGTTGTCTCCGGGTTCTGTTCGGTCCAATCCGACAGCACTCAGGAATGATGTTAAATTGAGTGGTCTTTCCCAGAAGTCACCTCGAGAGGTGATATTGAAAGATTACACTCATTCTCTTAGCTCCCTTCTTCTGCGAGGTGGGCGAACCCCATGTCCCTGGGACGGGTCCACGGTTCCTTGAGGTCGGAGATGTTGCGCGTGTCTGAGGTTCGGACAGTAAAAAGGGTGTTTGGTGTGGTGTTGTCAGTGTATTGGTTGCATCTGTTACATGTTGGTAATGGCGTGAGGTTTATTCTGTGTTTGTAGTAATGTGGAATGGCCTGACCTTAGTTGGGGCAGGATGCCTCAGTGAGTCCGGTGTAGTGATTTGTCTCATTGGTTTATTTGGGAAGAGTCATTTAGGATAGTGTTGGGTGGTATTTATGCATCTTTGGGTGAGGATGGTATGGATGTGTTTTATTGTGGTTTGAAGGTGGTGAGGGTAGGTTACGGAAAAAGCGTTGGCAATAGTGTACTGAGGCTTCTTTTTTTTTCTGGGTGAAAGGGATGGTATGTATGTGTGTTATTAGGTTGGAGTCCGATGTTGGAAGTAGTGTGATGGGGCTTCTTTTGGGTATCTAGGGGGTGGGGGTTAAATTGTTAGGTGGTGGTTGGGAAGGGGTGGATTCAGTACTATACTGAAGTGTTGGTTTCCAATCATGTCGGAGTGTAGGTGTACGGTTGGTGTGGTTGAAGTGCATCTCGTGATGACTGAGTGTGTTATTCTGAGCTGTTTGTGGCTTGTTTGAGTGGGATTTGAAGAGGGTAGGGTGCCATGCTGGTGCTGCGTAGTTGGGGGATGTCCATATGAATCGCTTGTTGTCCAAATGCGATGTTTGATATTCCTTTAATGTTTTCTTTATGACCTCGTTTGTGATATTGGTGACATTGAGTCTTAAATGCCATGTGGTTGTCTAATGTGATTCCCAGGAGAATGGGAGGTTTTTTTAGAGGTGTTTTTCGTTTAGTCTGATGTAGGAGCTGAGGCTGCCATGCGGTAGTGTGTGTTTGAATTGAGTAAAAATATCTGAAAAAGCGTTGGCAATAGTGTACTGAGGCTTCTTTTTTTCTCTGGGTGAAAGGGATGGTATGTGTGGGTGTTATTAGGTTGGAGTGCGATGTTGGAAGTAGTGTGATGGGGGTTAAATTGTTAAGTGGTGGTTGGGAAGGGGTGGATTCAGTACTATACTGAAGTGTTGGTTTCCAATCATATCGGAGTGTAGGTGTACGGTTGGTGTGGTTGAAGTGCATCTCGTGATGACTGAGTGCGTTATTCTGAGCTGTTTGTGGCTTGTTTGAGTGGGATTTGGAGAGGGTTGGGTGCCATGCTGGTGCTGCGTAGTTGAGGGATGTCCATATGAATCGCTTGTTGTCCAAATGCGATGTTGAAAAGTTGAAAAGATAATTGTTCCAGTGTGTTTGTGTATCATTAGAGTGCTCTACTTGCTGTATGGACTGATGGGTGTTGTGCAGAGAAGAGTACGCTCTGGCGTCGGAGGAAGACCCACCTCACTCCGGCGCTAAACCTACAAACAATACAAAAAAAAGTCAAAAGAAAATGGAAGAGACCAGCCTCCTCCAAAAAGTCAGTCAGTCGATGTGCACGCACCTATCCTCGAGTACTAGAGACAAGCGGTAGCGACCCCCACTCGACCGGGTCCCGAGACTGATGCTCAACAAGAATGTGATGAACAGTCTGGGGAAGAACGCAGTCGTCTAAGTAAGGTGCAGCAGGGAAACGGTCCATCAAACGGCGATGCATTCCGCGAGTGATCCCCTATTCGGAGAAGACAGTAACCTGAAGCCACCGAGGCATTTAGGGGGTAGGTCCACGGTAACAGTAGAGGGGGGGATGGCGAGCGCAATATTAAGTTCATATCAACC
Organism: Ceratothoa steindachneri; assembly: GCA_963969495.1. Lineage (NCBI taxonomy): Eukaryota > Metazoa > Arthropoda > Malacostraca > Isopoda > Cymothoidae > Ceratothoa > Ceratothoa steindachneri. The sequence continues at coordinate 1,108,503 of OZ018322.1, forward strand.
ATCTCACATCTTTTTTTCCGGCCACTCCTCGCGGACTCTTTCGCAGCCTCAATTCCTACATGTCAGGAACCCAAAAGAAGAAACTTTCGACACCCGCTCGGTTCTCAACAAACGCGGCGTGCGTCAGGACACCGCAAAACAAGAGATGCGGAAATTCTTTTCTTTTTTCTTAATTTTAAGAGCCTATCTGGCGCCTGCCTACTAGGCAAGTCGCCGTAATTCACGCAAAGCCTAATACTAGGCTATATTATAAAACAAGTAAATAACAAAGATAAAATGGAACAAATGCTAAGACACAAGCTTAAAAAAAATAAAACACAAAAACAAGATAAGCGAAAAAGTAACGAGTCTAGGGGACAACGCAATCGTCGCAATAAGCTACCGGGAAGCGCTCCATCAAATGGCGGTGCGTCCAACTTGGAAACAACAGAAAGCAACCTGAAGCCGTCGCGGCATTGGGGGTAGGTTCATGGGAAAAGTCGCGGCGCAATGGTAGGCAAGTTCCCCTCCGCCGTCTCCCATTTTCTTTGCCAAGGAGCCTGGAGGGCTGCCCGGATTCCTGCCATGTAATCGGTGTGAAAAAGAGCGAAATGCTGGTCTGATCGCCCAATTCTCGCTGACCCTTTGGCGCCCTCATTTCCGCAATTCCTACATGTCCGGGAACTCAACAGAAAATAATCTAGACTCGCCCGGCTCGACAAAACCGTGGCGTCACGGATATCACGAACCAAGCGATGTGGAGATTCCAATGCCTCGAGAGCACTCAGGGCGCTTTGTGAGTCGCTATAAATTACAATCCGGTCTCCGAACCGGGCACGACGCGTTATTTGCCGTACCAAGCGGTGTATTGCAACCAGCTCGGCCGTGAAGACAGACGCAGTGCCTAGCAAAGCCCCGCTGACTTCAAATGAGAGGGAAAACGGCGTGGAAACCGACCCCCTCTTGGGACTTGGAGCCATCTGTATACACTGGCACGGTTCCAGCGTGACACGAAGTGTGCAACAAAAAGGCCGAACGCAATACTCCCAGCGCTGTATAAGCTTTGGGAGCAGAGGTGTAGCACCAAATAGTAAAACTTGGTACTTACCAGGATAGCGTCTTGGGCAGAACCAGAGGCGCCACTGGCCCAACAGCTACATCGAGATATCGAAGGAGTTTCCGAGCCCTACACCCAAAGGTATGTAGTTTGGAGGTAATCTTGTGGAGGTGGGGGGTTATGTATAGGTTGTATTCGGAATCTTTGTTGTTAATCTTGATGGGATGTAATTTTGTGTGTGCATTGTTGTTAAGGAGAGTTTTGGTGTGTGAGGTGGGTTAGTGAATGTTATAGTTATGAACTATAGTTGAGTCCATGTTTTCTGGGTGTGGCGTCTCGTCCATGTGTGGTATAGTGGTAGAAAGGATGAGGTTTGGTTGTGGCGTTTTTGTTTCTTGGATGAGTGCTGTGTGAATGTTGTGTTCCTGCAGGAACAATTGGAGATCGGCATGTTTGAGCTAGCTGTAGTTTATGTTGATATGTAGGATAATCAAGGGGTGTGTGCATGGCCAATTTGCATTGTATTGTTCTGTGTTGGTGAGGTTATAACAGCGGAGGTGTATCCAGTGTTTACACTGACTGCACCTTACATAGCCCTGATTTGTTAATTATGTGTTGGCATGTGCAACATGAGTAGGGGCGGGGGATGGGGTGAGTTCTATGTCTTCACTGCCTTGGAAGGGTTGTGCATAGCTGGGTTATCCTCACTCATTGGAAAAAAAATGGAAATGGAGGGGAAAATGAATGTCTGTTGATAGGACCCAATCCGAAGATCGTTGGACACCCAGGAAAATTTGGGTTCCTGACCAAAGAGGGGCTAGAGAAACTGGTTCATGATCCAGGGTGGATTCGGTTTGGAGAATCCCAACTGGGGGGCTATGGAGTATGGCTTTGTGCAGTTGCTATATGGATGAAGTACTCTATTGTGCTCTTGTTTTGTTGGGTTAGGGAGAGGTTCGTTTATAATTAATTAGGTGTAGTGGGTGGTGGATGGATGGATGAATTGTACAAGTCCCCTGGTGCACACTTCATGGCGATCGCACAAAGTAGTGGGTGGTGGAGGTAACGTTTTGGGATTGAGGGTTGAGATAGTAATAGAGATGGTAGTGTGATGAGGAGCAGAGCAACTTCTGAAAAACTGTGTGCCTATCATGTTTAGGTAGTCCTTGATGGGGAGAATTTTCATTGTAGCATGGAGGTGGTGTATAGGGGTGGTTGTGATGCAGAGGGAACTAGTTTAGAAGGTATCTTGTCTAGGCTTGTTAGACATGGATGATGCTAAATTTAGAGTGCTGTGGATAAATTCCCTATATATTATGTTCGGCTTCTTTGTGTTGTCCAAAGTTGGTGTTTGTGAGTCTTCTGAGGGTATTAAGTTTGGACATGGCCTTTGAGATAATGATGTTCCTGTTGGGAGTGAAGGTCATGGGTGATGTGCAGTAGTGTTGGGATACAGTTAGGTGAGAGGTTGGCTGTTGAGCATGATGAGTGGATGGTTAGATTCGCGCTTAACAGGGAGTCATTCCATGCCTAATCACCCAATTTTCAGAAAAGTTCCACGATGATCATCCTGGATTTTGATGAAAATTTCACAAAATTGACCTTAGGGATGTAAGGAAAAATGCCCAACTTTCACTCAAATATTCCACTAGCTTTCTGAGTTATGGGCCTTTTAATTTCGGGTGCCAATGCCCATAAATTCAAAATCTGGCATCAGAATTGAGCTCTGGGTGTGCATCTCAAAATCAGTTTTTGGTTAGATGGACAAGACATTTTTTCAGTTTTTGACCTCATTGTGAGGGGTCAACTGTTTGATGGCTATTTGAAATGATTACAATTCCTCAGATCAATGAAAGTTACAAATATTAACCATAGTTAATGCAATAAAAATCTGCCTGTGAAAAATGGACATCTTTCAGTTCTGAGCCTATGTAGTCCTAACATATTAAACTGCTACTACATGAAATTACATACTGAGGAATTAATCCATAAAGAATTGCTCCCTGAAGAGAAAATAAATAAAATGCAAGTTTTTGAAAGTAGCTAATTCCCAGAAAAGTTGCAGCCTCTTTCAGAAAAATAAATAATGAAAAAAATCTCATTGTATCAATTCACTTCAAGTTCCTGGTCTTAAGTTGATATTTTTAAATGAAAATTCTGTTTGATTTTGTTTACATAAGAACATAAGAAAAGAAGGAGACTGCAAAAGACCATTCATGGCCTACACTTGGCAGCTCCTGTTCCAGTCAACACACAAAAGATTTCTTACCAGAGAAAAGTCATCAACATTGTCACCCTTAAGGAGTTCGTCAGCTCTAATCTACAATATACATATAATGCATCCAGAGGATTATGTCCATTCATGCAACCGCAAAATATAATCTCCCCACTCCTTAGAAAAATATATACATATGTACATAAAAAAAGTCAGTCCCATCTAGCAGCTTCATCCATATATTTATCTAATCTATTCTTAAAACTACCCAGAGAGGAGGCTTCTATCACATGTCTAGTGAGCCTATTCCATTCATCTACCACACGATTTGTAAACCAATTCCTCCCAATCTCCTTCCTAAACCTATACTTATCAAGCTTAAACCCATTGCTACGTGTCCTGTCATGTTCACTAAGTATAAGAACCTTACCCAGATCCCCTTTATTATATCCTTTTAAACATTTGAAGACTTCAATCAATTCCCCTCTGACTCTTCTCCTTTCCAATGTATGTAGATTTAGTTTTCTGAGCCTTTCACCATAAGGTAAGTTCCTTAGCCCACCAATCATCTTTGTCATCCTTCTCTGCACAGACTCAAGCAAATCAATATCCTTCCTATAATATGGTGACCAAAATTGTACTGCATAGTCTAGATGAGGCCTAACTAGCGCCAGATACAGTTTTAGAATGACTTCAGCACTCTTATTGCTTACACTCCTCCTAATGAATCCCAATATCCTATTAGCTTTATTCTTAGCATTTAGGCATTGCTTTCTAGGACGAAGGTCTGAACTTACAAAAATACCCAAGTCCCTCTCACAATCGGTCCTCCCTAAAATTCTCCCATTTAATTGATAACTATTCAATGGATTATTTCTACCTATACTAAGTACACTACATTTGTCTATGTTAAACTTCCTTTACCATTTCTCGGCCCAATTGGACAGAATGGTCAATTCCTCCTGCATTACAACAGCATCAGAATCAGCCCTAATGGCTCTACCTAGCTTGTGTGTACCTTTGACTTTTCGAGCTATGTCGGCGGGGGTACCTCTTCTGGGTACCCCTGGTAGGGCTTCCCTTGTCGATTTGGTCGGAAACGAGGTTCCAGACTAAGTGCGTCATTCCTTCCTTTTTCTACTCTATCCTTCTCCTTTTTTACTTTTATCCTATCTCTCCCACTTATACAAAAAAAAAAAGAAGCCTACTCCTATCATGTCACTCTTTCCCTTTTTTCCCTCTATCTACATATAAGGACCTGGCAGCTACCTCACGCGTCAGAAGAGAGGCTTTGGAACCTCTATAAACAACGCCAATCGACGCTCACTGGTTGCGAGAGACTAGGACTAGGGGGGTCCTAGGCGTTGGGGCACGATGAATGGGATGAGGGTAGTGCCCCGTTAACCCCTTCTCTGGCGCGTAATTATTGAACGTTCCCAGTGCCCGTTGACGGGTGCCTCTGGTAGCATCGGTCTGAGGTGACGGCCCTTTGTTCCCAGGTTGGTTGCCAGGCCAATAAAAAGCATTGGGTCGAGTCTCTTGGTGGGGGGGGGGGGATATCCATTGAACGCTGCTCCGAGATCCTGGCCGTTGTGAAGGGAACTAGTAGGAGTTTAGTAAGGGGCGTGCTTCGTTGTTGTTCACCTGGTGACAAATCGATGGCCCCATCGGGGACCGTCTGTGCTGTTGTGGTTGGGAGCCACGGCACGACGAGGCTTGACGACTCGGTCGGACGAACAGTAGCACATGGAGCGTGCCTTCTGGAAGACTCCGAAACGACTCCGATCAATAGGCGGGAGCGACTCACGCGGGAAGAACTCACCAAACCCCTTTTTATATATTGATTGGTCACAAGCTTAAGAAATATAGAGTGTTTAAAATGGCAGGCAAGAAAGGTCCAGCAGCGCTAAAATTCACGTGTGCCACATGTAAGAAGGACAAGTGGTGCGTTGACTTCCCGGAGGGCTGCTATGCGAAATGCCACCCAGGCAGTGTATGCACCACTTTCATTTTAAAGAAGGAAGTGGAGGAAGTAGTCGCCTACTACAGGGAAAGAACTACAAACCTCGAAAAGAAAATCGAGAAGCTCAAGGAGGAGCACTCCCACCAGATCCGCAGGCTCGAGGAGAAGTTAAACGAGCTCTCGAGTCCTGTGGCAAACACCACCTCTGCAGAAAGCCCGGGCCCGAATGTGGCAGAGACGCCAGAAGAAAAAAAGATAAAAAAGACGAAAAAGGGAAAGAAGAAAGAGGAAGAGAAAGAAATAGAAGAAGAAAAGGTAAAAGAAGTTAATGAAAAGGATGACAAGGGGGAAAGATAGAGAAGAAGAAGAAGAATAAGAGGAAGAAGAAAAAAGAAAAGCCTGAAAAGACCATGACGGGCAAGAGAGAGGAATCGGAGAGCTTGCCTCAGAAAATAAAGACTCCGAGCTCAGCAGGCAAATGTGCCAGGATCAGCCTTGTGGGTGATTCCCAGGCACGGGGCCTGCAGCCCCTGCTAGCGGCCCGCCTTCGCACAAGCGTTAAGGTGAGCTGCCTCCCAGGCTGTGGGAATAAGCCGGTAAGAGCTGAGGCCGAGAAGTCTCAGATTTCTGAGACTTCAGTCGTTGCCCTTATGGTAGGTGGCAACGACCTCTACCTCAGAGGAGGTAGGGTAGGCCCTACAGGCGAGATTATAAAGACGGTTATGGGCGCTGTCGACGACTGTGGATTGAAAACCCGCAGACGCGTCGTGGTGGGGATGCTGACGAGGTGGGGTCCAAGCCGGACTGCCCACGTGAGGAAAATGTCACTAAACCGGCGCCTTGCAGACCTCTGTACGGTGGAGGGTGTCTGTTTTGTCGACCCCTACGCCGTATTCTATGGTAGAAAAGACCTCTACCAAAGGGATGGGGTGCACCTCTCCTTTAAGGGCAAGGCTTTCCTAGCCAACCTCATCCAGGATGTCGTGGAGTGCACCCAAAGGAGTGTCCGGCCCATTGGGAAGGCGGACGTACGCCAGTACGCCCGAGTCACTCCCCAAACAACCTTCTCGGAGGTTGTCAAAAATGGTGCCACCGCGACAACCAAGAAGCCGGGAAACGGAAGAGTATAGGGGGTCCTACATTAGGGGACTCCCTGAAATTTCTTCTGTTCAATGCGAGGTCCATCAGGAACAAGTTTCATGAGCTCCGTGGCCTCGTAGCGACGGAAGAACCCGAAATTGTAGCCATAACAGAATCGTGGTTAAAAACCTCAAACCGAGACTTTGAAGGCGAATTCACGGTTCCTGGCTACCAACTCTTCCACAAAGATAGGCCAGACAGAGAGGGTGGCGGTGTAATTTTGTATGTCAAGGATACAATCAAATCTACGAACTCCAACATTATATCCGATCACGAGCTTCTAGGCGTTGACCTAGAGATAGGTCCTGTCAGATACAGAACCCTGGTGCTTTACAGACCCCCTTCCCAACCCGTTGAGAAGGACAGGGAACTGTACCAGCTGCTGGGTGAACTTGTTCAAGGCAGAGTGTGCATCGTTATGGGCGACTTCAACAGCCAGGTTGACTGGGAAACCAGAGCAGCCTGTGGCGAGAGCGCGCTACTCCTGGAGTTCGCCAACAACGAGTTCCTCACTCAATGGGTCAGAGAACCGACGAGAGGTGACAATATCCTCGACTTGGTCTTCACCTCTGAGGATGATATCGTTGAGGATCTCTCTGTAGGCGAAGAGCTCAGTGGAAGTGATCACCAGCTAATTAGATTTACCATCAAGATCCCGAAGGTAAGGTCTGTTGCCAGTCAATCAAGGAAACTTGACTTGAGAAGAGCAGACTTTGCAAGCCTTCGTGCTTGACTGACTGACGTGAGGCTAGAAGTGTGCGATGCTGTTGAAGACTCGTGGAATAGTTTCAAAACCACATTCATGAGTCTTCAATCGCGTTTCATCCCTCTGAAATGCTCCCGTCGGTCTTCTGTTCAACCAAAGTGGTTTAATCGAGAAATCGGCCAACTGCTTAGGGAGAAGAGAACTGTGTACCGGCAATCGAAGATCTCGGGTGACTTTGACGAATACCGGAGGCTAGCCAGGAGAGTGAAGTCCAGCATAAGGGCGGCTAAGCGGTCTGAGGAACTCCGAGTGGCGAGACTCTGTAAAGAGAATCCCAAGGAGTTCTTTGGATATGTAAACAGCCGTAAACCAATCCGTCAAACGATTGGCCCTTTGAGGAATGAGGAGGGAACATTAAAGGATTCAGATGCAGAAAATGCTAACCTCCTCAACGACTACTTCTCTTCAGTGTTTACTGAAGAATGTGGTCCCATCCCCCAGCCGACGGATTCTTACTCGGGGAAAAAGCTGGAAAACATGGACTTCACCGAAGTTGAAATCAAAAAGAAGATCAGTGACCTAATGACGAATAAGTCACCTGGCCCGGATGGGTTTCTACCTAAAGTGTTGAAAGAAGTGCGCGATCAAGTCTCACGACACCTGAGCGCAATCTTCAACATGTCAATCCGGACCAAATGCGTTCATAGAGACTGGCGTGAGGCGGAGGTGACTCCTATCTTCAAGAAAGGAGACCGTAACCAACCGTCGAACTACCGACCTATCAGTCTGACTTCGATAGTCGGTAAACTCATGGAAAGCATCATGGTGGACAAAGTGACGTCGTATTTAGAGTCAAACCTGCTACTGAGGAGTTCCCAGCACCACTTCCGAAGGCAACGGTCATGCCTGACGAACCTTGTGGAATTCTTCCACTTCGTTTTCAGTGAGCACGATCGGGACAAGGCGGTGGATGTGGTCTACCTAGACTTTCAGAAAGCCTTTGATAAGGTACCACACCGCCGCCTTCTCCGGAAAGTGCGAGCGCTGGACATAGACGGAAAGGTAGCCGGCTGGATCGAGAACTGGCTAAGTGGCAGACGGCAACGAGTGGTGGTAAATGGACAGTCTTCGGAGTGGGTGCCCGTTATTAGCGGGGTGCCTCACGGTTCTGTCCTGGTACCACTACTATTCATCATCTACGTCAACGACATGGACGGTGACATGGTTGCCAAGATTTCCAAATTTGCCGACGATACCAAGCTTGGTATGAACGTTGCAAAGGACGGAAATACTGCCCGCCTGCAGGAAGATCTTAGGAAGATTGGGGAGTGGTCGGACACGTGGCAAATGCCTTTTAACGTGGGGAAATGCAAAGTGATGCATATCGGCCACAGAAACCCCCAATGTCAGTATATCCTGTATATCCTTAAGGGCACTACTATTGAATCCACCGACACTGAGAAGGACTTGGGTGTAACTATTACTAGCGACCTCAAGTTCTCGAAACAGTGCATCGAGGCAGAGAAGAAAGCCCAAAGGATGTTAGGCTACATAAAGCGCCAGTTTGGATACCGTAACAAGGAGATAGTACTTTGTCTGTACAACTCCCTCGTTCGGCCGCACCTGGAGTATGCCGTACAATTTTGGAGTCCTTCGTTTCGAAAGGATATCGCAAGGTTGGAACGCGTACAAGCCAGGGCAACCAAGCTGATTCCCTCTATTTGACATAAAAGTTATGAGGATAGACTAAGGGAATTAAATCTGTTCTCGCTGGAAACCTGTAGACTGCGTGGTCAGCTCATCGAAGTTTTCAAAATACTTCGAGGGTTCGAAAATGTTGACTACCGGGATATTTTCACAATGAGTGAGAACAGAATGCGCAATCACGGCTTCAAACTTGAACTGAAGCGTTACAACCGAAATCTGTGTGGAAACTTTTTCACTTACAGTATCTGCGGTAAGTGGAACGCACTTCCAGTGGAAGTTGTTAACAGTGAATCTGTTGATCAGTTCAAGTCAAGACTAGAAAAGTGGCCGTTTAGGGACGCAAAACAATTGAGCAGCCTTGTGCCTGTTCGATTGCTAGTCCAAAGGTACTCCATCTATACTAACTCTTCGCTGTCTGTCACCAAACCATGACTGAATCCCCCTAAATATACTGCCATCGATCCCGTGTGCTTTAACTTTGCTCAGAAGCCGTAAGTGTGGCACTCGATCAAAAGCCTTACTAAAGTCCAAGTATAAAATATCATAGTTTTCATCATTATCTGCTGCTTCATACACCTTACTATAAAAAGACAGCAAATTAGTCAGACAGGATTTACCCTTACTAAAGCCATGCTGTGATTCTTTTATCAACTTATGCTTATCCAAGTGATCTCTAATATTCCTTGCTATAATAGATTCCATCATTTTCCCTACCACTGATGTCAAACTTACTGGTCTGTAATTAGACATATTTGTTTTATCCCCTTTCTTAAATATTGGTATCACATTGGCTTTCTTCCATGCCACTCTCCAATGATTTTCTAAAGATGCATGCTAGGGGCTCACTTAACACATCCTTACATTCTTTCAAAATTCTAGGAAAGACCTCATCAGGACCGGGTGCTTTACTACTTTTGATTTTATCAATTTCCTTTGTCACTATCTCCTTTGTGATCAAGATATCCTTTAATTTCTCTTCATCCTTACCCCGAAAGATCATTGACACCTCGGGTATATTTAGAGTATCCTCCTGTGTAAATACTGAGAGAAAAAAGTCATTTATCATTCCAGCCATTGAGTCCCTATCACTCACTAAATCTCCAATGGAATCTATAAGTGGGCCTATTTTATCTCTAACCTTAGTTTTGTATAATTGATAAAAACTTTTAGGATCTTCCTTTGCCCTATTTGCCACTTTAATTTCATAATTTCTCCTTGCTACTCTAATTAACTTTTTAACATCTCTTGCTAGTTCATTATATCTCTGCCTTAAGTGATCCTCTCCCTTTTTTATTTTCCTATAAATGCCCTTTTTATAATGCTTAATTTTATCTGTCATCCATTTTGGGTCATTATTTTTAGTCCTAATCTCCTTATATGGAATGTTAATCATCTGACCTGTAATTAATTGTTCAATTATTCTTTCATACTCCTCTTCAATTGTAATCTCTTCCTCCTGGTGATTATTGTCTCCACTAACTGATATCATTGAATCTCTTTCTCATTTGATTTCATTGCCTGGTTTCTGTACAACTGCCTCCAGGTAAGTCCTTAGCCCATTATAATTTGCTCTTATAAAGTCAGGAATTTTAACATTGTTCATGCTACTATCAATACCATTCCATTTCATCTTGAATGTAATTTCACAATGGTCACTATTACCCAAATTTCCTCAATCTCAGTATCCTTAATAACTTCTTCCCTATTTGTCAGAACTAATTCCAGTATATTATTACCTCTAGTGGGTTCGTTAATAATCTGCCTCAGAAAATTATCTTGGACAACATTGAAAAATTCCTCAGCCTCCTGATCACCCACAAGAGCTTCCCAGTCTATATTTCTGTAATTAAAATCGCCCATTATACACACATGCTTACTTCTACATGCCCGTTCTATCTCTTGCCACAGAAGATTTGAAGCTTCCTTACTAAGATTTGGTGGTCTGTATTATAATCCTATGACAAGCTTGTTTTTACCTTCCTTTACATTTAGCCATAATGACTCTGTGTTATCATCTAATTTAATTGTACTGTTTACACAACATTGGAGATTATCTTTAATATAAGTAATAACCCCTCCTCCTCTCTTCCTATTCCTATCTGTATGGAACATGTTAAAGCCCTCAATCTCAACCTCAGATTTAAAGTGATTACCTGCCAAATCAAGCCATGACTCTGTTATCGCAATTATATCAAAATTCTCTTCACTCGCTAACGCTCTTAAGAGAACTATCTTATTCCTTATACTCCGACCATTTGTGTAGTATATTTTTAAGTTTTTTTTATTATTCCCATCTTCATTGCATCATGCTTGTTTATTCCTAGTTATCTGCTCATTCACTTGTGCATTAGTCCCCCTATAACGCATCAGTATGCCCTCCCCCCTAGCTATTCCTCTATCTCTGCACCCCTTCCATTTCCTACACCTGCCCTCTATTCCTGTTATTCCCTTACCTCTAACAGCTTCTAGTTTCCCACCCGTAAGGACCTAATCACACTATCCAGCTCCCCCATAGAACCTCAACACCTGCCCGACTAAGATGGAGCCCATCCATCGCATACAACCTCCTATTCCCGTAAAACCCACCCCAGACATCTACAAACACCAATCCTAACTCCTCACACAGTCCTTTCACAAATTCATTCAAACCAATTGCATGCAACAACCATTCTACCCCCACATCCAATCTCGGAAGCACACCAGAAACAACACCTTTTACCCTGCTTTTACTCATCCTTTCAACTAACCTTTTATACTGCTCATGTAACTCACATGTACCCACCTTTTTTACATCATTCACTCCCACATGCGTAATCATAACTGCATCCCTCTCACACCCAGAAACCAGCCTATCATACCTCTCACAAACATCACTTAAACCAGCACCCGGCAGACAAGCTCTCATTCCCTTCCACTTGCTATCACTCAACTTCCTATCTAAATACATAATCTGAGAGTCACCCATCACTAGCACCTCAGTCATTCTCCTATTCTGTCTTGGCCTAACATTACCCTCCCTCCTGCTCTCAGTCACACTACCACCCATCCTGCTTTCATCCACAATCACACCAGGCAAATCACTTTTACACTCTTCCTCTCTTAGGACATTGAATCTGTTAGTCAACCTAACAGGTTCTATGTCCTTCCTTTTCAAACACCTAATCTGTCCAAACTTATCTATCCTATCCATTTTCACCCACCATTCATCATCACTCACAACTTCCACACTGTTCCCAGTCCTAGCCCTCTCTTCCACCCTCTTAGCACTAATCTCACCCTTCAATCGCACACTTGCATCTCTTCTCACCTCAAACACCAAATCATTCAACCTCTTACAGTCCCCACTCAACCTCCTAACCTCCCCTTCCAGAAAACACACACGGCATTCAGTTACATTCACTCTCCTTTCAACTCCACATGCATCACACACCACATACACACTACTTTCAAACGGCATGCTCTCACCATCTATACAAACAGCCATACTCTCAGAAATTTACTAAGAACAAAGTTAACACTCACCAAAAAAATTCTTGCTCAGGATTGCTGCCAGTTATCTTCCCCAAAAGTATTAATCACTAATGTATTTATTACACAGTGATTGATGTATTAAATAAATATAAGAAAAACTACACACCCAAATCAGTATTATATCCCAATCTTACAATGAGAATCAGGAGCTTCCTGTAAGACAACCTTCCAGAACAAAGCCAGACAGAGAAGGCTCATAAGACCTAGTGTTCCGTCCCTGCATTTTTGGACCACCTATGACACATATCATTGAAAAGTACCCAACACCGTTCTTGATATGTTTCACTTGGCCAGCTGATAAGTCTTGTTTAATGGTTCCTAAAGATTACAGTTTATTTTTTCATTATTATTTACTTGAGTGTTTGAGGGTGGAGTTGTGGTTTTAACTGACCCCAAAAAATTCACACTAGGGGTATTCAAAGAGGGTATGTTTATCTACCCCATAAAGTGAAAGATGAGAGAGAAATCACAGGAAAAGAAAGTGAATGAGCAGAATGACAAAGAACTGCAAGAGCAAACCCATCTATAAATGATGAGTCTGAGAGAGGGATATTCAAAGCCTCCAGGAGAAAATTTGTACACAGAAAACTAAAAAGTACCAATTCTATTTGTATCCGTGCACTTCCTAGTTTCATTTCTTCTCTCTTGGGTTCATTTGTACCCATTGCCCTTCTTCACCTACAACAGAAGCCTCTGTCCCATCTGTTGGCGTACTCCCAAACTCACTTGGGCACCTTCCACTTCATCATAAAGTGGGAGGGACAGTTGACAGGGTAGAGCACGATGCCCACACGGTGGCAAACAGCCTGATACAAGATGGAGAGGGTGACGGGGATGCCTCTCTTCATCTCTATGACCTTGTTTATGAAAGAGTTTTCCATCAAGTAATAATCCTCCTCATTGCCTTTGTACTTATTCTGAAAGGAAATACAGCATTGACTAATGTACGCAAAATAACACTGTCAGTTTCTTATGAATAATCTTACGAGGAGCATTGAAGCAACCAACTATGGTTCAACCCTCCTCATTGCCTTTGTACTTATTCTGAAAGGAAATACAGCATTGAACAATGTCTACAAAGTAAAACTCTCAGTTTCTTATGCATAATCTTACGAGGAGCAGTGAACCAACCAACTATGGTTCAATCCTCCTCATTGCCTTTGTACTTATTCTGAAAGGAAATACAGCATTGAACAATATCCACAAAATGACACTCCCAGTTTCGTATGCATAATCTTACGAGGACCATTGAAGCAACCTACTATGGTTAAATCCTCCTCATTGCCTTTTTACTTATTCTGAAAGGAAATACAGCATTGAACAATGTCTACAAAATAAAACTCTCAGTTTCTTATGCATAATCTTACGAGGAGCAATGAAGCAACCTACTATGGTTCAATCCTCCTCATTGCCTTGTACTTATTCTGAAAGGAAATACAGCATTGAACAATGTCCACAAAATAACACTCCCAGTTTCTTATGCATAATCTTACAAAGAGCATTGAACCAACCTACTATGATTGTCCAAAATGAAAATTAAACTACACCTTAGTACATAAGTTGTGTAGGGTTTTTGATATTGGTAGAGGTTTTTACCACCACTCTGCAATCGTTTAAGAATGCTTTATTCCCAATGGGGAGCTACTAATTAACATGGATTCTGAACCATAGGTATCTACACCATATATCAGCCACCAGAAGGTTGACCCAAATCGGGACTCCAATTGGAGACTAACCACACCCTATGTGGCTTAACTTTTGTGGGTATATATCAATGCAATAGAATTTTATGTATTTACAAATATCAAATTAAGTCTTGCATCTAAATATCCTTTATTAGGTGATCTAACAATTTCATAACACAAGGTCTTCATTGTCCTGTATTTTTTTATATTTCCCTGCTGCCACCTTTTATATTTCCCTGCTGCCACTTTTTATATTTCCCTGCTGCCACCCATTTTATGACATGAACCAAATGAAATCTGGCCTAATTGATGATATGGAAACTCACAATAGAGAAAATCACATGATTAATACACTCAAAAATCTGTTCACACTCTCTGCCCTGCCACAGACTCTCCATTAGGGCTTCATCTGGGTCTATCAGGCTGTGGAGATTGTGTGAAACAGCAGGATGTTGTGGGTACTTGGTGCGGAGGTGGGAGAGCGTCTGGCGAGCTAGGGAGTCTAATTCATTTGTCATCTGAAAGGATGAATTTATGAAACTATCAGACCTACACACATAAATCGGCATTATATTGTGCAAATGTGGTAAAAAATGTAGAAATAAAAAATGACAATGGAGAGAGAAAAGGAAAAAAATAGAATAACTAAATAACCAATGCTCTGGTTATGGGATAAAAAAAGTGACTGGACAAAGACTCAAGGAAAAACTATGTATAAAATACACAGAAACCATTAATGGGTTTCTTCCACACAATCAGTAACTAATTTCTCAAGTATAGAGTTATAGTGAAAGATAAAACATACATGAGTGTATTCATATTCTAGGAATTCTTTCGACTGGAACCACTTTGCAAAGTAAAATGCTCCTCGCTCCAAGGTTTGTTTTGATGGAGGTAAATTGAAATATTTCTTCCACTCCTCTGAACATTCGATCTGATGCAAATGCTGGAGAACCAGGTAAGCATAATATTTCTTCGTTAAATTTCTGTTACTGAAAAAGATGATTTTATTTGTATAACAATGAAAAGAATTGAGAGCGATAATTAAAATAAATTAAAAATTAGAGGTGAATAACATTTTTTTATATAACTGTGGACTAAATAGGAAGCAAACAAGTGGATACAGTGAAAACTTTAAGTAATGTCATGGGAAGAATGCCCATAAATCCTGGTCATAGGATGATGCAAGAAAAATCTCATATGGCAATACAAGAATATTAATAGATATAGGTGAAGGGGATTTAATAGGCATAGGGTAAGGGGCTAAAATCCCCTGTTGGTCAAATCTATTGTCAAAGATTTTTTTTTTTTTAATCATCCATGTGGAGACTGCCTTCACAGACATAAGTTAATGTAATTAAAATTCTAGCATAGTATTAGGCTAGTCTATAATTCACACACATGCAAAAAAAAGAAGAAAAAAAACAACAAGAGGGAAGTAGTTTCCGGCATTGGGGGAGGTAGCACAGGAATGTGTGACCTACAACAGTCAAATAAAATGGAGGAGGCCAACCTCCTCCAAAAATTAACATAGTCCACAAGTCTATGAATGGGATAAGTGGTAGCAACCCTGCTCATCCTGATGCAGACTGGTCACCTGAGCAAAAATTGCCCAGCCTGGGACATTCAAAAATAATGCGCTAAACAGTCTGGGAGAGAACACAGATGTCACAATAAAGTGCAGGTGAGTGCTCCATCCTGCGAGTGTGCTCAATTCGCAGATGACAAAAAGTGACATGAAGTTGTCATGGCATTGAAGATAGGTCCAGGGGAACAATTGTGGGGCAATGGCACACAACTTTAAGTTCCCCTCTTCTTTGCCAAGCAGCACTAAGGGTGCCTTGATTCCTGCCATGTAGTTGGTGTGAGGAAGAGCCAAGCGCTGGTGTGGTTACCCAGTCCTAGCAGACTTTTTGGCACCCTCATTCTCTGCAATTCCCACATTTCCAGGAACCCAGCAGATGATGATCCCAACATCCACCTGGCTCTTGGCAACCGTGGCATCATGGATACTGTGAGCCAGAGGTTATGAATATTCCAATGCCCCAAAAGCACTCAGGGCACTTTATGAGTCATCAAAGATCACAATACAGTACAGTATCTGAATCAGGCCTGACACATTATTTCTCGTACTGAGCAGTCGATTAGAACCAGCTCAGCTGCAAAGAGAGATGCAGCGCCTGGTAGAGCACCACTGACTTCAAACAGAGGATATGGTGTGTCCAGCATGACACGATGTATGCTCTAAAAGGGCCAAATGGAATAATTCTGGCACTGTGGAAGCTTTGGGAGCAGAGGCGTGGTGGCAAAGTCAAAGGTGGTAGCTCCCAGGGTGATGTCAGAACCAGAGAACCTACTGGCTCAAGAGCTACATCAAGCTCTCAATGGAGTTTCCTAGCCCTAAACCCAAAGGGTATGCCCCTTTTTTAAACTTTCAAATTCAATAAATGAAGGGTGCTAAAAAGTTGCAGCACACCTTATGAATTCTAAATATATATTTTTTATTTTAATATAATTTAGTTCTGCTTGGTAATAAGCTACTTGAAAGTTGACTTTTTTTACTGCTTGGGAGAATTAAATAACAATCATTATATTAGCAATATATCAAATTTAATGCTTTTTTAATTATTTCACAGTTTGTATCATATTCAGTGTGCTGAACATACTTGGCTATCAGTGCTATCATCATAACCAGTGAGAATTGACTTAAAATAGCTCTTAAAGTTAAGACAAGACTGGAGACATTCACACATATGAGCAACTTAATTGAAAATGGTAGACAGTTGTTGCCCTCTGAACTCCCAACTCTGCATGACATTCTGGAATATGAACTACTGCTTAGAGAACAAAGTAGTGAGGATGTGAGAAAGTACCCAGCAGCCAGTCTTGCAAAGGACATTTACCCTAAATTCTTGAAAAATTTGAATGATTGAAGTTCTTTTGTAGCCCCTGTAGTAAATTCACTAGTCACAATCTTAAACAAGATCCAAGAGAATTGGGAGCAGGCCAAAAACATATCTCTAGGAAGAGGACAGATACATGTCAAAGCGGCTTTGATTGCAAACCTTGACACTTTTTGATATCATCAGTTGAAAGTGTAAAATTGTTCTTTGCAGTGAATTTGGCTGCCCTGGTTGCAAAAACGAAACTCTCATTAATTGTACATGTCCTAGTGAGATGAAGATCCCTGTGAAGGAATTTGCTTTCATTAAAGGTCAGACACAAAAGTTTGGTTCTATTGGACCCTACCAGATTGCCTTGCCAAATCAACCTAGGCAAAACAGAAAAGTGAAAAAGCAGAAGCGTCAAGAAGGTAAAAGAAGATTTGCTAAATATAATAAGTGGAGACTTAACTAAATCAATGTTCCAATGCCATAGAGTGAAATAATTTTTTCTTTAAATTTTATGAGGCAATCTGGTAACTGCCTACTTTGGCATAAGTCGCAATACTCAAGCCAGCCTATTAATAAGCTATATTAAAAAACAAATAACAATATGTAAATAACAATGGCTAAAAAAATTTAAAAAGCAAAAAGGCAAGAACGAAGCGAGCTCTTGCATCGGGGGTAGACCTGCTCCCTTCCCCCCGGTGCAGGAACATGCAACCTCACAACAAAGAATAAAAAAAAGTGGAGGAGGCCAGCCTCCTCCAAAAAGTCGTATAGTCAACAAGTCAGTGTGCATGAACCCATCCCGAGTACAAGGGACAAGCGGTAGCGACCGCGTTTGTCCCAGTACTGGGGCAGGAAATGTGCACTAAGATCACCTAGACTGGTACATTCAACAAGAATGTGCTGAACAATCAGGGGCACAATGCAGTCGTCAAATTAAGGCGCAGGCCAGGCCTCTAACAAATGGCGGTGCATCCCGCTAGTGTGTCCAATTCAAAGAAGACAGAAAGCAACCTGAAGCTATCGCAGCATTGGCAGATAGGTCCATGGGAACAGTCGCAGCGCAATTGCAAGTAACTTTAAGTTCCCCTCGAACCTCTCACATCTTCTTTGCCAAGCAGCTCGAAGAGCTGCCTGTATTCCTGCCATGCAGTCGGTGTGAGGAAGAGTGAAACGCTGGTCTCGTCGCCCTCATTCCCCGCAATTCATACATGTTCAGGAACCCATCAAAGATAATCTAGAAAATCCATACGCCTCGCCAGAACCGTGGCATCACGGATATTGCGAACCAGGGGATGCGGAGATTCATATGCCCCAAGAGCACTCAGGGCGCTTTGTGGGTTGCTATAAATCACAATCTGGTCTCCGAACTGGGCACGCCACGTTATCTCCCGTACCGAGCGGTGTGTTGCAAACAGCTCAACCATGAAGGCAGATGCAGCACCTGGCAGAGCCCCTTTGACTTTAAACAGAGGGGATACAGCATGGAAACTGACCCCCTATCTTGGGACGTGGAGCCAGCCATATACACTGGCATGGTTCCAGCGTGACACTAATTGTGCTCCAAAAAGGAAGAACGCAAATCTCCCGGTGCTGTAGAAGCTTTTGGAGCAGAGGCGTGGCGACAAATAGCCAAAGATGGTACCCTCCAGGGTGGCGTCCTGGGCAGAACCAGGGGCGCCGCTAGCCCGAGAACTATACATGGCTCTCGAAGGAGTTTCCTAGCCCTAAACCCCCAAAGGGCTTAGGGTATGACTGGCGTCTCTCGGCGACATAGGCACCGTCACGTTCAGCTGCAGATGCAGTGAGAGCTGTTTGCGACTGAGGGAGGCGCCGGGCTCGCGCGTACAGGCGAATAATGCACTGTGCACGGTTCAGAGCGAGTGGCATCTCCCTAGCATCGACACGTAGGCTCTCATTAGGGAAAGTGCAGAAGGCATGGGTCGCCACGCGAAGGCCGGTGTGGTGAAACGAGTCCGCCTTCCTCAATACACGCTCGACTGCGGATGCATAAAACTCGCATCCGTAGTCAAGCTAGGAAGGAACAGAAGATCGATGAAAAATTAAAGCAGTAGCCCTATCAGTGGCCCCAGGCACTGAACGTTATGGAACGAAGAATATTCATGGCTAGAGTACAAGAGGCACTAAGGCTGGGAATATGAGCCTCACAGGTGAGTCATAGGTCAAATACAAGACCAAGGAAACGGTGCGAGTCCAGCACTTGCAGGCGTACCCCATTTAGAAACGAGAGACAGAGTTCAAAGCCTGTTGGAGTCGACGCTCCAGAGTTGGCATCTGGGCCGTGGCAAAAGAGATCGAAAGGTCGTCCACGTAGAGTGCATCGAGAACATCTTCCGGCAGTACCGAGGTGATAGCGTTGATGATCAGGGCAAAGAGTGTGACACTTAGGACAATTACCCGCGAGACGCCATCTTCCTGCTCCATTGGGTCGGAGAAGTTTCCCCCAACCCGTACGCGGAATCGACGATCTCGCAAATATTTAGGTATAAAAAATGTGAGGCGTCCCCTAGCCCCCTCCATGATACCGTATTGCCATGGGGTATCATAGGCCTTCTCCAGATCGAAAAACACCGTGGCGTAGTGTTGTCTACGAAGGAAGGCCTCGTAGAAGACATTTTTCAGTGGGAGATGAGCATCCAACCTTGAATGAAACTTGCGGAAGACGCACTGTACAGAAGACAGATGGCCTCCACCTTCCATAAAAAAGGCTAATCTAACGATTTACCAATACGTCCATCAACTTCTTTTTTTTATTTATTTATTTAATAGTTTTTACGCACAGTCCTTATTTAGGTTCAGTGTGCTGAAAGAAAGAAGGAGAAGAGGCTAAGATGGGGCCGGACGGGTCGCTGAGTCCCGTCAGCACGGCAGCCAGGAGAGCAAATCGCCGTGCCCCTTACGGGCGGTGTAGAGTGATCTCTCCCCGATTTGCGAAAAGCGATCACAGTAGCAATTCGCCAGTAATCAGGGAGGATACCCTCTACTCAGATCTTGTTGAACAAATCTAACATAAAGGCCATGCCTCACTCACCCAGATGTTGAAGCATGGCGTACGATACATCGATTGGACCAGGGGCGGTGTCCGCGCACAAGGCGAGAGCGGAACGCAACTCCCTCAGAGTTAACCTGTCATTGAAGATTTTTTTCTTAAGGGGCCATCTGGCTGTCGTTGAAGAGTTCTCCGCCTCTGGAGGTAAAGTGCAATCGGCGGCCTTCCGCGACATCACGACGCGCATTGAATGTTGGCGGAGGAGCATCCCAGCAGAATGCAGAGAAAGTGGACAGAAGGATTCTTCCACAGAGATTGCGGAACCATTCTCGTGGAGAACAGGAGGGGGGTCCTGCAAGAACTTGCCCCAAATCCTTTTGACTCACTTCCAGACCTTTGTTAGAGGGGACTTCCCGTTAAGTGAAGACACATATGCCCGGCAAGAAAAGGGGCAGGCGCACTTCAAAATATACCTGAACCTAGCCCTAGCTCAACGAAATTCATTGTTCGGGTGGGGCTTATAGCGCATGTAGGCATAATGCTTCTGTTTGAGGTCTGCCTCACACTCGGCTGACCACCACGGGAGGGGTTGGCGTGCAAAACGGCCAGACATTAAAGGAATAGTAGTTAGGCTCAAGTCGATGAGGTTGCTGGAGAACTAAATGGCCTCATCTACTGACCTAAACTCCTCGACTGAGACAAAGAAATCAGTCATTTCCTGAAATGGGGACCACTGTGCCCGCGCCAAGCAACACCAGGCAGGCTCACAGGCGGCAGCGGCCCAGAAAATGAGATTTGAATGGGAAAGTGATCACTACCATGGAGGTCATTGACCACCCCCCCAATCAAAATCAGGCTGTGCATCCGAAGAGCACAAAGATAGGTCAAGGCAAGAAAATGAAGCAGGTCTCAGACAGCGATGTGTAAACTCCTCTACATTTAGGACACCTATCTCCAGTTCTTTGGTCATATCACAAGGACTTGGTTGACCCCTGGGATTAATCGAGTAGTCTGACCAGAAGATGTGTCTACCATTCAGATCTCCAAGCAAGAGAAAGGGCCTCGTCAATTCTACCACGATGCGGCGGAAGTCACCAGCATCGAACTCAACTGACAGTTGAATATACGCGGAAATAACAGTATACCTCCTATCCAGATGCAGCTGCACAGCTACTACCTGAAAGTAGGTATCTAAAGCAAAGAGAAAAATGGAGACATCATGCGGGGTATAAATCGCGCATCTTCCTGCCCGGCCCCCATTCTGTGGTGTTGGGGTCTTAAAACTCTTCTACACTCTTGGGGCACGCACCCACCATGGTTTCCCGCAAAAAGATAGCTAAGTAAAAACGCGAAGAGACGAGCATCCACAGCTCCTCCAAGTTGGGCCACAGTCTGCAGCAATTCCATTGAAGGAATATGCTCTCCAGGCCTAGCTCAGAGGAGATGCGGGGCCCTATTTGAAGCAAAGACCCCCACAAGAATGGCTGTACACTTCCTGGAGGCAAAACTCCGGGCGCTGTTGGCCGGACAATGTGCTGAAGGCGCTGTCGCCTTCGAAACCTTATCGGGGGAGGTTGGGCTTGCAATGCAAGTCTTTTCCTCCCTCTGCCTAGAAACCTTAGGCAGGCGTGGCGGCATCGGAGGATCCACCATCTCCGAGCTACCCAGCCTAGCACTGGGTGTAGGCGAAGGAGCCGAAGCTCTTTCAGTGCTATCCGCCTTTCGGAAGGCAGCTTAACGAACCCGAGAAGATGGCCTCATGACCAAATTCTGGAGTGTTGCCTCCTGTGAGTCTAACAACTCGGTGGAGGCGCGTGGCCGTTTCGCCTTACAGATTATGGTCATGCTGGGGAGGGGGAGAATAGCACTGGTTTTAGCTGGGGCTGGCTGTGAACCCTTTGTGCTGCCAGCTGTGCCAGGGGAGCGCCCAGGGTGGGTAGAACCCACAGAAGGGTTCCAAATGGACATGGAAACGACTGTGCTCATAGGCCTGGAGGGGACAGGAGCAGAGGGTGTCTTTCTTAACAGAGACATAGGATGTCCCAGGCAGTGCCGGGAGAGCCAGGACTAAGTCCTTAGCCTGGGAAAATGAGAGGCAATCCTTGGCCTGAATGACCAGGATTTCTTTCTCAATGAGATATGCACCACACTGATTCAAAGAAAGGGGGTGTGGCTATCTGCAATTGAAACACTTGGCTACACATGATTTGGACTTATCATGTGAGGCCTTGGAGCAACTTACACAGACCATGTAACCCGGACTTTGCATGTCTATATGAACGATTCATATAGACTACCTCTGCGGTAGTGGCATGAATGCCTTGACACTGTAGCGATACCAAACGGCACACAAAGACTCAGGGAGCTTGTCACAGTAGAACGTAATGAGTGTGGGGGTTAGTCTCGAGACCCTTTCCTGTTTTCTCATCACACGTTCGACTTTGACCACTACATGGTCGGCCAGCTCTAAGGTTATGTAATCTATGGAGTAGTCCACAAGTTCCCTCACATAAATTACTCCTTTCACGAAGTTCATGGTAGAGTGCAGCATCACACTCACAGGCGTGCCATCACGCGTCCAAAGGGCACTAATTATGGCTACCTTTGAGTGATTCAACGCATTCACCAGACGGATCGTGCCCGAGAAACGGGTCAGCTTCAGCTCTCTACCATGAAGTTTTTGAAAATTCTGTCAATAACATAACATAATTTAACGGATGACAAAAGCCACAAGGGCCTATCAAAGGTCATCCGTATCCATCAAATCCCACCCATATAATGCATCCATAGGATTTTGTCAGATCATGCATCTACAATATACAATTTAACAATCCATAGGAATGTCTAACCATGCATCTACAATATATAATTTCAAGCCTCCATAGGAGTCTGTCAAAAACAAAATCAAACTCCCCAAAATATACAATAAAAAGAAACTGCATCAACAGGAATGAGTCAAGAAACATATCCACATACCAAAAAGTAAGAAATTAACCCTCCATCCCCAATTAATCATCCAATCTGCGCTTGAAAAACATTCAAGTTTGGGCTGTCTAGTCTCAGGCGGCAAACTATTCCAATAATCCACCACTCTGTTAGTGAAAAAATATTTTCTAACATCCAGTCTGCACCTCTGTTTTTGAATCTTTAAGTGGTGGCCTCTAGTTCTATTACTACCTTCTAACTCAAAGAACTTGCTGAAATCTAATTTATCCATCCCAGAAAAGATTTTAAAAAGCTCAATCATATCTCCCCTCACACACCTTCTTTCAAATGAAAACATATTTAATACCCTCAGTCTATCTTCATATTCAAGGTGCTTCAGGGATGGTATTATTTTTGTTGCCCTCCTTTGTACTGACTCTAATAAGTTTATATCATGTCTAAAATGTGGTGACCATGCCTGTATACAGTACTCTAAATGTGGCCTGACATGAGTTGTATAGTTTAAGTATGACCTCCTTACTCTTGTAGCTAACATTTCTTTTAATGTAACCTAGCACCCTATTTGCTCTATTTTTTGCCTCAATACACTACTTTGAAAATTTCAGTGACCTATCTACTACCACTCCTAAGTCCTTCTCATCTTCAACTGAATTAAGCCAATATCCATCCATCTCATAGCTAAATTCCCTATTATCTCTCCCCATGTTAATAAATTTGCATTTATTAAGGTTAAAAGTCATCTGCCACTTCTGAGCCCAAGCTAACAGCTTATCTAAGTCACCCTGCACTTTAAAGCTACCCTCAACCTCTTTGACTACAGCTGCCAATTTAGTGTCATCAGCAAAAATTGACACTTTGCTATTTACACCTTGCCCAAGATCATTTACATAGATTATAAATAATAAAGGGCCTAAAACTGATCCCTGAGGTACGCCACTAATAACATTCCTCCACTCTGACCTCACTCCATTCAGTACAACTCTCTGTTTCCTATTTTTCAGCCATTCAGTTATCCAATTTTACACATTCCCACATATCCCATGCAGCTTTAATTTATGAACTAGTCTTCTATGTGGAACCTTATCAAAAGCTTTGTTGAAATCTAAGTAGATCACATCAACTTTCTCACCCCTATCTAATTCTTTAGTTACATAATCCATAAAATCCAGTAAATTTGTTAAACACAATCTATCTTTTCTAAAACCATGCTGAGCATCATTAATTAACCTGCTACTCTCTAGATGATCAGAAATTCCCTTCTTAACCATCTTCTCAAGAATTTTACAGACTATAGAAGTTAAGCTTACCGGTCTAAAGTTATTTGGGTCCTCTTTGCTTCCCTTTTTAAAAATTGGCCCTACATTTGCCAATTTTCAATCATTTGGTATTTCTCCAGACTCTAGTGATCTAATAAATATCTTCTTGAGAGCTACTGCAATACTTTCTACACCTTCTTTGAGTATCATAGAATGAATGTTGTCAGGGCCAGATGCCTTACTAGTATTTAACTGCATTATAAGCCCTTTAATTTCTTCTCTGTCTATATTAATAGAATTTATCACTACTTCCCTTGACCTAGAATTTTCATCAATTAATTTAACTAGTTTCTCTTCTGTGAATACTGAAGCAAACTGATCATTAAGGACCTCTACTATTTCCTCATCAGATTCTTTCAAAACCCCTTCATATTTAATAGGTCCTATTTTAGCACTGTTAGATTTATTATTGATTCTATAATAGCTAAAGAATTTTTTAGGATCTTTATTATTATTTTTAGTTAAATTAATTTTGGCTGTCCTTTTGGTCTTCTTAAATCTTATTTAGTTCATTTCTGGTTGACCTATAATGGTTTAAATTATCTAAACTACTCTCACTTTGTAATCTCTGGTATGCTCTTCTTTTCTCTGAAACTTTATTAGCTATTTCTTGATTCCACCATAATGGTTTCCTACCTTTCTTCCTAATAGACTTCATCGGAATACACTGTTCTTGAACCATGTTTAATATAGTCTTAAAAATATCCCACATCTCATAAGTATTCTTTCCATGGAATTCTATATACCACCTAATCTGATTTAGCATGTTGCATAATTTATCGTAATCTCCCCTATAAAAATTTGGAATTTTTGTGGAGTTTGTCATTGTTCTACCCTTAACTATTTGCAAATTAAACCGAACCATCTGATGATCACTGTTTCCCAATGATTCCCCTACACTCAATCCTTGAACTAAGTGATCATCATTTGAAAGAATTAGATGTAATATATTGGCACCCATTGTTGGCTTATTAACAAATTGGGTCAAAAAGTTATCCTCAAAACACTCCATAAACTTACAACTTGCTCTATCTCTTCCTATCATATTTTCCCAGTGTACAGAAGTTAAATTAAAGTCACCAAGAATAACTGTATCTTCTTTGCATCCTTTACTTATTTCTCTAATCATTAACTCATCGATACAATCAGTCTGTCCTGGTGGTCTATAAAAAGCTCCCAAGTGTATTTTCCTATTTTTACCAACCTTAATATCTATCCATAATGATTCACCTTCTCCTTGCTTTATAGTTATTTAGATTTGAAGAAATGCTATTTCTGATATAAATAATCAACCCACCACCAGTCCTATCTCTCCTTTGACTAATGTACATAGTATAACCTTCTAGTTCAAATTCACTGACATTATCATTAAATATATTTTCATTAACCCATGATTCAACTATACATATTATATCTATATCTTCATGAATGATATAACTAAATAATTCATCCTTCTTATTTCTAAGACTATGAGCATTTGTGTAAAGACAACTCAGCCCACCTATCCCTGAAGCACCTGAGGGCCTATCTCCTCTGCATCTCCTTTCTCTCTTTCCCCGACCCTGTACTCTTGTATTTCCCTGACCACTATCACTACTCAAGTAGTTTAACCCTAAAGCACTTCCATTAGCCTGCCTACCTTCTACAAATCTGTGTTTGCTTGCTTTCCCTGCCTCACTTTGAGGCATTAAATTTCCCTGACCACTATCAAAACCTAGTTTCCCGCCTCTAAAGACTTAATAACAGTATCTAATTCCCGCCACAAAACCTCAACCCCATCTCGGTTGAGATGGAGGACATCCATCGCATACAAACCCTTATTCCCATAAGACCCACTCCAAACATCTACAAATACCAATCCTGACTCCCCGCACAAACCTTTCACATATTCATTCAACCCCATTGCACGAGACAACCATTCCATCCCCACTTCCATTCTCGGAAGCACACCTGAAACGACGCCTTTTACTCTACCTTCACACATCCTTTCAATCAGCCTTTTATACCGCTGTCGTAACTCACAAGTACCCACCTTCTTTACATCGTTTACTCCAACATGTGTAATCACAACTGCTTCCCTCTCACACCCAGACACCAACCTATCATACCTCTCACACACATCATTTACGCCAGCACCCGGCAGACAAACTCTCACTCCCTTCCATTTACTTTCACTCAACTTCCTATCTAAATACCTAATCTGAGAGTCACCCATCACAATCACCTCAGTCATTCTCCTATTCTCTCTAGGCCTAGTATTACCCTCCCTCCTGCTCTCACTCACTCTTTCAAATTCTTCCTCTCTCAGGGCATCAAATCTGTTAGCTAGCCTAACAGGTTCCATGTCCCTCTCATTCACACACCTAACCTGTCCTAACTTATCTATTCTGTTCACTTTCACCCACCACTCATCATCACTTACTTCCCTTACTACTTTCTCTCCAGACATCGCACACTACATACACACTACTTTCAAAAGGCATACTCTCTACATCTAAACAGTCAGCCATACTTAAACAAGAACAATAATAGAAACAAAAACTTACAAACAACAAGAATTTGACCCAAATTTGTGCGCGTAAGTTTAAAACCTGCTAATCAAGATGGCCACTGAAGTAAACAGAAGTCACTTTCTCACCAAAACAAAATAACCACAATTTATACAAAATAACCACAATTTAACTTCGTTATATTAACCAAATATATGATCTAATAACTTAATATTTATGTTTATGTCACACACCAAAGTATATCAAATAATCAAAATATTCTGAGAGCTCTACGAAACACGTGCTACCTGTTCGAAGCTCAGTCGAAGACTGAACCTGATAATAGTGAAAGTAACCTAGGGTGCAGTTTGCCCCTTTGAGTATTAAAGATTGCCGGTTGGTTGTCCCCCATTAGTCTTGAAATAGGAAAGATACATTAAGTGAACAGCAGGACAATAGTCTCTAGTATGAATATATTATCAGAAAAAACATTAGGAATGGCCCACCAACATCTCCCCCCAATGAATGCTGAGTCCAGTTTCAGAGGCATCAGAGAAAACTGAAATTCGGTTTCCCTTTCTCCTCTTCCAGAGGACCGATCATCCATGGAGGAGAGGCAGGAGAGCGCAGACCTTTTTGAAATCTGATTCTGGGTTAAAAAAGGGGGCATATGCCAGTTGTACCCATAAAAAGGGGAGTTTTAGTAGTGGGATGACAAAATTTAAAATGCCTGCAAGCCTTAGCCAGAAAAGTTGCTTGATTTGCCAATAGTCTAAATTATTTATTGTAGTTAATGCTAACCTAATCTTATCTAACAAGAGCTTCGTTAGCTGCACAAATTTTTGTTTATGTTAATTCTTACGCCTAAGTAAATCAAATCCTTGGTAGGAACAATTATGGATTTTTCTACATTTACACTTAAGGAGGAACTATAAATAATATCTAACACATTTAATAGTTTATCTAGCTATGCCGTAAATAATAGGTTGTCCAGATACACAAAGGTTCTTATGCCATAGTCTTTAGCTATTTTGTTGCAGATGGTGGCCATTGCATTATAAAGGGGCTGCCACATAACCCATCGGCAATTTTGTAAAACAGAACTTTCTTTTTCCTATTTTGATACCAAAATTCTTCTAGGCTAATTCTGATAAGTTAATGTGGTAAAAAATGTGTCTAAAATCATTTTTAAAGGCGTATTCACCTGTTTCTAGTTTGTTAAACACCTTAGTGATGTTTGGTAAAGAAAACCTTGGTGTTTTGAATAGCTTGGTAAGCGCAGACATGTTGTATATAGCTCTAACTGTGGGTAGAACCTTTAAGACTATGAACAACCTAAGTGCGTATATAATGTTATCGGTTTCATGGACAATTCCAGCTTTAACCATTTCTAATACAAGATCTAACATCTTTGGGCTAGTGGATATGAAGTGATTATATATCATTTAGGGAAAAATACTTTAAACCCTTTGGCTTGACAACTTTTGATCATATTGCTAGTTCCTGGTATATTTGTTAAGTTTCCTGTTTTTAGGTTTCCCAGGGTTAACTTAAGGAAAAAAATCTGTAATTCTACTCTGCCTTTTATCCAGGGGATCAATTATTGGTGAGATTACTTTATCATCTCCTTTATTATTTTGATTATCATTATTATGTTGCCTCAGTTTCTTGGGTCGAGGATATCTGGGGGACCATTTAATAAGTCCAGCAATTCCCATGATTGTGTTGAAGTTCCGAATGAATCTGTTTCATTAGGGATGTGTAGCACTGGTATTTCCAGGTCAACATTTTCTATATTAATTTTATTATTATTTATATTAAATATTGGAGCTAATTGTGATTGTTCCACTATGTTTAAGGCACCGAATTCCATTGCTGATTGGTCAAAGAACATTTGTAGGCATTCTAACAATGGATCACTGGCAATTCGATTCAAAGCAGATGCATGGGCACTATATCATTATTGATTATTAGATTAACTTAGTTTTCAAGACCCACGGTTATTATTTCCAAAATTTGGGCCCTCAGGGGTTGTATATTTAAATCTAGCAATCGCAATCTAGCAGCCAGTAGGCCGTCATTAAGCACTATATTTGACCTATAAGAGGTAACACTATTATTGGCACTGTCACTTGAACTTGTATTGATTACACTTTGGGGATTCCGGTATCCCTGCTCGGTGAATCTTCTGAGGATGGCAGCTTGATGTCTTCTATCACTAAGTTCAGCCGTGAGCTCTAGGCCTCTGACTCTAGCGCCCATTGGGGCAGTTCCAGTTGATGAAGAGGCATAATAACTGTTGAATAGATGGGGATATCCCATTCTGGCAGCCAACATGCCATCAGTGGAGTGAATACCAAGGAAGCGTTTGAAGCCAGCAGGCTCCAAAATGCAAGATAACCTCTGAATGAGGGGCCCCGACATATTCAGGCTCTGCTCTGCGCACTTTCTGTATTTGTCTGGGACTCCCCACCTGGGCCAGACATGCCATTCTAGGCTTAGTCACATACTGAAACGGCAGTGGCCCTGTCCGTCGTCGTGGCTCCCACAGAGGGTGAGGAGTCTTGAGTCTTTCTCATCTTTTTCTTGTTCTTTTTCTCTTTGGAGAGGAAGGCAGGGAATGAACCTGCTTCTCTCCTCTGCCAGTAGGAGGCCCTAGGCCATATGGGCTTGCCTCAGTAAGATCCTTCTCTGAAATGTAGAAGGTCTTGCCTCTCACAGGAGCACCAGGCAGGGAGATTTCTACTCTCCTCGCAAGACATTGCGGACCCAAGCCATCTGAGGAGCAGCTTGCATAGAGGCAGACACGGGTTCTGTGCTTGGCACCGAGCCCAGGTTTGACCCCTACTGTCTGTAACTTGGTCATCTCAGGGAGGGCCTCCATATGGCCATCATCCTTTAAGACATCACAGGTCCCTTTCATTCTGTCCTTGGGCGGTGAATCAGCATCCATCGGGGAAGAGATGGGGCAAATATAGTGACCCCCTTTAAGCCTGATATGTGTGCTAGAAAGAATTTGGAGGGCACAGGGTGATGGGCCCTGTTGTCCTTCACCCCCTAAGGGGGTTGGCCCTATTGAGCCGCACCCACTGGGAGCGGTCAATTATGGGCCTCCTACCTACTTTCTTGGCAGTCCCCTTGCAAAGCAAAAAGGGAGTGCTGCTGGAAAGAGTGAGTCACCCAGGGGTGACTCTCAGAGAAAGGCGTGAGAGGGACTCCCCTACACCCATATGCATAGGAGAGGTTTTAGGGCCCCCTGTGAAAGCACAGGGGAGGGCCTCCATTTTTTTGGTGGAGCTACCCGAAGGGTGGCTCCAACAATGAAAGAGGGAAAGGAGAGAGAGGTGTGTTTATTAGGTTTCCATCTTTGGACATGGTGACCCTATAATAATCACATGACACAAATGCAAATTATCCCACACAGTAGCCAACTCTGCGAGGGGTGAACACAGGGCCAGCAAAACCAGCTGCCACCATTTAAAGCTACTCCGCCCACCTAGTGACCTGGCAGCTCATCGGTATGGCACTCCACTTTAGGCACAGCAGAGAAAGGATGTGAGGAAGGTGTGGGTGGGGATGAAGCAGGTTAAAAACCTACCACGCAAGGACGGAGCTCAGGAGTGAGGGGGCATTGTCTCCTCCCCCCTCAAACCCAATCCACGATGGTTGGGTCAGAGGAAGCTGGTCGGTGTCTACCCTGTGAAATTAAAGGCTGACCAAAGAAAGTTGTGGGAGAGATTGTAGGGAAAGTGAGGAAGTAAGGTAAAAACATAGGCTGTCAGAAACAAGGAGAAGAGGGTAAGCTTAGGCTGGACGGGGTAGTGAGTCCCATTCGCATGGCAGTCAGGAAGGCAAATCGCCCTGCCACTTACGGGGACAAGCATGTCCCAAAGGGGGAAAACAAAAACAAAAACTAAATAAGTTTATAAAGAAATATATTATGTTCACTCAATGGAAGAGGACAGATAGAGAGAGAAAAGTTGTAATTTTCAATACAACTAATAAGAACATCTTTGCTAAACCTTTTTAAAAAGAGGTTCTAATAAAGGAGTGCAGTGAAGGGAGGTAAAAATGTGTGGAAGAGACAAAGATTAAGCAATGAAAGGAGACTACTTAGTATCTTAGGAATCAGGAAGGAAAGGAATCTTTCTGGGACTTTATCTCCTTCTGCAACTAAATTTCCATGGCTGACAGAAGAAAAATGTCAAAATTAATAAGACTGAGAATAAATAACTAAAGAGCAAACACAATTTTCGGTAATTTCCAAGGAGAGTGTCACACAATATTTTAGCTATTTTGGGGGCTAGATTTTAGTTGGCTTTTTTTTGGCTAGATTGTAACCATTTTTTAACTTTTATAGGCTAAAAACTTATATAAACTAACAATCTAGAAACTAACTTAAAAAACTCAAAAAATAGCTAAAATCTAGCCCCCCAAAATGGCTAAAATAGTGTGCAACACTCTCCTTGAAAACTACTCAATTTTCAATCTTCAAGAACAAATTGAGAGAAATAAACCAGAGAAGGATGGAGTTGAAACCTCTTAAATCCCTATAGGATATAAAAGGCTTCCATCATAAAATGAGAAAAAGGATATTAAAGATAATGTAGGTTTAAAGGACAATAGCTATTTTGTATCTTGACAATAACATGAAAGCACCATCATATTTTTGCCATATAAATGAGGCTTACTTAGCACAGGTTATTAATACAAGTTATAGAAACCACATTGAATAAATGAAACAAATCTAGCTGAGAAAGAAAGTTAAAATGCTTTATAATAAATATTAAGGAAGAGAACCAACTGAAGCATCTCTGAAAGTTTGTAAACAAAATGGTATAGTTAAGAGAAGTGAAAATATGGAAGGCATAAAGACAAGTAGCCAAAAGCAGAGATTATTTAGGGCAGTTGGCACTGCAAGACAATGAATGCAGCTCTCCTAAATCTACCTCTGCTCCACAGTGAAGGCAGATCTCTTTGTTAAGGTTCAATAATAAAAACAAAGGTTACAAACAATTCAATGCAAGTTAGTTACATATATTTAGCAAATTTCACTCAGTTATATAGAATTTGGCCAATCCCTTTTTACTTTGGTAAGTAAATAGATCTACTTGTGTCATCATTTCCTTGGGTAGGTAGAACTCTGATCCAATTTGGTCTCCAGCTAAGTGGTGGATTTGGCCTTCTACCTCTGCCATGCAAGACTGGAGGTGGTCTTAGATATGGACATTCAGAAGATTGGCTTTGAGAGAATATAGGAGAAAGTAATACAATATTTAATCTTAAAAAATAGTCCCAAA
This sequence comes from Ceratothoa steindachneri, assembly GCA_963969495.1. Taxonomy (NCBI): domain Eukaryota; kingdom Metazoa; phylum Arthropoda; class Malacostraca; order Isopoda; family Cymothoidae; genus Ceratothoa; species Ceratothoa steindachneri. Next base: position 1,140,438 of record OZ018322.1, read on the forward strand.
TGGGACTTTTGGTTTGAGAGTGGTGGATTTTTTTAAAATGATGTTTTCATTATTTTCTCCTTACTGTAATGGTCAACTTTATTTCTATAGAAATGAATATGTTTTTTGTGATTCCTTTCTTTAGGTATGGAAAAGGAAGCTCTAATGCACACCTTTAATTCAACTCTTTTTCCAATCTTTTTCTCAAAAAAAACAAAAGCATTTTTGAGAAAAAGATTAGAAAAAAAGTTGAATTCAAGGTATGCATTAGAGCTTTGTTTTTTTCTATAGCTAAAGAAAGGAATCACAAAAAACATTTATATTCCTTTCTATAGAAATAAAGTTGACCATTACAGTAAGGAGAAAATAATGAAAACTTCCTTTTTAGAAAAATCCCCCAGACTCTCAAACCAAATGATAAAATGAATCAAGCCAAAATAGTTCCATATCATCATGGTAGATAGGAAATGAATGCCATCAGTCTTTTGTCCATGATGGATGCTCCCCCCCCCCTGACCAGAGAATGAAACCAATATAAACATCAGTATGACAATAACTGGTGAGATCAAGGGCACTAGGAGCCATTCCTCATTTTTGGGGTGGGAAGGTGTTAGAAAGTATTTTGTGTTTCTGACACCAACCAGCAACAATGTAGGACATTAGGAACACCCAGGATGAACGAGGCTCATTCCATATCAAGGCAATATAGAAACGATTCCTTGGAGCAGAGAAGAAGAGTGTGAGTGAGTGAGTGAGTGAGTGAGTGTGTGTGTGTGTGTGTGTGTGTGTGTGTGTGTGTGTGTTGTGAATGTGAAGATGCCAGAAGAAAGATAGAAGTGTTGTGATGGGTTGTGTGTGTGATAATCTGATTAAGATCTGCCAAACACTGCAAAAGTACGAGGGGCGGGCAATAAGTTTTGCAATTCGGATATAAGGAAACGAGATATGAGCAAAAGTGTTTTATTATTTTTCAATATGAAATCTCCAGACTGCTGTTCAATCCACTCCTAGACATCTTCATCATCCCCAAACCGGCATCCATGCAGTGCAGCCTTGAGCTGGCGGAATAAAAAGTAGAGTTGCTAATGGCCAGATCTGGACTGTAGGGGGGATGGTTGAGCTCCTCGAATCCGCACTCATGCAGGGCAGCTTGTGCAACTCTGGCCAAGTGGACTTTGTGTTAGGAATGTATAAGTAGTATAATGTTGAGATGCTGTAGCGGCGGGATCGCGATTCCCTGGCCAAAGATTCCCGCCGCCCTGACAAGGTCCGCTCGGTGGTTCAAGAAGAGGGTATTGAGAAGAGAGAGTATTTTCTAAATTTAATTTACACACAAAAAAATAGAAATCAACCACAACTTCAGAAAACAAAAATGTAAATTTACCCGATTTCCAAAATATTAACTATCTTTAACCACAACCAAAAGATATATATATATATATATATATATATATATATATATATATATATATATATATATATATAGTGGGCCTTACAACTTTACCTTGGCCACACACACGCAAATAAGGAAATGTTTAGGGCTTCACAACCAGATTGCCCAGTGCCACCATGTGAGTCTGTTCAACTTTCTTCAGTTCTGGGAGCGCTATTACCGGTATGGGAGGGGGGGAAGGAAAGAGAGGCGGGCCCGCTTTCTTGAGGGAAGAGAGGTTCCTTTTTCTTAAGGGATTGGAAGTCCAACTTCAGCCAAGGCGAATGATTTGCACTCAAGGATGAGGAAGTGGTGGTTCCAGTCAGAGCGGAAAGTGCGAGGGCTCAGGCCCCAATCGATGCGTCCCTTTACTGCCACACGAGAGTCAAGATTGGCTTCAGCCATCTCCGAAAGCCAGATGTCGGCGACAATTGGTACCACAGAACTGGAAAAGAGAAGGCACATTCAGTCACCTATTCACTGCCACACTCAAACATCTTTACTCCTAACTCATTCAACCATATCTACTCTCACACAATCTTCACTCACCTATCCTCATCTAGGCGGCTCTTCCTCCTTCAGTCACAAACTTGACTTCCGAACTTTTACCTAATACGTTCTAAAATATATGCTGAAAGGCTCCGCCTAAAAAGAAAATAGGAGATGAATGGGGGAGCACGATAGAGATCCATCGAGTCCCCCCCCACAAAGCAAAGACAGTGATCACACGATCCACACACACACATTCTGCAAAAGAAGAAAAAGATTAGACATAGGGAAGGGGAGGCGGACAACCAAACTACTACATCCCTCCCAGCTAAATTCGCCTCACCTCACCATGTCTCAATCCCCATCTTCATTCATTCACAATGCTTTTGACATCACCCAGTCATACTCTTTCACTCTGCCTCTCCTCCTAGTCATAGGTCCATCAACTGTCTCTGTCATCTGTCGTAATGTCTCCTCATGTCTGTCCATGGCCCCTTCTCTATGTACTTCATCCACACACCCATCCGACATTCCCTGACGAATCCCACTCAAATCAACTAACCTCTCTACTACATCCATTAAACCTTCCCATTCTTTCATAGCATTTATCGACTCTTGTTCCAATTTTGCACTTATCCCATTTATACTCTCTAGCATAGACTCAGATTCATTCAAAGGAAACTTACAAATACTGTACATTTTATCATATACTCCATCTTGATCTTGCACAAACCCAGAAAACTCTCTCACCGAACTGTTCCATCCATTCATTCTTTCTCAACCGTTTACTCTTATGCTTCCCCCTTCCATGTTCAACTAACACTAACTGCTTCCCCTCTAAAGCACTAGCTATATCATCCACCATTTCACAGTCTTGCATTCTTTCAGACAGATATTCATTCACCGGATGTTGCACCAAATACTCAGGAGGTTCATGCCACTTTCGCAACTGACTTTGATGCACTCTACGTTCATCCAAACTTCCATCCTCTCTTTCACGAAATATCACATAACTTACCCCATTCGACCAAACCTTTCTTACTAAAAACGGACCTTCAAATTTCTCTTTCAACTTATCCACATTCAGTCTACCTTTTGTCTCAATCTCCTTTAGTACTTTATCACCCACAGAAAAACTCTCAAACCTTTCATTCCCTTTTCTCCACAACTCACGATCCTTCTCACTAAGTCCCATATGTGGCCTAATCATTCGTTCAAAGTTCATAAAATACTTACATGGTGACATTCCAATCGCCTTATGCACTGTCATGTTATACGCCCATAGCACTCTTCCCAAACATTCATCCCATTCTTTCCCATCTTTCACCATCAATAGTAACATCTCACTCAAAGTTTTATCGTTCTTTCAGCCAAACCATTCGCACTAGGCATATACGGCGTCGTTCGCACATGATCTATTCCCCATTCACTCAACATCTCCTCAAAAGCACATCCCACAAACTCAGGTCCATTGTCACTCAACATTCGCACAGGCTTACACATGCACATGGGCAACATTCTCTCACTCACTTCTCTAGCAACAGTCAATGAAGATTTATTTGTCACAGGTGCAGCATACGCAAATTTGCTCTTATGATCCACCATCACAATCATCCCTACATACCCTCTTGCAGTCCTCGGAAAAGACACGCAATCGATCGCTACCATTTCAAAGGGTTCATTCACACTCAACTTTAATACAGGTGGGGCAACATACACTCTCTGCTGATACTTTCTCTTCTGGCACACTTCATACGTAGTCGCTACATCCACGCAAATCTTTCTCAAAAAGGGACTAAATATACATCCTTTCATACATTCACACAATTTATTCTTACCCATATGTCCAAACCTATCATGCACAATCTTCACCATTCCAATCGTGCCACACACGGAAAACACTGGAATATATACATCCTCATCATCTATACATTGCACAAAATACACTAAACCCTTGCACACTACAAACTTTCCAGCAAACCTTCTAAACTCTCTTAATATACAACTCCATTCATTCACAGGAACACTGGTCATCATGCTATCTTTCAATTCACGCACCATCGGACATGACTCTTGCATGCTCTCTATATCTTCAGCAGTCAACAGCTTTTCACTCAAATCGACACCTGCCCCTCCTACAAATCCAGTTGGGCATACAAGCTCACTCTGCAACTTCCCAACTGTTACACCATCTTTAACTAAACATTCATTACATACATCCACTGAAATCCTATTCTTATGCAGAAAATCAATCCCAAACAGAAAACAATAAGGTAACTCATTCTCGCTTAGCACAACAAATTCATACAATATATCATTCAACTTCCCCATGCTTACAGACAAACTCACTTCCTCCCATGCCATAATACGTCCACTTCCGAGTCCACTTATCGAAACTGTCACACCTTTCTAGAAACATTCCAACTCATATTATCAACATCACGCACAACTTTTGCATTCACCAAGGAAATTTGCGCACCTGTGTCAATCATTCCACAATAGCTCTTCCCATTCATAGTCAATGTAACTTGCACTCTTTCCTCAAGTCCATGTTCACACATTATATTCAACACTTCTGTCTGTTCAACAAACACTTCTGCAGCATCCAAACCTTCATCTTCACTAACAGGAACAATTCCTTCGCAAAGTAGTCAATCTCTCTTCTTACATAATTCTTCTTCTCAATCAGCCAATTATAATGCACACCACTCAAACATTGCAGGTGCAACTCACACCCATTCACTCGGTCTACACCTTTACTACGATACATCACTGGCTTCTCCACACCATAATGCACATATATTCTCACACCAAACAGCTTACTCACTATCGCTAATACTTCCTGAAACATCATCACTCCTGGCATACACATACTTCTCAACTCTTTTCTTAACCTACTTGAATTTTCCATTCCCAATTGCTCTGGTCTCTTACACGCTTCTTCCATAACCACCTTTCGTAATGCATTCACACTTTCTGGCACCTTTTCAAGCAATCCATCTTTCCCTAAGTCTCGTAAACCATACAACACACTTTCAAACATAGAATCACCTCCACCCTTACATTTTCTTCCAACAACTACACCTGCTGGCAAATACTCAGGATTTATGCTTACAACCTCACTCTCATTCAAACTACAAGGCAAATGTGACATCAAATCAGCAATCAAATTCCTTTCACCTGGCAAATACTCAACCACAAAATCAAAATCACTCAAATCCTCTATCGTCCTTGCAAGCCTACTATCAACTAACCTCATACGCTGCAAATACACTAGTGGCTGGTGATCTGTTCTCACTACAAACCGTACTCCATACAGAAATGGTTGTAACGGCTTGAGACAGAATCTTAACGCAGCCAGCTCTCTTTCAATCGTTGAATATGCACGCTCTGCCACACTAATAAACGCCTTGGAAACATACGCAATTACTCACTTTCTTTCAACCCCATTCACAACTTGACCTTGCCTCAAACATCCACCCATCGAATGACCACTTGCATCTGTATACACTTCAAGCATTCCTGCATTTGTTCCATATGCTGAATACGCAAGTTCCACATCTTTTGCAACTTCCGCTTTTAACTTTTCAAACACTGCATTCATAGAGTCATTCCACTTAATCACAGTACTCTTCTTTTTCCCAGTCCATACACTCAACGGTTTCATTACACATGAACAATCTTTCATAAACTTTCTTCCAAACTCAACTAAACCAAGAAATCCACGCAACTCTCTCACTGTGGTAGGCTTAGGGAAATTCCTAACCTTTCCCACGAACTTCTCCGATTTACGCAATCCAACCACACTCACTTTATGTCCTAAAAACTCAACTTCATTAGCAAACCATACAAATTTAGACAACTTCACTTTCATACCAACCTCTTCCGACTTTCTTAAAACATCATTCACCAAGATCATATGTTCTTCCATGTTCTCACTCATCACCAAAATATCATCCAAAAACACTTGTACATTCTTACACGGAAAACCACTCAACTCTACATTCATAGCACGCTGAAAAGCAGCTGGGGCGTTCGCCAACCAAAAGCTCAGGTTTCTGAACTGATAATGGCGCTTTGAGGTAGAGAACGCCGTAATAGGCTTACTCTCTTTAGCCACAGGCATCTGGTAGTATCCACGTACCAGATCCATCTTAGAAAACACTTTCATTCCATACATACTGTACACACATTCAGACACAACACTCATAGGAAACTTGTCTTTCAACATTCATTCATTCACTCTTCTATAGTCAATACACAGTCGCAAACGTCCATCTGGCTTTCGTACAGGTACAATCGGACTATTCCAGGCACTCACACTCGGCTCAATCATGCCAATTCTCTCTAATTCCTCACACTGTTCCTCAATCTCTTGAGCCACAGGGGCAGGGAAATGACAAGGCCTTTGATATATTGGCATATCGTCGCTCAAAATTATTTTGAACTCAGGCAAGCGAGCGTTGCCAAAGTCCTCATCCCCTTGACTCAAAGCACCTCTCCTATTCCACAACATCCTGTAAACTTTTTGCTTCTCACATTCACTCAACTTTTCTTCTAATTTTACTTGCTCAATCAAATCTTCATCCTTCCAAACATTCGACGTTACACTCATGGAAAACACACTTGCGTTCACCACATGCATATCCTTCTCCATATTCACTACTGTATTTAACACACCCAATTTATCTCCCACTTGCACTCCTCTAAGACTCTTCCTTCGCAGATCAGGCCAAACTTGTATGCAGACACGCGGATCTTTCATATCAATTATACCATCAAACACATGCACCACTCGCCTTAATCGATAGTTCGCAGCACTACCATCCAAGACATAAATATTCCCATCATTCTCATTTATCTCAACATCCGAATTCCATCCAATCCTTACACTCAATGTTTCATTCTGCTTGACAGGCACACTCTCAATCGCATATACCTCCAGACCTTTCATGATGTTCACTCTCACACTTCCATCTAGATTCACATACCATTGAAACTTCATACTTCCATTCTTCTTACATTCAATCATCTCTAAATCAGGGTGAATCACAATACCATTCGCTTTCAAAAACTTATAACCTAATAGCATGTCATACTTCTTGTTTGCACCTTCTACAACACAAAATTCATTTTCATTCATCCGGACACCGGCAATCAAAACACTCTCTCTAAACCTTGCAACAATCGGCACATCCTGTTCACCTAATCCAGTCAAATGATATCCACGATCCTTAACTTCACTTACTTTCATTCCTACAAATGCTTCATAGTACACCACATTCACCTTACATCCTGTATCAATCAATGCACTAACTTCTCGTTCTCCACACTTAATTTTAGCACACATACACCTATTCACTCTCTGACCCCAATTAACTCCATGATTTGACAATCCTTCTCTCACATTCATCACTTGCACTCTAGAGAATTCCCCAGAAGGAACCCTCTCATTCCTTAGATTCCCTGAGTCGTATCCTCTCGATTACTTGCATCATTCCCATCCATTCTTTCATTCATGCATCTTTCACCAGTCCTACACAACCTTGTTGCATGACCTACCATTCCACATTTACCACAGGTAGTTCTTGGACTGGCACTCATCCTGGCATAATGCCCTATCTGCCCACAATTACCACACACTCCAGGTCCACTCATATTTACTCGACCACCTTCCCTGCAATCTCGTACCAAGTGGCCCATTCTTCCACATCCATAACACGCTCTTTCCCTCACACGCCTACAATCTTTTATCATGTGCCCCATTTGTCCACAGCCAAAGCAACTTCCTTGTGACCAGCGACAGTCAGCCCTCATGTGCCCAACTTTCTTGCACCTCAGACACCTAGGCTCATTTACTCTAGATCTACTGTCATTCCTACCATTCTGAACCCTACTCCACCTATTCCGACTCTCACTCCTACTTTTACTCCCTCTCAGTTCGCGGCCAACATACACACACTGTTGTTCATTCTGCCCGTAATAATTTTCTAAAAATCTTGTCATCACATCGATCGGGTTCTCTATCAGCGCATCCCGATAGGACCAGAACTGGGGCAACTTACTGATACTTGAGTTGCGCACAGTGTGAATCGAGGCCTCCTCCCTTCCATAATCCTCAAATTCACGGTCCTCTAACATCTCCAGTACATCCTTCCATAGCAATCTTTCACCAGCCCATTTCATCTTCTCTTTCCTCTTATACGTCACATACTCACTCACTTCATTCGGAACCATATTTAAAAACTTCTTCATCAGCTCCTTATTCCCATTTATTCCGTCATCTCCAAATCTCATTCGTGCCAAGGACTAAGCGATGCGCATAAGAATTCACATCCTCATTCTTCCCCATTCTCGCTTCCTCAAACCCATTTTTTTTCTTATATTTCACACTTGTCTTCATCCTCTTACAGTGCTCTATTATTCTCTCTTTCATAACCTCCCACTTAGGCTCACCCACACTCATAATCGTCCAGTAAAAATCCTTCATACACCCATCCAGAAACTCGCACAACTCTTTCACCCAAAACCTATTATTCTCTCCAAATTTTTCCTTACAATAATTTTCATACTCTTTCAAAAACACTTTCACATCTTTTACTCCTTCCAATCTAAACTTACTTAACTTTGGCACTTCTCTGATCAGTATACTTCAATGAACCTCAGCATCACTTTCACTATCACTCACTTCTCTCCCACTTTCACTCATGCCTTCATTCGAGCTGAAATACAAGGAGTCAATACTAGCCAGTCGGGTCCTTTCCTGTCGGTCTGGGCATCTAGTCTTTGGGGTCTTCTTTTTTCAATGCCTAGTCATTTGCGAGGGTTTGTTTATGCCTGTCAATCCCTTTTTATCAGTCATGTCAATTCCAAGTGGAGTCGAGGCCACACCCCCACCAATTGCATCTGATTCTCCCATTTTCTCATTCAACATTCGCATCAATCTTTCCTCCATTCGCACCTCACTGTCTTTAATCCTCTCTTCCATTCTCACTTCCATCTCCCTCATTTTCCTTTTCAAACTATCATTCTCTTCTCTCAAATGTGCATTTTCTCTGTCTTTCTGCCGCACTAACTCCTTTAGTCTTCTCATCTCCAACTCCATGGCCCCAATCTGTTCCTCCTCCATTAGGGACAAAAAACACAGGCTCTCACTCCTCTCCTTCCTCAAACCATCGGGCAGTCCCTATTCGGGCGCCAAAAATATGTAGCAGCGGGATCGCGATTCCCTGGCCAAAGATTCCCGCCGCCCTGACAAGGTCCGCTCAGTGGTTCAAGAAGAGGGTATTGAGGAGAGAGAGTATTTTCTAAATTTAATTTACACACAAAAAAATGGAAATCAACCACAGCCTCAGAAAACAAAAATGTAAATTTACCCAATTTCCAAAATATTAACTATCTTTAACCACAACCAAAAGATATTTATATATATATATATATATATATGATATAGTGGGCCTTACAACTTTACCCTGGCCACACACACGCAAATAAGGAAATGTTTAGGGCTTCACAACCAGATTGCCCAATGCCACCATATGAGTCTGTTCAACTTTCTTCAGCTCTGGGAGCGCTATTACCGGTATGGGAGGGGGGGGAGGGAAAAGGAGGCAGGCCCGCTTTCTTGAGGGAAGAGAGGTTCCCTTTTCTTAAGGGACTGGAAGTCCAACTTCAGCCAAGGCGAATGATTCGCACTCAAGGATGAGGAAGTGGTGGTTCCAGTCAGAGCGGAAAGTGCGAGGGCTCAGGCCCCAATCGATGCGTCCCTTTACTGCCACACGAGAGTCAAGATTGGCTTCAGCCATCTCCGAAAGCCAGATGTCGGCGACAATCGGTACCACAGAACTGGAAAAGAGAAGGCACATTCAGTCACCTATTCACTGCCACACTCAAACATCTTTACTCCTAACTCATTCAACCATATCTACTCTCACCTATCCTCCATCTAGGCGGCTCTTCCTTCTTCAGTCACAAATTTGACTTCCGAACTTTTACCTAATACGTTCTAAAATATATGCTGAAAGGCTCCGCCTAAAACGAAAATAGGAGATGAATGGGGAAGCACGATAGAGATCCATCGAGGCTCCCCCCACACAAAGCAAAGACGGTGTTCACACGATCCACACACACACATTCTGCAAAAGAAGAAAAAGATTAGACATAGGGGAGGGGAGGCGGACAACCAAACTACTACAATACCACACTAATCATTTATCTTATTACAGGATTATAATATTGAGTTAGCCATCAATCTTATGTGCCTAGTTACTACCTGCCCTTAAATTTATATCTATGTTATGAGTCAATCAATACATCATACCTAAGAAGAGGAACGTATCTACCAACTGACCCGAGAGGTTCATCTAACATCTGAGTCAGCAAGTCTCATCGGAGTGACAACCTACAATAGAAGAGGATGACTAACGTCACTTTGTCTACTGTGTCTCGCGGTGAGTACCAAGTAGTTTTGGTGCTCTTTCATGGTAGCAGAACTAAGGAATTAAGAAATATGGCAACTAATATAAAAAATCCACCAATTTTAGAAACTGAACCAAATTATGAAAGCTGGGAAAAATCCTTAAAGCTCTGCCAATTAGTCACAGATTTAAAACCTGAAAAACAAGGACCTGCATTTGTACTTACTCTAACGGGAAAAGCAAAAGAAAGTGTTATTGAAGAATTAACAATCAAAGAAATAAGCAGTGCAGATGGAGTTAAATTAATACTGGAAAAACTTTGAAAAATATATAAGAAAGACACAGTGGATACTGCTTATGAAGCATTTGAAATTTTTATTTATTTTAAAAGAGCACAGAATGAAAATATGGTTAAGTATATTAATGAATTTGAAAGAAGACATAATAGAGCAAAGCAACATGGGTTAGAAATATCATCAAATGTATTGGCTTTCTTTCTACTTAATCAAGCACAATTATTTGAAGAAAACAAGAAATTAGTCAGAGCAACTATTACAAAATTGGAATTTGATGAAATGAAAACTAAACTTACAAAAGTATTTGGATCAGAAGAAAGTAATAATAATACATTCTCTAATGACACTAAAGTTAAAATTGAAGATCTTAATATTGCAGAAGATGAAGAAATACTGTATGGAAAATACAATTATAACAAGCCTTATAGAGGCAACGCAAGGTATCAAAGAGGTCAAGTAAGCAATAGAGGATTCAGAGGTAGTTTTTCAAGAACTAATTCAGAAAGTTGAAATTCTAACAGAGGAAAATTTTATGCCAACTATTTAGATAAGAAAGCAAAGAAAGGCCATTGCAATTTTTGTCCAAGTATATATCACTATGCTCCAGATTGTCCAGATAGAATTTTTTTCAGTCAGAATCAAGATGGAGAGGAAGGGGATCATGATATAATATCGTATCAATCAAATCTTCTTATTGAGAGAGAATTCAATATTTTTGTGGCAGAATCATCGGCAGCAGCCATTTTAGACTGTGGTGCATCTGCAACAGTTACTGGACTATCATGGCTTTAAAGTTATTATGAAGGATTAAGTAGTGATGAACAGGATTTAGTTAAAATATATGATTCAAACAGCTCTTTTAAATTTGGAAGTGATAAAAAATTCAAAAGTTTATATAAAATAAATATTCCTGCAAGAATTGGATCTAAAGACATACTTATTACTACAGATGTTGTTGAAAAAAATATCCCATTGCTCCTTCCAAAAGAATCTATGAAAAAGCCTCAAACTTAAATAAACTTTGTGACAGATGAAGTTAAAATGTTTGGTGAGGAACAAAAAGTTTTTTTGACTCAATCAGGACATTATGCTGTAGTAGTTTGGTTGTACGCCTCCCCTCTCCTATGTCTAATCTTTTTCTTCTTTTGCAGAATGTGTGTGTGTGGATCGTGTGAACACCGTCTTTGCTTTGTGTGGGGGGACTCGATGGATCTCTATCGTGCTTCCCCATTCATCTCCTATTTTCTTTTTAGGCGGATTCTTTCAGCATATATTTTAGAACGTATTAGGTAAAAGTTCAGGGGAGTCAAGTTTGTGACTGAAGGAGGAAGAGCCACCTAGACGGAGGATAGGTGAGTGAAGATTGTGTGAGAGTAGACATGGTTAAATGAGTTAGGAGTAAAGATGTTTGAGTGTGGCAGTGTATAGGTGACTGAATGTGCCTTCTCTTTTCCAGTTCTGTGGTACCGATTGTCGCCGACATCTGGCTTTAGGAGACGGCTGAAGCCAATCCTGACCCTCGCAAGTGCGCCTACCTTTTGGGGCAATTTTCTAAGGTGTGGACCTTGGAGAGCACTTCCCAGTCTCCAGGGAGTAATTAGAGTAGCGCCCAACCGACTGCGACCCAGCAGTTGGGACCAATAAGCATCCCAGCTACCTGAAATCCTTCGCTTTGCCGAACCTGGGGCCCCTCAGAATCCCGCAGAAAGTGAGCCACCTCCCACTTTCTCCAACACATCTCACTCCATTAGTTAGATAAGGGTGCACCCGTCTTTCGCGATATCTTGGTTTTATTATTCATTTGCATGGCCAAGATCTTATGTAAGGCCTTTTGTAAATTTATATGTGTGGTGGTTGGCCAGAGTATTGAGTATTGTAAGGAAAACTGTATATATATATATATATATATATATATATATATATATATATATATATATATATATATATATATATATATATATATATATATATATATATATATATATATATATATGTAATGTATTTTGGTTTAGGTTGAGGGTTATATAATATTTGGGGTTGATTATTTTGCTATAATTACGGTTTCTAAATTAAATTTAGAAAATACTCTCTCTCCTCAATACCCTCTTCTTGAACCACCGAGCAGACCTTGTCAGGGCGGCGGGAATCTTTGGCTGGGGAATCGTGATCCCGCCGCTATAATGCGATACCTTTAAATAAATCACAAGAAATCTTAAATGAAATAAAACTAGACAGTTGTAATAAAGTAACTTTAATAATGAATGAGGAAAATAAAAAGAAAATAGCCATAAAGTAACATTCACAATTCGGACATCCATCTAAAACTAAACTAGTAAAGTTGTTAGAAAGGGCAGGTAAAGCTGATGATAAGGAATTACGTGAGAAAATTGATGAAGTCTATAAAAACTGTCAAATATGTAAAGAATATAGCAAACCAGGCCCCAGACCTACTGTAGGATTACCACATGCATAATGTTTTAATGAGACAGTGGCAATGGATTTAAAATTTTTTCAGGGGAAAATAATATTAAATTTAATTGATCATCTCACCAGGTTTTCAACAGCAATAATTGTCAAATCTAAAGAGCCAAAGGAAATTATTTCTGGTATTGTAAAATGTTGGATATCTATTTTTGGTCCTCCCAAAAGTTTCTGACCGATAATGGTGGAGAATTTGCAAATGAGAAATTTCTGGAATTAGCTGAAAGCATGAATATTCGGATTCTTACAACTGCAGCAGAAAGCCTGTGTTCTAATGGTCTAGTTGAGAGACATAATGCTACATTATCAGAAACTTTGTACAAGGTTATGGCAGAACAAAAAACTGACATAGAAACTGGCTTGGCATGGACTATTCAAGCAAAGAATTCCCTTAGCAATGTACATGGCTTCTCCCCTGCTCAGTTAGCACTTGGCTATAATCTGCAACTACCTAGTGTAATGTGCAATAAACCTCCAGCAAATGAAGAGAATTCATCAAGTAGTAGTAGCATTATATCAGAACATCTTAATTGCATGAAAATAGCAAGAGAGGCTTTTATTATATCAGAAAGCTTGGATAAGATTAAAAGAGCACTCAATCATAATATAAGACCAAGTGCGGATAACAAATTTTATACAGGAGATATTGTATATTATAAACGTAAAGATAGAAAATGGAAAGGACCTGGCAAGGTAATAGGTCATGACTAATCTAATATACTAATCAAACATGGCTCCCAATATGTTAGAGTCCATGCATGTAGAGCTATGTGGGAAAAGGAAAGACTTCATGGAATGGTAAGTCAAGAAAAACAAGAAAATTCGAGCGATCAAGATAAATCTATTTTAAACAATAAAAATAACACAGAGTTTGAAAGTTCGTCAGATGATTTAGAGGAAGAAGAAAATAATTTAAAACAGGAAGATGTTAAAGAAAATTTAGAAGAAGGTAATGAAAATACAAGTGAAATTAGTTTGCAAAGTGAAAATTCCAAGCAAAATCCAGAAAAAGTATTAAAGAAAGGTTTGGAAATAGAATTTGAAACTAAAGATGGACATGTAAAGCAAAGAGAAGTGATTAAGAGATCAGGTAAAGCCACGGGGAAATACAAAAATTTTTGGTACATCAAGAATACAATCAATAATGAACTGGAGGAGTATGATACAGAGAATGATTGGAAATCTTGGATAGAGATAGGTAATATAAATGGAGATGGCGAATCCATTCTTTTTGATGAAGCCTATCAATCTGGTTTCAAGTCAGGTCACTCCACAGAAACCGCCCTTCTCAATCTGTCCAATTGCTTACAAAGAGCCGCGGACAGGGGTTGTGCCTCCATCCTCGTTCTACTCGACCTTTCCTCTGCCTTCGATACTATTGACCATACCGTCCTACTTGATCATCTCCACTCTTTCCTCAGCATATCAGGCACCGTGCTTGACTAGTTCCACTCTTACCTCTCGTCTCGTACCCAATCCGTTGTGATTGACGACATTTCATCTGACTCTACCCCCATTCGCTTTGGAGTGCCACAAGGCTCTGTCCTTGGTCCTCTACTATTTCATATCTACCTTCTCCCTCTTAGGCCCCTTCTCCGTAATCTCGGTCTATCCTTCCACCTCTATGCTGAGGACACTCAAATTTTCGTTTCCTCATCCCCCACGTCTCTTGCCTACTCTATCACTGACCTCTTGGCTGCCTACTCCTCCATTTCTGACTGGCTCTCTACCAACTTCCTCAGGCTTAATCACTCCAAAACTGAGGTCCTCCTCGTCGGCACCCCTCCTCTTGTCCAAAAATCTAAATCTCTCTTTCCCTCGCTTACTCTGGGTGGTAATACTATCATTTTCTCTGACTGCATTAGGAATCTGGGTGTTGTTTTTGATGAACATCTCTCCTTTAAGCCTCATATCCGCAATGTCAGCAAATCCTCTCTATGTTTCCTTCGTAACTTCTCTTGCATTTGCTCTCACTTTGATTGCCAAAGTCTTGAGACTGCTGTTCATGCCTTCATCACTTCACGCCTTGACTACTATAACTCTCTGCTTGTGAATCTGCCATCCTCCTCTTTCCACCCCCTTCAACTTGTACAGAACTATGCCGCCCAGCTTCTCCTCCACCGCCCTCGCTTCTCTCCCTCGAAACCTTTGCTGCATGAACTGCACTGGTTCCCTGTCAGATCCCGTACTCACTTCAAGATACTTCTCTTCACGCTTAAGGCCCTAAACAACAAGGCCCCGTCTTACCTCTCTTCTGCCCTCTCGCCACGCCATGTCCCTCAGGCCCTTCGGTCATCACATGCAACTCTTTTGAATATTCCTCGTTCATCCCTCTGCTCAATGGGGGACTGCTCCTTCTCAATCTGCACCCTTAAGTTGTGGAATGCTATTCCTGCTGAAATCAGGTCTTCTCCCTCTCTTACCACATTTAAGCGTCTCCTGAAAATGCATCTTTTCAGAATTGCCTTCTCCTCCTCTTGAATTTCCATTCTCATCTCAGCACAACGTGCGCTCTGGGAAGGCCTCAGGCCTTGAAGAGCACATTACAAAAGACTTATTATTATTATTTGAGAGTGATGTTAATATTTTTAAAACTGATGAAATAAAAATAGAAAATGAATAAAAAATTATGCAAGCTAAAAGAGAAGAACTAGAAAAATAGAAAGAAGATGTAATAGAGGAAGTCTGTGATGTTCAACAAGAACGTCTTTCAACCACATGGGTCATCACTGATAAGAAAGTTGAAAATGGAAATGTGACCACTAAAGCAAGATTGGTAGTGAGAGGGTACGAAGAAGAGAATAAAGTAAGATCAGACTCACCAACATGCCAGAAAGATAATATTAGAATGTTAGCAGGAATAGCAGTTGCTAAAGACTGGAAAATACAATCTTTAGAGGTCAAAGCAGCTTTTTTACAGGGCCGAAGCATAGAAAGAAACTTATATGTTAGTCCACCAAAGGAATTTAGAAAAGAAGGATTTCTATGGAAATTGAAGAAAGTGGTCTATGGGCTTAGTGATGCCTCACAGAGTTGGTACCTAAGGGTATCTCAAGTTCTTAACGAACTTGGAATGAAAGTTTCTAAATATGATAAAGCAGTATTTCTCTACAACACTAACTCTCTAGAAGGAGTGATTGTAATGCATGTTGATGATATGCTGTTCTTTGGGTCAAATAAGTTTTTAGAAAAAGTCATAAACTCTTTCAAAAATGTCTTTAAAATATCACAAGAAGAAACTAAAGTATTTAAATATGTAGGAATCACAATATCACAAGATTCAAAATCCATAAAATTGGATCAAAAGGAATATCTTGCCTCAATGAAGTATGAATTCATCCCTAATGATTTGGAAAAGGACAAATTTCGATATGCAAATGAAAAAGAAAAAAGATTGTTCAAACAGGGTGTTGGTCCGCTTGGGTGGCTTGCTTTATGTACTGTATGCTGAGTACAGTGCAAAGTAAACCTCAAATGATAGATTTTACTAGATACAAGAAGATAGTAAGAGAGCTGAAAATCTCACCTTCATGGCTTAAAATAAATAAACTTGATCTTGAAAATGTGCAGATATCAATTTTTAGTGTTGCCAGCTTTGCAAATTTAAATGGCGGAGCATCCCAACTTGGATAAGTGATATTCCTACATGATAATTCTGGAAACTCTGTACCTTTGTCATGGGCCTCAAAGAAAGCAAAGAGAGTTGCTAGATCAACTTTAACAGCGGAAACACTGGCGGCAGTAGAAGCAATTGATGTGGCCTTTATGAGCAAGAAGGTCATGAAAGAGGTATTGGAAAGAGAATTAGGTCCGACAAATCTCTATGTTGACAATAAAAGTTTACATGATGCTGCAAAAACCTCTAATGTAATAGCTGACACGCGTTTAATGGTCGATATGTCTGCTGTGAGAGAAATGAGTGATAAAGGTGAAATTGTAATTAAATGGATCAACACTGAAAATCAGCTCGCAGATGTGTTGATCAAAGCTGGTGCAAATAAAAGAAAGCTCACTGGTGTGTTATCGAGTGGGCGCATAGAATTTTAAGCTTAAACCCTGCCAAAAAAAGAAAATAAAAATAAAAACAATAAATAAATAAAAAAACAAAAAAATAAAAAAAATAAAAAAATAAATAAATAAAAAAAGAAAAGAAAAAAGTGCAAGAAATAATCTTGTTACCTATATATTTGTGATTTTCTTATGATTTCTTGACCTGTTATAAAGAGATTATATTGTTTTGATATAAGGAAATTTAAGTTTCATGAGCGGTAGTTTCATTTAAGTGGGGCATCTATGCGGTAGGTTTGTAATTTAAAATTTATTCTATATAGTAGAATTGTAAATCACATTAAATCTGTTAGGAATGTATAAGTAGTATAACGTTGAGATGCCACACTAATCATTTATCTTATTACAGGATTATAATATTGAGTTAGCCATCAATCTTATGTGCCCAGTTATTACCTGCCCTTAAATGTATATCTATGTTATGAGTCAATCAATACATCATACCTAAGAAGAGGAACATATCTACCAACTGACCTGAGAGGTTCATCGAACATCTGAGTCAGCAAGTCTCATCGGAGTGACAACCTACAATAGAAGAGGACGACTAACGTCACTTTGTCTACTGTGTCTCTCGGTGAGTACCAAGTAGTTTTGGTGCTCTTTTACTTTGACGACGTTGAAGTCGATCATGGGGCGTGAGGTTTCTAGGGACTCAATAGGCAGAGACCTTGGTCATGGCCAAATTATCGTGGATGTTGATAACACTTCCATGTGATATTCCAAGTTCTCGCTCAATTTCTTCGACCTCACCCGTCAATTTTCAAGGATCATCCTCTCTATATGGGCCACATTATCCTCGTTGGTCATGTCTGATGGGGGTCATCTTCAAGGGACTCACAACCATGGCGGAACTCCCTATTCCAGTGAGCAATGGTTGCATAGGAAGGGACGGTGTCAGTGTACACTGCAACCATGCGTTGATGGATCCCTTGTATTCTTGCCTTCCTTGGTCAAAAATTTGATCACTGCACGGTGCTCAACCTTCTCCATTGTTGAAAAATTTGTGACTGACGATCTGCGAACAGCTACTGCTTCTTAAATAGATGAGGCAGGAGTGTGCGGCTGCAGGTCCTGACTTGTCATAACTTGTTCTAACACCCCCACAAACAGCCATCCCCCTTCCTCTGTTTTGCTCTACTGATTCGCAAAACTTATTGACTGCCCCTCGTATGTGGGGGATCTTTTGATGGAACAGTTCCCACATGGAGCATTTGTATGCATAAAGTCCATGGAGGAATTTAGCGATATACTCCACTCTACAAGACTGACAGGACTAATAGCATCCCTAGATGTGGAAAGCTTATTTACTAATGTGCCTATCTCTCAGACCATAGACATCATTACACAAAATGTATATCAGCATCCTACAATGTCTCCTCCTAACCTTGACCCAAACATCTTAAGGAATATGCTGCGTTCATGCACATCAGAGGCTCCATTCAGAACACCGGATGGAAATCTCTACACACAAGTCAATGGAGTAGATATGAGATGGCCCATGGGGCTGACTTTTACCAACTACTATATGGGTCAACTTGAAGAGAGCTTATTAGACATAAAAAATAAGCCATACACATACTGCCGATACATAGACAATATCTACTTCAACATCCAAAATGAAGAACATCAAACAGCAATTTGAGGAGAACTCTGTGTTAAAATTCACTATGAATTGAGCATGGATAATAAATTATCTTTTCTGGATGTAGAGGTACAAAACATCACAAAAGTGTACATAAAAGTTACAGACATGGGAAGATGCCTCAACGTGGATAGTAAATGTCCTGAAAGGTAAAAAAAAAGAAGTGTAATCGGCTCAGACATCTACGGAGCATACAAATGCTGCTCTGTAGCGGGCCAAAAGCAACACTAACCCCGCGTTCCAACCTTCTCCTAGAATTTATGGACCTTGAGAACCCCGAGAAAGAATTGATATGATTTAATATAGAGTCCTTTACTTTACAAAAAAATACAGTTTTAATTACAGTTTATATTTACCAAAAAATAAACAAAAAAACAATGGTGCGCATTCAGAATAAATATTCTATACAAATTGCAATTTTCCCAACCGAAAACAAAAATAAAATATGAAAGTTGCAGAGAACAAATTTCAACAACCCAAACAAGGTCCACACAACAAATCAATCAAAAACAAAAAACACCTGAACAAGAAAGGGCACAGGGCTTTCACTGGTGCGCTAGGGTGGTGGTGGTGGTGGTGGTAGTAGTAGCAGTAGTCCAATAAGAAAGGGGACAGGCTCGTCAGCCAATGTAGGTAATGCCCTCCGTTTCAGGGCTAGGCTGAGCGGAGCACTCGCATCGAGGATTCCTCTCACAGTCCCCTGAAGCTTCACTCTTTGAAGACACAGGATCGAATGCTAAAAAGAGCCAGAGAAACTTTTGGTATAGCGTTTCCAAAGAAAAATCTGGTGATGAACTTTGCTATCCCTAGTTGTTAAACTTAATGTTGAGCCTATTAGTATTTTATCAACAAACCAATCTTACCTAGGGTAATATCCCAATGCGCTAGACAAATAAATTTTAGGATACTCCTAACTTTACTAAATTATATAAAATATATCTCTGAAAAGAGAATACAATCGGTTATTATTCGTATTCATAATATAAAAAATCGGAAGGCAAATTATACCCACACACTCACACAGGGGTAGGGAAAGATATATGTAAAGGGGGGTGGGAGAATAGCCCTACAGACACAGACACACACACACCGCTCCCCCACTCCCCTCCTTCCTTAAGCCATTCGACCACAGTCACACGCAATACCTTTTCAATCACTCTTCACGGTACCACTTGTGCTCAATCGCACCCTTCTGTACACATTCACATTCTTCTACTGGTCGCTGGCTACGCATAGCAATCAGTCGGGGTTGTTCGTCAGTTGTCTTGTCAGTCTCGGTCTCCTCGTCACTATCAATCATGTCATCCACCATACTCTTCGCTCTCATTACTAAGTCGCTCATCTCTCGACAGAACTTTTTCATACTTTTTCGTTCAGAACCTTCACTCTTCATACCTCCATTCATCATCTCCTCACTCACAGCCCTCATCAAACTCAAAGCACACTCTTTCAAAACAGACAGGTCCTCACATCCCTTGGATTCTCAATAGGCATCCCAGAAACTCCTTCGACTGGTTCCCACCAGAAACCTGAAAAATCAGCAACTTTAGCACTCACCTCATCAAACTCACCCCTACTATTACCATTCGTAAAACCCGAAAAATCAGCCACACTAGGTTCATTCTGCCCAAACACACTATCATTCATACTGTTCCCAAAACCAGAAAAATCAAGCACAGTCAGCTCACTCACTCGTCTACTTATACCAGCCAAATCACTCACCTGTTTACGCAAAAATTCAATCTTCCTTTCAAGATCCCCCATACCAGAAAGACTCTGCTCAGACTTACTTTCATTCGTACTTGCATTCTTCCTTTCACTCTTGTTTGTACGCTTTCTACTCCTCAAGACCAAGACAAGCTCTTTCCCAGACAGATCCATACTATCACATTCAATCTCATCATCATACACTGGATGACCCACCAGGTAGTCAGGAGGTTCTCTCCACCTCCTAACTGACTCTGATGAGCCCGCAATCTCTCAGTCATACCATCATTCAAACTTTCCAAAACATACGTCACTCCATTTTCCCAAACTCTCACAACTCTATAAGGTCCATCAAACTTCTCACTCATCTTTGACACATTCAACCTACCCTTCACTTCTTTCACCTTCAATACTTTCGCACCTAATTCAAATGAACGGAACTTTTCATGTGCCTCACGCCAAACACTCTGCTCACTTTCACTCAAACGAAACCTATCTTTCACTCGCCTTTCAAAATTCATCACAAACTGACATGGGGACATTCCAGTTGCACTATGCACAGTCGAATTATACGCCCACAACACTCTTCCCAGCCATACATCCCAGTCATTCACTGTCGTAATCATCATTCTCAACATCTCACACAAGGTTCTTATCGTACATTCAGACAATCCATTTGAAGACGGTACATACGGAGTCATTCTCACATACTCCACACCATTCTCTCTCAACATTTACTCAAACACTTCTCCTACAAATTCAGGCCCATTATCACTCAGACATCTTCTAGGCTTCCATACACACAGGAAAAAACAACTGCTTAACCACATGTGCAACAGTCACAATCCTTTTATCTCTCACAGGCACTGCATACACAAACTTACTTTTATGATCAACCATAACAACCATACCAACATTCCCAGCACTTTTACATGGCTCAACTACTTCTCCTACAATATCTTATCGCAGCCAACTCACATTCCACAGTCGAATAATTTCACTCTGCCGGATTCATAGCCTTGGATACATACCCAATTATTCGCCTGACATTCTCTGCATTCAAACGCTGCTCTTGCATCAGAAAACCTCCCAAAAAATACCCACTCGCATCTGTATACAATTCAAGCATTTTAGCATTCACACTATAATCTGGGTAAGCCAATTCAACATCTTCATCCGCTGCCTCATTTATCTTATCATTCTACCTGACAACCGTACTACCTTTTTGCCCATCCACTCAGTCAGAGGCTTATTCACACCAGAACAATCACGTATAAACTTTCGCTGGAACTCAATCAAACCCCAAAACGACTTCAGCTGCTTCACAGTCACAGGTTTCGGAAACATTCGCAACTTCTCAACATACTTCGGCAATTTTCACAACCCATTCTCACTTACCATATGTCCAAGGAATTCCACTTCTTTTGCAAACCATTCACACTTCGCCACTTTCACCTTCACACCAACACTCTCAACACATCATTCACAAATGTCATATGCTCCTCAAAAGTCTCAGTCATAATCAAAATATCATCTATAAACGCAATCACATTCTCACTCGCAAACTTACTCAATACAACATTCATTGCCCGCTGGAAGGCTCTGGAGCATTAGCCAACCCAAAGCTGAGGTTCCGGAAACTAACATCCTTACTCCGACTCACTCTAACAGACACCCTTTCACCCTTCACAAGCCTTACATTCTCCATAGCAGTCACCTCAATACCAGTAAACACACTCCTCAAAACATTACCATCTTTTCCTACATACAACTTATACACCCCATTTTTACCAATCTTTCTCTCAATCTGATCACTCGCAGGATGCACAACCATACAATTCATTACATAAAATCATATCCCAAAATCACACCGTCCTCACTACTCACCTTATCAATCACAGAAAATTCACATTCATTCATCAACATACAATGCATTCGAACAGGTGACCTTATCATTCCAATCACAGGCACTCTCCTAATACCAATACCTACCAAACTACCCTTACACTCAGACAGGAGGGCTTTCTCGCTCACCTTGTCATACACATCTTTATACACCAAGCTCGCCTTGCATCCAGAATCTATTAAAGCCAAACACTCAATTCCATTCAATTCCACCTTCACACTCAGACACTCATACTTCCTACCAGACAGCACTTTCACACTAGACAGACTTACCAACACATTACTCACACTGATGGACACAGAGGATACTTCAGCAGGTACCCTCTTACAATTCAGTTTCCCGCTTCAGACTTACCATTCACACTTTGCGCTCTCAGTCTAATCCAACACTTTTCACTTGAATGTCCTTCCATCGCGCAATAGCTACATACATTCCTTTGGTCATGACACATCCTTGCATAATGACCAGCCTTTCCACAATTACCACAAGTATACTTAATACTTTCCCCAGCAATTGCTCCGCCATTCAATCTCGGACAATCTTTCTTCAAATAGCCTCTTTCTTTACACTTGAAGCACTCTTTCACACTTTCCTGGCAATCCTTTATCATATGCCCCTTCTTACCACACCCAAAACATGCACCAGACGTCCACCTACATTCTGCCAACATATGACCCTTCCTTCCACAATCTTTCTCACACCATTCGGTCTCTCATTTGCTGGGACATACCTCGGTTTCTCTCTCATATATCCGTTCCCACGCTTGAAATTCATCTGCTCCCTTCCATTCGACCACCCTCCATTTGCCCATCTATTCTGCCGGCCCAGGAAGTTTGACATCACTCCAGCTGGTGCAGCCTTTAGGGCATCCCTGTAGCTGACAAACTGCTGGGTTGGAGGAAAGCTCCTAGGCTTCTTACCCCCAATATTCACACTGTACCATACATCTTCTTCTAGATCGCTTTCATCATCAAATCGTCCATCTTCCAACAGCTCCAACACATCCTCCCACATCATCCATTCACCTGTCAGTCTCACTCTCTCCTTTCTCTTTCCACTCAGCCATTCACTCACCTTTTGCAGGATCGTGTCCAAAAACTTCCTCATCAGTGGTTTACATTCATTTACATCATCATCACCATACTCTCAAGCCTATGCGCATACATATTCACCCCTTCATTCTTACCCATACGCGCCTTCTCAAATTCATTCACTCTCTTATACTTCACACTCTTCTTTCATTCATTTCACCTGTCGAATCATCCGCTTCTTCACTACATCGTACTTTGGCTCTCCCACACTCATTATCACTCAAAAGAACTCCAACACTTTCCCATCCAAACAATCTCCCAGAATACTCACCCAGTGACCCTTGTTCTGCGGGTACTTGAGCTTGCAGTACCGCTCAAAATCCCCGAAGAACTCATCCATACTCTTTCCCCCATGCAATCTAAACTTATCAATCCTAGGCACTTCCCTAATCAAAATTCCTTTCCCCACATTCACTTCACTCTCCGAAGAGCTACTCTCGGTCTCACTCATTCCAATCATATCGTCACTCTCTCCCTCATCTGAGTATAGGGAATCCATACTCTTCCCTCTCACCTTCCTATCCTTAACCTTAGAACCATGCTTCCTTCCTCTCTTACTTTCCACTCTCTTCCATTCACCCCCTTTCCTACCACTCACAGTATCTTCTTTAGACTCAATCACACTGCCATCCATTCCATTTAACGGAATCCCTTCAGTAGGAGCAGGGGTCAGGGTCGTAGGTCCAGGGGCTGGTCCAGCCCCTGTCATCACATTATATAAGTAAGGGATGTGAAACAGATGCAGTTATTATTGGGGACTTCAACTTAAACTCTGTGGACTGGGAAAATATGATAGGTAGGGATAGAACAAGTGGCAGGTTCATAGAATGCTTTGAAGATAATTTTTTGAATCAATTTGTTAATGAGCCAACGAGGGGGGACAATATATTAGATTTAGTACTTTCTAACAGTGATCATTTAGTTCAAGAATTGACTGTTGGGGAAGCATTGGGAAATAGTGACCATCAGATAGTTCGTTTTAACTTGGGAATTGAGAAGGGTAAAATAACTGAGAATGCTGAAAAAGTTCCAAATTTTCATAAGGGAGATTATGTAAAACTTCGAAGCTTGCTAAATTTGGTAGACTGGGATGTAGAATTCAGAGGTAAAAATGCTTATGGGATGTGGGATACTTTCAAGCATATAATAAATGTAGTCCAAGAACAATGTATCCCAATGAAGGCCATTAGGAACAAAAGTAGGAAACCATTATGGTGGAATCAGGAGATACTAAATGGTCATTTTGCATCAGTATTTACAAAAGAGAAACTAAATAGTCTTATGTATAGTACTCATGGGTCAGGGAAAGAGGTGTTTGCTACCATTAGTGTGGATCGGAAGATGATAAAAGGACTAATAGGTGAGTTAGATACTACCAAGGCCTCCGGCCCTGATAATATTCATTCTAGTATACTTAAAGAAGGTGTAGAAAGTATCTCAATAGCTCTGGAGAAGTTATATACTAGGTCATTGGAATATGGAGAAATACCCGATGATTGGAAGAGAGCGAATGTAGTCCCCATTTTCAAGAAGGGTAGTAAAGAGGATCCAAATAACTTTAGACCGGTTAGCCTAACTCCTGTAGTCTGTAAAATTCTTGAGAAAATAGTTAAAAAAGGGATTTGCCAACATCTAGAGAGGGAGGGGTTAATCAGCGATGCTCAGCATGGGTTTAGATCAGGTAGATCATGTTTCACTAACTTACTAGACTTTCTGGAGTTTGTAACAGATCAAGTAGATAAGGGAGAGAATGTAGATATAATTTACTTAGATTTTAGTAAAGCATTTGATAAGGTACCACACAGGAGACTAGTCCATAAATTAAAAATGATTGGGATATGTGGGAGTGTTTCAAATTGGATAGCTGAGTGGCTGAAAGACAGGAAGCAAAGGGTAGTGCTAAATGGTGTAAAGTCAGAGTGGAGGGATGTTATCAGTGGGGTTCCTCAGGGATCAGTTCTCGGTCCATTATTATTTGTCATCTATATAAACGATCTTGGGGAGGCAGTTAATAATAAAGTGTCAATTTTTGCGGATGATACCAAATTAGCAGCTGTAGTTAAAGATATTGATGATAATTTTAAAGTGCAGGGGGACTTAAATAAATTGTTATCCTGGGCACATAAGTGGCAAATGACTTTCAACCTTGATAAGTGCAAAGTTATTAACATGGGAAAAGATAATAGAGAATTTAACTATGAAATGGATGGGCATTGGCTGAGCTCAGTAGAGGATGAGAAAGATCTAGGAGTAGTAATAGATAAGTCATTAAGGTTTTCTAAGCAGTGTATTGAAGCAAGAAATAGGGCAAATAGAGTGCTGGGTTTTATTAAGAGAAATGTCAGTTACAAAAGTAAGGAGGTTATTCTTAAACTCTATAACTCTTATGTTAGGCCACATCTAGAGTACTGTATACAGGCATGGTCCCCACATTTTAGACACGATATTAACCTTCTTGAGTCAGTGCAACGGAGGGCAACAAAGATTATTCCTTCCCTGAGGCACCTTGAATATGAAGATAGACTGAGGGTATTAAATATGTTCTCGTTCGAAAGGAGGTGTGTGAGAGGGGATATGATTGAGCTCTTTAAAATTTTTTCCGGGATAGATAAATTGGATGTTAGCAAGTTTTTTGAGTTAGATGATGGAAATCGGACTAGAGGTCACCACTTGAAAATTAAAAAGCAAGGGTGTAGGTTGGATTTAAGAAAATATTTTTTCACCAATAGAGTGGTAGACTTCTGGAACAAATTGCCGCAGAGGGTAGTAGGTAGTCCAAATCTAAATGTATTTAAGAGTAGGTTGGATGAGTTTATGGGAAGGGAAGGTTGTGATGGTTCCTAAGTTTTGTATATATTAATATTGTTTGTATATATCTATAGCTGCATGATTTAGTTCTTGACAAGCCTTGATTGGTGATACCCTTGTTTCTGGATGCAATCCTCTGGATGTAGTTTTCCTGGGAGTTTGGGTGCCTTGAAAAAGAGGCCGCTTGACTCGGATGACCTATGATGAGCCCTTGTGGCTTTTGTCATCCGTTATATTATATTGTGGGGGACTTTGATTTTGTCTTCCCCTGGTGATGGTGCTTTTTGTGGGTGGGTTTTGACGGAGGCGGATGACCTTTGATAGGCCCTTGTGGCTTTTGTCATCCGTGTAATTATGTTATGTTATGTTAAGAAAAAAGTCAATTTCTTTGAAGCAACCCCAATTTATCTCTTGCATTTCTTTTCACAAATACCATGCACTTTCATACTAATTAAGGGTCACGATGGTTTCTACAATAATGGCCCTATCAGCCACCTCGACCATGACCATCTCTCAGGCTAGCCTTGCTACATCACCCCCATCACTTCTTCCAATCTTGCACCAGCAAACATCATTTATCATGCAACCTCTGTGTAAGATGGACAGGTCCGAATCCTTCCTCCCTCCATCATCCTTCCGAAATTTGATTCTGACAATCCAATAGTTTGGCTTGAGATGTGCGAGATAATATTAATGCATCATGACATCACTGACCAGAATCGGATCTTATATATATATATATATAACTCAGAATATGCCACTAAGTATTTTCACTCTTTTTAAGGACATTCTGCTTGAAAGTGGGAGGATAGGAGCTTACAGAAAATTGAAGGAAGCTTTTAGGAATGAGTTTGAGAGGTTACAGGTGGAGGATTTGAGGGAGCTTCTTAATACCCAGCAAATGGGTGATCCCACGCATTTTCTTGAGCACCTCAAAGATCTAATTTGAACAAAGAGAGTGCAATTAGAATTTTTTTACTCTCTGTTCACCGAAATATTCATGTGTGGGATCCCCGAGAATATTAGGCCCCTCATCCTCATGGCGTCACTCACTAATGTGGAACAGATGGCCAAGGCAGCCGATGAGCTGTATATTAATCCATATGTTAGCTGGGGGAAATGTCCCAAATTCCCAAGATCCATCCCTTAATCTATCAATTTCGCAGGTTCAGGTACCGAAGGAGTCTTCAGACAACCAGCCAGAACTCCAAAGTAATTCATCTTCCGCGATGCACAACCTTGTCGCCATGCTGGTGAGGATAGAGAAGATCGTAACCTGAAGGTGCGACAGGGGTTGCAGCGAGAGCATAGTTATGACTAGGGTGGACAGGGAAGCAAGCGCCTTTCTTCCTCCCAAAAAAGAAACCAATTAGGGAACTTCAGCTCAAGAGGTGAGGCAAGGCAGAACCATTCTAATACTCAAGATTATTCCGCCAATCCTGAAAATATTTCTCACTTTCAGGGTATTTGCTGGTATCATACTAAATATGGTAACAACGCTGTACATTGTACACAGCCTTGTAATTTTTACCAAGCATTTAATCCTCATTTTTCACCCAATCCTTGTTCTCCTAATTTTCATTCTCTAACCAATCATGCTATTCATAATGTTTCCTTTCTCCAACCTTAAAAAATGGTGCTGATACCATAACAAATTTGGTGCACATGCAGAAAAATACATACAGCCATGCACATACCAACATCATGTGCGTTTTTTTACCTCAACTTCACCTTCTTTGAATGCACAAACACAGCAAAACTCTACAGTCTATCCGTCCCTATTTCCAAACTCACCAACCCAGCAGCATCCTTTAAACTAAAAACGCAAGTGATTCGTAAGTCTATCACCTCTGCAGGCTGGTCTTTCATTTCCGGTTGACACTGGTACTCAATGCAGTGTCATACCAACCTCTCCGGACGACAAAGCCGTTAACTCTTCAGATATAAGGACATATGGAAAGCGTAACCTTGAGCTCTCTCTGGGGTTACATTGAGTTTTTCCATGGACCTTCATCATCGCTGAGGTTGACATTCCAATTTTGGGCCTCAATTCCCTCTCTGCTCACGACCTTTTGGTTGATTCTAGCAATCGCAAGCTTGTCGGCCGAACTACTACTCTGACTGTTTCTGGTTTATTTTTTCCATCTCAGAGTTCTCTCCTGTCTATCCATCTCCCTCCAACAACCCCACACTTCCAGCAACTTCTGCAGAAATTTCCTGGCCTTAGTCTTCCACCTTCAAAAGACAGGCCTATCAAACACAATGTGGTTCACTTGATAGAAATGACAGGAGGGCCTGTATTCTCACGCCCCCATCGACTGGCCTCAATGAAACATGTGTTCAAGTTTATGGTGGAGGCCGGCATTGCTTTCCCTTCTACCTCTCTTTGGGCTTCACCACTTCACGTAGTGCCAAAGTCAATGCCAAGTGATTACAGGAGACTCAATGCTTGTACCACCCCCCTATCTGTCTGATTTCAACTCTGCTCTTTTCGGTTGTTCGATCTTTTCTTGACTCAATTTGGTTCATGCTTTCAACCAGATGATGTCCCAAAGACAGCTATCACCAGGCTATTTGGTTCATTTGTCATGCTTCACATGCCATATGACCTTCGTAACAGTGGACAGACCTTCCAACGTTTTATGGATCAGGTTCTGAGAGGTCTCCCCTTCATATTTTGTTACATAGATGACCTCCTGATAGCATCTTCATCTTTAGAGGAGCATCTTTCACCTTCATCAGGTTTTCACTCACTTAGAAGAGTATGGTATCGTACTCAACACTTCTAAGTGTCTTTTAGGTGTCACACAACTCTCTTTTTTTTGGACACCACATTTCCCCTGACAGAATTCCTCCTCTCAAGGATAAAGGAAGTTGCAATTATTCAGGATTTCCCTCGACCTTATTCATTCAAGCAACTTCGTAGGTTCTGTGGTATGGTAAACTTTTACCACAGATTTATTCCCAACGTTTCTAGCATCATGCAACCTTTCTACTCTACTTTCAATCTCAAAGAAGAACTTTCCTCGATCCTGGTTTTCCGAGGCATGCAAGGCTTTC
Source organism: Ceratothoa steindachneri (assembly GCA_963969495.1). Taxonomy (NCBI): domain Eukaryota; kingdom Metazoa; phylum Arthropoda; class Malacostraca; order Isopoda; family Cymothoidae; genus Ceratothoa; species Ceratothoa steindachneri. The sequence continues at coordinate 1,169,814 of OZ018322.1, forward strand.
TCTCGCACAAAAGAGGCTACCCATGTTGGTGCAAAGTCGCAACAGAAGGTTGGTGACTCTTGGCAACCTCTCGCTTTCTTATCCAAATCATTTATTCCTTCTCAACAGAGATACAGTACATTTTCCTCCGAACTCTTAGGTATTTACCTCGCCCTCCGCCACTTCTGCCAATATTTGGAAGGGCATGAATTTACTGTTGTTACTGACCGTAAGCCTTTAGTTGGTGCACTTTCCGCTAGTAGCACCTCTACTTCATCACGCAGCTTCCGAGCGACATTCACTACGTTCCTGGCTCAAAACACGTCGTTCCAGGTGTGCCTTCTCGCATCGCTATGATATCGGGCATGCAACTCTCACCTATTCCCATTGATCGGGCAGTGCTAGCGTTAGCTCAGGAACAAGATCCGGACACACAAACACTACATAACTCGTCTCAACTGGTCGTATGTGTGATCGACTTACCGGATAGTCCTTCCAGGCGTATCCTGGACAATTTTTCATTGTCTGACTGTCCTCGCCCTCTTATTCCTCTTGACTTTCGTCGGCATATTTTTTTTACCAAACTCACGGTCTTTCCCATCCTGGCATTTGAGAAACTCACAAGCTCATTGCCCAACTTTATCTGTGGCCAGGTATGAATGCCGATGTGGCCAAATGGACCCGCGCATGTTTGCCTTGTCAACCGCTGTACCTGTTGGCCAGAGGAAGTTCCTATCTCGGACATCAGAGCCTCCACCGTCACTAGAGTTTTCGTCAAAGGAAGGGTTGCTCGTTTCCGTGGTTCGTCCACGATCATGACTGACCGTGTTAGCCAATTTGAATCCCACCAATGTGATGTACTAATGTCAGTGCTTGGCTCCTTTCATCTTTGTACCACTATCTATCACTCCCAAAGCAATACCAAAGTGGAACGGTTGCATCAGACACTCAAGGCAAGCTTACGCTCCACAGACCCTAATATCACTTGGGTGGACAAGCTCCCTTTGATCCTTCTGGGTATCTGTTCATCCTTGAAAGAGGACTTGGCCTTTTCTGTGGCAGTACTCAACTTTGTCTCCCTGGTCAATTCTTTTTTTCTAATGACCACACTCTACCATCTTATCTTGATCCTGCTGCATACGTACATAATTTAGTACGGGCGATGTCCGAAGTTAAGCCAACCGCCCCAAGAGTGCCTGCTAATCAGAAACCTTTCATGCCGAAGGAGATGGCAACCTGTTCTAATGTTTTTGTCCATCGCAACTTAACTCGCTCCTCCTTGCAACCCGTATATGATGGACCCTTTCTCATCATCTCTAGAAGGCTGAAATTCTTTGTACTACAGTTTAGGACCAAGAAGGATACAATCTCTATGGATCGCCTGAAGCCCACCTTTATAGATGTTGTTCACCTTGAACAACCCCTGTCTCATTCTTCCACTATAACTATAAATGATCCAGTGTATCCTCATAATCGTTTCTTAAATCCCACTCCAATCAATTCTCCAATGCCCATTGCTGCCACCTCCCCTTTTGTTGTAGGAGCCCTCATCATCAGCGGAGAGCCAGTCTCACAATGTCCAGCTCCCACCAGACGCCAGTTTGGGAGGAATGGAATGGATGACCTTCACCCTACCCGCCTTCGTGCAGGACAGTATTTTTTTCTGGGTTAACTGGCACTGCCAGTCAATTGTGTCCCTGTGATCCAAATCAGCCATATGGCACCATGACATGTTCTGGCCACGTTGTTAGGAGACCTCCTCAATATCTGGACTAATTTAATACTGTGGTAACAAAAATTTTGATGGGCGAGTGACTCTCTTGGGAGGGGAGGGGGGGTATTTGTAGCAGCTGCCTGTATAATGTGCATTTGTACAAAAATAATATGAAACATGTAAATACTCTTAAAATATTACGTAAGTAAATGTAAGAAAGGTCTCACACACAAGCCTAAATGGATCACAAAAATACAAAGCCATTGTTTTCCTCTGAGATGGCAAAACATGATGCCTCTTAGCCAATAGTAATTCAGAGTTTCAAGGATGTGAGTAGCATCTGTTTGAAATGTTGGAGTGAGAGATTAACAGTGAGAGAGGGGGGGTACAATATTTTAGCCAAAGTTTATAAAGACCTATTAACCACATCTATCCATTAAAGAATCATGTTCACAACCAAGGACAGCGACTCTCATTGACCATTAGTTACCCAGGGGTTGGTCATTCCCAAAATGGGTAGCCAGAGGAGATATCATTACCGTGATGTACTAATCCTCAATAGGACGCCCAGGGTCTGAAGATTTCTTGTGGCAGACTCAGAAACAAGTCAACTTTTAGTTGGCTTGGGATCCAACAGGGCAGTAAGGCTTGCCTGCTGCAAGCAGTACAGCCTTATGCAGCCAAGAAAGGCTACAGGGAGGTGGTCAGCTCATTAAACACAGCCAAATGGTTATTGGGGCAAACCAATATTCCTATTATTTGTGCTTGAACACCGAGGTCCCATAAAGGCCTGGTCTCATGAAACCTACAGGCATTAAGGGCATTCTTTATAGAGGTTCCAAAGCCTCTCTTCCGACACGGCATGAGGTAGCTGGTCAGGTCTTTAAGCTAAGACAGAGGGTTTAGAGAAGAGGCATAGGGAAAGAGAAATGCTGAAACGGAGTAAGCAGGAAATGCACCAAGAACTTACCCAAGCACTATCAAAGAGTTCAATTCAACTCAATGGGGGGCATTGCTAATTTGTAGTCTGGCGGGTGAGAAAAGTTCCTCCTGTTATTGATACTGTTTTCAAGAAGAAGATTAGTATAAAATGAAACCTACTTTAATTCAGATTAGTCTGTAATACATTATATTTTTTAAAAAAGAGACACGCCACCATACCTATTTTCTTTCAAGATTTCTCGCAATTCATTGAGCAGGATCGAGTGACCAGAACATCCTATATCCACGAGGGAATATATTAAGGCTATGACTGGGACAGTCAAATTCTGGTATTTGTACAGTTTGGTACTAAATGTTTCAAGTTCTTCATGGAGACTTTTGGCAACCTTTATTCCTAAACAAACTTCATTTTTCCAGTCTTGGACAGTTTTCTGATGAGTTAACATTCTTTTCCAAATCCATGGCCATCTGAAACCAAAACATTTAAAATCATAAAACAACCAAATAAAACTGTGCAGGTATAAGAAATTTACAAAATATACTTGGGAAAAATAAAACTTTCAAGTTTCAAATGCTTGTCCTTCTAATATATTTAATACCCTCAGTCTATTCACATATTCAAGGGGTCACAGGGAAGGTATCAGCTTTGTTGCCCTCCTTTGCACTTGCTCTAGCAGATTGATATCATGTCTAAAATGTTGGGACCATACCTGTATAGAATACCTTGTGTTGCAAAAGTTATGTTACACTCAGTTTTTTTTATCTTTCAAGAGTTTATGTGTGTAATAGAAAAAGTTCCATCAAACAAACTTAAATTTCTACTTTTCCAGCACATGTCATTAAAAGGACTTTTCTATTGTTTACAGATGTATGAGATGGAAGTGAGAAAAATCAAGATCTCTGGTCTCCTGCATGCAGGCCACAACAAGTCCAACATTGGCAAGCAGCTCAATGTGAGCCAGATGACTGTCCAGAGTGATAGAGAGGCTCAAGAACAGGGAAGACATCAAAGATTGACCTTGTTCAAATAGACCTCAAGTTTTCAAATGTTTGGCTTTGAGAAAGGCCTTCAAAAATGCTCTGAAGCTCAAAATGACTGCACTTGCAAAGAACATTTTGATGGCCACAGTATCCAGGGCTGTCAAGGAGGAAAGCAGCAAGAGCTTGAGGTGCATAGAAAGGCCTCCGCTCACTGACCATATGCAATAACAATGTCAGGAGCGCTGTCGTTGCCTTCTCAATGACTTAAAGATTCATGGCAATCAAATTCTCATTTTTTCTGATGAAAAAACCTTCCTAGCCGATCCAGTCATCAAAAAGCAGAACCGCATGGTAAGCTTCAGCAAGAATGTCTCTGAGGTCTGCTATGTGTCTCCGACTAAGCACCAGGCCTCCATGATAATTTGCAGTGTTGTAGCTTCAAATGGCAAGAAGATGCTGCCAGTGTTGTTCACAGCCAGTTACAGGCTCATTGTGGCTGATTACAGGAACATCTTGGCCATGAAAGTCCTGCTCTGGATGAGACAGATCACAAAGAAAAAGGACATCTTTAATCAGGCCAACATAAACCAGTGAACAAGGAAATCTCCCCAACATAACCAGAAGCCCACATCCCCCAACTTCAGAGAGCATCACTCCACAACCACATTACTGACCTCCCTAACAAATTACATCCTTGAAGACTTCAACTAAAATCATCCCTCACCATGCACACTGATGTTAGCAATTGACATTAGCAAAACTTTGACACTACTCCGCCACATTCTAATACAAAAAATACTCTACACTGCACAACACTAATGACAAGGAATAGATAGCCAACCTCCTCTCCAACAGACATAGCTCACAGTCCATGACCCCAAAACTCTACAATGAGGTCCTCTAGGGCCCCATACTCTCCCCCTCCTTCTTCAGCCTCTTCCTGCCAGACATCCCCTTCCTTATAACCTAATCAGTCTGCCTGAACATATAGATTGATGACTTGACTATTAAATCCCAAGCCACTACCACACACACAGCCTCCAGACAAATAAACATATACTTCCAATAACTCTAAAATTGGCAAAGAATAAACAGAATGTCCACCTCTACCCTAAAATCCCCAGTCATATCAAACACCTCCATATCATGCTCCAAGGCACTCCTCCGCACTCAATCATAACTCCACCCTACTCGACTTTACTCTGGATCAAAGCATTACTTTTGCCACACACACTCTTAACATCACTACCAAGGCAACAACAAAACTAAAGACCCTCAGGACACTTACAAACACCAATTTGGGAAAACAGAAAGAAACACTTAACATACTATACAAACCATTCATCTGCACCACCCTAACTTACGCATCTCTAGTCTGGGCACACAGGTTATCCTACACCAACTTGGAGAAAATACAAATAACACAAAACAGCCCTCTGCATCATAATCGGCTGCACAAAAGGCACCTATATCTCACCTCCATGCCAAAACCAAAATACTATCTACTTAGACATGGTGAAGACACAATTCTTCAACAAACTGCACCACCCTATTCTTGCAGCCACCCCCAGAGACCTTAGGACTAGCCCCGCTTCTCACTACTCTCAACTATATGAAAGTTTCCCTAACACCACTGAACCAGAACACAATACAACACCAACAAAACTACTTCACCCACGAAGCACTCGAATATCGGGAAACAACACCTTAAATGAATGAATCACACTGTAGTAGTTTGGTTGTCCACCTCCCCTCCCCTATGTCTAATCTTTTTCTTCTTTTGCAGAATGTGTGTGTGTGGATCTGTGATCACCGTCTTTGCTTTGTGTGGGGGGACTCGATGGATCTCTATCGTGCTCCCCCATTCATCTCCTGTTTTCTTTTTAGGCGGATTCTTTCAGCAAATATTTTTCTTTAGAAAGTGTAGGTAAAAGTTTGTGACTGAGGAAGGAAGAGCCGCCTAGACGGAAGATAGGTGAGTGAAGATTGTGTGAGAGTGGATATGGTTGAATGAGTTAGGAGTAAAGATGTTTGAGTGTGGCAGTGAATAGGTGACTGAATGTGCCTTCTCTTTTCCAGTTGCGTGGTACCGATTGTCGTCGACATCTGGCTTTCGAAGACGGCTGAAGCCAATCTTAACTCTCGTGTGGCAGTAAAGGGACACATCGATTGGGGCCTGAGCCCTCGCACTTTCCGCTCTGACTGGAGCCACCACTTCCTCATCCTTGAGTGCGAATCATTCACCTTGGCTGAAGTTGAACTTCCAGTCCCTTAAGAAAAGGGAACCTCTCTTCCCTCAAGAAAGCGGGCCCACCTCCCTTTCCCTCCCCCCCCCTCCCATACCGGTAATAGTGCTCCCAGAGCTGAAGAAAGTTGAACAGACTCACATGGTGGCACTGGGCAATCTGGTTGTGAAGCCCTAAACATTTCCTTATTTGCGTGTGTGTGGCCAGGGTAAAGTTGTAAGGCCCACTATATATATATATATATATATATATATATATATATATATATATATATATATATATATATATATATATATATATATATATATATATAAATATCTTTGGTTGTGGTTTAAGATAGTTAATATTTTGGAAATTGGGTAAATTTACCTTTTTGTTTTCTGGGGTTGTGGTTGATTTCGTTTTTTGTGTGTAAATTAAATTTAGAAAATACTCTCTCTCCTCAATACCCTCTTCTTGAACCACCGAGCGGACCTTGTCAGGGCGGCGGGAACTTTTGGCTAGGGACTTGCGATCCCGCCACTACAACACCTGACATCAACCCTTGATTGGCGAGCCAACCTACAATCAGGACACCACCCCTCAACAAACAAATACAAAAACAGACTAGAACCAGAAACTCCCCCTGACTGACCCCACTGTAACTGACAAGTGACAGATGATCCCACTCATCTAATCCTCACCTGCCTTTCCCCTCAAACACCTGAGCTGACTATCATGTCACCTCACTAGGAGACCTCCGGAGACCACTCACAGTGGCAGCATTCCTGAGTGCTGCCACATTTGACTGAAAAGAACCTGGGGGCCACAAAGTAAGAAAATAAATAAGAGTTCAGGTCAACCCATTGATGGGGCTTCCTTACTTTGCACTTGTCTGGGAGAGAGAAACTCTGCCAGGTGCAAAGTGTGGGCAGAGAAAAGGTTGAGGGCTTTCCTAATTTGCACTCAGCTAGGAGGATGTGAAGCTCCTCCGGGTACCAAGTGTAACAAGTTACTCCCCTGTGAGGTGTGCATATTATAAGCACCACCGAGGTAGTTTCTCAGGTGGCCATGCCTTGAAAATATTAAGATAGGAAAGTGGTCACTACCATGGAAGTCATGGACCACCTTCCACCGAAAATCAGGTGAGGGAACCGGGGCTCCCTTAGAGCTGTCCTCCTAATTGGGGCAGACTTAGACTTCCCTGGAGATTGTTTCAAGACCCCCATTATGGGGTATGCCACCTCTGATTCAGATGACCCAAAGGAGGCTTATGACCACTTCACCTTACAGGAAATGGTTACATGTCGGAGAGCTCTGATTTTAACTAGGGTGCACTCTAAACCAGCGGTGCCACCAGCTCTACTTGGGTGGTGCCAGGGGGAGGTAGAACCAGCAAAGAATTCTGAATGGACACAGCAGCAATTGTCCTTGTAGGCCTGGAGAGGAAAGGAGAAGAAGGTGACTTTTTCACCCTAAGCATAGGACCAATTCCTTGGCCTCTCAAAATGAGATTCAATCTACAGCTTGAAAAGCTAGGAACTCTTTCTCAAGAAGATACGAACTACATTACATCAGAGGCACAGTGAGCTCACCATAATTCACACAAACAGCCATACATGACAGACTTCTGTGTGGCCCTTGCACAAATCACACAGATTTTGGGTAGACCCAACTTGGCACATCTACAAAAGTGATTTGTATGGAGGAGCATTGGAAGGAGTAGCAATACCATGCATCATGCACTAATTCAAGAAGCCTTTCACAGTCAAATATGATTAGTGTAGGGGTAGGTCTCAAGGACCCTGCCACATTTCCTCATCATAAATTTGACTTTTGACTGCTACCTGGTCAGCCAGCTCATCTGTAATGTCCTCTATGGAGTAGTCCATGATTTTCCTTGCATAAACTACTACTTTTACCAAATTTATGGTAGAATAGTGTTACCATCCCTGGCAAGCCATTCAGTGTCCAGAGGGCACTTATCGTAGCTGTTTACGCAAGGTCCAACAGATTTGTCAGAAGGGTACCATCCGAGAAATGTGTAACCCTCAATTCTCTAGCAAGTATCCAGGTAAGAGCTGATGCTGAAGGAGCATTTGTCCTTTGGATAACATTTTTCCATCAGTCAATTGAATAACTAAAAATCACTTGAAGCTGACAGGCTCATAAAGTAACACCTCAATGAGGGACCTTGGCCACCCTGAGGCTACACTCAGCTTACATTTGATCTGAAACTTGGTCACCCCTACCCGAGGTTGGATGTACCATGCTTGACTTGGGAGTATCTCTCATTGAATTAGTGTTCGCCCCCAGGGAACACCCTACCACCTTGGCTGTGGGTACCCCCAGGTCTATGTCTATATTGAAGAGGAACTTCCATCCCTCCCCCTCCCCTCCAAAGTGTTAAGGATCGCATTATTCAGGGATTCAAAAGGCCTATGGCTTGCCTAGGTGATGTTCATCATGGGGGCCAGCACCCCTTGCCACTCTCATTGGCTTCTCCTGGTTGAGCAGTATCTACCGGGAGCTCAACTCCATTGATGCTTTTGCTGTGTACCCTTTTTATTCATGGTGGACCCCTGGGAAAGAAAAGGCCAGTTCACCATTAGTAGAAATAGAGTCACCTTTGAGGTGACTCTAATGAAGGGGGTGGAGGGGAAACATCATCACGCATAGAAATAGCAGAGGGAAAAATTTCATCTCCATTATTAGAGTTTTGGAGCAGCCCCTGAGAAAGGGTAAGGGGGAAGAATCTCCATTTGAAAAGCTGAGCTGCCTGAGGGCAGCTCTGAAGATGGGAAAGCAAAAAACTCACTGGTTTAAGGAGTGTCTCATGTTGCCTCATCTTCCCTGGCACCTATGGAGGATGAGGGTCCACTAGGAGATGGCACTCTTTTTACATATCTCTTTTTCCCTTGTTTGTAGCCATGATTAACAAAGGAAAGATGCATGGAAAAATGCCCACTATGACCTCCCAAGGCTTATTATAGGCGTATAATGCTGCAGATAGAGATGAGAATTATGATAATGTTTATTTGGATTTTAGTAAGGCTTTTGACAGGGTACCACACTTCTGACCTTTGAATAAAGTTAAAGCAGATAGGATTGATGGAACTATTTTTAGGTGTAGTCAGTTATGGCCGCAAAGAGTTAGTAGAGATGATATTAATCTATATTAATGACCTTGACTTGGGTATAAATAACGACCTGAGCAAGTTTGCCAATGAGGTATTATAAAATAAATTGACTATATTATCCCAATAGGAAGAGAAATGGAAAATGGAATTTAACATAAGTGTAGTGTACTTACTATAGGTAGATGCAATCCACTGAATAATTCTAAATTGAATGGAACAGTTTTAGTTAGGTCAGAATGCGAATGAAACTTAGGTGTCCTGCTAAGTTCAGACCTCCAGTCTAGAAAGCAGTGCATAAATGATAGTAATAGAGCTAATAGAGTATTGGGATTTATTGGGAGGAGTGTAAGTAATAGGAGTGCTGATATCATTCTGAAATTGTGCTTATATTGAGTATGCAGTGCAATTTTGGTCACCATATTATAAATGGATATTGTTTTACTCGAGTCTGTGCAAAGAAGGATGACTAAGATGATTGATGGATTGAGGAGCTTACCTTATGGTGAAAGGCTGAGGAGACAATCTACATCCATTAGAAAGGAGAAGAGTTTGAGGTGACTTGATTGAGGCCTTCAAGTGAGAAAGTTTATAATAGGGGAGAGATAGGTTTCAAGCTGGATAAGTTTAGGCTTAGAAAAGAGATTGGTAGAAATTGGTTAACAAATTGAGTGGTAGATAAATGGAATAGGCTCACTAGTCATGTGATAGAAGCATCCCCCTGCATAGTTTTACAAATAGATTTGATAGAGTTATGGATGAGGATGCTGCGATGTGGGACTGTTCTTCATTATGGAAACAGGAGCTGCCTCATATAGGCTATTGATTAGCCTTTTGCAGACTCCTTCTTGTTCTTAAAATAACTCAAACCCTCACCAAAATATTAAACCACTCCTGGCTTAACAACCAAGTCCTTACAAACTGGAAAAAAAAGTAAACTTACTTAAAAAAAACAACAAATACAAGCATCATGCTACTGCACTATCTCTCTTCTATCTACAATATCCAAAACTGTAAAAAAAATTATCAGACATCCCACTAGACCTAACCCAACACAGCTTCAAGCAAAACCAACCTATTCACAAACTTACACAATACATTCTAGACAGCTTTAACTAAAATCTAGCCATCATAAAATTTGAATCACTAATGACATCATCAAAGCTTTCACTACAGTCCCATATCATATCCTAGCCCAGAAAATTCTCAACCTTCAGTTACACCAAAATGGCAAAATGAGGTTCACCAACATTCTGACAGATGAGTCAGTCACTCAAAGCCAAACTATCAAAATAAATGGCTCTCTACAATGGTGTGCCCACAAAGGGACAATTCTCTCCCTCACCATATTCATACACACCTTCCCTCCCTAATGATCCCTCCATTGTCAATCTTACACCAATGACCTAACTGTCACCTCATAACACAGCCACTAGAAACAAGCAACCATACCTACCTCTTCAGACTTGAGCAGTAGCTAGATTAAAACAGAATAACTGTCTGGCCCTCAAAAAATTTCCACACACACAAAAAAAACCCTCCCACAGGAACCAACCATCACACTTAACAAGATCTGTATAGCACTCAACAAAATTCAAACACTACATTGCCTCGCTTTCTTTTTTTACTTTTTTTAAGAGCACATCTGATAACTTCCTACTAGGGAAAAAGTCGCCATAATCACGCTACAGCCTAATACTAGGCTACACCTTACTTTCGATACACACACACAACTTTGCAACGTGTAACTGAAACCAGCAACATGGTATAAAAACTACAACACTGTGGGCACTCACTGGCTCTTACTTTAAGACAACAAATTGTATGATGAGTGTTTACTACACAAGCAATTGATCGATTCCATATTTAACTCTGCTGCCTCAGCCTGGCATACAACACTAGCTCCCTCCAACTCACACAAAACAAAGCCAACCACAATCAGCGCATGCACCTGAATAAATCACCAGCATACAGAAACAGAAATCCTCCCCATTACAGATACCTAAACATGCTCACCACCCAGTTCTACATAAGAACAGGCAGTCCCTGCCATAGCCTCAGATTGATTGGTTGGTTTTAAGAGGCGTAACTACTAGGTTATTACTACCAGCTAAACCTTTTTATGTAGTTTGTGCATTTATTATGGGTGATGAATTAGTGATGGATGGATGACGGATGGTCAAAGCTCTAGAAATGTTGAAGACCTACAATTATGATTCAATAATTTAAAAAAAGTAAATTTAAAACAATGAGTATTTACAGATGTAATGCAAAGCTATGGATGGATGAGTAATGATTTATGAATGGATGAATGAATGTTGAGAAGTTGTAGGGGTGAGTGGGTGAATGAGACTGAATTATGCCTATGAAGTTGTTTTAAGATATTTACAGAATAGTGCTTTGATAGATGCATGAGGAGAATGAGGATGAATGGGTGAAAGATGATCAGTAAATGGATGAAGGATATAATATATGGAATATATATTAGAATTTATTTTAGAGTATTCATATTGTTTTAAAATATAATATATATTAGGAATAAAGTATTTTTTAATTCTATATGTTTGAGGGCAGCCTCTTTCAAAAATATGATCACATCCCGATCCAGTCCACCAGCCTGGCCAAGCATGCAGAATACGGAGTAAGCACCAGCTGGCCCCTTGTGGCTCACAAGATGGGCGTTGTGGAGATCTCCCACGCTGGGACACTCCGCCATCATGAGGAACACTGTAAGGGGCACCAAACAATAATCACAATAAGGGGGTGGACCCCTCTTCAAAAAGTGCTTATTGGTAATTTTGGTGTGGCCTACCCAGAGACGTATAACCACCACCTGCAGGTGGCGAGGCAGACCACTGTACTCCCATCTGTCTAGGCTTTCGCAAATTGATCTTAGTTTGTTTCCATCAAACAAGGTCCACTGCTCTTTCCATGCCTGAAGTGTGGTATGGTATTGGCAGATGGCAGGTTGGAGATCACATGCTGGTAATGTGGGGCAAGTTGTTGTCTGTCTTGATGTGAGACCTCAGCTCATCAGTAGATGGAGCCACTCTAAGATCAATAAAACCAGTGGGTAGTCAGGATTAAAACAATCTATCACCTGCAGGGCACTTAGAGAGTCTGAATAAATTAAATAAGACACCCGTCTTCAGGAAAATAAGGTCGAGGGCGGCCAAGATTGCAGTAGGTTCTGCAGTGAATATAGAGGCAGCTTTAGGAAGTGTGTCCCCTTTCCTGAATGAGGGAAAGATAACTCCAAAACCGACTCCCTCTTCGGTCTTGGAGCCATCTGTTTAGACTAGAATAGATCCCTCATGCAAAAACTGATGGTCTTTAACCTTGACCTGAGCTAAGCTTGTGGCGGGAGTGATCCTTTTTTCCCTGAAAGTCCCCTACAAAAGGTGACCTCAGTTAGATCCCCAGGACCTAGTCAAGACTGCTCCTGTGGGCTTATTTGCACAGTCAGGTCAAGGTAGGAGGAGCCAAGCAACACCCGGACTCGTGCACCAAATTCCTCTGGAGTGGAACCTCTACCAGGGTGTTGGGTGGCATGGGCATCAGCCCACACTCTTTAGCTATCCAGAGAATCAGGCAGTCTCTGTAGGTGGCACCAGCACCTGATCAGGGCTGAATGCCTGCAGAGGTTGAAGGAAATAGCACCTCCATCCACTAGAAGGCTAGGGATGGGGGACAACCTGAATTCCCCAGTTGCAAGGGGCACTCCTCAATATTGGATGGGATCTAGCACATTTCGTTGGGCTTGGGTATACAGGAATACAGATCACAATCATATTCTAATTTTGGAAATATTATTGTGTTGTGTAGCCTCAACATAATGTTGCTGTCTGCACTCCAGGATGTGTTGGATAGTAATTTTAGAAGGTTCATTGCCCTAAGGTAATCAACCTTCAGGAAACAGAGGCGAGGAGAACAGGTTAGTCTGGCATCAAAGACCAACCCCCCAAAACCCAGATGCATCCCTACACAGGATCCACTTTCCATAAAGATACAGAATGGGGTCAGGATGTATGTCCAGGATCCTGCAGAAATGTACTGAAATGGTCTTTTTCTGCAAGAAGCGGAAACCCCTAAGGGAGCCCACTCTCAGACTTAATCTATGACAAGCTGGACCCATCTTTCAGCCACTGACATCCATGAGGCAGCAAATGATATTGACAGGTCACCCACATAAAATGTGCTGATCATTCGATTTGGGAGCACATCCACTATGTTATTGATTGCAACAGCAAATAGAGTTACGCTCAAGACACTGCCTTGTGGAACTCCACCTTTGAGTTGATAGGACTCGTCCAGCTCAAACCCGGACAATCCTATTGGCCATGAATACCTTTAAGAAACATGGCAATTTTCCCCTTAGACCAGCTCTGTGGAGTGTTTGGAGAATGCCATGTCTCCAGGGAGTGTCATAAGCTTTCTCCAGATCAAAGAAAACTGTAATGTGATGATGCTGTGATCTAAGTGCCCTACAGATTGAAGACTCCAGTGTCAGCAGAGCGTCTGACATGGAATGAAGCTTGCGGAACCCAAACTGGCAGTTTGCGAAGAACTTTTAATGTTCCAGGATCCACATCAGTCAGAAAATGACCATCTTCTCAAGCAGCTTGCACATGCATGGCATGAGTTTGGATGGATGTTGGTAGGCTGTGAGTGATATTTTCTCGGCTTTGGGATTGGAATCACCACTGCAATGCTCCCCCCATCCAGATTTGGTTATAGAGGCTTAGCAGAAAGGACATCCACTCTTGCGGAAGATGCCAAAGCATTGCATAGGGGATGGTGTCATGCCCCGAGGAGCTGTCCTTACAGATTTTCAAGGTATCTCTTAATTCATATATGGTGAAGAGCACATTGCATTGTACGACTCTCCACCTCCGGATGCAAAGTTAATGTCCTTCCATTCCTCTCAGAGTCATTGTATAGCCAAAGGGAAAGTAGTGGCATAGTGGACTACTGAAGCGAAAAAGGTGCCTAAAGCCTCTGCCACATTGGCGGGTGCAGCCACTGTGTTTCAGCAATCGAATGGGACATGATGAGGGAATGTACTTCTTCATTTTACAGACTCATTGCCATATCTTTGACATTGGCATGGATAGCAAGATGGAGCTCACATAGGATTGCCAGGAGCATTGAGCTGACTTCATCATCCAGTGATAGTGAGCCCTAGCTCTGTGGAAGGCAATCTTATGGGCTTGTGAGTTAGGCTGAGATCTTTAGCTCCTCTTGGTCAGCGCAAAGGCCTGGTTCCACCAGGGAACTGGACATTGTGGGAAATTCCCAGATGTGGCAAAGTGGAGGCAGGATGTGATGTATTCTACAGCTGCATCGACAGTGCCAAAGTCTTCTGTGCGGCTGTTAAAGTTGCAGGATTACACAAACTTCAGCCAATCTGCACAGGGAAGAGACCACTTTGGGAGACGAGTAGTGGGAGGGGATACCACGGTATTAAGAATTATAGGATAGTGGTCACTTCCCTGTAGATCTTTGACCACCATCCATGTGAAATCCGCTGCTATACATGAGCTGCAGAGCAAAAGGTCTATGGCAGTGGATGTTCCCGTTTGAGTATGAAAATGGGAGGGCTCACCAGTGTTGAAGACCACAAAATCAGGCCCATCAATAAATGCACTTTTCACCATACATGGGAGGATTCAATTTGCTATTGCAGATTGAATCCCCCACAATAAATGATGACAATTGAAGTCTCCGAACAGTAACAATGAGAGAGGGAGCTGCTGCCCCACAAGGTTTGCTAGGTGCTCAGGTACAATGTTGTCACTTGATGGTTGATAAATAGAGTAGACTGTACAGTCTGTGCCTAAATGAATGTATCCTGCCACAGCCTACAGGGAGATTCTAATTTTATTTCTTGGAAGAGGACATCACAACGCCGGTATAAACAACTGCCACCGAGATGTCCACCACCAGGAGTAGAGGTTTGCAGCACCTCATATCCTGTGGGGCAGGGATAATTTCCCTGCCTCATCATAGTCTATTGAAGGCAGATAACTGCTGGGGAGGAATCTGCCGCTAGGGTGGCAAGTTCCTCCCAGTTTGCTTTTAGACCATGAATGTTCCACTGCAGGATCGTGGCCATATTTATTTCAATCAAGGTTTAAGGACCACTAGGTCTGTCTTTTTGGCCAATGTTCCTGCAATGGAACTTAACTCATTTTAACCTTTCCCTGAGGTGAGAGTGAGGGTTGGAAGTCTTTTTCCCTTTTCTTCTCCATTGTTCTTTATTGGTAGCTTGATGTTTTTTTTGTGTAGCCCCAGTGGTCCACTTTGTGGGTTGGCTAGATGTAGGATGTCCTGCTCCAATTTATAAGTTTTACATAGCCAGAAGTTCACAAGATGATCTTCCCTGCAGTGAAAACAGTAGGCCTCTTTACTGCATTCTGCTGTGACATGATTATCTAGGGCAGAGCAGTTGCCGCATCATGGTGCACCTTTACAATGCTTGCTCCCATGCCCATAATTGAAGCACCAGTAGCATAAGGTGCCAATGAAGGTGAAACCTTTCACTTTTATTGATTGAGGGCCGATCCTGATCCTGTCAGGTGTTAAGTATCCAAAGAAAACCAAGATTATTTTACCCCTTCATTTTTGTGACATGGTTCACACTGTCAGGGTACATCTCACTATCTCCTCTTCGGAGAAGTCAAACAGGTCATAGCTGTATATGCACCCCTTACTAAAGTTAAAGGTCTGGTCTTGTGAGGTTAATGGTTTCAAACATGCCATTAGATGGGCATGGGAAGTTGGAAAGCACTTTTGCCTGGGTGACATCTTTGCCGTGTATGAGGAATCCCTTCCGATACTTTTTTACATGGCCTTCAGGGATGAGTCCTACCTCTCTCTTCAGATACCGGGCAGCTTGGATGAAATTGCCCTTGCCCTCTTTGTAGTAGACAACAAACCAGTATGGAGTGCATACTTTTTGTGGCCTCATTGCCTTCTCTGCCAGATGCTCTTCAAATATGTTTGGACAGTAGTCCTGCCCTCTCTTCCGGATTACTTGATCTTAGGAGTCTGACAGAGAAGTTCTTACCACATATAGGTAAGGAGGTTGTATGCTCAAGGGCTGCCTTAGTGGGCTCCTTTGTCAAGAAGACCACATAACATCTGTTGGTGGTATCATTATTCTCATAGATGATACTGATTCTCATTACAGTACCAAAGTTCTTCATGATAATGGGTATTGCATTGTATGTGAGGCTTTGTAGGATATCAGTCATCATAAGTGTGACTCTGTTTTGTGAAGTAGAGGACCCAGCAGGTGTCCTGCTACTTTCCCATTCTGGATTTCTGAAGCAGTAGGAGGTGCTCCCATCTGCTTCTCTTCAGCAGCACAACAGCCAGTAGATGATGTCTCAGGGACCTGGTAGACCACTTCCCAAGGACCAGAAGTTGTTTTTTTTACACCCATATGCATGTTAATTTCCTGTTTTGCCCCAGGAGCCAAGAGCCACTGCTTACTGGGTCCACGCAGGGACTGGGCACTAGCTGCCGAGGACTGCTTGTTTTATAAACAGGGCCTGTGAAGTGAAAGTTTGTGTGCTGGAGCTGACCCCACCCCCACACGCATCCCCAGCCCGGACACCCAACCATCCAGAACAGGAAGACTCTAAAAAGTGATCTCCCTGGCGGGCAGTGCTGTTGACCCATAGTGGAAGCCTATGTTGGAGCCTTTTGGTCAGGTTCCTAGCTGATGACCCATCTAGTATGGGTAACCTTCTCCCCCAAGATAGGTGGAGTAGGGAACCAGTTTCTTGGAGAGCCATTCAGTATGGGTAGCCCTCTCCCACAATGATGAATGGAGTAGGACGCTTGGTCCCTCCCCCCTAGCATGGCTCATCAGGACACACAATCCCCACTACCACATAAAGGTGGCTCCCATTAGGAGGGGGGCCACAGCCTCAGAACAAACCCATCACCACCCAGGAACAAGAAGTCCGTATCTTCCTCACATCACTCCCTCTTCTCTCCTCCTTAACCTCATGCCCACCAGAGAGAAAACACACACACACAAATCATTGCATGCCCTCTCCCAAACAGCACAGTACTACAAATACCCCAACCCAGAATAGTCAAAGAAGATACAACAGAGTCACTTCCAGGCTAAAGTATGGCCACCACTCATCTCTACAATATTATAAGCACCTAACAAAGCAAATTGACACTATAATTTAACCTAGGTGCCACCTCTACACTGATAATTCTGAGCACCTACTGGCACAGTGCCCAATCTTGGCAACCTTCTGACAAACACAATGTTTCCTCCTTCAGAAACCTCAGAGTTCAGCCCAGTGCGGTAGTGGCTTTCCTCTGGGATGCAGGTTCGCCATGATACCAGCCCAGGGGGCCAAAACTAAGTATTGTATAAAAACAAAGTTTGAATTTTATTTTTATATAACTTGGAAAATACTAAAAAAAATATCCACAATTTACCTCTGAATAAATTTTGATTTCCATATATCTTGGGATTCATAGATATAATCAAATCTGTGACAGGTAGTATGCAAATTAAATATATCTTTCACTGATAAAACTTCATCTTTAAAGATATTGAGTAAAATTTCATCAGGTAACAAAATTAAGTTAGGCTTAGTGTCCATCTTTAAAATACTGGAAAAAATCAGTATAAATGAAACAAAATATTACAAAAAAAAGTATCAGTACTTTGTCTAAAATATTTACTTTCAAATAATAATTTCAAGCTATAGGAAACTTAATTAAAGTAAAAAAACATCCTTTAGTTTGGAAAAAAGTGGATAAAGAGGAAATATATAAGAAATTAGAAATAACTAAATATACTAGAAAATAGTTTGAACTATAGAAAATTTCCAATAATCATAGCTAATTCTTTCTATAAAAACTATGCTAGCTAAAAACAATGGCAAGGGACTTTTCTGGTAGTTAAACAGTGGAAATGGCTGAGAGTAAAATATTAACCCTTTCCTGGATTATCTTACATTAACTTGTTTTTAGACTAAGAAGTTATTAGGACATCCAGGAGATATCTTGGATATTCATCCAGTGAATTTTGCCTGCATCATGTATTGTCACCCTTGAAAAAGAAATTAGCTCTTTAGGAAATCATCTTTAAAATCCCCAACTATAGATAGTGTAAGGTTAAAAAAAATGTAGCCATTATATTTCATGACTTTTATTGAGAAGAACCAATATCATCAGGGTCTGACCAACTGCTTTATGTTCCAAATGAAGATAAATAAAGTGGGGGTGTTGTAGCGGGCCAAAAGCAACTCTAACCCCACATTCCAACCTTATCCTAGAATTTACCAACCTTGAGAACCCCGAGGAAGAATTGATACGATTTGATATACAGTCCTTTACTTTACAAAAAAAAATACAGTTTTAATTACAGTTTATATTTACAAAAAACAAAAAAAACACTGGTGCGCATTCAAAATAAATATTCTATACAAATTGCAATTTTCCCAACCGGAAACAAAAATAAAATATGACAGGCGCAGAGAATAAATTTCAACAACCCAAACAAGGTCCACACAGCAAATCAATCAAAACAACACCCGAACAAGAAGGGGCACAGGACTATCACTTGAAGGCTGGGGGGAGGGGGCTAGTAGACGTAGTTGTCCGATAAGGACAGGCTCATCAGTCAATGAAGGTAGGCAGTGCAGGTAATGCCCTCCGTTTCAGGGCTGGGCTGGGCGGAGCACTCGCCTCGAGGATTCCTCTCACGGTCCGCTGAAGCTTCACTCTTTGAAGATACAGGATGCGATACTAGGGTAATATCCCAATGCGCTGGTCAAATAAATTTAACTTAACTCTCTAAATATTTACTCTTATATTTATGTTTAGAAAATTATATCTCTGAAAAGAGAGTACAATCAGTTATTATTTGTATTCATAATAAAAAATCAGGAGGCAAATTATACCCACACACTCACACAGGGGTAGGGAAAGATATATGTAAAGGGGGGTGGGAGAATGGCCCTACAGACACACACACACACACACACACCGCTCCCCCCACACCGTGTCATAAGAAAAAGAAATCAGGCTATCCCTAAATAGTGATGTCTGGTGCATTGAGACTAGGGAAATCACCCACTGAAAACCCAAATTGATTCCCATCCAAGCCATTTTAAAATTAATTTTACTAACACCTTATCAGTGCTTTCATAGGTATAAAACTTAAGTTCTATATGAATGAGCTACAAGGAGCTACAAGGATAAGAAGTACCATAGAAGACCTTATGGCCATTCAGATAGGCTAGGGTCTCCTTTCTTGAAGATATGAGTCACCTCCACTTCACGCCAGTCTCTAGGAATGCATCCTGTCTGGATTGACATGTTGAAGATTGTGCTCAGATGTCGTGACACTTCATCGCGCACTTCTTTCAACACTTTAGGTAGAAACCTGTCTGGGCCAGGGGATTTATTCATCTTTAGATCAGTGATCTTTTTTTTTTATTTCTCCTTGAGTGAAGTCCATTTCCTCCATCTTTTTCCCCAAGAATCCATGGGCTGGGGGATGGGACCACACTCTTCGGTAAACACTGAAGAGAAGTAGTCATTGAGGAGGTTAGCATTTTCTGCATCTGAGTGCTTTAATGCCCCCTCCTCATTCACTAAACGGCCAATCGTGCGGTGGATTGGTTTACAGCTATTTACATAACCAAAGAACTCCTTGGGATTCTCCTTGCAAAGTTTCGGCACTCGGAGCTCCTCGGCATGCTTTGCAACCCTTATGCTGGACTTCACTCTCCTAGCTAGCCTATGGTACTCATCAAAGTCACCAGAGATCTTTGACTGTCGGTACACCATTCTTTTCTCCCTCAGCAGATGACCAATTTCTCGATTAAATCACTTTGGTTGAACGGAAGACTGACGAAGGCTTTTCAAAGGGATGAATCGTGATTGAAGACTCATGAATGTAGTTTTGAATCTATTCCATGAATCTTCAACATCCTTGCATCAGTCAATCCAGCATGAAGACCTGCAAAGTCTGCTCTTCTCAAATCAAGTTTCCTCGATTTACCAGTTGCAGACTCTACCTTGAGGACCTAGACTATAAATCTGACTAGTCGGTGAAAACCAAGTCAAGGGTATTATTGCTTCTCCTTAGCTCTCTCACCCATTGAGTCAGGAAATCATTGTTCACGAACTCCAGTAGTAGTGCATTCTCGCCACAGGGTTCTCTGGTTTCCCAGTCAACTTGGGCAGGGGGCCTGTAAAGCACCAGGGTCCTGTATCTATCAGGACCTATATCTAGGTCAACTCCTAGTAGCTCGTAGTCGGATACAATGTTGCAGTTCATCGATTTGAGTGTTTCCTTGACATACATCACACCGCCACCCTCTCTGTCTGGCCTATCTTTTTGGAAGAGTTGGTAACCGGGAATCATGAATTCACCTTCAAAATCTCAGTTTGAGCCTTTTACCCATGACTCTGTTATGGCTACCATTTCAGGTTCTTCCGTCGCTATGAGGGCAGGAAGTTCAAGAAACTTGTTCCTGATCGACCTTGCATTAAACAGAAGAACTTTCAGGGAGTCCTCGAATGTAGGACTCCCTACACTGTTCCATTTTCTGGCTTATTTGTTGGTGAGGAGGCACCCCTCTTTGCAACATCTGAGAAAGTCGTTGCAGGAGTGACACAGGCATACTGGTGTACATCCACCCTCACTCTAGGTCCTCTCTGACGCCCTGGATCATGTTCGACAGAAAGGCCTTTCCTTTAAAGGAAAGATGTACCCCATCCCTTTGGTAGAGATTATTCCTACCATAAAAGGTGTGGTACGGGTCCACAAATAAGACCCCCTAGGCCGTACACAAATCTGCCAGGCGCCATTTCAAAGAGACGTTCCTGAAGTGAGCGGTCCATGTTGAACCTCTCTTTGGGAGCATCCCGACCACAACACGCATGCAGGTTTTCAGCCCACAGTCGTCCACGGCACCCATGACTGTGTGGAGGATTTTATCCGTAGGGCCTACCCTACCTCCTCTCAGGTAGAGGTCATTGCCATTTACCATCCGAGCAATGACTGAGCTCTCAGAAATCTGAGATTTCTCCGCCTCTACTCTGATGTGGTGGTTACCCCATCCTGGCAGGCAGCTTACCTTCACACTAGTGTGAAGGCAGGCCGCTAGCAGGGGCTGCAGACCCCATGCTTGAGAATCACCAATAAGGGTGACCCTTGCACATGTCTACAGAAAACTGAATCTTCCCTTTTGGAAGCGACTTGCCGGTTTCCTCTTCTTTCTCTACATTTTTCTTCTTCTTTTTCTTGTCCTCCTTTGTTTTCTCTTCTTCTGTTCTTGTTTCTCTTCTTCTGATTCTACTTTCTTGTCCTCTGTTTCCACTTTCTTTTCTTCTCTTTCTAATTTCTCTTCTTTCTTCTTTTTTTTCTTCTTTTTGGCTCATCGAGCCAGTCCTGCAGCAGAAGACTCCTGCACTTGGATGTTGGAAGCGTTCTCTCCTTTGCACTCACCTGAGCATCTGCACCTCTCTCTTTTTAAGAGGTTAACCTTCCTTTTGAGGAGGAAGTTCTCCTCTCTGTTGAGCGATGCTCTCGCCCAGGCATTTCTCCAGTTTGCAGAAGTCATAGACACTAACGGCTTCTGTGAGCTCCTTGCAACTCCTGCCCCCAAAGACTTCACTGCAGGTTAACTTGCGGAATGGAGGACCATTCTTCTTCGCCATCTTAAAAACTCTGCGACCATACACATTAAAAAAGGTTTTGTGTGTGATTTTCTCTCGCACTAATCACATCTGCCTATTACCAGGAGGTTTTTGGTCATTCAGCGAACAAAAACCCTTTGACCAAGCACACCAACCCTAATGTCTCCCCTGGGCCAGACACCCCCAATTGTGCTGCAGCTCCCAACTGAGCACCACAAGAGCCCCAGTAAACTGGATCTCTGATTTTTCAACAGGGGTGCTTGAGGTGTAATAGTCTTCCTACTAAGCCCTACTATTCAACTAAAAATGGCCAGACTTAAGGCAAATAGTATAGCTAAGTGCCCACGACTTCATCCAAGATCTTTAGCTGATCTGGCAACCAGCAAGGCACAAAAGCTCTCTCACCAAAGAGCAGGTGAACCTTTGTTCACTAAGTAGCGGTCACAGGGGGCTGGTCAAGCCATTACACTTAGGAGAAAGCTTTGTAGCAGGCCGAAAATATAGACTAACCCCCAATCGATCCAACCCGCTTCCTATACTAATCCAGACATGAGAAATCGAAGGAGAATGAAACGGATTGTATATACACTCCCTTTACTTACAAAAAAAATGTACAATGATAATTACAATGGAGAGGGGGGATATATTAGAGATCTCTTTCCTAAATCACACACAAAAATATAGCTAAATTTCCTTTATACCCGCAATAAAAAAAATAAACAAATCCTACTTACAAATCCTATTAATTTATCCCAAGAAACATTCCCAAAAATCAACAGCAAAAAAAAAAATCCAGACTATAAGTTAATAAAGAGTTTACAAAAAAAAGAAGGCCTCATGTGGTACAAAGAGGGGGGGGGGGGACGTCCAGCCACCTACCACTCGAGCGAGCAAAATGCCTATGTCTTCCAAACACTTGGCACCTCTGCGCCCTCTTTCATTAACAATACTAATAGGGCTCTTCGTTAAATTTACTTAAGACAAAGTAATATTTTGTTTGCTATATAAAGATGTGCTAGACTAAGTCCTTTCCAGAATATGGCGCCTGGAAAAAAACAAAAAACATGGTAATTTATTTATACATAAAATAACCAAAAAACAAAACAAACCCTTTCCCATTAACACACACACATTCTTACAGAAGGAGGGAGAGTGTATTGGAAAAAAGGGTGGGAGAATGGCCCCTTGTACACACACTCACATTCGCTCCACCACATCTTCTAAGGGGTACCTAGCATTTCTCTATTAATTGTACCCCAAACGCCTGAGATCCCTTCAATCTCAGTCTCTTGCAACCTATGAGTGATCCAAGGTGTTATTTAAAGAGGTTCCAAAGCCTCTATTCTCACGTGATATAAGGTAGCTGGTGAGGCCCTTATTACTAAACAACTTATGCGTAATAGAGATGAATGTTTGTTTTTTGTTGTTGCTGTTTGTTTTTTTTGACAGTTGAAGAGTGTTGATGAAACTTAGTACTAACAGAATCAAAGAGGTTAGTAGGGGGATGCAAGGAGACGCATCAAAGAAGTGGTAGAGAAGTTTGACAACCCTTAGTCTGGATCCTACTAAAGCTACCTTACTGGCATGGGTCACCCTGCCGAACTAAAAGTCACCCAGCTTAGCTACCTTAACTCAAGCAGATCGCGCAAGCTTGTGCAAGCTCTAAAAATTTTAAAAGACCACATTCAGTTTATTGCCAAAAGCTTCTCATGTTAAAAGAAACCTTAAAGGCAAAGTAGTGAAAATACTCTCCAAACAAAGATTTTCATACTTATCTAAGGAATATCACAGGTAGTATAATGCCTAACTAAATATGCTTTGTGTTACTGTCTCTACTATAGTAGCTATAGGTGGGGGTAAGGACTTGAAATTTGACCAAGTTGTAAGGCAAAGAAGTCTATTTGGAAATAGCTGCACTAACCCGAGTGACTGCCCTATAGCATTTAGAGGTGGATGCTGACATCAAAGAGGACTTTTAAGGTTGTCCAGCAATGCCTCCACAACAATCTCCATTGCAACCCTTGGGTACCCATCAGGAAACAGCTTGTAACTTCTACCCAGATAAAACGTGGGTTGACAAAGCCACATTTACAGTTACTGGGAACTGAAGAGGTAAGGTCAGGGTAAAGCATGTATCAGATCCTATTGATCCTAGGTACACTCAGGCCACTGTGAAAGACCTTGATAGCCTTATGGTCTTCGGTGCTTTTGGATATTACGGCATTGGTAAACTTGTAATCTGGGAGAAGAGCTTTACTGTAAACAAGGGGAGCTACTTAGAGCTGCTCTGCAAACATCTAGATGATTGTTTTTGACGCTTGCCAGAGTGAGGTGTGTTTATGCAGGACAGTGCACCTGCACACACGACTAAACTCATTAAGGAGTGGTTTGATATCTGTAAGTTGGACTACATAGAGGAGTGGCAGGGAAATAGCTTGGATTTGAACCCCATTGAGAACCTCTAGTCCATCATAAAGAGGCATCTATAGAGTTGCAACACCACCTCTGTGCCCAAACTCATTCATCACTTCCAGCAGGTATGGAGCAGTTTTGAGCCCTCCTAGCTCCAGAACTTTGTGGAGTAAATCCCTAATCATCAGCAGGAGTGCATCAAGTGGAAATGACACCCCACCAAGTATTAATTGCTCAGCAAGTACCCAATAACGATATTATCTTTTGTTTTTCTGACACCAACCCTCTGAGTTAAGAGGGTTAAGAGGGTATAATGTACCCAATTGTTGTACTACCCTTTGTCCAATATTATGCTTATTATTTTGGCAACAGATTACCTGTATATTCAATACTAACCAAGATATTTATTTAGACATTTAATTACCGAGTTAAAATGACAGTAAAGAAGACAATAAAAAATTATTTTAAGGGAAAAAGAGACATGCATGCATTCTCCCATAAGTGCCATGTACATATGTATTATCTCTCACAAGATGTTTTCTTACGACCCCCACTTCTCATTTGCACTATAGAATTTTAAGGGCAAAAGTGGTAAGATATGGGGTGACAGACATCCTCCATGCAATGGTTTATGGCATATTTAACCAAGGGAAAGCAATATGTTGATTTAAATGGATATAAATCCAGTCAAGGTGCATTGAATATGGTCTCTTCCAGGGCGGTATTCTTGGGACATTAGCTAATGATCAGGGAAATAAGGAAAGGATGTGAAGTAGACAGTTATTCCTGGTGACTTTAATTTAAATTCTGTGGACTGGGAAAATATGATAGGAAAGGATAAAGCAAAAGGGCAGCAAAAATTAATTTAGCTCAAAATAATAATAAAGATCAAGAAAAATTCTTTAACATAACATAACATAACATAATTTCATGGATGACAAAAGCCACAAGGGCCTATCAAAGGTCATCCGATTCCGCCAAAACCCACCGACAAAAAGCACCATCACCAGGGAAAGACAAAATCAAAGTCCCCCACAATATAATATAACAGATGACTACTATAGAATTAATAACAATTCTAACAGTGATAAAATTGGGCCTATTAGATATGAGGGGGTTTGAAAAGAATCTGATGAGGAAATAGTAGAGGTTCTTAATGATCATTTTTATTCATTATTTACACAAGAGAATCAAGATA
The DNA here is from genome assembly GCA_963969495.1 of Ceratothoa steindachneri. Lineage (NCBI taxonomy): Eukaryota > Metazoa > Arthropoda > Malacostraca > Isopoda > Cymothoidae > Ceratothoa > Ceratothoa steindachneri. The sequence goes on from OZ018322.1 coordinate 1,195,092, forward strand.
GATTAATTGATGATAATTCTAGGTCGAGGGAAGTAGTGTTGAATACCATTAATGTCAACAGAGAAATAATTAAAGGGCTTATATTGGAGCCAAATACTAGTAAGTCATGTGGCCCAGACAGCATTCATTCTAGGTTACTCAAAGAAGGTCTAGATAATATTGCAGTAGCTCTTGAGAAGATATATACTAGATCAATAGAGTTTGGAGAAATACCTAATGATTGGAATTTAGTGAATGAAGTGCCAATTTTTAAAAAGGGAAGTAAAGAGGACTCAAATAACTTTAGGAAGGTAAGCTTAACTTTTATCATTTGTAAAATTCTTGAGAAGATAGTTAAGAAGGGGATTTCTGACCATCTAGAGCAATGGTTCCCAAACTTTTGCAGGCTGGCGCCCCCTTGGCTCCCCAGTGAATTCCTAGCGCCCCCCACAGACACATATGGAAACAAACACCTCTTTCTTGATATTTGGTATGCTGCAATTTGAAAAGAGAAAGGTTATACACAAATGTGTATTTCACAAATAAAACCCAATTTAGTAAACCAATTTATTTTTTAGCAGTTTTAACTGTTTCAGCAACATAGAATGGTAAATAAACATTCCACCAGTAACCTTCATTGTCTCACACTTAATATTAATGGGATGGATGTGCTTGGTGCAGGGACATAAGCTTCTCAACATCAGGCTGGAACTCACTAAGAAGAAGTCGTAGATCCCGGCGGTCAGTAATTTTCAGTCGGTTTCTTTGCTTGGAAAGAAGCAAGGCAACTGCACTGAAGCCCCGTTCTACTAAATATGATGTTGGCAAGGCAATAAAGTACATCTTGACCTTGTTCCACAGCACTTGATAGCAGTCAGAGATTTTTTTTTGTAACCAAAAATCTTAATATGACTTTTTGAACATTGGCCTTAGCTCAATGTCATTTTGAATGGAAATCAGTTCTTCCTCTGCCACTCCAGTTTCTTCACCGTCGACATTTAGGAATGGATTGATCACCCAGTCTGGTATTTCAAGCAATAAAATGTCCTCAAATCTCTCAGACATGTCTCTGTGCAGTTCATCCAGGTGTGTACAATACACTTGAAGGTCATCGAATGGTATGCCTTTTTCCTTATCCAATTCAGAGAGGCTTGGGAACTGGTAGAGTGCATGGCGAGCTATGTTTCGTTTGAATAACTGTAACTTGGCCAGGAAGGTGGAGATAGCTGATTTGACTGTAATTAGATTAGCCTCATTTCCTTGCATCTGCAAATTAACTTCATTGAACTTTGTGAATATATCTGCCAAATAAGCAATGTCATGCTTTATGTTTCTTAGTTCATCACACAGAACAGAATTGGAGTCTTGGAAGAATTCAACAACTGTATCAAACAGTGAATAGAAACGTCTCAGGCAGTTTCCCTTTGACAGCCATCTAACTTCTGTGTGCAACACTAAACGTTCAAACTCTTCATCATTATCAGTGCACAGCTGTCGAAACAGTCGGGAATTGAGGGCATGTGCCTTGATTTTATTTATTGCTGTGATAACAGTACTCATTGATTTGTGTAGTCTACCACTCAGGTTTTTTGCGACCAGATGCTGCCTGTGGATTACACAGTGCACTGTAAGTACTCCAGGTACAGCTTTTTTCAAGAAACTAATGAAGCCACGATGACAACCTACCATTGATGGTGCCCCATCTGTTGCACAAGCAAGAAAGTTAGAAAGTGGGATGTCTTTCTCTTTGAAAAAAACATCAACGACACGAAATACTGACTCCCCTTTTGTGTCTGTTTCAAGCTGTCTCGCAAATAACAGCTCTTGAACCAAGCTTTCATCTTTGACGAAACGAACATAAGCAAGAAGCAAAGATTCATTGCCTGGCAGAGTGGACTCATCTAACTGTAAACTAAATTCTGTTGTCCTAAGCATGTTACACAATGTTTCTTCAATATTTTCAGCCATTTCATCTATTCTTCTCTGAACAGAGTTATCACTGAGAGGAATAGCTTTTATAATTTGGTCAGGTGACTTGTGTAGAACTGTGTGTAGAACCTCTCTTACTGCTGGTAGAATAAGCTCTTCTCCAATTGTATGAGGCTTACCAGATCTAGCAATCAGCAAAGAGATGTTGTATGATGCTCGCAAACCGTCAGTAGATTGTTGTAAACTGCTGGCAAATATATTTCCGATGGTTTTCCGTTTCCGAACGTTGTCTCGGAGTGACTGAAAATATGCCAAGTTTTTGTCTGCTTTATCAGAGTGCATTTTCTTCAAATGTTCCAAAAGCCTCGAAGGTTTCATAGCTTCATTTGAAAACACTCTATCACACAGTAGACACATTGGTTGCTGTTGGTTGTGTGGTGCTGCGACAAATCCATATTTCAGATATTCCACACTATATTGCCGACACTTTTTTGTGTGCTGTACCAAGGCCATACTTTATTCTGGAACAAAAAAATAAAACCATGTAAAATACAGCATTTTATCGCATTTCATAAATAGGCCTACTTAAAGACAAAAATGACAACATTGAAGGTATAAAAAGCAAGTTTACCCTCTCACGTATTCATTTTCTTCCATTTACTCACAGAAAATGGTGGCGGACGTGATCACCCACACAATGACACACGCGCGAACATGCATATATGCACACACACACACACAAACACATGCACACACAGGTACAAAGTCATATACATTCGTAACAATATATATCAGTGAATGCAGCGGTTTTTATTATAAGATAAAATTCTGAACATTACAAGCTTGAAATTACAAACCTGAGCTTTTGCTTTTGTAGTCTATGCTGTCGGATCTGACTGGGCCAGAGCGGCGTGCGGTAAACAGACCCTGATGCGTCGTCCACTGACTCGTCCTGCTGCACGTGTTGTGTACAAATCGTCAAACAAACGTTCAAACTTCTGTCTTCGACTTCGGACTGCCGCCCCCCTACCACCCCCTTCTTCCTCACCGCCCCCCCCAGATCTTTCCACCGCCCGGTACCACCCACTTTGGGAACCACTGATCTAGAGTGTGGTAGGTTAATAAATTATGCTCAGCATGGGTTTAGAAGAGGTAGATCAGGGAGAGAATGTTAATGTAATATACTTAGATTTTAGGAAAGCGTTTGATAAGGTTTCACATAGGAGACTAGTTCACAAATTAAAAATGCATGGGATATGTGGTAAATTTTTGAATTGGATAACTGAATGGCTGAAAGACAGGAAACAAAGTGTTGTGCTGAATGGGATGAGGTCACAGTGGAGGGACGTTATCTGTGGCGTACCTCGGGGATCCGTTCTAGCCCATTTATTAATCATAGTTTATATAAATGATCTTGGGGAGGCTGTAAATAGCAAAGGGTCAATTTTTGCTGATGACACTAAATTGGCAGCAGTAGTCAAAGAAATTGAGGGTAGCTTTAAAGTGCAGAGTGACTTAAATAAGTTTTTAGTTTGGGCTAAGAAGTGGCAAAGGATCTTTAACCTTAAAAAATGCAAAGTTCTTAACATGAGAAGGGATAATAGGGAATTTAGCTATGAAATGGATGGGCATTGGATGAATATAGTTGAGGATGAGAAGGACTTAGGCGCAGTAGTAGATAGGTCACTGAGGTTTTCAAAGCAGTGTATTATGTCAAAAAATAGAGCAAATAGGGTATTAGGATACATTAACAGGAATGTTAGCTACAAGATTAAAGAGGTTATCCTTAAACTTTACAACTCATATGTTAGGCCACATTTAGATACTGTATACAAGCATGGTCACCACATTTTAGACAAGAAATCAACTTGCCTGAGTCAGTACAAAGGAGGGCAACAAAAATACCTTCCCTGAAGCACCTTGGATATGAAGATGGACTGAGGGTACTAAATATGTTCTCATTTGAGAGAAATGTGTGAGGGAAGATATGATTGAGCTTTTTAAAATCTGTTTTGGGATGGATAAGTTTGATTTTGGTAAACATGAAGATTGGTGGTGCGAACGATGGGGCGCAAAATATTTCATCTGTGTTCCAATATATTTCACCTTTGTGGACTAAATTTAAGGGGACTGCTTGTGGGGGGTTTAAAAAATAGAGGTGCAGGTTGGATGTTAGAAAAAAAAATTTACCAATAGAGTGGTAGATTACTGGAATAGTTTGCCATCTGAGATGGTAGACAGTCCAAACTTGAATGTATTCAAATGCCCATTAACTTACCAGTATAATAAGCGAGACTGTGTATGTACCTATTGGTGCTCTAAAGTATAAAGGCTCGCCTCTCAAGCTTATCTCTTGTAGCCTACATATTACATTAGATTGTTCATATAATTATCATAATTTTTCTTAAATTCATTTACTGTGGTCGAATTTACTACACAATTAGGTTGGGCATTCCAAGGGTCAACCACTCTTTCGGAAAAAGCTTTTTTCTTAATGTTGTCCTCGTTTGTTTCTTGAATATCTTGTAGTTATTCCCTCTTAAATCATTTTTATTTCTTTGGAAGAACTTGGAGCTATCAATGTTCTCAAATCCTCTAATTATTTTGAAAGTTTCAATTAGATCCCCTTGTGTCCTCCTTTCTTCCAATGTTATTAAGTTTAAGCTTCTTAATCTATCTTCATATGTCATATTTTGTAGGCCTGGTACTAGTTTTGTTGCTCTTCACTGCACTTTTTCAATTTTTTTTATATCTTTTCTCAAACAAGGTGACCATGCCTGTACTGCATATTCTAAATGTGGTCTTACATAGGTCTTGTACAGAATTTTGAAAGTTCCTGGACACAGGAACTCAAATGCATTTTTAATCAATCCAACCATTTTATTCGCTTTGTTGGTAATATTATCTATATGTTCTTCACTGGAACAGGTAGCACGTGTTTTATAGAGCTCTCAGTCTGTTGATCTATTTTTCAGATTTTTCTATAGTTTGTTTGTTTTTTGTTTTTTTCTCACCACAATCAGCGAAAGCTAAGTTGCTCTTCTTTTTTTTCTTATTGCTACTTAAGTTCTTTCTTTGTTTGAATAAGTGATGGAGTTTGGGGATGAAAGTGAGCATGAGTGTCGGAATGTATGCATTGGTTGTGGTGTATTAGGTGAGGGGTATACATGTGTTGTATGTGGGCTGCGTGAATGCATTGTAGATTTAGAGGGGATGAGAAGGCAGGATTTAGACAGGATTTGTAGGCTGGAGGGGTTAGTTGCTGAGCTCAGGAGGGAACTTAGTGTTAGGCCTAGATTTAGGAATAGGTTAGGTGGTGAGGTAGGCCAGTTAGATGTTTCAGGTGAAGGTAGAGGGCCGGTGGAGGAGGTAGGATATGATAGTTCTAGTGATAGTGAAGTTAGCCCCCTTAGATTAGTTAGAAATAGGCCTAGTGAGGATGGGGGACAGTGGAGAGTGGTTAGGAAATGTGAAGCTAGGGAGGCTTCTCCTGTTCTTTGTGAGAATAGGGTTGCCTCTGTTGAGGTTGTTAGCCAGGGAGAGAATAGGTGTGTGAGTCAGAGGGACACAGAACCTATTAGCTTGACTAATAGATTCAGTGCCCTAAGAGAGGAAGTAACTGGAAGTGATATGACTGATGGGGGTGGGGGTGGAGGTAGAGTGACTGGTAGTTTGAATGAGAATAGGAGTGGGGATGGAGTTAGGTCTGTGGGGGTTAGGAATAGGAGTCTGACTGAAGTGCTTGTGATGGGTGATTCGCGAGTTAGATATTTAGATAGGAAGTTGAATGCAAGTAGATTGAATGGTTTGAGGGTGTGTTTGCCGGGTGCTGGAGTGAGAGATCTGTCTGATAGGTATGAGGAGCTGGTGTCTGGCTGTGCAAGGGATGCGGTTGTGATTACACATGTAGGAGTCAATGATGTGAGTTACGTGAGAGGTACAAGAGGTTGATTGAAAAGGTGAAAGAAAGTAGAATGAAAGGTGTTGTGACAGGTGTGCTTCCAAGAATGGATGGTGGGGTAGAATGGATGTCTCGTGCAATTGGGCTGAATGATTATGTGAGGAGGATGTGTGAGATGGAAGGTGTCATGTTTGTGGATGTGTGGGATAGGTTTGTTGGAATGAAAGAAATGTATGCGATGGATGGACTGCATTTCAGTAGGAGGGGGGTAGATGTGTTGTGGGAGGAGTATGATCGTGTTATTAGGTCTTTGCGGGCGGGAAACTAGATACTAATAGTGGTCAGGGAATTATGAGAGGACATTATAGTACTGAAAGTAGAATGGACTTGGCAGATAACAGAAATAGGTTCCAAGGCGATAGAGGTGAGGGATGCGGTTGTGATTACACATGTAGGAGTCAATGATGTGAGTTACGTGAGAGGTACAAGAGGTTGATTGAAAAGGTGAAAGAAAGTAGAATGAAAGGTGTTGTGACAGGTGTGCTTCCAAGAATGGATGGTGGGGTAGAATGGATGTCTCGTGCAATTGGGCTGAATGATTATGTGAGGAGGATGTGTGAGATGGAAGGTGTCATGTTTGTGGATGTGTGGGATAGGTTTGTTGGAATGAAAGAAATGTATGCGATGGATGGACTGCATTTCAGTAGGAGGGGGGTAGATGTGTTGTGGGAGGAGTATGATCGTGTTATTAGGTCTTTGCGGGCGGGAAACTAGATACTAATAGTGGTCAGGGAATTATGAGAGGACATTATAGTACTGAAAGTAGAATGGACTTGGCAGATAACAGAAATAGGTTCCAAGGCGATAGAGGTGAGGTCATTCAAGTTTCAAGAGGTGCTTCAGGGATAGGGGGGTTAAATTGTTTCTATACAAATGCTTGTAGTCTTAGAAACAAGAAGGATGAGCTATTTAGTTATATTAGCAATGAGGATATAGATATATTATGCGTTACTGAATCATGGGTTAATGAAATAGAATTTAGTGACACTATAAGTGAATTTGATTTACAGGGCTATAATATGTACATTAGTCAAAGGACAGGTAGGATTGGTGGAGGAATAATTATCTATATAAAAAACAACATTGTTTCAAGTTTAAATACTTCAATAAAGCAGGATGGAGTTGAGTCACTTTGGATAGATATTAGGTTCAGTAAAAATAGAATGGTGAATTTGGGAGCTTTTTACAGGCCACCTGGGCAGACTGATGATATAGATGAACTAATGATAAGGGAAATAAGTAAGGGATGTGAAACAGATGCAGTTATTATTGGGGACTTCAACTTAAACTCTGTGGACTGGGAAAATATGATAGGTAGGGATAGAACAAGTGGCAGGTTCATAGAATGCTTTGAGGATAATTTTTTGAATCAATTTGTTAATGAGCCAACGAGGGGGGACAATATATGAGATTTAGTACTTTCTAACAGTGATCATTTAGTTCAAGAATTGACTGTTGGAGAAGCATTGGGAAATAGTGACCATCAGATAGTTTGTTTTAGCTTGGGAATTGAGAAGGGTAAAATAACTGAGAATGCTGAAAAAGTTCCAAATTTTCATAAGGGAGATTATGTAAAACTTCGAAGCTTGCTAAATTTGGTAGACTGGGATATAGAATTCAGAGGTAAAAATGCTTATGGGATGTGGGATACTTTCAAGCATATAATAAATGTAGTCCAAGAACAATGTATCCCAATCAAGGCCATTAGGAACAAAAGTAGGAAACCATTATGGTGGAATCAGGAGATAGCTAGAAAAATTTCAGAGAAGAAAAGGGCATATAAAAAATTACAGGTACAAAATAATATTCAAAATTTAAGTGATTATAGAATGGCTAGGAATGAGTTAAATAAGATTATAAAGAAGAACAAAAGGGTGTCAGAAATTAAATTAGCTCAGGATAACAACAAAGATCCTAGAAAGTTCTTTAGTTACTATAAAATTAATAACAGGTCTGGCAGAGTTAAAATAGGACCTATCAAATATGAAGGGTTTGTGAGAGAAACTGATGAGGAAATAGTTGAGGTACTAAATGGTCATTTTGCATCAGTATTTACAAAGGAGAAACTAAATAGTCCTATGTATAGTACTCATAGGTCAGGAAAAGAGGTGTTTACTAACATTTGTGTGGATCGGAGGATGATAAAAGGACAAATAGGTGAGTTAGATACTACCAAGGCCTCCGGCCCTGATAATATTCATTCTAGGATACTTAAAGAAGGGGTAGAAAGTATCTCAATAGCTCTGGACAAGTTATATACTAGGTCATTGGAATATGGAGAAATACCCGATGATTGGAAGAGAGCGAATGTAGTCCCCATTTTCAAGAAGGGTAGTAAAGAGGATCCAAATAACTTTAGACCGGTTAGCCTAACTCCTGTAGTCTGTAAAATTCTTGAGAAAATAGTTAAAAAAGGGATTTGCCAACATCTAGAGAGGGAGGGGTTAATCAGCGATGCTCAGCATGGGTTTAGATCAGGTAGATCATGTTTGACTAACTTACTAGACTTTCTGGAGTTTGTAACAGATCAAGTAGATAAGGGAGAGAATGTAGATATAATTTACTTAGATTTTAGTAAAGCATTTGATAAGGTACCACACAGGAGACTAGTTCATAAATTAAAAATGATTGGGATATGTGGGGGTGTTTCAAATTGGATAGCTGAGTGGCTGAAAGACAGGAAGCAAAGGGTAGTGCTAAATGGTGTAAAGTCAGAGTGGAGGGATGTTATCAGTGGGGTTCCTCAGGGATCAGTTCTCGGTCCATTATTATTTGTCATCTATATAAACGATCTTGGGGAGGCAGTTAATAATAAAGTGTCAATTTTTGCGGATGATACCAAATTAGCAGCTGTAGTTAAAGATATTGATGATAATTTTAAAGTGCAGGGGGACTTAAATAAATTGTTATCCTGGGCACATAAGTGGCAAATGACTTTCAACCTTGATAAGTGCAAAGTTATTAACATGGGAAAAGATAATAGAGAATTTAACTATGAAATGGATGGGCATTGGCTGAGCTCAGTAGAGGATGAGAAAGATCTAGGAGTAGTAATAGATAAGTCATTAAGGTTTTCTAAGCAGTGTATTGAAGCAAGAAATAGGGCAAATAGAGTGCTGGGTTTTATTAAGAGAAATGTCAGTTACAAAAGTAAGGAGGTTATTCTTAAACTCTATAACTCTTATGTTAGGCCACATCTAGAGTACTGTATACAGGCATGGTCCCCACATTTTAGACACGATATTAACCTTCTTGAGTCAGTGCAACGGAGGGCAACAAAGATTATTCCTTCCCTGAGGCACCTTGAATATGAAGATAGACTGAGGGTATTAAATATGTTCTCGTTCGAAAGGAGGTGTGTGAGAGGGGATATGATTGAGCTCTTTAAAAATTTTTCCGGGATAGATAAATTGGATGTTAGCAAGTTTTTTGAGTTACATGATGGAAATCGGACTAGAGGTCACCACTTGAAAATTAAAAAGCAAGGGTGTCGGTTGGATTTAAGAAAATATTTTTTCACCAATAGAGTGGTAGACTTCTGGAACAAATTGCCGCAGAGGGTAGTAGGTAGTCCAAATCTAAATGTATTTAAGAGTAGGTTGGATGAGTTTATGGGAAGGGAAGGTTGTGATGGTTCCTAAGTTTTGTATATATTAATATTGTTTGTATATATCTATAGCTGCATGATTTAGTTCTTGACAAGCCTTGATTGGTGATACCCTTGTTTCTGGATGCAATCCTCTGGATGTAGTTTTCCCGGGAGTTTGGGTGCCTTGAAAAAGAGGCCGCTTGACTCGGATGACCTATGATGAGCCCTTGTGGCTTTTGTCATCCGTTATATTATATTGTGGGGGACTTTGATTTTGTCTTCCCCTGGTGATGGTGCTTTTTGTTAAACACGATCTATCTTTTCTAAAACCATGCTGAGCATCATTAATTAACATGCTACTCTCTAGATGATCAGAAATTCCCTTCTTAACCATCTTCTCAAGAATTTTACAGACTATAGAAGTTAAGCTTACTGGTCTAAAGTTATTTGGGTCCTCTTTGCTTCCCTTTTTTAAAATTGGCACTACATTTGCCAATTTCCAATCATTTGGTATTTCTCCAGACTCTAATCATCTAATAAATATCTTCTCGAGAGCTACTGAAATACTTTCTACACCTTCTTTGAGTATCCTAGAATGAATGTTGTCAGGGCCAGATGCCGTACTAGTATTTAACTGAATTATAAGCCCTTTAATTTCTTCTCTCTCTATATTAATAGAATTTATCACTACTTCCCTTGACCTAGAATTATCATCAATTAATCTAACTGGTTCCTCTTCCGTGAATACTGAAGCAAAATGCTCATTAAGGACCTCTACTATTTCCTCATCAGATTCTTTCAAAACCCCTACATATTTAATGGGCCCTATTTTAGCACTGTTAGATTTATTATTGATTCTATAATAGCTAAAGAATTTTTTAGGATCTTTATTATTATTTTTAGCTAAATTAATTTTGGCTGTCCTTTTGGTCTTCTTAATAATCTTATTTAGTTCATTTCTGGTTGACCTATAATGGTTTAAATTATCTAAACTACTCTCACTTTGTAATCTCTGGTATGCCCTTTTTTTCTCTGAAACTTTATTAGCTATTTCTTGATTCCACCATAATGGTTTCCTACATTTCCTCCTAATAGACTTCATCGGAATACACTGTTCCTGATGAACCATGTTTAATATAGTCTTAAAAATATCCCACATCTCATAAGTATTCTTTCCATGGAATTCTATATCCCACCTAATCTGATTTAGCATGCTGCATAATTTATCGTAATCTCCCCTATAAAAATTTGGAATTTTTGTGGATGTTGTCGTTGTTCTACCCTTAACTATTTGCAAATTAAACCGAATCATCTGATGATCACTGTTTCCCAATGATTCCCCTACACTTAATCCTTGAACTAAGTGATCATCATTTGAAAGAATTAGATCTAATATATTGGCACCCCTTGTTGGCTTATTAACAAATTGGGTCAAAAAGTTATCCTCAAAACACTCCATAAACTTACAACTTGCTCTATCTCTTCCTATCATATTTTCCCAGTCTACAGAAGTTAAATTAAAGTCACTAAGAATAACTGTATCTTCTTTGCATCCTTTACTTATTTCCCTAATCATTAACTCATCGATACAATCAGTCTGTCCTGGTGGTCTATAAAAAGCTCCCAAGTGTATTTTCCTATTTTTACCAACCTTAATATCTATCCATAATGATTCACGTTCTCCTTGCTTTATAGAGTTATTTAGATTTGAAGAAATGCTATTTCTGATATAAATAATCAACCCACCACCAGTCCTATCTCTCCTTTGACTAATGTACATAGTATAACCTTCTAGTTCAAATTCACTTACATTATCATTAAATATATTTTCATTAACCCATGATTCAACTATAGATATTATATCTATATCTTCATGAATGATATAACTAAATAATTCATCCCTCTTATTTCTAAGACTACGAGCATTTGTGTAAAGACAACTCAGCCCACCTATCCCTGAAGCACCTGAGGGCCTATCTCCTCTGCATCTCCTTTCTCTCTTTCCCCGACCCTGTACTCTTGTATTAATGATCTTGACATAGGTATAAGTAGTGACCTGAGTAAATTTGCTGATGATACTAAGCTAGGTAGGGCCATTAGGGCTGATTCTGATGCTGTTGTAATGCAGGAGGAATTGACCATTCTGTCCAATTGGGCCGAGAAATGGCAAATGAAGTTTAACATAGACAAATGTAGTGTACTTAGTATAGGTAGAAATAATCCAGTGAATAGTTATAAATTAAATGGGAGAATTTTAGAGAGGACCGATTGTGAGAGGGACCTGGGTATTTTGGTAAGTTCAGACCTTCGTCCTAGAAAGCAATGTCTAAATGCTAAGAATAAAGCTAATAGGATATTGGGATTCATTAGGAGGAGTGTAAGCAATAAGAGTGCTGAAGTCATTCTAAAACTGTATCTGGTGCTAGTTAGGCCTCATCTAGACTATGCAGTACAATTTTGGTCACCATATTATAGGAAGGATATTGATTTGCTTGAGTCTGTGCAGAGAAGGATGACAAAGATGATTGATGGGCTAAGGAACTTACCTTATGGTGACGGCTCAGAAAACTAAATCTACATACATTGGAAAGGAGAAGAGTCAGAGGGGAATTGATTGAAGTCTTCAAATGGGTAAAAGGATATAATAAAGGGGATCTGGGTAAGGTTCTTATACTTAGTGAACATGACAGGACACGTAGCAATGGGTTTAAGCTTGATAAGTATAGGTTTAGGAAGGAGATTGAGAGGAATTGGTTTACAAATCGTGTGGTAGATGAATGGAATAGGCTCACTAGACATGTGATAGAAGCCTCCTCTCTGGGTAGTTTTAAGAATAGATTAGATAAATATATGGATGAAGCTGATAAATGGGAATGACCTTTAGTGTACATATGTATATATTTTTCTAAGGAGTGGGGAGATTATATTTTGCGGTTGCATGAATGGACATAATCCTCTGGATGCATTTTATGAATATTGTAGATTAGATCTGACGAACTCCTGTAAAGGGTGACAATGTTGATGACTTTTCTCTGGTAAGAAATCTTTTGTGTGTTGACTGGAACAGGAGCTGCAAAGTGTAGGCCATGAATGGTCTTTTGCAGTCTCCTTAACATAACATAACATAATTTAACGGATGACAAAAGCCACAAGGGCCTATCAAAGGTCATCCGTATCCATCAAATCCCACCCATATAATGCATCCATAGGATTTTGTCAGATCATGCAGCTACAATATACAATTTAACAATCCATAGGAATGTCCAACCATGCATCTACAATATATAATTTAAAGCCTCCATAGGAGTCTGTCAAAAACAAAATCAAAATCCCCAAAATATACAATAAAAAGAAACTGCATCCACAGGAATGAGTCAAGAAACATATCCACATACTAAAAAGTAAGAAATTAACCCTCCATCCCCATATAATCATCCAATCTGCGCTTGAAAACATTCAAGTTTGGGCTGTCTACAGTCTCAGGTGGCAAACTATTCCAATAATCCACCACTCTGTTAGTGAAAAAATATTTTCTAACATCCAGTCTGCACCTCTGTTTTTTAATCTTTAAGTGGTGGCCTCTAGTTCTATTACTACCTTCTAACTTGAATAACTTGCTGAAATCTAATTTATCCATCCCAGAAAAGATTTTAAAAAGCTCAATCATATCTCCCCTCACACACCTTCTTTCAAATGAAAACATATTTAATACCCTCAGTCTATCTTCATATTCAAGGTGCTTCAGGGATGGTATTATTTTTGTTGCCCTCCTTTGTACTGACTCTAATAAGTTTATATCATGTCTAAAATGTGGTGACCATGCCTGTATACAGTACTCTAAATGTGGCCTGACATAAGAGTTGTATAGTTTAAGGATGACCTCCTTACTCTTGTAGCTAACATTTCTTTTAATGTAACCTAGCACCCTATTTGCTCTATTTTTTGCCTCAATACACTGCTTTGAAAATTTCAGTGACCTATCTACTACCACTCCTAAGTCTTTCTCATCTTCAACTGAATTAAGCCAATATCCATCCATCTCATAGCTAAATTCCCTATTATCTCTCCCCATGTTAATAACTTTGCATTTATTAAGGTTAAAAGTCATCTGCCACTTCTGAGCCCAAGCTAACAGCTTATCTAAGTCACCCTGCACTTTAAAGCTACCCTCAACCTCTTTGACTACAGCTGCCAATTTAGTGTCATCAGCAAAAATTGACACTTTGCTATTTACACCTTGCCCAAGATCATTTACATAGATTATAAATAATAAAGGGCCTAAAACTGATCCCTGAGGTACGCCACTAATAACATTCCTCCACTCTGACCTCACTCCATTCAGTACAACTCTCTGTTTCCTATTTTTCAGCCATTCAGTTATCCAATTTAAAACGTTCCCACATATCCCATGCAGCTTTAATTTATGAACTAGTCTTCTATGTGGAACCTTATCAAAAGCTTTGCTGAAATCTAAGTAGATCACATCAACTTTCTCACCCCTATCTAATTCTTTAGTTACATAATCCATAAAATCCAGTAAATTAGTTAAACACGATCTATCTTTTCTAAAACCATGCTGAGCATCATTAATTAACCTGCTGCTCTCTAGATGATCAGAAATTCCCTTCTTAACCATCTTCTCAAGAATTTTACAGACTATAGAAGTTAAGCTTACTGGTCTAAAGTTATTTGGGTCCTCTTTGCTTCCCTTTTTAAAAATTGGCACTACATTTGCCAATTTCCAATCATTTGGTATTTCTCCAGACTCTAGTGATCTAATAAATATCTTCTCGAGAGCTACTGCAATACTTTCTACACCTTCTTTGAGTATCCTAGAATGAATGTTGTCAGGGCCAGATGCCTTACTAGTATTTAACTGAATTATAAGCCCTTTAATTTCTTCTCTGTCTATATTAATAGAATTTATCACTACTTCCCTTGACCTAGAATTATCATCAATTAATCTAACTGGTTTCTCTTCTGTGAATACTGAAGCAAAATGATCATTAAGGACCTCTACTATTTCCTCATCAGATTCTTTCAAAACCCCTTCATATTTAATAGGCCCTATTTTATCACTTAGATTGATTATTGATTCTATAATAGCTAAAGAATTTTTTAGGATCTTTATTATTATTTTTAGCTAAATTAATTTCTGCTGTCCTTTTGGTCTTCTTAATAATCTTATTTAGTTCATTTCTGGTTGACCTATAATGGTTTAAATTATCTAAACTACTCTCACTTTGTAATCTCTGGTATGCCCTTTTTTTCTCTGAAACTTTATTAGCTATTTCTTGGTTCCATATAATGGTTTCCTACATTTCTTCCTAATAGACTTCATCGGAATACACTGTTCCTGAACCATGTTTAATATAGTCTTAAAAATATCCCACATCTCATAAGTATTCTTTCCATGGAATTCTATATCCCACCTAATCTGATTTAGCATGCTGCGTAATTTATCGTGATCTCCCCTATAAAAATTTGGAATTTTCATGGAGTTTGTCGTTGTTCTACCCTTAACTATTTGCAAATTAAACCGAACCATCTGATGATCACTGTTTCCCAATGATTCCCCTACACTCAATCCTTGAACTAAGTGATCATCATTTGAAAGAATTAGATCTAATATATTGGCACCCCTTGTTGGCTTATTAACAAATTGGATCAAAAAGTTATCCTCAAAACACTCCATAAACTTACAACTTGCTCTATCTCCTTCTATCATATTTTCCCAGTCTACAGAAGTTAAATTAAAGTCACCAAGAATAACTGTATCTTCTTTGCATCCTTTACTTATTTCCCTAATCATTAACTCATCGATACAATCAGTCTGTCCTGGTGGTCTATAAAAAGCTCCCAAGTGTATTTTCCTATTTTTACCAACCTTAATATCTATCCATAATGATTCACGTTCTCCTTGCTTTATAGAGTTATTTAGATTTGAAGAAATGCTATTTCTGATATAAATAATCAACCCACCACCAGTCCTATCTCTCCTTTGACTAATGTACATAGTATAACCCTCTAGTTCAAATTCACTGACATTATCATTAAATATATTTTCATTAACCCATGATTCAACTATACATATTATATCTATATCTTCATGAATGATATAACTAAATAATTCATCCTTCTTATTTCTAAGACTACGAGCATTTGTGTAAAGACAACTCAGCCCACCTATCCCTGAAGCACCTGAGGGCCTATCTCCTCTGCATCTCCTTTCTCTCTTTCCCCGACCCTGTACTCTTGTATTTCCCTGACCACTATCACTACTCAAGTAGTTTAACCCTAAAGCACTTCCATTAGCCTGCCTACCTTCTACAAATCTGTGTTTGCTTCCTTTCCCTGCCTCACTTTGAGCCATTAAATTTCCCTGACCACTATCAAAACCTAGTTTCCCGCCTCTAAAGACCTAATAACACTATCTAATTCCCGCCACAAAACCTCAACCCCATCTCGGCTCAGATGGAGTCCATCCATCGCATACAAACCCTTATTCCCATAAAACCCACTCCAAACATCTACAAATACCAATCCTGACTCCTCGCACAAACCTTTCACATATTCATTCAACCCCATTGCACGAGACAACCATTCCATCCCCACATCCATTCTGGGAAGCACACCTGAAACAACGCCTTTTACTCTACTTTCACACATCCTTTCAATCAGCCTTTTATACCGCTGTCGTAACTCACAAGTACCCACCTTCTTTACATCGTTTACTCCGACATGTGTAATCACAACTGCTTCCCTCTCACACCCAGACACCAACCTATCATACCTCTCACACACATCATTTACACCAGCACCCGGCAGACAAACTCTCACTCCCTTCCATTTACTTTCATTCAACTTCCTATCTAAATACCTAATCTGAGAGTCACCCATCACAATCACCTCAGTCATTCTCCTATTCTCTCTAGGCCTAGTATTACCTTCCCTCCTGCTCTCACTCACTCGACCTCCTATTCTACTTTCAGGCACGGCCACACCAGACAAATCTCTTTCAAATTCTTCCTCTCTCAGGGCATCAAATCTGTTAGTTAGCCTAACAGGTTCCATGTCCCTCTCATTCACACACCTAACCTGTCCTAACTTATCTATTCTGTTCACTTTCACCCACCACTCATCATCACTTACTTCACTTACTGCTTTCTCTCCAGTCCCTGTTCTAGGCCTAACTTCCTCCCTCCTGGTCCCAATCTGACTCTTCAAACGTACACTTGCATCTCTTCTCACTTCAGACACTAAATCGTTCAGTCTCAAGCATTCCGCACGTAATCGACTCACCTCCTCAGTCAAAGCACATACACGGCACTCAGACACATTCACTCTCCTCTCTACACCACAGACATCGCACACTACATACACACTACTTTCAAAAGGCATACTCTCTACATCCAAACAGTCAGCCATACTTAAACAAGAACAATAATAGAAACAAAAACTTACAAACAACAAGAATTTGACCCCAATTTGTGCGCGCAAGTTTAAAAACTGCTAATCAAGATGGCCCCGAAGTAAACAAAAGTCACTTTCTCACCAAAACAAAATAACCACAATTTATACAAAATAACCACAATTTAACTTTGTTATATTAACCAAATATATGATCTTATAACTTAATATTTATGTTTATGTCACACACCAAAGTATATCAAATAATCAAAATATTCTGAGAGCTCTACGAAACACGTGCTACCTGTTCGAAGGTCAGTCGAAGACTGACCTTCATAAATTAAAGCTGCATGGGATATGTAGGAAGGTTTTAAATTAGATAACTGAATGGCTGAATAATAGGAAACAGAGAGTTGTACTGAATGGAGTGAGGTTAGAGTAGAGGAACGTTATTAGTGGCGTACCTCAGGGATCACTTTTAGGCCCTTTATTATTTATAATCTATGTAAAGGATCTTGGGCAAGGTGTAAATAGCAAAGTGTCAATTTTTGCTGATGACACTAAATTGGCAGCTGTAGTCAAAGAGGTTGAAGGTAGCTTTAAAGTGCAGAGTGACTTAACTAAGTTGTTAACTTGGGCTCAGAAGTAGCAGATGACTTTTAACCTTAATAAATGCAAAGTTATTAACATGGGGAGAGATAATAGGGAATTTAGCTAAGAGATGGATGGGTATTGGCTTAATTCAGTTGAAGATGAGAAGGACTTAGAAGTAGTAGTAGATAGGTCTCTGAAATTTTCAAAGCAGTGTATTGAGGCAAAAAATAGAGCAAATAGGGTGCTAAGTTACATTAAAAGAAATGTTAGCTACAAGAGTAAGGAGGTCATCCTTAAACTATACAACTCTTATGTCAGGCCACATTTAGAGTACTGTATACAGGCATGTTCACCACATTTTAGACATGATTTAAACTTATTAGAGTCAGTACTAAGGAGGGCAACAAAAATAATACCATCCCTGAAGCACCTTGAATATGAAGATAGACTGAGGGTATTAAATATGTTTTCATTTGAAAGAAGGTGTGTGAGGGGAGATATGATTGAGTAATAGAACTAGAGGCCACCACTTAAAGATTAAAAAACAGAGGTGCAGACTGGATGTTAGAAAATATTTTTTTACTAACAGTGTGGTGGATTATTGGAATAGTTTGCCACCTGAGACTGTAGACAGCCCAAACTTGAATGTTTTCAAGCGCAGATTGGATGATTATATGGGGATGGTGGGTTAATTTCTTACTTTTTGGTATGATTGGAACTCTTTTGTGTTGACTGGAACAGGAGCTGCCAAGTGTAGGCAATCCTCTGGATGTAGTTTTCCTGGGAGTTTGGGTGCCTTGAAAAAGAGGCCGCTTGACTCGGATGACCTATGATGAGCCCTTGTGGCTTTTGTCATCCGTTATATTATATTGTGGGGGACTTTGATTTTGTCTTCCCCTGGTGATGGTGCTTTTTGTGGGTGGGTTTTGACGGAGGCGGATGACCTTTGATAGGCCCTTGTGGCTTTTGTCATCCGTGTAATTATGTTATGTTATGTTATGTTAATGGTCTTTTGCAGTCTCCTTCTTTTCTTATGTTTTTATTCCTGTGGATGCAGTTTCTTTTTATTGTATATTTTGGGTGACTTTGATTTTGTTTTTGACAGACTCCTATGGAGGCTTTAAATTATATATTGTAGATGCATGGTTTTACATTCCTATGGATTGTTAAATTGTATATTGTAGATGCATGATCTGACAAAATCCTATGGATGCATTATGTGGGTGGGATTTGATGGATACGGATGACCTTTGATTACTGTTGTTCAGTGTTAGAGTCTGCTCGGATCAAATTGAGAGGGAAGAGTTTGTTGATTTATAGACCCTTGTGGCTTTTGTCATCCGTGAAACTATGTTATGTTATGTTATGTTTCTTCAGTTGATTCTATTTGAAAGACTCGGCACTCAGTACTTTCATACACACGACACATTGAGGTTTCATTTGCCCTTTGTCTTATATTTCTGTGAAGCCATAATTAAGGAACTTTGCCTGATGTCCTTTTCCTTGCTGATGCCATCTGAAAATGAGACAAATCTATCACTTTTTTAATGTCTTTTGACTTCTATTTAGGAAAAAGAAAAAAATATTTAGTGACAAATTTAAGAGTTTAAATTATAACTTTAAAATTACATAACAAAATCAAACCACAACTCACAACCATAAAAATTCAAACAATAAGACTTAAAAAGAGTGAGCATTACATCTGTAGGGGCTGCATGAAATCTTCTTAAATAGAGTTAAACTCATTAAACAACTTACTTTTAATATAAAATAATTCATTAAAATAAAAATAAATAAATATAATAGTTACCCCTAAAAAAGTGAGAAACTGGTAACCAAACAGTTGATGGGACAATTAGGCCCCTAACAAATAAACTAAAATATCCTAAAGTCTAAACTAATCTTATATTTATATATTTAACTTTTGTTGAATTTTAATCACAAAAGTCTATACAGAAACGTGAATATATAGATTATATCATAACTCACCTTATGTAAATAATTATTATATCACTTGATCACCTCTACTAATTCATCAAAATATGGCAAACTTAATTAGGAGAAATGTTGTAAGATTTTACCGAAAAATAGAAGAAAGGCTCCTCGATGCATTCTTTTTCTCCAACTTTCACATTCCTTTCCCTCACTTAGCACATCCATTACCTCCAATGTTTCTAAATTACCCCATTTGGGGTAATTTACCCCTGTTCCCCGACCACTACTCTAGATGATCAGAAATTCCCTTTTTAACTATCTTCTCAAGAATTTTAAAAACTATATAAGTTAAGCTTTCTGGCCTAAAGTTATTTGGGTCCTCTTTACTTCCCTTTTTAAAAATTGGCACTACATTCACTAATTTCCAATCATTAGGTATTTCTCCAAACTCTAGTCATCTAGTATATATCTTCTCAAGAGCTACTGCAATACTAGCTACACCTTCTTTGAGTAACCTAGAATGAATGTTGTCTGGGCCAGATGACTTACCAGTAATTAACTCCAATATAAGCCCTTAATCATTTCCATGTTCACATTAACTGTATTCAACACTACTTCCCTTGACCTAGAATTATCATCACTTAATCTATCTCATTTCTCATGTGTAAATATGGAAGAAAATGATCATTAAGAACCTCTACCATTTCCTCATCTGATTCTTTCAAAACCCCCTTATATCTAATAGGCCCAATTTTATCACTGTTAGATTTGTTATTAATTCTATAATAGCTAAAGAATTTTCTTGGACTTTTATTATTAACATAACATAACATAACATAATTTAACGGATGACAAAAGCCACAAGGGCCTATCAAAGGTCATCCGTATCCATCAAATCCCACCCATATAATGCATCCATAGGATTTTGTCAGATCATGCAGCTACAATATACAATTTAACAATCCATAGGAATGTCCAACCATGCATCTACAATATATAATTTAAAGCCTCCATAGGAGTCTGTCAAAAACAAAATCAAAATCCCCCAAAATATACAATAAAAAGAAACTGCATCCACAGGAATGAGTCAAGAAACATATCCACATACTAAAAAGTAAGAAATTAACCCTCCATCCCCATATAATCATCCAATCTGCGCTTGAAAACATTCAAGTTTGGGCTGTCTACAGTCTCAGGTGGCAAACTATTCCAATAATCCACCACTCTGTTAGTGAAAAAATATTTTCTAACATCCAGTCTGCACCTCTGTTTTTTAATCTTTAAGTGGTGGCCTCTAGTTCTATTACTACCTTCTAACTCAAAGAACTTGCTGAAATCTAATTTATCCATCCCAGAAAAGATTTTAAAAAGCTCAATCATATCTCCCCTCACACACCTTCTTTCAAATGAAAACATATTTAATACCCTCAGTCTATCTTCATATTCAAGGTGCTTCAGGGATGGTATTATTTTTGTTGCCCTCCTTTGTACTGACTCTAATAAGTTTATATGATGTCTAAAATGTGGTGACCATGCCTGTATACAGTACTCTAAATGTGGCCTGACATAAGAGTTGTATAGTTTAAGGATGACCTCCTTACTCTTGTAGCTAACATTTCTTTTAATGTAACCTAGCACCCTATTTGCTCTATTTTTTGCCTCAATACACTGCTTTGAAAATTTCAGTGACCTATCTACTACCACTCCTAAGTCTTTCTCATCTTCAACTGAATTAAGCCAATATCCATCCATCTCATAGCTAAATTCCCTATTATCTCTCCCCATGTTAATAACTTTGCATTTATTAAGGTTAAAAGTCATCTGCCACTTCTGAGCCCAAGCTAACAGCTTATCTAAGTCACCCTGCACTTTAAAGCTACCCTCAACCTCTTTGACTACAGCTGCCAATTTAGTGTCATCAGCAAAAATTGACACTTTGCTATTTACACCTTGCCCAAGATCATTTACATAGATTATAAATAATAAAGGGCCTAAAACTGATCCCTGAGGTACGCCACTAATAACATTCCTCCACTCTGACCTCACTCCATTCAGTACAACTCTCTGTTTCCTATTTTTCAGCCATTCAGTTATCCAATTTAAAACGTTCCCACATATCCCATGCAGCTTTAATTTATGAACTAGTCTTCTATGTGGAACCTTATCAAAAGCTTTGCTGAAATCTAAGTAGATCACATCAACTTTCTCACCCCTATCTAATTCTTTAGTTACATAATCCATAAAATCCAGTAAATTAGTTAAACACGATCTATCTTTTCTAAAACCATGCTGAGCATCATTAATTAACCTGCTACTCTCTAGATGATCAGAAATTCCCTTCTTAACCATCTTCTCAAGAATTTTACAGACTATAGAAGTTAAGCTTACTGGTCTAAAGTTATTTGGGTCCTCTTTGCTTCCCTTTTTAAAAATTGGCACTACATTTGCCAATTTCCAATCATTTGGTATTTCTCCAGACTCTAGTGATCTAATAAATATCTTCTCGAGAGCTACTGCAATACTTTCTACACCTTCTTTGAGTATCCTAGAATGAATGTTGTCAGGGCCAGATGCCTTACTAGTATTTAACTGAATTATAAGCCCTTTAATTTCTTCTCTGTCTATATTAATAGAATTTATCACTACTTCCCTTGACCTAGAATTATCATCAATTAATCTAACTGGTTTCTCTTCTGTGAATACTGAAGCAAAATGATCATTAAGGACCTCTACTATTTCCTCATCAGATTCTTTCAAAACCCCTTCATATTTAATAGGCCCTATTTTATCACTGTTAGATTGATTATTGATTCTATAATAGCTAAAGAATTTTTTAGGATCTTTATTATTATTTTTAGCTAAATTAATTTCTGCTGTCCTTTTGGTCTTCTTAATAATCTTATTTAGTTCATTTCTGGTTGACCTATAATGGTTTAAATTATCTAAACTACTCTCACTTTGTAATCTCTGGTATGCCCTTTTTTTCTCTGAAACTTTATTAGCTATTTCTTGGTTCCACCATAATGGTTTCCTACATTTCTTCCTAATAGACTTCATCGGAATACACTGTTCCTGAACCATGTTTAATATAGTCTTAAAAATATCCCACATCTCATAAGTATTCTTTCCATGGAATTCTATATCCCACCTAATCTGATTTAGCATGCTGCGTAATTTATCGTAATCTCCCCTATAAAAATTTGGAATTTTCGTGGAGTTTGTCGTTGTTCTACCCTTAACTATTTGCAAATTAAACCGAACCATCTGATGATCACTGTTTCCCAATGATTCCCCTACACTCAATCCTTGAACTAAGTGATCATCATTTGAAAGAATTAGATCTAATATATTGGCACCCCTTGTTGGCTTATTAACAAATTGGATCAAAAAGTTATCCTCAAAACACTCCATAAACTTACAACTTGCTCTATCTCTTCCTATCATATTTTCCCAGTCTACAGAAGTTAAATTAAAGTCACCAAGAATAACTGTATCTTCTTTGCATCCTTTACTTATTTCCCTAATCATTAACTCATCGATACAATCAGTCTGTCCTGGTGGTCTATAAAAAGCTCCCAAGTGTATTTTCCTATTTTTACCAACCTTAATATCTATCCATAATGATTCACGTTCTCCTTGCTTTATAGAGTTATTTAGATTTGAAGAAATGCTATTTCTGATATAAATAATCAACCCACCACCAGTCCTATCTCTCCTTTGACTAATGTACATAGTATAACCCTCTAGTTCAAATTCACTGACATTATCATTAAATATATTTTCATTAACCCATGATTCAACTATACATATTATATCTATATCTTCATGAATGATATAACTAAATAATTCATCCTTCTTATTTCTAAGACTACGAGCATTTGTGTAAAGACAACTCAGCCCACCTATCCCTGAAGCACCTGAGGGCCTATCTCCTCTGCATCTCCTTTCTCTCTTTCCCCGACCCTGTACTCTTGTATTTCCCTGACCACTATCACTACTCAAGTAGTTTAACCCTAAAGCACTTCCATTAGCCTGCCTACCTTCTACAAATCTGTGTTTGCTTCCTTTCCCTGCCTCACTTTGAGCCATTAAATTTCCCTGACCACTATCAAAACCTAGTTTCCCGCCTCTAAAGACCTAATAACACTATCTAATTCCCGCCACAAAACCTCAACCCCATCTCGGCTCAGATGGAGTCCATCCATCGCATACAAACCCTTATTTTGATCTAAATTAATTTCTGCTGCCCTTTTGCTTTTCTTAATAATCTTATTTAGCTCATTTCTGGTTGATCTATAATGATTTAAATTGTCAGAAGTACTTTCACTCTACAATCCCTGGTATGGCCTTTTCTTCTCAGAAATTTTCCTAGCTATCTCGTGATTCTACCATAATGGCTTCCTGCTTTTCTTCATTGGAATACACTGCTCTTGGACTATGTTTAGTATAATCTTAAAAGTGTCCCACATCTCATAAGTATTCTTCCCCCTGAATTCTATATGCCATGTCATCTGATTTAGCAAGTTGCATAATTTATCGTAATCTCACTGATAATCTCCTGCCATTCTCCTTGGCTTCCCGCCTCAGCCGCTTATCGTTTTCCCTGCTGTGACCGCATTGGAGCTTACAGCCCTGCTCTCGCATTCTAAGAAATTGGGCTCCTTAAAGGACATTTTTCCGCCTGAGCTGTTATGTAAAATTCTGCCTGCTATCCTCCCAACACTTCTTCACCTGTTCAACACTTCACTTGCAACTGGTCTTGTTCCCTTTTCCTTCAAACGTGCCCACATCCGTCCGATTCTTCAAAAGCCTCAAATGAACCCCACTGACCCTTCCAATTATCGCCCAATTTCGCAACTTCCTTTCATAACATAACATAATTTCATAACATAATTTCACGGATGACAAAAGCCACAAGGGCCTATCAAAGGTCATCTGTATCCATAAAATTCACCCACATAAAGCATCCATAGGATTTTGTCAGATCATGCATCTACAATAAACTATACAACTCTTATGTCAGGCCACATTTAGAGTACTGTATACAGGCATGGTCACCACATTTTAGACATGATATAAACTTATTAGAGTCAGTACTAAGGAGGGCAACAAAAATAATACCATCCCTGAAGCACCTTGAATATGAAGATAGACTAAGGGTATTAAATATGTTTTCATTTGAAAGAAGGTGTGTGAGGGGAGATATGATTGAGCTTTTTGAAATCTTTTCTGGGATGGATAATTCGGATTTCAGCAAGTTATTTGAGTTGGAAGGTAGTAATAGAACTAGAGGCCACCCCTTAAAGATTAAAAAACAGAGGTGCAGACTGGATGTTAGAAAATATTTTTTCACTAACAGAGTGGTGGAATATTGGAATAGTTTGCCACCTGAGACTGTAGACAGCCCAAAGTTGAATGTTTTCAAGCGCAGATTCCATCATTATATGGGGATGGAGGGTTAATTTCTTACTTTTTGGTATCTGGATATGTTTCTTGACTCATTCCTGTGGATTACCTGGTTCTATTACCTGATAGGGCCCTACCACTCTAGTCCAGCCAGACCGGATAGGAGAGGGACAGGCCCAAAAGTCCAAGACAGATACTCCAGTCAGGCTACACAGGAGGTTTAGTAAAATATATCATTAATGACTGGCTAAGTGTATCCTCCATATAAAATACCCTGAAAATATAACAAATTGAGATTGAAATGAACTGGCAGTAGGTCAAAGGTGGAACAATTCTTCACCGAGAAAGTACTGCAGTTTCTTTTTATTGTATATTTTGGGGGACTTTGATATTTTTTTTGACAGATTCCTATGGAGGCTTTAAATTATATATTGTAGATGCATGGTTGGACATTCCTATATATTGTTAAATTGTATATTGTTATCCAGGGCACATAAGTGGCAAATGACTTTCAACCTTGATAAGTGCAAAGTTATTAACATGGGAAAAGATAATAGAGAATTTAACTATGAAATGGATGGGCATTGGCTGAGCTCACTAGAGGATGAGAAAGATCTAGGAGTAGTAATAGATAAGTCATTAAGGTTTTCTAAGCAGTGTATTGAAGCAAGAAATAGGGCAAATAGAGTGCTGGGTTTTATTAAGAGAAATGTCAGTTACAAAAGTAAGGAGGTTATTCTTAAACTCTCTAACTCTTATGTTAGGCCACATCTAGAGTACTGTATACAGACATGGTCCCCACATTTTAGACACGATATTAACCTTCTTGAGTCAGTGCAACGGAGGGCAACAAAGATTATTAACATAACATAACATAACATAACATAATTACACGGATGACAAAAGCCACAAGGGCCTATCAAAGGTCATCCGCCTCCGTCAAAACCCACCCACAAAAAGCACCATCACCAGGGGAAGACAAAAGCAAAGTCCCCCACAATATAATATAACGGATGACAAAAGCCACAAGGGCTCATCATAGGTCATCCGAGTCAAGCGGCCTCTTTTTCAAGGCACCCAAACTCCCAGGAAAACTACATCCAGAGGATTGCATCCAGAAACAAGGGTATCACCAATCAAGGCTTGTCAAGAACTAAATCATGCAGCTATAGATATATACAAACAATATTAATATATACAAAACTTAGGAACCATCACAACCTTCCCTTCCCATAAACTCATCCAACCTACTCTTAAATACATTTAGATTTGGACTACCTACTACCCTCTGCGGCAATTTGTTCCAGAAGTCTACCACTCTATTGGTGAAAAAATACTTTCTTAAATCCAACCTACACCCTTGCTTTTTAATTTTCAAGTGGTGACCTCTAGTCCGATTTCCATCATCTAACTCAAAAAACTTGCTAACATCCAATTTATCTATCCCGGAAAAAATTTTAAAGAGCTCAATCATATCCCCTCTCACACACCTCCTTTCGAACGAGAACATATTTAATACCCTCAGTCTATCTTCATATTCAAGGTGCCTCAGGGAAGGAATAATCTTTGTTGCCCTCCGTTGCACTGACTCAAGAAGGTTAATATCGTGTCTAAAATGTGGGGACCATGCCTGTATACAGTACTCTAGATGTGGCCTAACATAAGAGTTATAGAGTTTAAGAATAACCTCCTTACTTTTGTAACTGACCTTTCTCTTAATAAAACCCAGCACTCTATTTGCCCTATTTCTTGCTTCAATACACTGCTTAGAAAACCTTAATGACTTATCTATTACTACTCCTAGATCTTTCTCATCCTCTACTGAGCTCAGCCAATGCCCATCCATTTCATAGTTAAATTCTCTATTATCTTTTCCCATGTTACTAACTTTGCACTTATCAAGGTTGAAAGTCATTTGCCACTTATGTGCCCAGGATAACAATTTATTTAAGTCCCCCTGCACCTTAAAATTATCATCAATATCTTTAACTACAGCTGCTAATTTGGTATCATCCGCAAAAATTGACACTTTATTATTAACTGCCTCCCCAAGATCGTTTATATAGATGACAAATAATAATGGACCGAGAACTGATCCCTGAGGAACCCCACTGATAACATCCCTCCACTCTGACTTTACACCATTTAGCACTACCCTTTGCTTCCTGTCTTTCAGCCACTCAGCTATCCAATTTGAAACACCCCCACATATCCCAATCATTTTTAATTTATGAACTAGTCTCCTGTGTGGTACCTTATCAAATGCTTTACTAAAATCTAAGTAAATTATATCTACATTCTCTCCCTTATCTACTTGATCTGTTACAAACTCCAGAAAGTCTAGTAAGTTAGTCAAACATGATCTACCTGATCTAAACCCATGCTGAGCATCGCTGATTAACCCCTCCCTCTCTAGATGTTGGCAAATCCCTTTTTTAACTATTTTCTCAAGAATTTTACAGACTACAGGAGTTAGGCTAACCGGTCTAAAGTTATTTGGATCCTCTTTACTACCCTTCTTGAAAATGGGGACTACATTCGCTCTCTTCCAATCATCGGGTATTTCTCCATATTCCAATGACCTAGTATATAACTTGTCCAGAGCTATTGAGATACTTTCTACCCCTTCCTTAAGTATCCTAGAATGAATATTATCAGGGCCGGAGGCCTTGGTAGTATCTAAATCACCTATTAGTCCTTTTATCATCCTCCGATCCACACAAATGTTAGTAAACACCTCTTTTCCTGACCTATGAGTACTATACATAGGACTATTTAGTTTCTCTTTTGTAAATACTGATGCAAAATGACCATTTAGTACCTCAACTATTTCCTCATCAGTTTCTCTCACAAACCCTTCATATTTGATAGGTCCTATTTTAACTCTGCCACACTTGTTATTAGTTTTATAGTAACTAAAGAACTTTCTAGGATCTTTGTTGCTATCCTGAGCTAATTTAATTTCTGACACCCTTTTGTTCTTCTTTATAATCTTATTTAACTCATTCCTAGCCATTCTATAATCACTTAAATTTTGAATATTATTTTCTACCTGTAATTTTTTATATGCCCTTTTCTTCTCTGAAATTTTTCTAGCTATCTCCTGATTCCACCATAATGGTTTCCTACTTTTGTTCCTAATGGCCTTCATTGGGATACATTGTTCTTGGACTACATTTATTATATGCTTGAAAGTATCCCACATCCCATAAGCATTTTTACCTCTGAATTCTATATCCCAGTCTACCAAATTTAGCAAGCTTTGAAGTTTTACATAATCTCCCTTATGAAAATTTGGAACTTTTTCAGCATTCTCAGTTATTTTACCCTTCTCAATTCCCAAGTTAAAACGAACTATCTGATGGTCACTATTTCCCAATGCTTCCCCAACAGTCAATTCTTGAACTAAATGATCACTGTTAGAAAGTACTAAATCTAATATATTGTCCCCCCTCGTTGGCTCATTAACAAATTGATTCAAAAAATTATCCTCAAAGCATTCTATGAACCTGCCACTTGTTCTATCCCTACCTATCATATTTTCCCAGTCCACAGAGTTTAAGTTGAAGTCCCCAATAATAACTGCATCTGTTTCACATCCCTTACTTATTTCCCTTATCATTAGTTCATCTATATCATCAGTCTGCCCAGGTGGCCTGTAAAAAGCTCCCAAATGCACCATTCTATTTTTACTGAACCTAATATCTATCCAAAGTGACTCAACTCCATCCTGCTTTATTGAAGTATTTAAACTTGAAACAATGTTGTTTTTTATATAGATAATTATTCCTCCACCAATCCTACCTGTCCTTTGACTAATGTACATATTATAGCCCTGAAAATCAAATTCACTTATAGTGTCACTAAATTCTATTTCATTAACCCATGATTCAGTAACGCATAATATATCTATATCCTCATTGCTAATATAACTAAATAGCTCATCCTTCTTGTTTCTAAGACTACGAGCATTTGTATAGAAACAATTTAACCCCCCTATCCCTGAAGCACCTCTTGAAACTTGAATGACCTCACCTCTATCGCCTTGGAACCTATTTCTGTTATGTGCCAAGTCCATTCTACTTTCAGTACTATAATGTCCTCTCATAATTCCCTGACCACTATTAGTATCTAGTTTCCCGCCCGCAAAGACCTAATAACACGATCATACTCCTCCCACAACACATCTACCCCCCTCCTACTCAAATGCAGTCCATCCATCGCATACATTTCTTTCATTCCAACAAACCTATCCCACACATCCACAAACATGACACCTTCCATCTCACACATCCTCCTCACATAATCATTCAGACCAATTGCACGAGACATCCATTCTACCCCAACATCCATTCTTGGAAGCACACCTGTCACAACACCTTTCATTCTACTTTCTTTCACCTTTTCAATCAACCTCTTGTACCTCTCACGTAACTCACATGCACCCACTTTCTTCACATCATTCACTCCTACATGTGTAATCACAACCGCATCCCTTGCACAGCCAGACACCAGTTCCTCATACCTATCAGACAGATCTCTCACTCCAGCACCCGGCAAACACACCCTCAAACCATTCAATCTACTTGCATTCAACTTCCTATCTAAATATCTAACTCGCGAATCACCCATCACAAGCACTTCAGTCAGACTCCTATTCCTAACCCCCACAGACCTAACTCCATCCCCACTCCTATTCTCATTCAAACTACCAGTCACTCGAACTGCACCCCCACCCCCATCAGTCATATCACTTCCAGTTACTCCCTCTCTTAGGGCACTGAATCTATTAGTCAAGCTAATAGGTTCTGTGTCCCTCTGACTCACACACCTATTCTCCCCCTGGCTAACCACCTCAACAGAGGCAACCCTATTCTCACAAAGAACAGGAGAAGCCTCCCTAGCTTCATGTTTCCTAACCACTCTCCACTGTCCCCCATCCTCACTAGGCCTATTTCTAACTAATCTAAGGGGGCTAACTTCACTATCACTAGAACTATCATATCCTACCTCCTCCACCGGCCCTCTACCTTCACCTGAAACATCTAACTGGCCTACCTCACCACCTAACCTATTCCCAAATCTAGGCCTAACACTAAGTTCCCTCCTGAGCTCAGCAACTAACCCCTCCAGCCTACATATCCTGTCTAAATCCTGCCTTCTCATCCCCTCTAAATCTACAATGCATTCACGCAGCCCACATACAACACATGTATACCCCTCACCTAATACACCACAACCAATGCATACATTCCGACACTCATGCTCACTTTCATCCCCAAACTCCATCACTTATTCAAACAAAGAAAGAATTTAAGTAGCAATAAGAAAAAAAAAAGAAGAGCAACTTAGCTTTGGCTGATTGTGGTGAGAAAAAAAAACAAAAAACAAACAAACTATAGAAAAATCTGAAAAATAGATCAACAGACTGAGAGCTCTATAAAACACGTGCTACCTGTTCGAAGGTCAGCACCTTGAATATGAAGATAGACTGAGGGTATTAAATATGTTCTCGTTCGAAAGGAGGTGTGTGAGAGGGGATATGATTGAGCTCTTTAAAAATTTTTCCGGGATAGATAAATTGGATGTTAGCAAGTTTTTTGAGTTACATGATGGAAATCGGACTAGAGGTCACCACTTGAAAATTAAAAAGCAAGGGTGTAGGTTGGATTTAAGAAAATATTTTTTCACCAATAGAGTGGTAGACTTCTGGAACAAATTGCCGCAGAGGGTAGTAGGTAGTCCAAATCTAAATGTATTTAAGAGTAGGTTGGATGAGTTTATGGGAAGGGAAGGTTGTGATGGTTCCTAAGTTTTGTATATATTACTATTGTTTGTATATATCTATAGCTGCATGATTTAGTTGTTGACAAGCCTTGATTGGTGATACCCTTGTTTCTGGATGCAATCCTCTGGATGTAGTTTTCCTGGGAGTGTGGGTGCCTTAAAAAAGAGGCCGTTTGACTCGGATGACCAATGATGAGCCCTTGTGGCTTTTGTCATCTGTTATATTATATTGTGGGGGACTTTGATTTTGTCTTCCCCTGGTGATGGTGCTCTTTGTGGGTGGGTTTTGACGGAGGCGGATGACCTTTGATAGGCCCTTGTGGCTTTTGTCATCTGTGTAACATAACATAAGTTATGATCTGACAAAATCCTATGGATGCATTATTTGGGTGGGATTTGACGGATGCGGATGACCTTTGATAGGCCCTTGTGGCTTTTGTCATCCGTTAAATTATGTTATGTTAATATACAATTTAACAATCCATAGGAATGTCCAACCATGCATCTTCAATATATAATTTAAAGCCTCCATAGGAGTCTGTCAAAAACAAAATCAAAGTCGCCCAAAATATACAATAAAAAGAAACTGCATCCACAGGAATAAGAACATAAGAAAAGAAGTCAAGAAACATATCCACATACCAAAAGTAAGAAATTACCCCTCCATCTCCTTATAATCATCCAATCTGTGCTTGAAAACATTCAACTTTGGGCTGTCTACAGTCTCAGGTGGCAAACTATTCCAAACATCCAGTCTGCACCTCTGTTTTTTAATCTTTAAGTGGTGGCCTCTAGTTCTATTACTACCTTGTAACTCAACTAACTTGCTGAAATCCAATTTATCCATCCCAGAAAAGATTTTAAAAAGCTCAATCATATCTCCCCTCACACACCTTCTTTCAAATGAAAACATATGTAATACTCTCAGTCTATCTTCATATTCAAGGTGCTTCAGGGATGGTATTATTTTTGTCGCCCTCCTTTGTACTGACTCTAATAAGTTTATATCATGTCTAAAATGTGGTGACCATGCCTGTATACAGTACTCTAAATGTGGCCTGACATAAGAGTTGTATAGTTTAAGGATGACCTCCTTACTCTTGTAGCTAACATTTCTTTTAATGTAACCTTACCAGTAAACTTACCAGCCCCGCTAGAGCTGGTTAAGCAGCATCCAATTGTCTTCTTGTTAATGGAGCAGGCAGCCTTCTCAGACTTATTCGTAGCTCCGAACATTCTTCAAATAATTTGCCAATTTTTTATTTGAATGAATTTATTGACTTTGCATAGACCGTTTGGTCATCTAAATTGTTCCATTCATCAATAACTCTTTGACTAAAGGAGAACTTTCTGATATTCAATCTTGATCTATCCTTAAAGATTTTCAGGCCATGACCTCTAGTTCTTCCTTCATCTATTATTGTAAAAAGATCTTCCTTTTTTAATCCCTCATAACCATGCATTATCTTAAAAATCTCTATTAAATCACTTCTATGTCATCTCATTTCCAATGTCATAAGATTACAACTTCTTAATCTATTTTCATATGATTCATTTCTTAAATCAGTTATCAGTTGGCTGTCTGGCTTTGTTCTGGAAGGTTGTCTTACAGGAAGCTCCTGATTCTCATTGTAAGATTGGGATATAATACTGATTTGGGTGTGTAGTTTTTCTTGTATTTATTTAATACATCAATCACTGTGTAATAAATACATTAGTGATTAATACTTTTGGAGAAGATAACTGGCAGCCATCCTGAGCAAGAATTTTTTGGGGGGTGACTGTTAACTTTTTCCTTAGTAAATTTCTGAGAGTATGGCCGTTTGTATAGATTGTGAGAGCATGCCGTTTGAAAGTAGTGTGTATGTGGTGTGTGATGCTTGTGGAGTTGAAAGGAGAGTGAATGTAACTGAATGCCGTGTGTGTTTTCTGGAAGGGGAGGTTAGGAGGTTGAGTGGGGAATGTAAGAGGTTGAATGATTTGGTGTTTGAGGTGAGAAGAGATGCAAGTGTGCGATTGAAGGGTGAGATTAGTGCTAAGAGGGTGGAAGATAGGGCTAGGACTGGGAACAGTGTGGAAGTTGTGAGTGATGATGAATGGTGGGTGAAAATGGATAGGATAGATAAGTTAGGACAGGTTAGGTGTGTGAATAAGAGGGACATAGAACCTGTTAGGTTGACTAACAGATTCAATGTCCTGAGAGAGGAAGAGTGTGAAAGTGATTTGCCTGGTGTGATTGTGGATGAAAGCAGGATGGGTGGTAGTGTGACTGAGAGCAGGAGGGAGGGTAATGTTAGGCCAAGACAGAATAGGAGAATGACTGAGGTGCTAGTGATGGGTGACTCTCAGATTAGGTATTTAGATAGGAAGTTGAGTGATAGCAAGTGGAAGGGAATGAGAGTTTGTCTGCCGGGTGCTGGTGTAAGTGATGTTTGTGAGAGGTATGATAGGCTGGTTTCTGGGTGTGAGAGGGATGCAGTTGTGATTACGCATGTGGGAGTTGTAGCGGGCCGAAAATATATCTCTAATCGCAATCGATAATTGATCCAACCCGCTTCCTACACTGTCCGGACGTGAGAAATCGGAGGAGAATGAAACGGATTGTATATACAGTCCCTTTACTTACAAAAAAGTACAATGATAGTTACAGTTATATTTACAGCAATTTATATTTACAAGGGAAGTGTGCACACTTCAAAATGAGGCTGGATTTCCCAATCCAAATACGATACCAACAGAGAATTTTATAACAGGCGAATACAACAAATTTACTTATATATCTACACAAAACATAAAAAAACACAACAACAACCGAACGGAAAAAAAATGGGCACGCGCTATCACTTGTGTGCTGGAGGTGGGTGGTAGTAGGCTAACTTAGAAGGAGGCAGGATTGTCAACGAAGGCGGGTATGGCGGTTCAGGTGGTTAGAGAGGCACGAAAGCCCTCCGTCTCAGGGCTGGGTGGAGCACTCGTCTAGAGAACCCCTCTTGCTATCAGTCCACACTTCCACTCTCTGTAGAAGAGATATATCCTCCTTTTATGACCCCTTTATTTATACATGGAAGGGAAACTAATAAGTGGGCATTACCCGAGTAAATTTATCGACTAGCTTACCTCTTTCCAGAATATGGCGCTTTGCTAAAAGAATATTATAAACAAAGTACAATTTTGATAAAAGATTATTTTAAGCAAAGTACAATCTGAGAAAGAGAAAACAATTAATACATGAAATCAAATACATATATATACAAAGAGAAAATATAAAAAAAACCTCATTCCCACTCACACACACATTCTTACAGAGGGAGGGAGAGGGTACTGAGAAAAGGGGTGGGAGAATGGCCCTTTTACACACACTCACATTCGCTCCACCACACCCCTCCTTCCTTAAGCCATTCGACCAGCTACTCACTAAACCCTTTCAATCACTCTTCACGGTACCACTTGTGCTCAATCGCACCCTTCTGCACCCATTCACACTCTTCTACTGGTCCCTGGCTACGCGTAGCAATTAGTCGGGGTTGTTCGTCAGTCGTCCTGTCAGTCTCATCGTCACTATTTATCATCTCATCAACCATACTCTTAGCCCTCATTACCAGTTCTCCCATCTCACGACAGAATTCTTTCATACTCTTCCGTTCAGAACCCTCACTCTTCATACCCCCATTCATCAGCTCCTCACTCACAGCTCTCATCCAACTCAAAGTACATTCTTGTGAAACAGACAGGTCACTCACATCCCCTGTATTCTCAACAGGCATACCAGAAACCCCTTCGACTGGTTCCCACCAGAAACCCCTTCGACTGGTTCCCACCAGAAACCTGAAAAATCAGCCACTTCATCATTCACTACATCAAACTCACCCCTACTATTACCATTCATAAAACCCGAAAAATCAGCCACACTAGGTTCATTCTGCCCAAACACACTATCATTCATACTGTTCCCAAAACCAGAAAAATCAGGCACAGGCAGCTCACTCACTCGTCTACTTATACCAGCCAAATCACTCACCTGTTTACGCAAAAACTCAATCTCCCTTTCAAGATCCCCCATACCAGAAACACTCTGCTCAGACTTACTTTCATTCGTACTTGCATTCTTCCTTTCACCCTTCTTTGTACGCTTTCTACTCCTCGAGACTAAGACTAGCTTTTTCCCAGACAGATCCATACTATCACATTCAATCTCATCACCATGCACTTTACCTCTCTCTCTACACAGTCCATACACCGGATGGCTCACCAGGTAGTCAGGAGGTTCTCTCCATCTCCTTAACTGACTCTGATGAGCCCGCACTCTCTCAGTCATGCCGTCATTCAAACTCTCCAAAACATACGTTACCCCATTTTCCCAAACTCTCACAACTCTATAAGGTCCATCAAACTTCTCACTCATCTTTGATACATTCAACCTACCCTTCACTTCTTTCACCTTCAATACTTTTGCACCTAATTCAAATGAATGGAACCTTTCATGCGCCTCACGCCATACACTCTGCTCACTTTCACTCGCCTTTCAAAATTCATCACAAACTGACATGGGGACATTCCAGTTGCACTATGCACAGTTGAATTATACGCCCACAACACTCTCCCCAGACACACATCCCAGTCATTCACTGTCGTACTCATCATTCTCAACATCTCACACAAGGTTCTTATAGTCCGTTCAGCCAATCCATTTGAAGACGGTACATACGGAGTTGTTCTCACATGTTCCACACCATTCTCTCTCAACATTTGCTCAAACACTTCCCCTACAAATTCAGGCCCATTATCACTCAGACATCTTCTAGGCTTCCATACACACATAGGAAAGAATAACTGCTCAACCACACGCGCAACAGTCACACTCCTTTTATCTCTCACAAGCGCTGCATACACAAACTTACTTTTATGATCAACCATCACAACCATACCAACATTCCCAGCACTTGTACGCGGCAAAGACACACAATCAATCACTACCAATTCAAACGGTTCTTTCGCATCAACTTTCAACATCGGTGGTTTCACTTGCACACCTTGCACCTTTCGCTTCTGACACCTTTCACACGTAGTTGCAACATCATTCACAACAGTTCTCAGAAACGGATGGAACACACGCTCCTTCATACACTCCCACAGCTTAAACTTACCCATATGCCCATAATTATCATGCACAACCTTCACCAGACCAATCATACCAACTAAGGACATCACAGGTACATACATATCATCACCACCCTTCACATGCCTCACAAAATATACAACATCCATACAAACAACAAAATCCTTAGCATACCTTTTAAAATCACTTAAACACTCTGGCCATTCATTCAAATCAACACGCATCATTACACACCTCTTCAACTCACTAACAAAAGGACACATCTCTTGCATCTCTAGAATATCATCATCACTTAAAATCTCATTCTCATCATCCATGACCAACTCATTCATGCCACAAAATTTGACAACATTCTTCGCACACTCATTCAACTTCATCACCTCACATTCACCTTTCATAAGACGATCCTTATCAGCATCCAAAGACAAATCATTCAATCTCATAAAGTCTACACCAAGCAAGAAACAACCAGGCATTTGCTCGCCTTTCAGAATCACAAAGTCATGCTTCACATTCACACCATTACCCAAACTCACTTTCAGACTAACCTGTTCCCATGCCACTATCATGCCATTCCCTAATCCACTTATGCGTAACTTCACAGGTTTATGCTCGCAACATCTAAACTCTTCATACTTACTCAGAATATTCTCATTCACTAAAGACACTTGCGCTCCAGTATCAATCAAACCACAGAACAACCTTTCACCAACTTTCACTCTCGCTTCCATCATATCAGGTCTACCATGTTCGCAATATACAGAAGGAACAAGCACACCAACATCAGCACTGATATCCACACTGTCATTAACTCCCATATCATCACTCAACACACACTCATCTTCATCCAGACAATCATTCTTCTCTCTTATATATGAACACTTTTCAATTGTAGTGCACACCGCTCAAACATTGCAGATGTACCACATTAGGATTCAAACCCTTCATCTTCTCATCCTTGTACACAATCGGCCTCTCACCACCAAAGTGCACATAAACAATCACTCCATACAAACGACTCACTACAATCAACACTTTCTGAAATGGCAGGACCCCTTGCATACACATCGCTCTCAATTCTTTCATGAAGTTCCGCACCTTTGCCATACCAATGCTTTCAGGCTTCCTACTCACTTCATTCATTACCTCCTTCCTTAAATCATCTACACTATCGGGCACTCTCACATCTACTCCATCACTCTTCAAATCTTGCAAACCATTCCATACACTCTCAAACAAGGAATCACCACCACCCTTACTCTCTTTTCCATTCATAATCCCTTTGGGCAAATACTCAGGATCACTCACTCCACACACATTTTCATCATTCATACCAGGATACCTTGACATCAAATCAGCCACTCCATTCCATTCACCAGGCACATACTCAATCACATAGTCAAAGTCACTCAAATCTTCCAAAGTCCTTGCAATCCTACTATCAGCCCACTTCATACACTGCAGATACACAAGAGGTTGATGATCGGTTTTTATCACAAACCTCACACCATACAAAAATGGACGCAACACTTTCGAACAATATCTTATCGCAGCCAGCTCTCGTTCCACAGTCGAATACTTTCGTTCTGCAACATTCATAGCCTTGGATACATACCCAATTATTCGCCTGACATTCTCTCCATTCAAACGCTGCTCTTGCATCAGAAAACCTCCCATACAATACCCACTCGCATCTGTATACAATTCAAGCATTTTAGCATTTACACTATAATCTGGGTAAGCTAATTCAACATCTTCATCCGCTGCCTCTTTCAGTCTCATACGCCTCATTCATCTTATCATTCCACTTGACAACCGTACTACCTTTCTTGCCCATCCACTTAGTCAGAGGCTTACTCACACCAGAACAATCACGTATAAACTTTCGCTGAAACTCAATCAAACCCAAAAATGACTTCAGTTGCTTCACAGTCACC
This sequence comes from Ceratothoa steindachneri, assembly GCA_963969495.1. NCBI lineage: Eukaryota > Metazoa > Arthropoda > Malacostraca > Isopoda > Cymothoidae > Ceratothoa > Ceratothoa steindachneri. Next base: position 1,232,735 of record OZ018322.1, read on the forward strand.
GGTTTAGGAAACATTCGCACCTTCTCAACATACCTCGATGATTTTCGCAATCCATTCTCACTCACCATATGCCCAAGGAATTCCACTTCTTTCGCAACCATTCACACTTAGCCAACCCAAAGCTGAGGTTCCGGAACTGGTAATGCGTCTTTGAGGAAGAGAAGGCAGTTTACTGGCCGGCTCTCCTCAGCAATGGGCATCTGGTAATACCCCCGTACCAGATCCAGCTTCGTAAACCACTCCATCCCATGCATACTATACACACACTCAGATACCACACACATCGGAAACCTTTCTTTCACAGTCCTTTCATTCACCTTTCGATAATCCACACACAGACGCAATCTTCCATCCGGCTTACGTACAGGTACAATTGGACTATTCCCTGCACTCTTGCTCTCTTCAATCACCCCCAATTGCTCCAATTCCAAACACTGCTCCTCAATCTCATCAGCAACCGGACGTGGGAAATGCCTCGGCTGCTGATAGATTGGGGAGTCCTCCTTCAGGACAATCTTGAATTCCAGGAGCTTTGCAACCCCGAAATCCAGATCACCCTTAGTGAGGGCTCCCTTTCGCTCAAATATCATTCGATACACATCCTCCCTTTCATACACAGTCAAACATCCATCCAATTTCACCATGTCCTTCACCTCATTATACATCCATTCACATGTCTTTTCATTCCCAACATTAACATAACATAATTACACGGATGACAAAAGCCACAAGGGCCTATCAAAGGTCATCCGCCTCCGTCAAAACCCACCCACAAAAAGCACCATCACCAGGGGAAGACAAAATCAAAGTCCCCCACATTATAATATAACTGATGACAAAAGTCACAAGGGCTCATCATAGGTCATCCGAGTCAAGCGGCCTCTTTTTCAAGGCACCCAAACTCCCAGGAAAACTACATCCAGAGGATTGCATCCAGAAACAAGGGTATCACCAATCAAGGCTTGTCAAGAACTAAATCATGCAGCTATAGATATATACAAACAATATTAATATATACAAAACTTAGGAACCATCACAACCTTCCCTTCCCATAAACTCATCCAACCTACTCTTAAATACATTTAGATTTGGACTACCTACTACCCTCTGCGGCAATTTGTTCCAGAAGTCTACCACTCTATTGGTGAAAAAATATTTTCTTAAATCCAACCTACACCCTTGCTTTTTAATTTTCAAGTGGTGACCTCTAGTCCGATTTCCATCATCTAACTCAAAAAACTTGCTAACATCCAATTTATCTATCCCAGAAAAATTTTTAAAGAGCTCAATCATATCCCCTCTCACACACCTCCTTTCGAACGAGAACATATTTAATACCCTCAGTCTATCTTCATATTAAAGGTGCCTCAGGGAAGGAATAATCTTGGTTGCCCTCCGTTGCACTGACTCAAGAAGGTTAATATCGTGTCTAAAATGTGGGGACCATGCCTGTATACAGTACTCTAGATGTGGGATACTTTCAAGCATATAATAAATGTAGTCCAAGAACAATGTATCCCAATGAAGGCCATTAGGAACAAAAGTAGGAAACCATTATGGTGGAATCAGGAGATAGCTAGAAAAATTTCAGAGAAGAAAAGGGCATATAAAAAATTACAGGTAGAAAATAATATTCAAAATTTAAGTGATTATAGAATGGCTAGGAATGAGTTAAATAAGATTATAAAGAAGAACAAAAGGGTGTCAGAAATTAAATTAGCTCAGGATAGCAACAAAGATCCTAGAAAGTTCTTTAGTTACTATAAAATTAATAACAAGTGTGGCAGAGTTAAAATAGGACCTATCAAATATGAAGGGTTTGTGAGAGAAACTGATGAGGAAATAGTTGAGGTACTAAATGGTCATTTTGCATCAGTATTTACAAAAGAGAAACTAAATAGTCCTATGTATAGTACTCATAGGTCAGGAAAAGAGGTGTTTACTAACATTTGTGTGGATCGGAGGATGATAAAAGGACTAATAGGTGATTTAGATACTACCAAGGCCTCCGGCCCTGATAATATTCATTCTAGGATACTTAAAGAAGGGGTAGAAAGTATCTCAATAGCTCTGGACAAGTTATATACTAGGTCATTGGAATATGGAGAAATACCCGATGATTGGAAGAGAGCGAATGTAGTCCCCATTTTCAAGAAGGGTAGTAAAGAGGATCCAAATAACTTTAGACCGGTTAGCCTAACTCCTGTAGTCTGTAAAATTCTTGAGAAAATAGTTAAAAAAGGGATTTGCCAACATCTAGAGAGGGAGGGGTTAATCAGCGATGCTCAGCATGGGTTTAGATCAGGTAGATCATGTTTGACTAACTTACTAGACTTTCTGGAGTTTGTAACAGATCAAGTAGATAAGGGAGAGAATGTAGATATAATTTACTTAGATTTTAGTAAAGCATTTGATAAGGTACCACACAGGAGACTAGTTCATAAATTAAAAATGATTGGGATATGTGGGGGTGTTTCAAATTGGATAGCTGAGTGGCTGAAAGACAGGAAGCAAAGGGTAGTGCTAAATGGTGTAAATAAGATTATAAAGAAGAACAAAAGGGTGTCAGAAATTAAATTAGCTCAGGATAGCAACAAAGATCCTAGAAAGTTCTTTAGTTACTATAAAACTAATAACAAGTGTGGCAGAGTTAAAATAGGACCTATCAAATATGAAGGGTTTGTGAGAGAAACTGATGAGGAAATAGTTGAGGTACTAAATGGTCATTTTGCATCAGTATTTACAAAAGAGAAACTAAATAGTCCTATGTATAGTACTCATAGGTCAGGAAACGAGGTGTTTACTAACATTTGTGTGGATCGGAGGATGATAAAAGGACTAATAGGTGATTTAGATACTACCAAGGCCTCCGGCCCTGATAATATTCATTCTAGGATACTTAAGGAAGGGGTAGAAAGTATCTCAATAGCTCTGGACAAGTTATATACTAGGTCATTGGAATATGGAGAAATACCCGATGATTGGAAGAGAGCGAATGTAGTCCCCATTTTCAAGAAGGGTAGTAAAGAGGATCCAAATAACTTTAGACCGGTTAGCCTAACTCCTGTAGTCTGTAAAATTCTTGAGAAAATAGTTAAAAAAGGGATTTGCCAACATCTAGAGAGGGAGGGGTTAATCAGCGATGCTCAGCATGGGTTTAGATCAGGTAGATCATGTTTGACTAACTTACTAGACTTTCTGGAGTTTGTAACAGATCAAGTAGATAAGGGAGAGAATGTAGATATAATTTACTTAGATTTTAGTAAAGCATTTGATAAGGTACCACACAGGAGACTAGTTCATAAATTAAAAATGATTGGGATATGTGGGGGTGTTTCAAATTGGATAGCTGAGTGGCTGAAAGACAGGAAGCAAAGGGTAGTGCTAAATGGTGTAAAGTCAGAGTGGAGGGATGTTATCAGTGGGGTTCCTCAGGGATCAGTTCTCGGTCCATTATTATTTGTCATCTATATAAACGATCTTGGGGAGGCAGTTAATAATAAAGTGTCAATTTTTGCGGATGATACCAAATTAGCAGCTGTAGTTAAAGATATTGATGATAATTTTAAAGTGCAGGGGGACTTAAATAAATTGTTATCCTGGGCACATAAGTGGCAAATGACTTTCAACCTTGATAAGTGCAAAGTTATTAACATGGGAAAAGATAATAGAGAATTTAACTATGAAATGGATGGGCATTGGCTGAGCTCAGTAGAGGATGAGAAAGATCTAGGAGTAGTAATAGATAAGTCATTAAGGTTTTCTAAGCAGTGTATTGAAGCAAGAAATAGGGCAAATAGAGTGCTGGGTTTTATTAAGAGAAATGTCAGTTACAAAAGTAAGGAGGTTATTCTTAAACTCTATAACTCTTATGTTAGGCCACATCTAGAGTACTGTATACAGGCATGGTCCCCACATTTTAGACACGATATTAACCTTCTTGAGTCAGTGCAACGGAGGGCAACAAAGATTATTCCTTCCCTGAGGCACCTTGAATATGAAGATAGACTGAGGGTATTAAATATGTTCTCGTTCGAAAGGAGGTGTGTGAGAGGGGATATGATTGAGCTCTTTAAAATTTTTTCCGGGATAGATAAATTGGATGTTAGCAAGTTTTTTGAGTTAGATGATGGAAATCGGACTAGAGGTCACCACTTGAAAATTAAAAAGCAAGGGTGTAGGTTGGATTTAAGAAAGTATTTTTTCACCAATAGAGTGGTAGACTTCTGGAACAAATTGCCGCAGAGGGTAGTAGGTAGTCCAAATCTAAATGTATTTAAGAGTAGGTTGGATGAGTTTATGGGAAGGGAAGGTTGTGATGGTTCCTAAGTTTTGTATATATTAATATTGTTTGTATATATCTATAGCTGCATGATTTAGTTCTTGACAAGCCTTGATTGGTGATACCCTTGTTTCTGGATGCAATCCTCTGGATGTAGTTTTCCTGGGAGTTTGGGTGCCTTGAAAAAGAGGCCGCTTGACTCGGATGACCTATGATGAGCCCTTGTGGCTTTTGTCATCCGTTATATTATATTGTGGGGGACTTTGCTTTTGTCTTCCCCTGGTGATGGTGCTTTTTGTGGGTGGGTTTTGACGGAGGCGGATGACCTTTGATAGGCCCTTGTGGCTTTTGTCATCCGTGTAATTATGTTATGTTATGTTATGTTATGTTATGTTATCAGTGGGGTTCCTCAGGGATCAGTTCTCGGTCCATTATTATTTGTCATCTATATAAACGATCTTGGGGAGGCAGTTAATAATAAAGTGTCAATTTTTGCGGATGATACCAAATTAGCAGCTGTAGTTAAAGATATTGATGATAATTTTAAAGTGCAGGGGGACTTAAATAAATTGTTATCCTGGGCACATAAGTGGCAAATGACTTTCAACCTTGATAAGTGCAAAGTTATTAACATGGGAAAAGATAATAGAGAATTTAACTATGAAATGGATGGGCATTGGCTGAGCTCAGTAGAGGATGAGAAAGATCTAGGAGTAGTAATAGATAAGTCATTAAGGTTTTCTAAGCAGTGTATTGAAGCAAGAAATAGGGCAAATAGAGTGCTGGGTTTCATTAAGAGAAATGTCAGTTACAAAAGTAAGAAGGTTATTCTTAAACTCTATAACTCTTATGTTAGGCCACATCTAGAGTACTGTATACAGGCATGGTCCCCACATTTTAGACACGATATTAACCTTCTTGAGTCAGTGCAACGGAGGGCAACAAAGATTATTCCTTCCCTGAGGCACCTTGAATATGAAGATAGACTGAGGGTATTAAATATGTTCTCGTTCGAAAGGAGGTGTGTGAGAGGGGATATGATTGAGCTCTTTAAAATTTTTTCCGGGATAGATAAATTGGATGTTAGCAAGTTTTTTGAGTTAGATGATGGAAATCGGACTAGAGGTCACCACTTGAAAATTAAAAAGCAAGGGTGTAGGTTGGATTTAAGAAAATATTTTTTCACCAATAGAGTGGTAGACTTCTGGAACAAATTGCCGCAGAGGGTAGTAGGTAGTCCAAATCTAAATGTATTTAAGAGTAGGTTGGATGAGTTTATGGGAAGGGAAGGTTGTGATGGTTCCTAAGTTTTGTATATATTAATATTGTTTGTATATATCTATAGCTGCATGATTTAGTTGTTGACAAGCCTTGATTGGTGATACCCTTGTTTCTGGATGCAATCCTCTGGATGTAGTTTTCCTGGGAGTTTGGGTGCCTTGAAAAAGAGGCCGCTTGACTCGGATGACCTATGATGAGCCCTTGTGGCTTTTGTCATCCGTTATATTATATTGTGGGGGACTTTGATTTTGTCTTCCCCTGGTGATGGTGCTTTTTGTGGGTGGGTTTTGACGGAGGCGGATGACCTTTGATAGGCCCTTGTGGCTTTTGTCATCCGTGTAATTATGTTATGTTATGTTATGTTATGTTATGGCCTAACATAAGAGTTATAGAGTTTAAGAATAACCTCCTTACTTTTGTAACTGACATTTCTCTTAATAAAACCCAGCACTCTATTTGCCCTATTGCTTGCTTCAATATACTGCTTAGAAAACTTTAATGACTTATCTATTACTACTCCTAGATCTTTCTCATCCTCTACTGAGCTCAGCCAATGCCCATCCATTTCATAGTTAAATTCTCTATTATCTTTTCCCATGTTAATAACTTTGCACTTATCAAGGTTGAAAGTCATAGGCCACTTATGTGCCCAGGATAACGATTTATTTAAGTCCCCCTGCACTTTGAAATTATCATCAATATCTTTAACTACAGCTGCTAATTTGGTATCATCTGCAAAAATTGACACTTTATTATTAACTGCCTCCCCAAGATCGTTTATATAGATGACAAATAATAATGGACCGAGAACTGATCCCTGAGGAACCCCACTGATAACATCCCTCCACTCTGACTTTACACCATTTAGCACTACCCTTTGCTTCCTGTCTTTCAGCCACTCAGCTATCCAATTTGAAACACCCCCACATATCCCAATCATTTTTAATTTATGAACTAATCTCCTATGTGGTACCTTATCAAATGCTTTACTAAAATCTAAGTAAATTATATCTACATTCTCTCCCTTATCTACTTGATCTGTTACAAACTCCAGAAAGTCTAGTAAGTTAGTCAAACATGATCTACCTGATCTAAACCCATGCTGAGCATCGCTGATTAACCCCTCCCTCTCTAGATGTTGGCAAATTCCTTTTTTAACTATTTTCTCAAGAATTTTACAGACTACAGGAGTTAGGCTAACCGGTCTAAAGTTATTTGGATCCTCTTTACTACCCTTCTTGAAAATGGGGACTACATTCGCTCTCTTCCAATCATTGGGTATTTCTCCATATTCCAGTGACCTAGTATATAACTTCTCCAGAGCTATTGAGATACTTTCTACCCCTTCTTTAAATATCCTAGAATGAATATTATCAGGGCCGGAGGCCTTGGTAGTATCTAACTCACCTATTTGTCCTTTTATCATCCTCCGATCCACACTAATGTTAGTAAACACCTCTTTCCCTGACCCTTGAGTACTATACATAAGACTATTTAGTTTCTCCTTTGTAAATACTGATGCAAAATGACCATTTAGTACCTCAACTATTTCCTCATCAGTTTCTCTCACAACCCCTTCATATTTGATAGGTCCTATTTTAACTCTGCCAGACTTGTTATTAATTTTATAGTAACTAAAGAACTTTCTATGATCTTTGTTGCTATCCTAAGCTAATTTAATTTCTGACCCCCTTTTGTTCTTCTTTATAATCTTATTTAACTCATTACTAGTCATTCTATAATCACTTAAATTTTGAATATTATTTTGTACCTGTAATTTTTTGTATGCCCTTTTCTTCTCTGAAATTTTTCTAGCTATCTCCTGATTCCACCATAATGGTTTCCTACTTTTGTTCCTAATGGCCTTGATTGGGATACATTTTTCTTGGACTACATTTATTATATGCTTGAAAGTATCCCACATCCTATAAGCATTTTTACCTCTGAATTCTACATCCTAGTCTACCAAATTTAGCAAGCTTCGAAGTTTTACATAATCTCCCTAATGAAAATTTGGAACTTTTTCAGCATTCTCGGTTATTTTACCCTTCTCAATTCCCAAGTTAAAACGAACTATCTGAAGGTCACTATTTCCCAATGCTTCCCCAACACTCAATTCTTGAACTAAATGATCACTGTTAGAAAGTACTAAATCTAATATATTGTCCCCCCTCGTTGGCTCATTAACAAATTGATTAAAAAAATTATCCTCAAAGCATTCTATGAACCTGCCACTTGTTCTATCCCTACCTATCATATTTTCCCAGTCCACAGAGTTTAAGTTGAAGTCCCCAATAATAACTGCATCTGTTTCACATCCCTTACTTATTTCCCCTATAATTAGTTCATCCATATCATCAGTCTGCCCAGGTGGCCTGTAAAAAGCTCCCAAATGCACCATTCTATTTTTACTGAACCTAATATCTATCCAAAGTGACTCAACTCCATCCTGCTTTATTGAAGTATTTAAACTTGAAACAATGTTGTTTTTTATATAGATAATTATTCCTCCACCAATCCTACCTGTCCTTTGACTAATGTACATATTATAGCCCTGTAAATCAAATTCACTTATAAGTGTCACTAAATTCTATTTCATTAACCCATGATTCAGTAATGGATAATATATCTAAATCCTCATTGCTAATATAACTAAATAGCTCATCCTTCTTGTTTCTAAGACTACGAGCATTTGTATAGAAACAATTTAACCCCCCTATCCCTGAAGCGCCTCTTGAAACTTGAATGAACTCACCTCTATTGCCTTGGAACCTATTTCTGTTATGTGCCAAGTCCATTCTACTTTCAGTACTATAATGTCCTCTCATAATTCCCTGACCACTATTAGTATCTAGTTTCCCACCCGCAAAGACCTAATAACACAATCATACTTCTCCCACAACACATCTACCCCCCTCCTACTCAAATGCAGTCCATCCATCGCATACATTTCTTTCATTCCAACAAACCTATCCCCACATCCACAAACATGACACCTTCCATCTCACACATCCTCCTCACATAATCATTCAGCCCAATTGCACGAGACATCCATTCTACCCCAACATCCATTCTTGGAAGCACACCTGTCACAACACCTTTCATTCTACTTTCTTTCACCTTTTCAATCAACCTCTTGTACCTCTCACGTAACTCACATCATTGACTCCTACATGTGTAATCACAACCGCATCCCTTGCACAGCCAGACACCAGCTCCTCATACCTATCAGACAGATCTCTCACTACAGCACCCGGCAAACACACCCTCAAACCATTCAATCTACTTGCATTCAACTTCCTATCTAAATATCTAACTCGCGAATCACCCATCACAAGCACTTCAGTCAGACTCCTATTCCTAACCCCCACAGACCTAACTCCATCCCCACTCCTATTCTCATTCAAACTACCAGTCACTCTACCTCCACCCCCACCCCCATCAGTCATATCACTTCCAGTTACTTCCTCTCTTAGGGCACTGAATCTATTAGTCAAGCTAATAGGTTCTGTGTCCCTCTGACTCACACACCTATTCTCTCCCTGGCTAACAACCTCAACAGAGGCAACCCTATTCTCACAAAGAACAGGAGAAGCCTCCCTAGCTTCACATTTCCTAACCACTCTCCACTGTCCCCCATCCTCACTAGGCCTATTTCTAACTAATCTAAGGGGGCTAACTTCACTATCACTAGAACTATCATATCCTACCTCCTCCACCGGCCCTCTACCTTCACCTGGAACATCTAACTGGCCTACCTCACCACCTAACCTATTCCCAGCTCTAGGCCTAACACTAAGTTCCCTCCTGAGCTCAGCAACTAATCTCTCCAGCCTACATATCCTGTCTAAATCCTGCCTTCTCATCCCCTCTAAATCTACAATGCATTCACGCAGCCCACATACAACACATGTATACCCCTCACCTAATACACCACAACCAATGCATACATTCCGATACTCATGCTCACTTCCATCCCCAAACTCCATAACTTATTCAAACAAAGAAAGAACTTAAGTAGTAATAAGAAAAAAAAAGAAGAGCAACTTAGCTTTTGCTGATTGTGGTGAGAAAAAAAAAAAACTGTAGAAAAATCTGAAAAATAGATCAACACAACAGACTGAGAGCTCTATGAAACACATGCTACCTGTTCGAAGGTCAGGGAAAATGATGGAATCTATTATAGCAAGGAATATTAGAGATCACTTGTATAAGCATAAGTTGATAAAAGAATCACAGCATGGCTTTAGTAAGGGTAAATCCTGTCTGACTAATTTGCTGTCTTTTTATAGTAAGGTGTATGAAGCAGCATATAATGATGAAAACTATGATATTTTATACTTGGACTTTAGTAAGGCTTTTGATCGAGTGCCACACTTACGGCTTCTGAGCAAAGTTAAAGCACACGGGATCGATGGCAGTATATTTAGGTGGATTCAGTCATGGCTTGGTGACAGACAGCAAAGAGTTAGTATAGATGGAGTCAAATCTGAGTGGGGGTGTGTTAGCAGTGGAGTTCTGCAAGGATCTGTTTTGGGTCCCTTGCTATTCTTAATTTATATTAATGATCTTGACATAGGTATAAGTAGTGACCTGAGTAAATTTGCTGATGATACTAAGCTAGGTAGGGCCATTAGGGCTGATTCTGATGCTGTTGTAATGCAGGAGGAATTGACCATTCTGTCCAATTGGGCCGAGAAATGGCAAATGAAGTTTAACATAGACAAATGTAGTGTACTTAGTATAGGTAGAAATAATCCATTGAATAGTTATAAATTAAATGGGAGAATTTTAGAGAGGACCGATTGTGAGAGGGACCTGGGTATTTTGGTAAGTTCAGACCTTCGTCCTAGAAAGCAATGTCTAAATGCTAAGAATAAAGCTAATAGGATATTGGGATTCATTAGGAGGAGTGTAAGCAATAAGAGTGCTGAAGTCATTCTAAAACTGTATCTGGTGCTAGTTAGGCCTCATCTAGACTATGCAGTACAATTTTGGTCACCATATTATAGGAAGGATATTGATTTGCTTGAGTCTGTGCAGAGAAGGATGACAAAGATGATTGGTGAGCTAAGGAACTTACCTTATGGTGAAAGGCTCAGAAAACTAAATCTACATACATTGGAAAGGAGAAGAGTCAGAGGGGAATTGATTGAAGTCTTCAAATGGGTAAAAGGATATAATAAAGGGGATCTGGGTAAGGTTCTTATACTTAGTGAACATGACAGGACACGTAGCAATGGGTTTAAGCTTGATAAGTATAGGTTTAGGAAGGAGATTGAGAGGAATTGGTTTACAAATCGTGTGGTAGATGAATGGAATAGGCTCACTAGACATGTGATAGAAGCCGCCTCTCTGGGTAGTTTTAAGAATAGATTAGATAAATATATGGATGAAGCTGCTAGATGGGACTGACTTTTTTTTTATGTACATATGTATATATTTTTCTAAGGAGTGGGGAGATTATATTTTGCGGTTGCATAAATGGACATAATCCTCTGGATGCATTTTATGTATATTGTAGATTAGATCTGACGAACTCCTGTAAAGGGTGACAATGTTGATGACTTTTCTCTGTGTGTTGACTGGAACAGGAGCTGCCAAGTGTAGGCCATGAATGGTCTTTTGCAGTCTCCTTCTTTTCTTATGTTCTTATGTTCTTTTTAACTATGAAATGGATGGGCATTGGCTGAGCTCAGTAGAGGATGAGAAAGATCTAGGAGTAGTAATAGATAAGTCATTAAGGTTTTCTAAGCAGTGTATTGAAGCAAGAAATAGGGCAAATAGAGTGCTGGGTTTTATTAAGAGAAATGTCAGTTACAAAAGTAAGGAGGTTATTCTTAAACTCTATAACTCTTATGTTAGGCCACATCTAGAGTACTGTATACAGGCATGGTCCCCACATTTTAGACACGATATTAACCTTCTTGAGTCAGTGCAACGGAGGGCAACAAAGATTATTCCTTCCCTGAGGCACCTTGAATATGAAGATAGACTGAGGGTATTAAATATGTTCTCGTTCGAAAGGAGGTGTGTGAGAGGGGATATGATTGAGCTCTTTAAAATTTTTTCCGGGATAGATAAATTGGATGTTAGCAAGTTTTTTGAGTTAGATGATGGAAATCGGACTAGAGGTCACCACTTGAAAATTAAAAAGCAAGGCTGTAGGTTGGATTTAAGAAAATATTTTTTCACCAATAGAGTGGTAGACTTCTGGAACAAATTGCCGCAGAGGGTAGTAGGTAGTCCAAATCTAAATGTATTTAAGAGTAGGTTGGATGAGTTTATGGGAAGGGAAGGTTGTGATGGTTCCTAAGTTTTGTATATATTAATATTGTTTGTATATATCTATAGCTGCATGATTTAGTTCTTGACAAGCCTTGATTGGTGATACCCTTGTTTCTGGATGCAATCCTCTGGATGTAGTTTTCCTGGGAGTTTGGGTGCCTTGAAAAAGAGGCCGCTTGACTCGGATGACCTATGATGAGCCCTTGTGGCTTTTGTCATCCGTTATATTATATTGTGGGGGACTTTGATTTTGTCTTCCCCTGGTGATGGTGCTTTTTGTGGGTGGGTTTTGACGGAGGCGGATGACCTTTGATAGGCCCTTGTGGCTTTTGTCATCCGTGTAATTATGTTATGTTATGTTATGTTAAAATTTTGTATTTCTGGTCCCTATCCTTCACTTTTACAAACATCATCCTTGGTTTATTTCTATAATTTTCCTTCTTCGGCAACCTTTTTGCCTCAACTACATCAATATTTCCGACTTGTAAAATATCCCAAAGTTTATTCAATATATCCCTGTCATCATTCGCATTCTGCAAATCCTTTTTATTAATTTCCCTCATGTCCATCTCACTAATTTGTTTCATATTCTTTATTATCAAGCAATTCTCTTTTTCTTGTCTTCTTCTATTTTTAAAAAACTCTTCTCTAGCTATTTTCTTTATATTTCCTCTGAACTCTTCATTTTTTATCTGAATCACATCTTCAACCTTATTATCAATTTCATCTACCTTTTTTTCTATTTCATCATTTTTTGTTTTAAGTTCAGTTACCAACTTTAAGACATCTACAGCCTTTGAGTCACAGTTTGAGCAAAACCAGTGAGTTTTGTCTTTCACAATTGTTTTCAAAGCATTGTACACATCATCCTCAATTTTCTCACAAAGTGTATGGAACCAAAGTCCACAATATTCACAATGTAAAGCAGGTTCTGACTGTTTCACATTAATTTTACATTTTCTACATAAATCTGAATTTTTTGTTCTTTTATTCACCATTTTGCAATATCAAGCTTTGTTAAAATAATTTTAGCAAAGAAACTATCACAGATTGTTATCAGGTATTTTGATAAAAGATTATTCTAAACCTAGCACCCTATTTGCTCTATTTTTTGCCTCAATACACTGCTCTGAAAATTTCAGCGACCTATCTACTACTACTCCTAAGTCCTTCTCATCTTCAACTGAATTAACCCAATACCCATCCATCTCATAGCTAAATTCCCTATTATCTCTCCCCATGTTAATAACTTTGCATTTATTAAGGTTAAAAGTCATCTGCCACTTCTGAGCCCAAGCTAACAACTTATCTAAGTCACCCTGCACTTTAAAGCTACCCTCAACCTCTTTGACTACAGCTGCTAATTTAGTGTCATCAGCAAAAATTGATACTTTGCTATTCACACCTTGCCCAAGATCATTTACATAGATTATTTACCTTGAATTTACCTTGAATCCCGTTCGATAGGTACCCTCTTGGGTAATGAGACCGTACTGTTGTTTTTAGTTGTTGTATGCAGAACGGATTTTTCAATATGTGAATATATAACTGTGTAGGTCTTTGTGGTTTTTCCATTCTTTTTCTAATCTTGACTTAAAGATATTTACAGTTTTGCTGGTTACAGTTTCTGTTGAGAGTTTGTTCCACATTGAAGTGACTCTTGTCGGGAAGAAATTGGCTCTTGGACCGGACGAGTTCTACACTTGGTCATAAAGTAGTGTCCTCTTGTGTTAGTCGAGAGACCCGGAGCAAACATTGACCTGTCGCACAGCTTACAATGGTTTCCTATTTGCAGTTCATCATGTCCATGTGAAATCTTATATAGTTGCATTATAAATAATAAAGGGCCTAAAACTGATCCCTGAGGTACGCCACTAATAACATTCCTCCACTCTGACCTCACTCCATTCAGTACAACTCTGTTTCCTATTTTTCAGCCATTCAGTTATCCAATTTAAAACATTCCCACATATCCCATGCAGCTTTAAATTAAGAACTAGTCTTCTATGTGGAACCTTATCAAAAGCTTTGCTGAAATCTAAGTAGATCACATCAACTTTCTCACCCCTATCTAATTCTTTAGTTACATAATCCATAAAATCCAGTAAATTAGTTAAACACGATCTACCTTTTCTAAAACCATGCTGAGCATCATTAATTAACCTGATACTCTCTAGATGATCAGAAATTCCCTTCTTAACCATCTTCTCAAGAATTTTACAGACTATAGAAGTTAAGCTTACTGGTCTAAAGTTATTTGGGTCCTCTTTGCTTCCCTTTTTAAAAATTGGCACTACATTTGCAAATTTCCAATCATTTGGTATTTCTCCAGACTCTAGTGATCTAATAAATATCTTCTCAAGAGCTACTGCAATACTTTCTACACCTTCTTTGAGTATCCTAGAATGAATGTTGTCAGGGCCAGATGCCTTACTAGTATTTAACTGCATTATAAGCCCTTTATCACTACTTCCCTTGACCTAGAATTATCATCAATTAATCTAACTGGTTTCTCTTCTGTGAATACTGAAGCAAAATGATCATTAAGAACCTCTATTATTTCCTCATTAGATTCTTTTAAAACCCCTTCATATTTAATAGGCCCTATTTTAGCACTGTTAGATTTATTATTGATTCTATAATAGCTAAAGAATTTTTTAGGATCTTTATTATTATTTTTAGCTAAATTAATTTCTGCTGTCCTTTTGGTCTTCTTAATAATCTTATTTAGTTCATTTCTGGTTGACCTATAATGGTTTAAATTATCTAAACTACTCTCACTTCGTAATCTCTGGTATGCCATTTTTTCTCTGAAACTTTATTAGCTATTTCTTGATTTCACCATAATGGTTTCCTACATTCCTTCCTAATAGACTTCATCGGAATACACTGTTCCTGAACCATGTTTAATATAGTCTTAAAAATATCCCACATCTCATAAGTATTCTTTCCATGGAATTCTATATGCCACCTAATCTGATTTAGCATGCTGCGTAATTTATCGTAATCTTCCCTATAAAAATTTGGAATTTTTGTGGAGTTTGTCGTTGTTCTACCCTTAACTATTTGCAAATTAAACCGAATCATCTGATGATCACTGTTTCCCAATGATTCCCCTACACTCAATCCTTGAACTAAGTGATCATCATTTGAAAGAATTTGATGTAATATATTGGCACCCATTGTTGGCTTATTAACAAATTAGGTAAAAAAGTTATCCTCAAAACACTCCATAAACTTACAACTTGCTCTATCTCTTCCTATCATATTTTCCCAGTCTACAGAAGTTAAATTAATGTCACCAAGAATAACTGTATCTTTTTTGCATCCTTTACTTATTCCCTAATCATTAACTCATCGATGCAATCAGTCTGTCCTGGTGGTCTATAAAAAGCTCCCAAGTGTATTTTCCTATTTTTACCAACCTTAATATCTATCCATAATGATTCACGTTCTCCTTGCTTTATAGAGTTATTTAGATTTGAAGAAATGCTATTTCTGATATAAATAATCAACCCACCACCAGTCCTATCTCTCCTTTGACTAATGTACATAGTATAACCTTCTAGTTCAAATTCACTGACATTATCATTAAATATATTTTTATTAACCCATGATTCAACTATACATATTATATCTATATCTTCATGAATGATGTAACTAAATAATTCATCCCTCTTATTTCTAAGACTACGAGCATTTTTGTAAAGACAACTCAGCCCACCTATTCCTGAAGAACCTGAGGGCCTATCTCCTTTGCATCTCCTTTCTCTCCTTCCCCGACTCTGTACTCTTGTATTTCCCTGACTACTATCACTACTCAAGTAATTTAACCCTAAAGCACTTCCATTAGCCTGCCTACCTTCTACAAATCTGTGTTTGCTTCCTTTCCCTGCCTCACTTTGAGCAATTAAATTTCTCTGACCACTATCAAACCTAGTTTCTCGCCTCTAAAGATCTAATAACACTATCTAATTCCCGCCACAAAACCTCAACCCCATCTCGGCTCAGATGGAGTCCATCCATTGCATACAAACCCTTATTCCCATAAAACCCACTCCAAACATCTGCAAACACCAATCCTGACTCCTTGCACAAACCTTTCACATATTCATTCAACCCCATTGCACGAAACAACCATTCCATCCCCACATCCATTCTCGGAAGCACACCTGATACAACGCCTTTTACTCTACTTTCACACATCCTTTCAATCATACTTTTATACCGCTGTCGTAACTCACAAGTACCCACCTTCTTTACATCATTTACTTCGACATATGTAATCACAACTGCTTCCCTCTCACACCCAGACACCAACCTATCATACCTCTTATACACATCATTTACACCAGCACCCGGCAGACAAACTCTCACTCCCTTCCATTTACTTTCACTCAACTTCCTATCTAAATACCTAATCTGAGAGTCACCCATCACAATCACCTCAGTCATTCTCCTATTCTCTCTAGGCCTAGTATTACCCTCCCTCCTGCTCTCACTCACTCAACCTCCTATTCTACTTTCAGGCACGGCCACACCAGACAAATCTCTTTCAAATTCTTCCTCTCTCAGGGCATCAAATCTGTTAGTTAGTCTAACAGGTTCCATGTCCCTCTCATTCACACACCTAACCTGTCCTAACTTATCTATTCTGTTCACTTTCACCCACCACTCATCATCACTTACTTCACTTACTGCTTTCTCTCCAGTCCCTGTTCTAGGCCTAACTTCCTCCCTCCTGGTCCCAATCTGACTCTTCAAACGTACACTTGCATCTCTTCTCACTTCAGACACTAAATCGTTCAGTCTCAAGCATTCCGTAGGTAATTGACTCACCTCCTCAGTCAAAGCACATACACGGCACTCAGACACATTCACTCTCCTCTCTACACCACAGACATCGCACACTACATACACACTACTTTCAAAAGGCATACTCTCTACATCCAAACAGTCAGCCATACTTAAACAAGAACAATAATAGAAACAAAAACTTACAAACAACAAGAATTTGACCCGAATTTGTGAGCGCAAGTTTAAAACCTGCTAATCAAGATGGCCACCGAATTAAACAAAAGTCACTTTCTCACCAAAACAAAATAACCACAATTTAACTTTGTTATATTAACCAAATATATGATCTAATAACTTAATATTTATGTTTGTCACTCACCAAAGTATATCAAATAATCAAAATATTCTGAGAGCTCTACGAAACACGTGCCACCTGTTCGAAGGTAGGTTCTGGAGAGAGTTGTTGCTTCACACATCAAGAGTCACATGGTGGCCTGTAACATTGATGAAACCTATCAATCTGCCTCCATCCTCGTTCTACTCGACCTCTCCTCTGCCTTCGATACTATTGACCATACCGTCCTACTTGATCGTCTCCACTCTTTCCTCGGCATATCAGGCACCATGCTTGACTGGTTCCGCTCTTACCTTTCATCTCGTACCCAATCCGTTGTGATTGATGACGTTTCATCCGACTCTACCCCCATTCGCTTTGGAGTGCCACAAGGCTCTGTCCTTGGTCCTCTACTATTTCATATCTACCTTCTCCCTCTTAGTTCCCTTCTCCGTAATCTCAGTCTATCCTTCCACCTATATGCTGATGACACTCAAATTTTTGTTTCCTCATCCCCCTACGTCTCTTGCCTTCTCCCCCCTCTTGAATTTCCATTGAATTTCCATTCTCATCTCAGCACAATGTGCGCTCTGGGAAGGCTTCAGGCCTTGAAGAGCGCATTATAAAAGACATTATTATTATTATTATTAGTTTTTTAATGTTCTACCTTTCACTATTCCCAAGTTAAAATGATCCATCTGATGATTTCTATTTCCCAATCCTCCCCCTACAGTCAATTCCTGAACTAAGTGATCATCATTTGAAAGAACCAGATCTAATATATTGTAGCCCCTTGTTGACTCATTAACAAATTGAGTAAAAAAAAGTATCCTCAAAGCATTCTATAAACTTACAACCTGCTCTATCCCTTCCTATCATATTTTCCCAGTCCACATAATTTAAATTGAAGTCACCAAGAATAACTGTATCTACTTCACATCCTTTCCTTATTTTCCTGATCATTAGCTCATCAATACAGTCAGTCTGTCCAGGTGGTCTGTAAAAGGCTCCTAAGTGTATTATCCTATTTATACTGACCCTAATATCTATCCACAGTGACTCAACTTCTTATTTTATAGAATTATTTAGATTTGAAGAAATGCTATTTCTGATATAAATAATCAACCTACCACCCATCCTATCTCTCCTTTGACTAGTGTACATATAACCCTGTAGTTCAATTTACTCACATTGTCATTAAATTTATTTTTATTAACCCATGATTCTATTACACATTATATCTATATGTTCATCAATAATATAACTAAATAACTCATCTTATTTCTAAGACTACGAGCATTGGTATTGAGACAACTCAGCCCTCCTAACCCTGAAGCACCTCCTTTAGAATATATACCTTCCACTCTATCTCCTCTGCATCTCTTTCCTTTTCCTGACCCACCCTGTACTCTTATATTTCCCTGACCACTATCTGTAACTAGTTTCCCACTTGCAAAGACCCAACGACACTATATAACTCATGCCACAACAGTCAACCCCAGCCTGGCTTAGATGGAGTCCATCCAATGCCATATTAACATAAAACCCATTCTAAACTTCTAAAAACACTAATCCCGACTCCTCACACAGTCCTTTCACATACTCATTCAGTCCAATTGCACGAGACAACCATTCCATCCCCACATCCAATCTCGGAAGCACACCTGAAACAATGCCTTTCACTCTACTTTTAACTAACCTTTTGTACCTCTCATAACTCACATGAACCCACCTTTTTTATATCATTTACTCCCACATGCATAATCACAACTGATCCCTCTCACACGCAGACACCAGAGTATCATACCTCTCAGACACATCATTTACACCAGCACCTGACAAACCAACTCTCTCTCCCTTCCATTTGCTCGCACTCAACTTCCTATCTAATCTGAGTGTCACCCACAACCAAATCAGACAAATCACTTTCAACCTCTTTCTCCCTCAGGGCATCAAATCTGTTAGTCAATCTAACAGGTTGACTAACCTGTCCTAACCTATCTATTCTATCCATATTCACCCACCATTCATCTTCACTCATCAGTCACTTCTTTCTCTCCAGTCCCTAGTCTAGGCTTATCTTCCACCCTCCTGGTCCCAGCCACATTCTTCATGCATACACTTGCATCCCTTCTCACTTCATTCACCAACTCACTTAATCTCTTGCACTCATCACGCAACCCACTCACCTCATCTATCAAAACCACATTTGCTCTAGTCACATAACAAACTGGGCATTCAGATACATTTGTTCTTCTTTCAACACCGCAAAATATATAGATACTGCTTACATCAAAAGGCATACTCACTTCATCCAAAGCAACAGCCATACTGAGAAACTTCTCAAAATATAATTAAAAAAATTCCTTTAGTATTATGTCTAACACTCAAAGTTAACTATCTTCCCAAACTTAAATATATTACCTATAAAAATAAAAAATGCCACTGAATAGAGAGCTCGCTGAGAACACATCCAATCGCTACTGACGCTCAATGTTGTCCCAATGGCTTTTGGTGGTCATTCCACTTCATGGCTGGAAAAAATGCAGTGTTATGTAGCCTTGGAAGCAGACAGAAACACAGGAAAAGTGGATATGTTGTGAAACATGTGAGATGGGCACATTTGAAGTGTGCAAATCTACAGGGAGTCTGGATTGAAGCTATCTCTAAGATAAATTGGTCATGTGATCCCTCTTATCATGAACTGCAAAGTGTAAAAGAAAATATTGCTATATTGAAGTAGCAGATGGTATATTTGTTGGATATTGTATCTGCAAGCATCGTGGATAACCTGGAAACGATGTCAGGTGAGGTGGAACGAGTGAGCTCTGCTGCGTCAGCTACTGATTTGGCTGATGATGTGGTGGGTGCTGCTTGGACTGATGTTGATGTAGCGGGCCGAAAATATATCTCTAATCCCAATCGATCCAACCCGCTTCCTACACTGTCCGGACGTGAGAAATCGAGGGAGAATGAAACAGATTGTATATACAGTCCCTTTACTTACAAAAAAAGTACAATGATAGTTACAGTAATTTATATTTACAAGGGAAGTGTGCACACTTCAAAATGAGGCCAAATTCCCCAATCCAAATAAGATACCAAAAGAGAATTTTATAACAGGTGAATACAACAAATTTACTTATATATCTACACAAAACATAAAAAAAAACAACAACCGAATGAAAAGGGGCACACGCTATCACTTGTGTGCTGGAGGTGGGTGGTAGTAGGCTAACATAAAAGGAGGCAGGATTGTCAGCCAATGCGGGTGTGGTGGTCCAGGTGTCTAGCGAGGTATGAAAGCCCTCCGTCTCAGGGCTGGGCAGAGCACTCGTCTAGAGAACCCTTCTTGCTGTCCATCCAAGCTTCCACTTTCTGTAGAAGAGATATATCCTCCGTTTATGACCCATTTACTTATATATGGAAGGGAAACTAATAAGTGGGCATTACCCGAGTAAATTTATCGACTAGCTTACCTCTAAATGTATATCCAAACAATCCTCAAAATATAATCTTTTGATAAAAGATTATTTTAAACAAAGTACTATTTTGTTTTAATTATAGTGATATATCAAAACTAGCTACTATCTTTCCAGAATATGGCGCCTGGAAAGAAAGAAAAACATGGTAATCATTTTATACATAAAATAACAAAAACAAAACAAACCCATTCCCATTCACACGCACACACACACATTCTTACAGAGGGAGGGAAAGGGTACTGAGAAAAGGGGTGGGAGAATGGCCCTTTTACACACACTCACATTCGCTCCACCACACCCCTCCTTCCTTAAGCCATTCGACCAGCCACTCACAAAACCCTTTCAATCACTCTTCATGGTACAACTTGTGCTCAATCGCACCCTTCTGCACCCATTCACACTCTTCTACTGGTTCCTGGCTACGCGCAGCAATTGGTCGGGTTTGTTCATCAGTCATCCTCTCAGTCTCATCGTCACTATTTATCATATCGTCCACCATACTTTTAGCCCTCATTACCAGTTCTCCCATCTCACGACAGAATTCTTTCATACTCTTCCGTTCAAAACCTTCACTCATCATACCCCCATTCATCAGCTCCTCACTCACAGCTCTCATCCAACTCAAAGTACATTCTTGCGAAACAGACAGGTCACTCACATCCCCTGTATTCGTAACAGGCATACCAGAAACCTCTTCGACTGGTTCCCACCAGAAACCTGAAAAATCAGCCACTTCATCATTCACTACATCAAACTCACCCCTACTATTACCATTCATAAAACCTGAAAAATCAGCCACACTAGGTTCATTCTGCCCAAACACACTATCATTCATACTGTTCCCAAAACCAGAAAAATCAGGCACAGGCAGCTCACTCACTCGTCTACTTATACCAGCCAAATCACTCACCTGTTTACGCAAAAACTCAATCTCCATTTCAAGATTCCCCATACCAGAAAGACTGCTCAGACTTACTTTCATTCGTACTTGCATTCTTCCTTTCACTCTTCTTTGTACGCTTTCTACTTCTCGAGACTAAGACTAGCTCTTTCCCAGACAGATCCATACTATCACATTCAATCTCATCATCATGCACTTTACCTCTCTCTCTACACAGTCCATACACCGGATGGCTCACCAGGTAGTCAGGAGGTTCTCTCCATCTCCTTAACTGACTCTGATGAGCCTGCACTCTCTGTCATTCCATCATTCAAACTCTCCAAAACATACGTCACTCCATTTTCCCAGCTCTCAAAACTCTATAAGGTCCATCAAACTTCTCACTCATCTTTGACACATTCAACCTACCCTTCACTTCTTTCACCTTCAATACTTTTGCACCTAATTCAAATGAACGGAACCTTTCTTGTGCCTCACGCCATACACTCTGCTCACTTTCACTCAAACGAAACCTATCTTTCACTCGCCTTTCAAAATTCATCACAAACTGACATGGGGACATTCCAGTTGCACTATGCACAGTTGAATTATACGCCCACAACACTCTCCCCAGACACACATCCCAGTCATTCACTGTCGTACTCATCATTCTCAACATCTCACACAAGGTTCTTATAGTCCATTCAGCCAATCCATTTGAAGATGGTACATTCGGAGTTGTTCTCACATGCTCAACACCATTCTCTCTCAACATTTGCTCAAACACTTCCTCTACAAATTCAGGCCCATTATCACTCAGACATCTTCTAGGCTCCCATACACACATAGGAAAAAACAACTGCTCAACCACGCGCGCAACAGTCACACTCCTTTTATCTCACAAGCGCTGCATACACAAACTTACTTTTATGATCAACCATAACAACCATATCAACATTCCCAGCACTTGTATGCGGCAAAGAGACACAATCAATCACTACCAATTCAAACGGTTCTTTCGCATCAACTTTCAACATCGGTGGTTTCACTTGCACACCTTGCAACTTTCGCTTCTGACACCTTTCACACATAGTTGCAACATCATTCACAACAGTTCTCAGAAATGGATGGAACACACGCTCCTTCATACACACCCACAGCTTAAACTTACTCATATGCCAATAATTATCATGCACAACCTTTACCAAACCAATCATACCAACTAAGGACATCACAGGCACATACATATCATCACCACCCTTCACATGCCTCACAAAATATACAACATCCATACAAACAACAAAATCCTTAGCATACCTTTTAAAATCACTTAAACACTCTGGACATTCATTCAAATCAACACGCATCATTACACACCTCTTCAACTCACTAACAAAAGGACATATCTCTTGCATCTCTAGAATATCCTCATCACTTAAAATCTCATTCTCATCAACTCAATCATACCGCAAAACTTGACAACATTCTTTGCACACTCATTCAACCTCATCACCTCACATTCACCTTTCATAAGACAATCCTTATCAGCATCCAAAGACAAATCATTCAATCTCATAAAGTATAGACCAAGCAAGAAACAACACGGCATTTGCTCATCCTTCAGAATCACAAAATCATGCTTCACATTCACACCATTACCCAAACTCACTTTTAGACCAACCTGTTCCAATGACACTATCATGCCATTCCCTAATCCACTTATCCGTAACTTCACAGGTTTATGCTCGCAACATTTAAACTCATCATACTTACTCAGAATCCTCTCATTTACTAAAGACACTTGCGCTCCAGTATCAATCAAACCACAGAACAACCTTTCACCAACTTTCACTCTCGCTGCCATCATATCAGGTCCACCATGTTCGCAATACACAGAAGGAACAAGCACACCAACATCAGCACTGATATCCACACTGTCATTAACTCCCATATCATCACTCACCACACGACGCTAATCTTCATCCAGACAATCATTCTTCTCTCCTATATATAAACACTTTTCAATCACCCAATTGTAGTGCACACCGCTCAAACATTGCAGATGTACCACATTAGGATTCAAACCCTTCAACTTCTCATCCTTGTACACAATCAGCCTCCCACCACCAAAGTGCACATAAACAATCACTTCATACAAACGACTCACTTACAATCAACACTTCCTGAAATGGCGGGACCCCTTGCATACACATCACTCTCAATTCTTTCATGAAGTTCCGCACCTTTGCCATACCAATGCTTTCAGGCTTCCTACACACACCATTCATTACCTCCTTCCTTAAATCATCCACACTATCGGGCACTCTCACGTCTACTCCATCACTCTTCAAATCTGGCAAACCATTCCATACACTCTCAAACAAGGAATCACCACCACCCTTACTTTCTTTTCCATTCATAATCCCTTTCAGCAAATACTCAGGATCACTCACTCCACACACATTTTCATCATTCGTACCAGGATACCTTGAAATCAAATCAGCCACTCCATTCCGTTCACCAGGCACATATTCAATCACATAGTTAAAGTCACTCAAATCTTCCAAAGTCCTTGCAATCCTACTATCAGCCCACTTCATACACTGCAGATACACAAGAGGTTGATGATCGGTTTTTATCACAAACCTCACACCATACAAAAATGGACGCAACACTTTCGAACAATATCTTATCGCAGCCAGCTCTCGTTCCACAGTCGAATACTTTCGTTCTGCAACATTCATAGCCTTGGATACATACCCAATTATTCGCCTGACATTCTCTCCATTCAAACGCTGCTCTTGCATCAGAAAACCTCCCATACAATACCCACTCGCATCTGTATACAATTCAAGCATTTTAGCATTTACACTATAATCTGGGTAAGCTAATTCAACATCTTCATCCGCTGCCTCTTTCAGTCTCTCATACGCCTCATTCATCTTATCATTCCACTTGACAACTGTACTACCTTTCTTGCCCATCCACTCAGTCAGAGGCTTACTCACACCAGAACAATCACATATAAACTTTCGCTGAAACTCAATCAAACCCAAAAATGACTTCAGTTGCTTCACAGTCACCGGTTTAGGAAACATTCGCACCTTCTCAACATACTTCGATGATTTTCGCAATCCATTCTCACTCACCATATGCCCAAGGAATTCCACTTCTTTCGCAAACCATTCACACTTCGCCACTTTCACCTTCACACCAACACTCTCCAACGTTCTCAACACATCATTCACCAATCTCATATGCTCCTCAAAAGTCTCAGTCATAATCAAAATATCATCTATAAACGCAATCACATTCTTACTCACAAACTTACTCAACACAACATTCATTGCCCGCTGGAAGGCTCTGGGAGCATTAGCCAACCCAAAGCTGAGGTTCCGGAACTGGTAATGCCTCTTTGAGGAAGAGAAGGCAGTTACTGGCCGGCTCTCCTCAGCAATGGGCATCTGGTAATACCCCCGTACCAGATCCAGCTTCGTAAACCACTCCATCCCATGCATACTATACACACACCCAGATACCACACACACCCAGATACCACACACATCAGAAACCTTTCTTTCACAGTCCTTTCATTCACCTTTTGATAATCCACACACAGACGCAATCTTCCATCCAGCTTACGTACAGGTACAATTGGACTATTCCCTGCACTCTTGCTCTCTTCAATCACCCCCAATTGCTCCAATTCCAAGCACTGCTCCTCAATCTCATCAGCAACCGGACGTGGGCAATGCCTTGGCCGCTGATAGATTGGGGAGTCCTCCTTCAGGACAATCTTGAATTCCGGGAGCTTTGCAACCCCGAAATCCAGATCACCCTTACTGAGGGCTCCCTTTCATTCAAATATCATTCGATACACATTCTCCCTTTCATACTCAGTTAAACATCCATCCAATTCCACCATGCTCTTCACATCATTATACGTCCATTCACACGTCTCTTCACCTGCAACATTCCCCCTGACATCCGTACTATCATCCATACCTACCTCATTGACAGTGGAGAGGTGGCCCAGTACGTCTCCAACTTGGATTCCCCTCACCTGCCCTTTCACACTGGGGTCCGCCTGCACACATACAAAAGGATCATTCATTCTCATCAAGCCATCAAACACACAAGCAACACGCCTTACCTTATAATATGCATCCTTTCCATCCAATATCACAGTGTTCTCACCCACATTCAAACTAACATCCTTACTCCAACTCACTCTAACAGACACCCTTTCACCCTTCACAAGCCTTACATTCTCCATAGCAGTCACCTCAATACCAGTAAACACACTCCTCAAAACGCTACCATCTTTCCCTACATACAACTTATACACCCCATTTTTACCAATCTTTCTCTCAATCTGATCACTCGCAGGATGCACAACCATACGATTCATTTTCATAAAATCATACCCCAAAATCACACCATACTCACTACTCACCTTATCAATCACAGAAAATTCAGATTCATTCATCATCATACAATGCATTCGAACAGCTGACCTTATCATTCCAATCACAGGCACTCTCCTATTACCAATACCTACCAAACTACCCTTGTCATACACATCTTTATACACCAAGCTCGCCTTGCATCCAGAATCTATTAAAGCCAAACACTCAATTCCATTCAATTCCACCTTAACTCTCAGACACTCATACTTCCTACCAGACAGCACTTTCACACTAGACAGACTTACCAACACATTACTCACACTCATGCACCCAGAGGATACTTCAGCAGGTACCCTCTTACCATTCAGTTTCCCGCTTCAGACTTTCCATTCACACCTTGCGCTCCCAGTCTAATCCAACACTTTTCACTTGAATGTCCTTCCATCGCACAATAGCTACATACATTCCTCTGGTCACGACACATCCTTGCATAATGACCAGCCTTTCCACAATTACCATATGCATATTTCATACTTTCCCCAGCAGTTGCTCCACCATTCAACCTCGGACAATCTTTCTTCAAATGGCCTATTTCTTTACACTTGAAGCACTCTCTCACACTTTCCTGGCAATCCTTTATCATATGCCCTTTCTTACCACACCCAAAACATGCACCAGATGTCCACCTACATTCTGCCAACATATGACCTTTCCTTCCACACCAACGACATTCCACAATCTTTCTCCCACCATTTGGTCTCTCGTTTGCTGAGACATACCTCGGTTTCTCTCTCATATATCCATTCCCACGCTTGAAATTCATCTGCCCTCTTCCATTCGACCACCCTCCATTTGCCCATCCATTTTGCCGGCCTAGGAAGTTCGACATCACTCCAGCTGGTGCAGCCTTCAGGGCATCCCTGTAGCTGACAAACTGCTGGGGTGGATGAAAGCTCCTGGCTTCTTACCCCCAACATTCACACTGTACCATCTATCCTCTTCTAGATCGCTTTCATCATCAAATAGTCCATCTTCTAACAGTTCCAACACATCCTCCCACATCAACCGTTCACCTGTCAGTCTCACTCTCTCCTTTCTCTTTCCACTCAGCCATTCACTCACCTTTCACGGGATCGTGTCCGAAAACTTCCTCATGAGTGGTTTACATTCATTTACATCATCACCATACCTCGTTCTTGCCATACTCTCGAGCCTATGTGCATACATATTCACACTTTCACTCTTTCCCATTCGAGCCTTCTCAAATTCATTCACCCTTTTATACTTAACACTCTCTTTCATTCGTTTCACCTGCCCAATCAATCTCTTCTTCACTACATCGTACTTTGGCTCTCCCACACTCATTATCACTCACAAGAACTCCAACACTTTCCCATCCAAACAATCTCCCAGAACACTCACCCAGTGACCCTTGTTCTGTGGGTACTTGAGCTTGCAGTACCGCTCAAAATCCCCGAAGAACTCATCCATACTCTTTCCCCCATGCAATCTAAACTTATCAATCTTGGCACTTCCCTAATCAAAATTCCTTTCCCCACATTCACTTCACTCTCCGAAGAGCTACTCTCGGTCTCACTCATTCCAATCATATCGTCACTCTCTCCCTCATGTGAGTATAGCGAATCCACACTCTTCCCTCTCGCCTTCCTATCCTTAACCTTAGAACCATGCCTACTTCCTCTCTTACTTTCCACTCTCTTCCATTCACCCCCTTTCCTACCACTCACAGTATCTTCTTTAGACTCAATCATACTGCCATCCATTCCATTTAGCGGAGTCCCTTCAGTAGGAGCAGGGGTCAGGGTTGTAGGTCCTGGGGCTGATCCAGCCCCTGTCATCATGTTATATAAGTCCTGCATCCGTCGGTCCGTCTGATCCTGTCTGGTTTCCCATTTCCTTCTTCATCCTATCAGTCTTTTCATTCATCCCTTTTATTTTATTCTCCATTCCCTCCATCATTCCCCGCAACATTTCACACTCCTCTTCTTTCTTTCTCAACTCCAGCCTCAATCGCACTATTTCTTCATTCAATGTTTGCGCTACAGCCATTGTTCCCAAGTTAGTAAAAAGATAGGAGGAGGGAAAAATCAGTCAAACTACTTGTCACACTAATTGGGTATGGAATGCAATCCAATCCCGTCACACTCCCGGTTTCGAAGTCTCACGTCCCTATTTGGGCGCCAAATGTAGCGGGCCGAAAATAGATCTCTAATCCCAATCGATCCAACCCGCTTCCTACACTGTCCGGACATGAGAAATCGAGGGAGAATGAAACGGATTGTATATACAGTCCCTTTACTTACAAAAAAAGTACAATGATAGTTACAGTAATTTATACTTACAAGGGAAGTGTGCACACTTCAAAATGAGGCCAAATTCCCCAATCCAAATAAGATACCAAAAGAGAATTTTATAACAGGCGAATACAACAAATTTACTTATATATCTACACAAAACATAAAAAAAACACAACAACAACCGAACGAAAAGGGGCACACGCTATCACTTGTGTGCTGGAGGTGGGTGGTAGTAGGCTAACATAAAAGGAGGCAGGATTGTCAGCCAATGCAGGTATGGTGGTCCAGGTGTCTAGCGAGGTATGAAAGCTCTCCGTCTCAGGGCTGGGCGGAGCACTCGTCTAGAGAACCCTTCTTGCCGTCCGTCCAAGCTTCCACTCTCTGTAGAAGAGATATATCCTCCGTTTATGACCCATTTACTTATACATGGAAGGGAAACTAATAAGTGGGCATTACCCGAGTAAATTTATCGACTAGCTTACCTCTAAATGTATATCCAAACAATCCTCAAAATATAATCTTTTGATAAAAGATTATTTTAAACAAAGTACTATTTTGTTTTAATTATAGTGATATATCAAAACTAGCTACTATATTTCCAGAATATGGCGCCTGGAAAGAAAGAAAAACATGGTAATCATTTTATACATAAAATAAACAAAAACAAAACAAACCCATTCCCATTCACACACACACACACATTCTTACAGAGGGAGGGAGAGGGTACTGAGAAAAGGGGTGGGAGAATGGCCCTTTTACACACACTCACATTCACTCCACCACATTGTGAAAAAGAAAGTTAGAAAAGTGTGAAGAAGAACCTTTTGATTGTAAAATCTAAGGATGTTATCCAGTTGGGGAGCTGAGCAACCACAAGTTTGTGGACCAGTGGTACAACTTTTCTTGGTAACCTGCTTGAGAAGCTCTGGCCTCTTTGGCAACTTTGCCCATCATTATTAATATTATCAAAGTCATTGAAGGCGACCCATTGGAAGACAACAGACAGAACCTAAAAACCTTATAGGGCCTAACAAGCGTGCAACAGTGATAAAAGTAGAAAACATAAAATTCAAGAGAGAAGAAAAACATTCACTCGCCTTTTAAATACATCACAATTATCTGAATTAACATCATTAGGCAGAGTGTTCCATAGAATGACAGCTGTAGGAAAGAAAGATTGAGAGAACTGTGCCGTATTCACTTGAGCAACTGAAAAAGCACCGTCGTTCGGCCTTAATGAGTAGTGAGTACCACAAACTAGCCATGAGGGAGCTGGTATTATACAGTGAAGTGGATGATCAGGGTCAGAAACATTTTTAAAGAAATGAGTCAAGATTTCAACAAGTTAATGATGCCTTAGGTTTTTAACTCTACATCTGGTAGAAAATGAAAGCAGTTGGAAGGAATAAAAACAATTCCTTACTACTATGTCTGTAGAGTAGATCTGTCATCACTTACGCAACAAACAAACTTTTGAGAAATTGAGGGCGCAACAGTGTACAAGTGCAGCTCAAAAGTCAGCTTGGGATCAAAAGTAAAACCAAGCAATGTCAGTGAACAACCATTAAGGATTGCAACACAGTTGACAATGATGTCAGGGTGATGCAGTTGTAAGGTCCTTGATTGACCAATAACAAGGCTATGGAATTTTCTTGGATTAAGTTATATATCCCAAACATCACACCAGGATAAAATTCTCTTGATATCAAGAGTAAGCAATTCAGCGACTCTTTGTCTGTCCAAAGGGGAAGAAAGTGCAGCATACAAAGTTAGATCATCAGCATTAGCAACCATATTCGACTCAATACCAGAAAACATGTCTGAGGTATAAATAAAAGCGGGCACATGACACTACTCTGGGGAACACCAGTTTTAACAAAGTTGTAGGAGATAAAACTACCATCACCCATACACGTTGCTTCCTGTTAGTCAAAAACTTGATCAGTATACCGAGGAAATGACTACCAATACCAAGGGATTTAATTTTAAATAAAAGAGCTTTATGATTAATACAATCAAAGGCTGCACTAAAACCAAGAGATACAAGACGGGATTTATGACTAGCATCAAGAGAATTTTGAAGGCCATTGGTGATAAAAAGAAGAGCCTCAGAAGTACTAAGACCCTTCCGAAAACCAAAATTTTACCAGCAGCAATTTATTATTGTTCAGAAAATGAATCATGTAGTGGAAATGGATCTATATTCCTCTGGATGAATTGATGGTGAAGTCTTTGGGGATCAAAGTGACATTTGCAGAAAGCCAGAACTCTGACAAATTGTAATCTAAAAATAACAGCCAATGATGGAGCAATTCTTTTATAAAAAATGGCCAAAAAACCCAAAGGATCACATCTCCCAAATGAATCAATGTTATTCAAATAGAAAAGAAGTTCTAATGACTTAAAAGCCAAGGAGTGCAGTTTAACAGGAGGAAAGCAATTGAGATAAGTAGATCAGCTTTCTCCTTAGTTATAGTATACAGAGCCATTAGCACACGACAAGGGAAGAAGGCTAGAGTCGACCCCAAACAGAGATTGTTTAAGAGCAGACTACCAAAAGTGCAGCTGAGAGGTACCAGTTAAAATATCTCTGAGATGATCATTATAGGCTCTTTTGAGCCTCACTCTAAATACGCAGTATGTGTGACCTGAGCTGCCTGTAGAAGTTGTAAGATTCTTGGGAGCGCAAATGAGACCACTGGTAAAATGCAGCCTGGTTATTCTGCATGGTCAATCGGCAGTCATCATTGAACCAGACTTTGTCAGTACGATGACTCTGAATAGTTTAACGTAGAATCCTCTCACTTATAGAAAGAATAATTTCATTAATGGCAGATACAGGACACTCGGATCTATACACATCACCCCAACAAATATTGTTAAAATCAGTATCAATGCCAGGCCAGTTGGCACAGGATTTCAAATAGACCACTCAAGTAATGGACTCATCCAGTGGTAAAAATTTAGTTTGATTCTTAAAATTGAGTCCAGAGTGAATGAGCCCATGCACTAACCAGAGTTCCTGGAGATTCTGTCTGACACATGATGAATTTCTCATTCCTAGTGGCATCAGAGCCATGCTTTGGCGGTAACTTCATTGTTAATCTCAGACTCATCAAACTTCTGTTTCACTTTGTAAATGAGGTTTGGTTTCTCAGGTAGCTAAAAAAAATCCACTATCTCATTTACACTTCTCCCAGTGTTAAGGGATGCTAGTATGGTATACAGTGTTTTAACTCTTACTGAGTATCTCCAAGGTCAAGTAACCTGCGTTGGTGCAGTCATTAGCCTTGAGGCACACTTTCAACTTTGTATTAAACCTAGTTTTTAATGAAGTATTTTTCAAGGGGCTACTTTAATTTCCTTGTAATATTGTTTCAGAAAATATTAATTATGGCATCAAATACTGGAAGAAGAGCAGCATTTGATATGCTGAGATCATTTCCTAGTATTGCTCTAGATAACTTGAAACCAAATCCTGGAGCAAAAATGAAGGTAAGTATGTAATAATGATTTTTTTTATTATCCTAGCGGATAAGGCAATGGACTTCCAATGTTTAGGTAGCAGATTTAATCCCATCAAGAGCAAATTCAAAACCAGTGCACAGAGGAAATTGGCCACCTATTGGTAGATGTGCTGAGCTTTTGACTGTTGGGGCAGCTAGCTTCTTACACATATCTTCATGCATATAGCCAATCAATCTCAACACTGCTATCTCTTCTTTCCCCCATCTTCACGCATACAACATATCCACTCCTATGTCCCAGAATCTGCTGAAGGGGTATCTACATATATCCACAAACCTGACATTGAATTAGTGACCCCTCCTAGATATTGAAGGGTTCTCTGAAGAAACTGTATGTTGTGACCACCATGAAAGATAAACTCTTACTGAGCATCTCCAAGGTCAATTAACCTACATTGGTGCTGTCGTTAGATCTTAGGCACACTTTCACAAAACACACCTTCCCTCTCCAATGAGGACTAGTCCCTTGTGCCTTCTGGCTTGTCTTGTCAGCAATTAGCACTCTGTTCTTTGCAAATTTTATTATCCAGTTGAGAGATCTTGTCCATGATTGAAAAGGAAAGGATGGCATAACTAGCTGGAAAATATCTTTACTAGCCCTAGAATCAAAGGTGTTTTCATTGTTCAGGCAACCTCGATTGTTTAGAAAATAGTGGTGACTTAATTGCTCATCATTTCTGTTGTATACAACTTTTTGTATATTATGCTGTGTTTTGAGGGTGTTGAGTTTTGGTGCAACCTTTGAGGTAATGTTTGTGTGGAGAGTAAAAGACTGTGTGGGTCTAGGACAGAGGTGGAGGACCTTTTTACTACTATAGGGGAATTGTACATTCATAAGTTTAGATGCAAACAAGTGTATTTCCATTTTTTTTTAAATTACTGGGTATTTGCATGTTCAAAGTTAAGAGACTTATTCAACATAAGACATTGATTGATAGGGTATAGTGAAAGTTTAAATTAAAATAAGTGTAGGTTTCAATCCATGATAAATATGTCAAAACAAGGGGGAGTGTAGATAAGTTGCCTACATTTTTGGGCTGGCAACTGCTCCAAAGCACGATTCAAACTGTGCAGGAGAGTTGAAATTGCCAGGATGGCCCTAACTCTGCAAACATTGGCGCTAGGGACATAACTTTTGGCTCAATATTTGCAGATCTTCCTGTCTCAATTTGGTAATGTGAACTTTTTGCCTATTTGTGCAAGATAAGTTATTTGCAAAATTCCACACATTTTGAGGCACCACTATATGATAAATTCTTATTTTTTCTTTGAATTCGTTTAGGAATTTTACTCATATTGTTATATTTTGTATCTATAAAAATTAACAAATTCACTTTACTTTACAGATTCTAATTTAAAAATGGAAACTCAAGTCATTCATCAACTAAGAAATTTTTGCATAGCGGATACACTTTTATTAGTCATGAGAAATTAGCAGCTGGAGTGTTGGCAACAAATTGACATGTAAGAGAGAGGGCTCTTCATTTCAAAACTCATGGATCTTAGACACTGCAAACAAAATTGCCAAGGAGGTTTATGACTGATGTGTTTGGAGCAATGTTTATCCACTTAATCCATACACAATATCCAAGAGATAAAAGCATTGGTGCCATCTTTTTGTTCTCTTGACTGTTGGTCCAAGAAGAAACATGAAGGCTCATTTGTGACAAAAGAATCTGAATTCATGTCAAATGATGATAAGTTATTTGATGTTTTTTGTATTGATGATTAAAGCGAAAACACCTGGAGAAAGACACCATTTGTGAATGACAGATGATTATACTTTATGCAATGATCAAAAGGGTCATCATGTTGGAAAATGTTTTGTTTTTGTTTTTACATTGACTTCACCTGACAAAATGTTTATTTGACTCTCTCAGTCTGAATTAAATGCACCATCTACCTCTGTCAGGGGGAAACAACATCTGAGTGTGTTTCTGGTTATGTTTCCAATTCTTCCTCCAGATCATTGACCAAATCACAATCTTGTGCCTCTGAGTTTGTACCATACACGGTGCAACCTTTTGAACAGAATTGCATAAAGTGCCCTAACCCTGACAGGATGTGCAAGCATTACCAAATATCAGATAGGGCAGCAGCTGCAATTGCCAACAGTGTGTTGCAAGATGTTGGTCTGATGCCTGATGATAAGACATGTATGTCATTGTTCATAGCGAGCTACTAAGAGAGTGTGAGAGATGTTATGAAATCTGGGTAGGAAGGCATTAGAACTTTAAATATATATACTTTGATGGACACAAGGATGCAACACAAACTATTCTGCAGGGACTAAATTATAAATTATAGATCAGTGGAATTTGAAGTGCATTATACTATAGTTGGAGAACCCAGGTGAATACTACTTCACACACTTTTCTCCTCATAATAGTAAAGTCATAATCACAGCAAAAGAAGTTTAATTCCTTCTCTGATGCTGAATTACAAGTGAAGATAATTGTTGGTACTAGTGGTTCTTTAGTTTTGATTGGTACATACAAAGATTGCATTCAAGGTTTAGAAGAGCTGCTTAATATGACTATTCAGTGGGTTATTTGTCTCCATACAAATGAACTTACATTGCATCATTTCTTTGCGACTCTAGATGGACCCACAAATAGAATAGTCCTGATACATTCACAGGACCTATTGGGAAAAGCTTGAATGGAGATTTTTTTTACTTTACCCAGCTGCCACAAACGGTTCTTCATGATTTTAGCACAGATCAGCACTATACCTATATAATATGCTTTGAAATTATTTTGAGAATGGTTGCCAATGCTCTGCATTATCTAGAGGTTGACCTTATTGTATATTCACAATGGTTAACTCATGGGTGCAGAATCCTTCAGTACTGTCTCTTTAGATAAACCATCTTCCAAATTAGTCTTTTGTGTTGTTCTTTCTCTCAATGTATTTCCCCACTTGGTTTGAAATAAAACCAAACAGCAAGTTAACTTATAGATCCAGAAACCTTTTCAACTTGGTTCAGAGAATTAATCAGTTTCCAGTCAAAGTTGTGCAAGAGACATCTCTAAAAGTAGTGAAATGGAATGCCTTTTTTGCCCTTTTTTGCCCACCCAGAAAGTGTATTGATTGCATTGTTGGGTGACAGTGATGATGATCTATGAAGGTTAGGTATGAACAAAATACTTTTGATACTTGGGGAAACTGCCATCATTTAATATTAAAAATAGAAATTTCAAAAGTGGATTTGTTGATGGTGATGGCAAAGAAGATTCTTCTGGAGTGAGAGAGAATAGGCATGTAAGGGGATTTTAATTCACCAGTATTAAACTTGGTTAAAAGCAATGTTGAAGGAAACTTTTACAGTTCAACCATCCATATTACAACTAGTGTTGAGTGATATATTAAGTTGGTGATAGAGGCATTATTAACTTGAGCTTTTGGATTTGAAGGAAGTGAGTCTAGTCTAATTCATCAGAAGATTAAAAGTATCAAACAAAATTATGAAAAGATTTGATACATATGCAGCATACCTACCCCACACTTAGATACTGAACCAAAACTACTACCAATCAAAATACACCTCAACATGATTGGAATCCCACTTCAGCAGAGCACTGATTGCTTCCCACGGCAACCACCACTTGTCAGCAAAGTCCCCCTACCTCCCAGACAAAAGAAAGTAGCCCCAGCACACTACTTCAAGCACCTCTACAATAACCTTCCTCCCCCTCAATAAACCAATTAGAGAAATCATTACATTGAACATACAGAGTAATCATATTCCAACTCAGGTCAGTTCACTCCACTTTACTCAAACAATACAAACATACAATAAACCTGCTCTGATACCTACAGTTATGGCCAAAATTTTGAGCCTTTAGATCTTTTTTTCATTCCTATAGTTGCTAAGGGTATTGCATCAAGGAGCATCCTCTTTAGGGTCATTAATGACTAAAAAGACTGGTTACAGTCCTGTGAAGAAGTTCTAGATGCCCAAAAGCTTTAAATGAACTCAATGATTGCCTCTTGGTATAGTCCTAGCTCAAGTATTGGGTTGCCTCCTCTGTCAAGCTTGTTCATGATTGGAAAGAAACAGGTATGAATGCTTCAGCATGCACAGTGAGGTGGAGACTTTCCAACAAAGATCCCAGTTGAGAAGTGTCACCAAGGAGAACCTTACAGATAGGCTCCACTCTTGTTGGAAATATAAGTAATGGCGGGTAGTGCAAACTGATATTCTCTGAGAAGCTCCCTTCCACTTGTTTGGAGCTTTTGGAAGATCCCTCATTAGGAGTAGAAAAGGAGTGCACTTTCACAAGTCCTGCATTGTGCCCACAGTGAAACATTTGGACACACTCCATGTCTGAGGCTGCTTCTCATCTAAGGTAACTGGAGCACTGACATTTTTGCCCAAGAACAGTGCATAAAGTCTAACTGGTACCAAAATATGCTTCATCAGCACCTTTTCCCAACAGTTCAGGACCATTTTGGGGATGATATCTCTATTTTTTAACTTGATATTACACCTTGTTACAAAGTTAAAGCAATAACAAAGTTTTTGTCTGGAAATAACATGCAACTTTTGAGACCTTTGCTCAGATATTTGCCAGATTTGAACCCAATAGAGGATTGGTGGGTGATAATCAAACTGACAGTTAATAAACAGAAGCTATCCAATTATCAAGAGTTACAGGTGCTTAGGGAACAAAAATGGAGCAATATTACTCAAGATATCATCACAGATTTGGTCTTGAGCATGCCAAAATAAATTGAAGCCGTCTTGAAGAAGAGTGGATCATTTGTCTGCATTTATTAATAAAATGTATTTGGGCTCTAAATTTTTGTATATTTCACCTTCAAATATATGATACAAACATACTAATACAAAATGCACCGTTTGATTAGTTGTATTAATTTTCTTATATGAAAAAATATATTAGTCTCAAAATTTGGGGCCATGACTCTACTCTTAGATTGCCCAAACCTTGCACTTGCTCACACTACACACCTCTTTCTTAGGAACCTGTGGACTCACCCAGGATATGGTAGCCTCCCTAGTGACCATCTACCTTCCAGAAGAGAGGCAAGGGAGACTGGCAACAAGATGCAATTTTTATGATCACTATTCAATTGAAGTGGCTAGACTCCCTTAAAGATTTTAAAGAGATGAAATTCTTCCATGTCAACTGTCATCTGGCAAAGCCAGTTTTTAGTCCTAGTCGGGATAGTTATCATCAAAAATATAAACTGTCTTACAAGATAACTCCCCATTGTACATTTTTAAAATATGTAGTCATGTAGAAAAAAAGGGTTTTTTTACTCCTAACTTTTTTTAATTGTATAGACAAAATGTTTTTAAATTTTCATCACATAGTGGTCTTCTCCCTCTTCTATAACTAATTTACCTCATTCTATTTGCGCTGCCATTTAGAATCCACTAGGATTGGACAGCTGCCCAACTGGTTCCTTACCTTAAACTTAAAAACGTTCAACTTAACAGATATTGAGATAGGAGGATTCCCCAAATTCTAAACCAAAAATTTGTTTCTAGCACCAAGTTGCAGTTATGACCATCCTAGCAATTTCGAACTTGCTCCCACTGAGTCTTTATTCATGTTTAGGAGCGGATACTTGTCCCAAAATGGTGCCAACCACCAAAAACCAATTCCACCCCCCACCCCATCCAGTTTTGACCTAATTTTTCAAAGATTAAGAACTAAACTTTTGTTGTAAAAAAAACAACAACTTTTTTTTCACTCCACCCTATTGATTAATTACAGAGAAATCTAAATGCAGAATTTTTCTTAATGATAGAGTCCAATTTTGTTAAACCAAGCAAAATTTTATTTGCAGGTGTGGAGGTTCCCACCCCTAGTCTATGGTGATGTCCAGTAGTGTGGGGTTTCAGTTGAGTGAGAGGGTTTGCTGTGGAGATTTTACTTGTTTGTCAACGGTAAAGAGAGTGACTTGATTTTGGGGTGAGATGAACATTGTTTAGTATGAACCAGTTTTCCAGGTGTTCAAGGTATGTATTTTGGTTTCTGGAGGATAGGCATGGTGAGGTAGATGGATGTGATGGATGGGTCATCTGCATAGATATTCAAGTGGATTAATTGGGTAGTTTGGAGAGGTAGGTCCTTAACCCTTTATGCCCTGAATTATCATCGGTCACTAAAACTTTAAAAAAGAAATTTTTGTTAGTTAATCTTAAACAAAATTAGCGATATAAATCTATTCAAAGAAAGGTAAAAAAAGAAGTTTATTTCTATTTTTTATTAAAAGAAAAATGGACTTATAAGTACCACCAGGACACATGGTGAAAATCATTCTTAATACAATACATGACACTTCTGAAATACATTGCAAATTTTACATGTAGTTTATATTCAAGTATGGCTATATTCCTAAAAAAAAATTTTTGTCATTTATACAAAGGTAGACTTTACATAGAGTACATTTAGAATATGGTGTGATTGAATTTCTTTTGAAGCACCAAATTCACATATACTCCTACTTTTAGCAAATTCAGGCCAATTCGTTCCTCTGTTTTCAAGTCTAATGTTGTTAGAAACAGAGAAAGATTGTTTCTTGTTTAGTGCTGTGGTGGAGCGAATGTGAGTGTGTGTAAAGGGGCCATTCTCCCACCCCTTTTCTCAGTACCCTATCCCTTCCTCTGTAAAAATGTGTGTGTGTCTGAATGGGAATGGGTTTGTTGTTTTTTGTTTATTTTATGTATAAAAATGATTACCATGTTTTGTTTTTTTTCTTCAGGGCGCCATATTCTGGAAAGATAGGACTTAGTTTCGTATATCCTTATATTACAAACAAAGCGTTATATCCTGGAAAGCTATATATTATTATTGTTAATAAATAAAGGATAATAGTATAGCTTAATGAAGGAGGGCTTATAATAGCCACGCAAGCTTTTTAAGGTCATTATCTTCCATCAAGCGCAGAGGCGCCACACTTGTTGTAAGTCCTAGGCATTTTGCTCGCTCGTGTGGCAGGTGGCTGGACATCTCCCCATCCTCTTTGTATAAAGTGAGGCCTTGTTTGTTGTTTATATATTGACTGTTGTAGTCAGGATTTTTTTGGTTGTTTGATTTTTTATGTTTATTAGGATAGATTAAATACTATTCAAATATATAGGATTTTCTTTTTGTATTTTTGGTGAAAAGTAAGATCTCCAATATAATCGCCCCTCTCTATTGTAGATATTTTGTGCATATTTATCCATATTTTTTGTAAATATTGTATTTTTTGTTAGTAAAGGACTGTACATACAATCCATTTCATTCTCCCTCGATTTCTCACGTCCGGACAGTGTAGGAAGCGGGTTGGATCGATTATCGATTGGGATTAGAGATATATTTTCGGCCCGCTACATTTGGCGCCCGAATAGGGACGTGAGACTTCGAAACTGGGAGAGTGACTGGATTGGATTGCAGTCCATACCCAATTAGTGTGACAAGTAGTTTGACTGATTTTTCCCTCCTCCTATCTTTGTACTAACTTGGGAACAATGGCTGTAGCGGAAACATTGAATGAAGAAGTAGTGCGATTGAGACTGGAGTTGAGAAAGAAAGAAGAGGAGTGTGAAATGATGCGGGGAATGATGGAGGGAATGGAGAATAAAATAAAAGGGATGAATGAAAAGACTGATAAGATGAAGAAGGAAATGGGAGACCGACAGGATCAGACGGACCGACAGATGCAGGACCTGTATAACATGATGACAGGGGCTGGATTAGTCCCAGGACCTACAACCCTGACCCCTGCTCCTACTGAAGGGACTCCGCTAAATGGAATGGATGGCAGTAGGATTGAGTCTAAAGAAGATACTGTGAGTGGTAGGAAAGGGGGTGAATGGAAGAGAGTGGAAAGTAAGAGAGGAAGTAAGCATGGTTCTAAGGTTAAGGATAGGAAGGCGAGAGGGAAGAGTGTGGATTCGCTATACTCAGATGAGGGAGAGAGTGACGATATGATTGGAATGAGTGAGACCGAGAGTAGCTCTTCGGAGAGTGAAGTGAATGTGGGGAAAGGAATTTTGATTAGGGAAGTGCCAAGGATTGATAAGTTTAGATTGCATGGGGGAAAGAGTATGGATGAGTTCTTCGGGGATTTTGAGCGGTACTGCAAGCTCAAGTACCCGCAGAACAAGGGTCACTGGGTGAGTGTTCTGGGAGATTGTTTGGATGGGAAAGTGTTGGAGTTCTTGCGAGTGATAACGAGTGTGGGAGAGCCAAAGTACGATGTAGTGAAGAAGAGATTGATTGGGCAGGTGAAACGAATGAAAGAGAGTGTGAAGTATAAAAGGGTGAATGAATTTGAGAAGGCTTGAATGGGGAAGAGTGAAAGTGTGAATATGTATGCACATAGGCTTGAGAGTATGGCAAGAACGAGGTATGGTGATTATGATGTAAATGAATGTAAACCACTCATGAGGAAGTTTTTGGACACGATCCCCCGAAAGGTGAGTGAATGGCTGAGTGGAAAGAGAAAGGAGAGAGTGAGACTGACAGGTGAACGGTTGATGTGGGAGGATGTGTTGGAACTGTTAGAAGATGGACGATTTGATGATGAAAGCGATCTAGAAGAGGATGGATGGTACAGTGTGAATGTTGGAGGTAAGAAGCCCAGGAGCTTGTCAGCTACAGGGATACCCTGAAGGCTGCACCAGCTGGAGTGATGTCAAACTTCCTGGGCCGGCAGAATGGAGGGTGGTCGAATGGAAGGGGGCAGATGAATTTCAAGCGTGGGAACGGATATATGAGAGAGAAGCCGAGGTATGTCCCAGCAAACGAGAGACCGAATGGTGGGAGAAAGATTGTGGAATGTCGTCGGTGTGGAAGGAAAGGTC
This sequence comes from Ceratothoa steindachneri, assembly GCA_963969495.1. Taxonomy (NCBI): domain Eukaryota; kingdom Metazoa; phylum Arthropoda; class Malacostraca; order Isopoda; family Cymothoidae; genus Ceratothoa; species Ceratothoa steindachneri. Next base: position 1,273,163 of record OZ018322.1, read on the forward strand.
ATATGTTGGCAGAATGTAGGTGGACATCTGGTGCATGTTTTGGGTGTGGTAAGAAAGGGCATATGATAAAGGATTGCCAGGAAAGTGTGAAAGAGTGCTTCGAGTGTAAAGAAATAGGCCATTTGAAGAAAGATTGTCCGAGGTTGAATGGTGGAGCAACTGGTGGGGAAAGTATGAAATATGCATGTGTTAATTGTGGAAAGGCTGGTCATTATGCAAGGATGTGTCGTGACCAGAGGAATGTATGTAGCTATTGTGCGATGGAAGGACATTCGAGTGAAAAGTGTTGGATTAGACTGAGAGCGTAAGGTGTGAATGGAAAGTCTGAAGCGGGAAACTGAATGGTAAGAGGGTACCTGCTGAAGTATCCTCTGGGTGCATGAGTGTGAGTAATGTGTTGGTAAGTCTGTCTAGTGTGAAAGTGCTGTCTGGTAGGAAGTATGAGTGTCTGAGTGTGAAGGTGGAATTGAATGGAATTGAGTGTTTGGCTTTAATAGATTCTGGATGCAAGGCGAGCTTGGTGTATAAAGATGTGTATGACAAGGTTAGCGAGAAAGCCCTCCTGTCTGAGTGCAAGGGTAGTTTAGTAGGTATTGGTAATAGGAGAGTGCCTGTGATTGGAATGATAAGGTCAGCTGTTCGAATGCATGGTATGATGATGAATGAATGTGAATTTTCTGTGATTGATAAGGTGAGTAGTGAGTATGGTGTGATTTTGGGGTATGATTTTATGAAAATGAATCGTATGGTTGTGCATCGTGCGAGTGATCAGATTGAGAGAAAGATTGGTAAAAATGGGGTGTATAAGTTGTATGTAGGGAAAGATGGTAGTGTTTTGAGGAGTGTGTTTAATGGTATTGAGGTGACTGCTATGGAGAATGTAAGGCTTGTGAAGGGTGAAAGGGTGTCTGTTAGAGTGAGTTGGAGTAAGGATGTTAGTTTGAATGTGAGTGAGAACACTGTGATATTGGATGGAAACGATGCGTGTTATAAGGTAAGGCGTGTTGCTTGTGTGTTTGATGGCTTGATGAGAATGAATGATCCTTTTGTATGTGTGCAGGCGGACCCCAGTGTGAAAGGGCAGGTGAGGGGAATCCAAGTCGGAGATGTACTGGGCCACCTCTCCACTGTCAATGAGGTAGGTATGGATGATAGTACGCATATCAGGGTGAATGTTGCAAATGAAAAGACATGCGAATGGATGTATAATGAGGTGAAGGACATGGTGAAATTGGATGGATGTTTGACTGAGTATGAAAGGGAGGATGTGTATCGAAAGATATTTGAGCGAAAGGGAGCCCTCAGTAAGGGTGATCTGGATTTCGGGGTTGCAAAGCTCCCGGAATTCAAGATTGTTCTGAAGGAGGACTCCCCAATCTATCAGCGGCCGAGGCATTTCCCACGTCTGGTTGCTGATGAGATTGAGGAGCAGTGTTTGGAATTCGAGCAATTGGGGGTGTTTTAAGAGAGCGAGAGTGCATGGAATAGTCGAATTGTACCTGTACATAAGCCGGATGGAAGATTGCGTCTGTGTGTGGATTATCGAAAGGTGAATGAAAGGTTTCCGATGTGTGTGGTATCTGAATGTGTGTATAGTATGCATGGGATGGAGTGGTTTACGAAGCTGGATCTGGTACGGGGGTATTACCAGATGCCCATTGCTGAGGAGAGCCGGCCAGTAACTGCCTTCTCTTCCTCAAAGAGGCATTACCAGTTCCGGAACCTCAGCTTTGGGTTGGCTAATGCTCCCGGAGCCTTCCAGCGGGCAATGAATGTGGTGTTGAGTAAGTTTGCGATTAAGAATGTGATTGCGTTTATAGATGATATTTTGATTATGACTGAGACTTTTGAGGAGCATATGAGATTGGTGAATGATGTGTTGAGAACGTTGGAGAGTGTTGGTGTGAAGGTGAAAGTGGCGAAGTGTGAATGGTTTGTGAAAGAAGTGGAATTCCTTGGGCATATGGTGAGTGAGAATGGGTTGCGAAAATCATCGAAGTATGTTGAGAAGGTGCGAATGTTTCCTAAACCGGTGACTGTGAAGCAACTGAAGTCGTTTTTGGGTTTGATTGAGTTCCAGCGAAAGTTTATACGTGATTGTTCTGGTGTGAGTAAGCCTCTGACTGAGTGGATGGGCAAGAAAGGTACTACGGTTGTCAAGTGGAATGATAAGATGAATGAGGCGTATGAGAGACTGAAAGAGGCAGCGAATGAAGAGGTTGAATTGGCTTACCCAGATTATAGTGTAAATGCTAAAATGCTTGAACTGTATACAGATGCAAGTGAGTATTGTATGGGAGGTTTTCTGATGCAAGAGCAGCGTTTGAATGGAGAGAATGTCAGGCGAATAATTGGGTATGTATCCAAGGCTATGAATGTTGCAGAACGAAAGTAATCGACTGTGGAACGAGAGCTGGCTGCGATAAGATATTGTTTGAAAGTGTTGCGTCCATTTTTGTATGGTGTGAGGTTTGTGATAAAAACCGATCATCAACCTCTTGTGTATCTGCAGCGTATGAAGTGGGCTGATAGTAGGATTGCAAGGACTTTGGAAGATTTGAGTGACTTTGACTATGGGACTGAGTATGTGCCTGGCGAACGGAATGGAGTGGCTGATTTGATGTCAAGGTATCCTGGTACGAATGATGAAAAAGTGTGTGGAGTGAGTGATCCTGAGTATTTGCCGAAAGGGATTATGAATGGAAAAGAGAGTAAGGGTGGTGGTGATTCCTTGTTTGAGAGTGTATGGAATGGTTTGCAAGATTTGAAGAGTGATGGAGTAGATGTGAGAGTGCCCGATAGTGTAGATGATTTAAGGAAGGAGGTAATGAATGAAGTGTGTAGGAAGCCTGAAAGCATTGGTATGGCAAAGGTGCGGAACTTCATGAAAGAATTGAGGGCAATGTGTATGGAGTGATTGTTTATGTGCACTTTGGTGGTGAGAGGCCGATTGTGTACAAAGATGAGAAGATGAAGGGTTTGAATCCTAATGTGGTACATCTGCAATGTTTGAGCGGTGTGCACTACAATTGGGTGATTGAAAAGTGTTCATATATAAGAGAGAAGAATGATTGTCTGGATGAAGATGAGTGTGTGTTGAGTGATGATATGGGAGTTAATTACAGTGTGGATATCAGTGCTGATGTTGGTGTGCCCTTTCCTTCTGTGTATTGCGAACATGGTGGACCTGATATGATGGAAGCGAGAGTGAAAGTTGGTGAAAGGTTGTTCTGTGGTTTGATTGATACTGGAGCGCAAGTGTCTTTAATGAATGAGAATATTCTGAGTAAGTATGAAGAGTTTAGATGTTGCGAGCATAAACCTGTGAAGTTACGCATAAGTGGATTAGGGAATGGCATGATAGTGGCATGGGAACAGGTTAGTCTGAAAGTGAGTTTGGGTAATGGTGTGAATGTGAAGCATGACTTTGTGATTCTGAAAGGTGAGCAAATGCCTTGTTGTTTCTTGCTTGGTGTAGACTTTATGAGATTGAATGATTTGTCTTTGGATGCTGATAAGGATCGTCTTATGAAAGGTGAATGTGAGGTGATGAAGTTGAATGAGTGTGCGAAGAATGTTGTCAAATTTTGTGGCATGATTGAGTTGGTCATGGATGATGAGAATGAGATTTTAAGTGATGATGATATTCTAGAGATGCAAGAGATGTGTCCTTTTGTTAGTGAGTTGAAGAGGTGTGTAATGATGTGTGTTGATTTGAATGAATGGCCAGAGTGTTTAAGTGATTTTAAAAGGTATGCTAAGGATTTTGTTGTTTGTATGGATGTTGTATATTTTGTGAGGCATGTGAAGGGTTGTGATGATATGTATGTACCTGTGATGTCCTTAGTTGGTATGATTGGTCTGGTGAAGGTTGTGCATGATAATTATGGGCATATGGGTAAGTTTAAGCTGTGGGAGTGTATGAAGGAGCGTGTGTTCCACCCGTTTCTGAGAACTGTTGGGAATGATGTTGCAACTACGTGTGAAAGGTGTCAGAAGCGAAAGGTGCAAGGTGTGCAAGTGAAACCACCGATGTTGAAAGTTGATGCGAAAGAACCGTTTGAATTGGTAGTGATTGATTGTGTGTCTTTGCCGCATACGAGTGCTGGTAATGTTGGTATGGTTGTGATGGTTGATCATAAAAGTAAGTTTGTGTATGCAGCGCCTGTGAGAGATAAAAGGAGTGTGACTGTTGCGCGTGTGGTTGAGCAGTTGTTTTTTCCTATGTGTGTATGGAAGCCTAGAAGATGTCTGAGTGATAATGGGCCTGAATTTGTAGGGGAAGTGTTTGAGCAAATGTTGAGAGAGAATGGTGTGGAGCATGTGAGAACAACTCTGTATGTACCGTCTTCAAATGGATTAGCTGAACGGACTATAAGAACCTTGTGTGAGATGTTGAGAATGATGAGTACAACAGTGAATGACTGGGATGTGTGTCTGGGGAGAGTGTTGTGGGCGTATAATTCAACTGTGCATAGTGCAACTGGAATGTCCCCATGTCAGTTTGTGATGAATTTTGAAAGGCGAGTGAAAGATAGGTTTCGTTTGAGTGAAAGTGAGCAGAGTGTATGGCGTGAGGCACATGAAAGGTTCCGTTCATTTGAATTAGGTGCAAAAGTATTGAAGGTGAAAGAACTGAAGGGTAGGTTGAATGTGTCAGATGAGTGAGAAGTTTGATGGACCTTATAGAGTTGTGATGGTTTGGGAAAATGGAGTGACGTATGTTTTGGAGAGTTTGAATGATGGTATGACTGAGAGAGTCACGGCTCATCAGAGTCAGTTAAGGAGATGGAGAGAACCTCCTGACTACCTGGTGAGCCATCCGGTGTATAGACTGTGTAGAGAGAGAGGTAAAGTGCATGATGATGAGATTGAATGTGATAGTATGGATCTGTCTGGGAAAGAGCTAGTCTTAGTCTCGAGAAGTAGAAAGCGTACAAAGAAGAGTGAAAGGAAGAATGCAAGTATGAATGAAAGTAAGTCTGAGCAGAGTGTTTCTGGTATGGGGGATCTTGAAAGGGAGATTGAGTTTTTGCGTAAACAGGTGAGTGATCTGGCTGGTATAAGTAGACGAGTGAGTGAGCTGCCTGTGCCTGATTTTTCTGGTTTTGGGAACAGTATAAATGATAGTGTGTTTGGGGAGAATGAACCTAGTGTGGCTGATTTTTCGGGTTTTATGAATGGTAATAGTAGGGGTGAGTTTGATGTAGTGAATGATGAAGTGGCTGATTTTTCAGGTTTCTGGTGGGAACCAGTCAAAGGGGTTTCTGGTATGCCTGTTGAGAATACAGGGGATGTGAGTGACCTGTCTGTTTCGCAAGAATGTACCTTGAGTTTGATGAGAGCTGTGAGTGAGGAGCTGATGAATGGGGGTTCGAAGAGTGAAGGTTCTGAACGGAAGAGTATGAAAGAATTCTGTCATGAGATGGGAGAACTGGTAATGAGGGCTAAGAGTATGGTTGATGAGATGATCAATAGTGATGATGAGACTGACAGGACGACTGACGAACAACCCCGACTAATTGCTACGCGTAGCCAGGGACCAATAGAAGAGTGTGAATGGGTGCAGAAGGGTGCGATTGAGAACAAGTGGTACCGTGAAGAGTGATTGAAGGGGTTTTGTGAGTGACTGGTCGAATGGCTTAAGGAAGGAGGGGTGTGGTGGAGCGAATGTGAGTGTGTGTAAAAGGGCCATTCTCCCACCCCTTTTCTCAGTACCCTATCCCTTCCTCTGTAAAAATGTGTGTGTGTCTGAATGGGAATGGGTTTGTTGTTTTTTGTTTATTTTATGTATAAAAATGATTACCATGTTTTGTTTTTTTTCTTCAGGGCGCCATATTCTGGAAAGATAGGACTTAGTTTTGTATATCCTTATATTACAAACAAAGCGTTATATCCTGGAAAGCTATATATTATTATTGTTAATAAATAAAGGATAATAGTATAGCTTAATGAAGGAGGGCTTATAATAGCCACGCAAGCTTTTTAAGGTCATTATCTTCCATCAAGCGCAGAGGCGCCACACTTGTTGTAAGTCCTAGGCATTTTGCTCGCTCGAGTGGCAGGTGGCTGGACATCTCCCCATCCTCTTTTTATAAAGTGAGGCCTTGTTTGTTGTTTATATATTGACTGTTGTAGTCAGGATTTTTTTGGTTGTTTGATTTTTTATGTTTCTTAGGATTGATTAATAGTATTCATATATATAGGATTTTCTTTTTGTATTTTTTTGGTGAAAAATAAGGAGATCTCCAATATAATCGCCCCTCTCTATTGTAGATATTTTGTGCATATTTATCCATATTTTTTGTAAATATTGTATTTTTTGTTAGTAAAGGACTGTGTAGCGGCGGGATCGCGAGTCCCCAGCCAAAAGTTCCCGCCGCCCTGACAAGGTCCGCTCGGTGGTTCAAGGAGAGTGTATTGAGGAGAGAGAGTATTTTCTAAATTTATTAAAAACCAATGAATAATGGCGATCAACCACAACCCCAGTAAATAATAAAAATGCAAATTCAACCAATCACCAAAATATTTACAATTTCTAAACACACAAAAAAATATATATATAGTTGGCCTCACAATAATACCTTGGCCAACAAACACATGTATATTTACACAAAAGGCCTTACAATAAGATCTTAGCCACGCAACGAATATTAGAACCAAGATATCGCGAAAGATGGGTGCACCCTTAACTATCTAATCGAGTGAGACGTATTGGAGAAAGTGGGAGGTGGATCACTTTCTGCGGGATTCTGAGGGGTCCAGGACTCGGCAAAGCCGAGGATTTTGGGTTGCTGGGACGCTTGTTGGTACCAACTGCTGGGTCACAGTCGGTTGGATGCTGCTTCAACCACTCCCTGGAGACTGGAAGGTGCTGGCCAAGGTCCACACGTTAGAAAATTGCCCCAAAAGGTAGGCACACTTGCGAGGGTCAGGATTGGCTTCAGCCGTCTCTGAAAGCCAGATGTCGGCGACAATCGGTACCACGGAACTGGAAAAGAGAAGGCACATTCAGTCACCTATTCACTGCCACACTCAAACATCTTTACTCCTAACTCATTCAACCATATCCACTCTCACACAATCTTCACTCACCTATCCTCCGTCCAGGCGGTTCTTCCTTCTTCAGTCACAACTAATGACTTCCAAACTATTAAACTAACAATATTTGCTGAAAGAATCCGCCTAAAAAGAAAACAGGAGATGAATGGGGGAGCACGATAGAGATCCATCGAGTCCCCCCACACAAAGCAAAGACGGTGATCACACGATCCACACACACACACACATTCTGCAAAAGAAGAAAAAGATTAGACATAGGGGAGGGGAGGCGGACAACCAAACTACTACATCCCTCCCAGCTAAATTCGCCTAACCTCACCATGTCTCAATCCCCATCTTCATTCATTCACAATGCTTTTGACATCACCCAGTCATACTCTTTCACTCTGCCTCTCCTCCTAGTCACAGGTCCATCAACTGTCTCTGTCATCTGTCGTAATGTCTCCTCATGTCTGTCCATGGCCCCTTCTCTATGTACTTCATCCACACACACATCCGACATTCCCTGACCAATCCCACTCAAATCCTCAACTAACCTCTCTACTACATCCATCAAACCTTCCCATTCTTTCATAGCATTTATCGACTCTTGTTCCAATTTCGCACTTATCCCATTTATACTCTCAGCATAGACTCAGACTCATTCAACGGAAACTTACAAATACTGTATGTTCTATCATATACTCCATCTCGATCTTGCACAAACCCAGAAAACTCTCTCACATCACTCTCACCAAACTGTTCCATCCATTCATCCTTTCTCAACTGTTTACTCTTACGCTTCCCCCTTCGATGTTCAACTAACACTAACTGCTTCCCCTCTAAAGCACTATCTATATCATCCACCATTTCACAGTCTTCCATTCTTTCAGACAGATATTCATTCACCGGATGTTGCACCAAATATTGAGGAGGTTCACGCCACTTTCGCAACTGACTTTGATGCGCTCTACGTTCATCCAAACTTCCATCCTCTCTTTCACGAACTATCACATAACTTACCCCATTTGACCAAACCTTTCTTACTACAAACGGACCTTCGAATTTCTCTTTCAACTTATCCACATTCAGTCTACCTTTTGTCTCAATCCCCTTTAGTACTTTATCACCCACAGAAAAACTCTCAAACCTTTCATTCCCTTTTCTCCACAACTCACGATCCTTCTCACTAAGTCCCATATGTGGCCTAATCATTCGTTCAAAGTTCATCAAATACTTACATGGTGACATTCCAATCGCCTTATGCACTGTCATGTTATACGCCCAAAGCACTCTTCCCAAACATTCATCCCATTCTTTCCCATCTTTCACCATCAATCGTAACATCTCACTCAAAGTTCTTATCGTCCTTTCAGCCAAACCATTCGCACTAGGCATATACGGCGTCGTTCGCACATGATCTATTCCCCATTCACTCAACATCTCCTCAAAAGCACGTCCTACAAACTCAGGTCCATTGTCACTCAACATTCGCACAGGTTTACACATGCACATGGGCAACATTCTCTCACTCACTTCTCTAGCAACAGTCAATGAAGATTTATTTGTCACAGGTGCAGCATACGCAAATTTGCTCTTATGATCCACCATCACAATCATCCCTACATACCCTCTTGCAGTCCTCGGAAAAGACACGCAATCGATCGCTACCATTTCAAAGGGTTCATTCACACTCAACTTTAATACAGGTGGGGCGACATACACTCTCTGATACTTTCTCTTCTGGCACACTTCACACGTAGTCGCTACATCCACGCAAATCTTTCTCAAAAAGGGACTAAATATACATCCTTTCATACATTCCCACAATTTATTCTTACCCATATGTCCAAACCTATCATGCACAATCTTCACCATTCCAATCGTGCCACACACAGAAAACACCGGAATATATACATCCTCATCATCTATACATTGCACAAAATACACTAAACCCTTGCACACTACAAACTTTCCAGCAAACCTTCTAAACTCTCTTAATATGCAACTCCATTCATTCACAGGAACACTGGTCGTCACGCTATCTTTCAATTCACGCACCATCGGACATGACTCTTGCATGCTCTCTATATCTTCAGCAGTCAACAGCTCTTCACTCAAATCGACACCTGCCACTCCTACAAATCCAGTTGAGCCTACAAGCTCACTCTGCAACTTCCCAACTGTTACACCATCTTTCACTAAACATTCATTACATACATCCACTGAAATCCTATTCTTACGCAGAAAATCGATCCCAAACAGAAAACAATAAGGTAACTCATTCTCACTTAGCACAACAAATTCATGCAATATATCATTCAACTTCCCCATGCTTACAGACAAACTCACTTCCTCCCATGCCATAATACGTCCACTTCCGAGTCCACTTATCGAAACTGTCACACCTTTTCTAGAAACATTCCAACTCATATTATCAACATCACACACAACTTTTGCATTCACCAAGGAAATTTGCGCACCTGTGTCAATCATTCCACAATAGCTCTTCCCATTCATAGTCAAGGTAACTTGCACTCTCTCTTCAAGTCCATGTTCACACATTATATTCAACACTTCGGTCTGTTCCACAAACACTTCTGCAGCATCCAAACCTTCATCTTCACTAACAGGAACAGTTCCTTCGCAAACGTAGTCAATCTCTCTTCTTACATAATTCTTCTTCTCAATCAGCCAATTATAATGCACACCACTCAAACATTGCAGATGCAACTCACACCCAGTCACTCGGTCTACACCTTTACCACGATACATCACTGGCTTCTCCACACCATAATGCACATATACTCTCACACCAAACAGCTTACTCACTATCGCTAACACTTCCTGAAACATCATCACTCCTGGCATACACATACTTCTCAACTCTTTTCTTAACCTACTTGAATTTTCCATTCCCAATTGCTCTGGTCTCTTACACGCTTCTTCCATAACCACCTTTCGTAATGCATTCACACTTTCTGGCACCTTTTCAAGCAATCCATCTTTCACCAAATCTTGTAAACCATATAACACACTTTCAAACATAGAATCACCTCCACCCTTACATTTTCTTCCAACAACTACACCTGCTGGCAAATACTCAGGATTTATGCTTAGAGTCTCGCTCTCATTCAAACTACAAGGCAAACGTGACATCAAATCAGCAATCACATTCCTTTCACCTGGCAAATACTCAACCACAAAATCAAAATCACTCAAATCCTCTATCGTCCTTGCAAGCCTACTATCAACTAACCTCATACGCTGCAAATACACTAGTGGCTGGTGATCTGTTCTCACTACAAACTGTACTCCATACAGAAATGGTCGTAACGACTTGAGACAGAATCTTAACGCAGCCAGCTCTCTTTCAATCGTTGAATATGCACGCTCTGCCACACTAAACGCCTTGGAAACATACGCAATTACTCGCTTTCTTTCAACTCCATTCACAACTTGATCTTGCATCAAACATCCACCCATCGAATGACCACTTGCATCCGTATACACTTCAAGCATTCCTGCATTTGTTCCATATGCTGGATACGCAAGTTCCACATCTTTTGCAACTTCCGCTTTTAACTTTTCAAACGCTGCATTCATAGAGTCATTCCACTTAATCACAGTACTCTTCTTTTTCCCAGTCCATACACTCAACGGTTTCATTACACCTGAACAATCTTTCATAAACTTTCTTCCAAACTCAACTAAACCAAGAAATCCACGCAACTCTCTCACTGTGGTAGGCTTAGGGAAATTCCTAACCTTTCCCACGAACTTCTCCGATTTACGCAATCCAACCGCACTCACCTTATGTCCTAAAAACTCAACTTCACTAGCAAACCATACACATTTAGACAACTTCACTTTCACACCAACCTCTTCCAACTTTCTTAAAACATCATTCACCAAGGTCATATGTTCTTCCATGTTCTCACTCATCACCAAAATATCATCCAAAAACACTCGTACATTCTTACACGGAAAACCACTCAACTCTACATTCATAGCACGCTGAAAAGCAGCTGGGGCGTTTGCCAACCCAAAGCTCAGGTTTCTGAACTGATAATGGCGCTTTGAGGTAGAGAACGCCGTAATAGGCTTACTCTCTTCAGCCACAGGCATCTGGTAGTATCCACGTACCAGATCCATCTTAGAAAACACTTTCATTCCAAACATACTGTACACACATTCAGACACAACACTCATAGGAAACTTGTCTTTCAACGTTCGTTCATTCACTCTTCTATAGTCAATACACAGTCGCAAACGTCCATCTGGCTTTCGTACAGGTACAATCGGACTATTCCAGGCACCCACACTCGGCTCAATCACGCCAATTCTCTCTAATTCCTCACACTGTTCCTCAATCTCCTGAGCCACAGGGGCAGGGAAATGACGAGGCCTTTGATATATTGGCATATCGTCGCTCAAAATTATTTTGAACTCAGGCAAGCGAGCGTTGCCAAAGTCCTCATCCCCTTGACTCAAAGCACCTCTCCTATTCCACAACATCCTGTAAACTTTTTGCTTCTCACATTCACTCAACTTTTCTTCCAATTTCACTTGCTCAATCAAATCTTCATACTTCCAAACATTCGATGTTACTCACGGAAAACACATTTGCATTCACCACATGCATATCATTCTCCATATTCACCACTGTATTTAACACACCCAATTTATCTCCCACTTGCACTCCTCTAAGACTCTTCCTTCGCAGATCAGGCCAAACTTGCATGCAGACACGCGGATCTTTCATATCAATTATACCATCAAACACATGCACCACTCACCTTAATCGATAGTTCGCAGCACTACCATCCAAGACATAAATATTCCCATCATTCTCATTTATCTCGACATCCGAATTCCATCCAATCCTTACACTCAATGTTTCATTCTGCTTGACAGGCACACTCTCAATCGCATATACCTCCAGACCTTTCATGATGTTCACTCTCACACTTCCATCTGGATTCACATACCATTGACATTTCATACTTCCATCCTTCTTACATTCAATCATCTCTAAATCAGGGTGAATCACAATACCATTCGCTTTCAAAAACTTAGAACCTAATAGCATGTCATACTTCTTGTTTGCACCTTCTACAACACAAAATTCATCTTCATTCATCCGGACACCGGCAATCAAAACACTTTCTCTAAACCTTGCAACAATCGTCACATCCTGTTCACCTAATCCAGTCAAATGATATCCACGATCCTTAACTTCACTTACTTTCATTCCTACAAATGCTTCATAGTACACCACATTCACCTTACATCCTGTATCAATCAATGCACTAACTTCTCGTTCTCCACACTTAATTTTAACACACATACACCTATTCACTCTCTGACCCCAATTCACTCCACGATTTGACAATCCTTCTCTCACATTCATCACTTGCACTCTAGAGAATTCCCCAGAAGGAACCCTCTCATTCCTTAGTTTCCCTGAGTCGTATCCTCTCGATTACTTGCATCATTCCCATCCATTCTTTCATTTATGCATCTTTCTCCGGTCCTACACAACCTTGTTGCATGACCTACCATTCCGCATTTACCACAGGTAGCTCTTGGACTGGCACACATCCTGGCATAATGCCCTATCTGCCCACAATTACCACACACTCCAGGTCCACTCATATTTACTCGACCACCTTCCCTGCAATCTTGGACCAAGTGGCCCATTCTTCCACATCCATAACACGCTCTTTCCCTCGCACGACTACAATCTTTTATCATGTGCCCCATTTGTCCACAGCCAAAGCAACTTCCTTGTGACCAGCGACAGTCAACCCTCATATGCCCAACTTTCTTGCACCTCAGACACCTAGGCTCATTTACTCTAGATCTACTGTCATTCCTACCATTTGTGCAACCACTATTCCGACCATTCTGAACCCTACTCCACCCATTCCGACTCTCACTCCTACTTTTACTCCCTCTCAGTTGGCGGCCAACATACACACACTGTTGTTCATTCTGCCCGTAATAATTTTCTAAAAATCTTGTCATCACATCGATCGGGTTCTCTATCAGCGCATCCCGATAGGACCAGAACTGGGGCAACTTACTGATACTTGAGTTGCGCACAGTGTGAATCGAGGCCTCCTCCCTTCCATAATCCTCAAATTCACGGTCCTCTAACATCTCCAGTACATCCTTCCATAGCAATCTTTCACCAGCCCATTTCATCTTCTCTTTCCTCTTATACGTCACATACTCACTCACTTCATTTGGAACCGTATTTAAAAACTTCTTCATCAGCTCCTTATTCCCATTTATTCCGTCATCTCCAAATCTCATTCGTGCCAAGGACTCTAAGCGATGCGCATAAGAATTCACATCCTCATTCTTCCCCATTCTCGCTTCCTCAAACCCATTTGTTTTCTTATACTTCACACTTGTCTTCATCCTCTTACAGTGCTCTATTATTCTCTCTTTCATAACCTCCCACTTAGGCTCACCCACGCTCATAATCGTCCGGTAAAAATCCTTCATACGCCCATCCAGAAACTCGCACAACTCTTTCACCCAAAACCTATTATTCTCTCCAAATTTTTCCTTACAATAATTTTCATACTCTTTCAAAAACACTTTCACATCTTTTGCTCCTTCCACTCTAAACTTACTTAACTTTGGCACTTCTCTGATCAGTATACTCCGATGAACCTCAGCATCACTTTCACTATCACTCACTTTTCTCCCACTTTCACTCATGCCTTCATTCGAGCTGAAATATAAGGAGTCAATACTAGCCAGTCGGGTCCTTTCCTGTCGGTCTGGGCATCTAGTCTTTGGGGTCTTCTTTTTTCGATGCCTAGTCATTTGCAGGGGTTCCTTTATGCCTGTCAATCCCTTTTTATCAGTCATGTCAATTCCAAGTGGAGTCGAGGCCACACCCCCACCAATTGCACCTGATTCTCCCATTTTCTCATTCAGCATTCGCATCAATCTTTCCTCCATTCGCACCTCACTGTCTTTAATCCTCTCTTCCATTCTCACTTTCATCTCCCTCATTTTCCTTTTCAAACTATCATTCTCTTCTCTCAAATGCGCATTTTCTCTGTCTTTCTGCCGCACTAACTCATTTAGTCTTCTCATCTCCAACTCCATGGTCCCAATCTGTTCCTCCTCCATTAGGGACAAAAGACACAGGCTCTCACTCCTCTCCTCCCTCAAATCACCGGGCAGTCCCTATTCGGGCGCCAAAAATATGTAGCGGCGGGATCGCGAGTCCCCAGCCAAAAGTTCCCGCCGCCCTGACAAGGTCCGCTCGGTGGTTCAAAGAGAGTGTATTGAGGAGAGAGAGTATTTTCTAAATTTATTAAAAACCAATGAATAATGGCGATCAACCACAACCCCAGTAAATAATAAAAATGCAAATTCAACCAATCACCAAAATATTTACAATTTCTAAACACACAAAAAAATATATATATAGTTGGCCTCACAATAATACCTTGGCCAACAAACACATGTATATTTACACAAAAGGCCTTACAATAAGATCTTAGCCACGCAACGAATATTAGAACCAAGATATCGCGAAAGATGGGTGCACCCTTAACTATCTAATCGAGTGAGACGTATTGGAGAAAGTGGGAGGTGGATCACTTTCTGCGGGATTCTGAGGGGTCCAGGACTCGGCAAAGCCGAGGATTTTGGGTTGCTGGGACGCTTGTTGGTACCAACTGCTGGGTCACAGTCGGTTGGATGCTGCTTCAACCACTCCCTGGAGACTGGAAGGTGCTGGCCAAGGTCCACACGTTAGAAAATTGCCCCAAAAGGTAGGCACACTTGCGAGGGTCAGGATTGGCTTCAGCCGTCTCTGAAAGCCAGATGTCGGCGACAATCGGTACCATGGAACTGGAAAAGAGAAGGCACATTCAGTCACCTATTCACTGCCACACTCAAACATCTTTACTCCTAACTCATTCAACCATATCCACTCTCACACAATCTTCACTCACCTATCCTCCGTCCAGGCGGTTCTTCCTTCTTCAGTTACAACTAATGACT
Source organism: Ceratothoa steindachneri (assembly GCA_963969495.1). Lineage (NCBI taxonomy): Eukaryota > Metazoa > Arthropoda > Malacostraca > Isopoda > Cymothoidae > Ceratothoa > Ceratothoa steindachneri. The sequence goes on from OZ018322.1 coordinate 1,288,241, forward strand.
TCCAAACTATTAAACTAACAATATTTGCTGAAAGAATCCGCCTAAAAAGAAAACAGGAGATGAATGGGGGAGCACGATAGAGATCCATCGAGTCCCCCCACACAAAGCAAAGACGGTGATCACACGATCCACACACACACACACATTCTGCAAAAGAAGAAAAAGATTAGACATAGGGGAGGGGAGGCGGACAACCAAACTACTACAACTGTACATACAATCCGTTTCATTCTCCCTCGATTTCTCACGTCCGGACAGTGTAGGAAGCGGGTTGGATCGATTATCGATTGGGATTAGAGATATATTTTCAGCCCGCTACAGTGCTTTAGCTTGTGTGGAATCATTTTCTTTAATAAGAGTCCCTTGGCCTACCTCTCTTTCTTATTGGAATTTTCCCCTTTGCTAATAATAAACCTTTAGTTTGGTACCTTTCATCAGAACTATTCTTTGTTGTAGTGTCTATATCAGAAGGAAATTCATCCAGATTATAATTCATATCACTTCTTGTTAAGCTTCTCAATAACATGGTTCTGTAATAAAGTAAGAAAATGGGCAATTATATTGTATTTCAATCATTGAAAATAAAGTAAAGCTATTATTGAAATATATATGTACGGTACCTATACAAATAGGTTTGAAAGCATAAATATTTCTATATACATATATACAAAAATATAGGGTTAAACATAACATAACATAACATAATTGCACGGATGACAAAAGCCACAAGTGCCCATCATAGGTCATCCGAGTCAAACGGCCTCTTTTTTAAGGCACCTAAACTCCCAAGAAAACTACTTCCAGAGGATTGCATCCAGAAACAAGAGTATCACCAATCAAAGCTTGTCAAGAACTAAATCATGCAGCTATAGATATATACAAACAATATTAATATATACAAAACTTAGGAACCTTGACAACCTTCCCTCCCCATAAACTCATCCAACCTACTCTTAAATACATTTATATTTGGACTACCTACTACCCTCAGCGGCAATTTGTTCTAGAAGTCTACCACTCTATTGGTGAAAAAATATTTTCTTAAATCCAACCTACACCCTTGCTTTTTAATTTTCAAGTGGTGACCTCTAGTACGATTTCCATCATCTAACTCAAAAAACTTGCTAACATCCAATTTATCTATCCCGGAAAAATTTTTAAAGAGCTCAATCATATCCCCTCTCACACACCTCCTTTCGAACGAGAACATATTTAATACCCTCAGTCTATCTTCATATTCAAGGTGCCTCAGGGAAGGAATAATCTTTGTTGCCCTCCGTTGCACTGACTCAAGAAGGTTAATATCGTGTCTAAAATGTGGGGACCATGCCTGTATACAGTACTCTAGATGTGGCCTAACATAAGAGTTATAGAGTTTAAGAATAACCTCCTTACTTTTGTAACTGACATTTCTCTTAATAAAACCCAGCACTCTATTTGCCCTATTTCTTGCTTCAATACACTGCTTAGAAAACCTTAATGACTTATCTATTACTACTCCTAGATCTTTCTCATCCTCTACTGAGCTCAGCCAATGCCCATCCATTTCATAGTTAAATTCTCTATTATCTTTTCCCATGTTAATAACTTTGCACTTATCAAGGTTGAAAGTCATTTGCCACTTATGTGCCCAGGATAACAATTTATTTAAGTCCCCCTGCACTTTAAAATTATCATCAATATCTTTAACTACAGCTGCTAATTTGGTATCATCCGCAAAAATTGACACTTTATTATTAACTGCCTCCCCAAGATCGTTTATATAGATGACAAATAATAATGGACCGAGAACTAATCCCTGAGGAACCCCACTGATAACATCCCTCCACTCTGACTTTACACCATTTAGCACTACCCTTTGCTTCCTGTCTTTCAGCCACTCAGCTATCCAATTTGAAACACCCCCACATATCCCAATCATTTTTAATTTATGAACTAGTCTCCTGTGTGGTACCTTATCAAATGCTTTACTAAAATCTAAGTAAATTATATCTACATTCTCTCCCTTATCTACTTGATCTGTTACAAACTCCAGAAAGTCTAGTAAGTTAGTCAAACATGATCTACCTGATCTAAACCCATGCTGAGCATCGCTGATTAACCCCTCCCTCTCTAGATGTTAGCAAATCCCTTTTTTAACTATTTTCTCAAGAATTTTACAGACTACAGGAGTTAGGCTAACCGGTCTAAAGTTATTTGGATCCTCTTTATTACCCTTCTTGAAAATGGGGACTACATTCGCTCTCTTCCAATCATCGGGTATTTCTCCATATTCCAATGACCTAGTATATAACTTGTCCAGAGCTATTGAGATACTTTCTACCCCTTCCTTAAGTATCCTAGAATGAATATTATCAGGGCCGGAGGCCTTGGTAGTATCTAAATCACCTATTAGTCCTTTTATCATCCTCCGATCCACACAAATGTTAGTAAACACCTCTTTTCCTGACCTATGAGTACTATACATAGGACTATTTAGTTTCTCTTTTGTAAATACTGATGCAAAATGACCATTTAGTACCTCAACTATTTCCTCATCAGTTTCTCTCACAAACCCTTCATATTTGATAGGTCCTATTTTAACTCTGCCACACTTGTTATTAGTTTTATAGTAACTAAAGAACTTTCTAGGATCTTTGTTGCTATCCTGAGCTAATTTAATTTCTGACACCCTTTTGTTCTTCTTTATAATCTTATTTAACTCATTCCTAGCCATTCTATAATCACTTAAATTTTGAATATTATTTTGTACCTGTAATTTTTTATATGCCCTTTTCTTCTCTGAAATTTTTCTAGCTATCTCCTGATTCCACCATAATGGTTTCCTACTTTTGTTCCTAATGGCCTTCATTGGGATACATTGTTCTTGGACTACATTTATTATATGCTTGAAAGTATCCCACATCCCATAAGCATTTTTACCTCTGAATTCTATATCCCAGTCTACCAAATTTAGCAAGCTTCGAAGTTTTACATAATCTCCCTTATGAAAATTTGGAACTTTTTCAGCATTCTCAGTTATTTTACCCTTCTCAATTCCCAAGTTAAAACGAACTATCTGATGGTCACTATTTCCCAATGCTTCCCCAACAGTCAATTCTTGAACTAAATGATCACTGTTAGAAAGTACTAAATCTAATATATTGTCCCCCCTCGTTGGCTCATTAACAAATTGATTCAAAAAATTATCCTCAAAGCATTCTATGAACCTGCCACTTGTTCTATCCCTACCTATCATATTTTCCCAGTCCACAGAGTTTAAGTTGAAGTCCCCAATAATAACTGCATCTGTTTCACATCCCTTACTTATTTCCCTTATCATTAGTTCATCTATATCATCAGTCTGCCCAGGTGGCCTGTAAAAAGCTCCCAAATGCACCATTCTATTTTTACTGAACCTAATATCTATCCAAAGTGACTCAACTCCATCCTGCTTTATTGAAGTATTTAAACTTGAAACAATGTTGTTTTTTATATAGATAATTATTCCTCCACCAATCCTACCTGTCCTTTGACTAATGTACATATTATAGCCCTGAAAATCAAATTCACTTATAGTGTCACTAAATTCTATTTCATTAACCCATGATTCAGTAACGCATAATATATCTATATCCTCATTGCTAATATAACTAAATAGCTCATCCTTCTTGTTTCTAAGACTACGAGCATTTGTATAGAAACAATTTAACCCCCCTATCCCTGAAGCACCTCTTGAAACTTGAATGACCTCACCTCTATCGCCTTGGAACCTATTTCTGTTATGTGCCAAGTCCATTCTACTTTCAGTACTATAATGTCCTCTCATAATTCCCTGACCACTATTAGTATCTAGTTTCCCGCCCGCAAAGACCTAATAACACGATCATACTCCTCCCACAACACATCTACCCCCCTCCTACTCAAATGCAGTCCATCCATCGCATACATTTCTTTCATTCCAACAAACCTATCCCACACATCCACAAACATGACACCTTCCATCTCACACATCCTCCTCACATAATCATTCAGACCAATTGCACGAGACATCCATTCTACCCCAACATCCATTCTTGGAAGCACACCTGTCACAACACCTTTCATTCTACTTTCTTTCACCTTTTCAATCAACCTCTTGTACCTCTCACGTAACTCACATGCACCCACTTTCTTCACATCATTCACTCCTACATGTTTAATCACAACCGCATCCCTTGCACAGCCAGACACCAGTTCCTCATACCTATCAGACAGATCTCTCACTCCAGCACCCGGCAAACACACCCTCAAACCATTCAATCTATTTGCATTCAACTTCCTATCTAAATATCTAACTCGCGAATCACCCATCACAAGCACTTCAGTCAGACTCCTATTCCTAACCCCCACAGACCTAACTCCATCCCCACTCCTATTCTCATTCAAACTACCAGTCACTCTACCTCCACCCCCACCCCCATCAGTCATATCACTTCCAGTTACTTCCTCTCTTAGGGCACTGAATCTATTAGTCAAGCTAATAGGTTCTGTGTCCCTCTGACTCACACACCTATTCTCCCCCTGGCTAACCACCTCAACAGAGGCAACCCTATTCTCACAAAGAACAGGAGAAGCCTCCCTAGCTTCATGTTTCCTAACCACTCTCCACTGTCCCCCATCCTCACTAGGCCTATTTCTAACTAATCTAAGGGGGCTAACTTCACTATCACTAGAACTATCATATCCTACCTCCTCCACTGGCCCTCTACCTTCACCTGAAACATCTAACTGGCCTACCTCACCACCTAACCTATTCCCAAATCTAGGCCTAACACTAAGTTCCCTCCTGAGCTCAGCAACTAACCCCTCCAGCCTACATATCCTGTCTAAATCCTGCCTTCTCATCCCCTCTAAATCTACAATGCATTCACGCAGCCCACATACAACACATGTATACCCCTCACCTAATACACCACAACCAATGCATACATTCCGACACTCATGCTCACTTTCATCCCCAAACTCCATCACTTATTCAAACAAAGAAAGAATTTAAGTAGCAATAAGAAAAAAAAGAAGAGCAACTTAGCTTTGGCTGATTGTGGTGAGAAAAAAAACAAAAAACAAACAAACTATAGAAAAATCTGAAAAATAGATCAACAGACTGAGAGCTCTATAAAACACGTGCTACCTGTTCGAAGGTCAGTCGAAGTCTGAGAATAGGAGTGTGGATGGGTCATATGCCCTATGAGTCCCAGGTCAGGATACCCAACACCTTTTGAGAGTGCTGGCTATTTGGAGGCCCCTCCCGAGGTGGAGATGGTCCTGGGAGTGACCCCACCCTAAAGGCTTGTGTCTTCATAAGGGGCCAACCTTGGCTCTGCCCCAGACACAAACTGAGTCCATCTTCTGCAAGGCTTCCAAAGACTCATAGAGATGATGGACCCTCCTCCTCCGCCTGCCTCTTTGATGGCTAAGATTTAGCTGATGCTGGTACTTCAAGCTTGGAGTCCCTTGTGGGTGGGGAAGAACAGGACCACTCCACACCCTACTCCCCCTAAAAAATGAAATGTAAGGATAAATAAAAGAGGACACAGGATTCCTCTCCCTCCTCGGTTGCTCTAGAGATGGACACGTCTATGCCAGTTTGACAAACAACCAGGCCAAGTCTGGCACATCCAGCCTGCAGGTGCCCTTAGGTGGGGAGGTCCAGACCAAGACCAAAGTCACAGTGTGCTGAGCATTTGTTGCTTTCATTGGCCAGGATTTTGAAAGCAAGTCTTCATGCACTCCCCAAACTTTCCTCAACAAAAGTTGAAGTCAGTAGTCACTTTGGCTTTCCTTAGATTGTAACAAATCTGAAAATCAGAAGACTAAAGGGCATAGACATTAAGACTTATGCAAAGGCTAATTTAAATCAACAGGGCATCGGTGAAGAAATGCACTATAGATTTAGGAAAAACTGTTTGAAGTGCTATACAACTGTTGTCTCACCTACAGAAAAATCTCCCATCCTGAATGAATTCTATTTTTTATATCCAAAAATGAAACATGAGCCATCCTCATTAACAAGCATCTCAAAAGCTAACTCTCAACATTTGTGGAAGTTGTCAGTACCCTTGGGCCAGAGAATATTTTGTAATCTGTATTCCACACTGATCCATCCACATCACTAGAAGACCTGTGTAATTTGGTGAGAAAACATTTTGGCTCCAAGCAGTGTACAGCTATCCTGTGTGAACTTCCTCCTCAAACAGGGCCACTACAAGACCTTGAAGATAGATTTTGTAGGTTAATATCCTTCAGTGGAATTGCCATGGCAAGCTAACTGGGGTTGTGGTGGAGCGAATGTGAGTGTGTGTGTGAAGGGCCATTCTCCCACCCCTTTCCCAATACCCTCTCCCTCCCTCTGTGTGAGCATTGTGTGAATAACTGGCATTTAAGTTTTGTTTTGTATTTTTATTGATGTTTGTTTTCTCTTTTCAAAGAAAAGAGTTAGATGTAAAAATAGATTGAAAGCATAATATTTATATACATTTCAAAAGAATGTAAGCGAGGAAGAGTATTGTCTGATTAAAGAAGATTTACTGAGTTAGAGCATAGAGTGGAGACTGTGTGGACGCAACGGTGGGACAACAAACTTCTAGCAGAAGTTGGAAAGTGGCCTAGAGGGTTTCTACCCCCACTCTGATAGTAGGGTTTACATGACCTCTCATTGGAAACCACAACCGCACCTGGTTTCACCAGCCCTCATCGTGAACCAAAAACTATACAGCCTTGCCCTAACTCGCGAGTGATACCCCTGCACCCCCTTTTTGTTTTAAAAAGTATCATATGGTGTTGATTGAACTATCTTGTACCGTTCAGTTTTTCTTTTCATTTTTTTTGCCCGCGCATTGTTTGACTCAGTAGCGATTGGTGTTATTGTATAATTTTTTTTTTCCTCTTTGTCCGTCGTAGTTTTTATCTTGTTTTTTGATTGGGGAACTTTGGCCTTGTTTGTGGTGTGCACACATTTTTTTCATTGAGTTCTTATAAGAAAATTCAATTTTCTTTTGTAATTATTGTATTTTTTTGTAAGTAAAGGACTGTACACACAATCCGTTTCATTCTTCTTCGATTTCTCATGTCCAGATTAGTGTAGGAAGTGGGTTGGATCGATTGGGGTTAGTCTAGATTTTCAGCCCGCTACATTTGGCATTTGGTGCCCGAATAGAGACGTGAGATATCAAAACTGGGAGCGTGACGGGATTGGATTGCAGTCCACACCCAATTAGAGTGATGGGTAGTTGGTTGTTTTTCACTTTTTTCTATCTTTTTACTAACCTGGGAGGATGGCTTCTGTGGAACAGGGCCTCCATGATGAAATCATGAGACTGAGGCTGGAATTGAGGCAGAAAAAGTAGGAATGTATGATATTAAGGAACGTGATTGATGGATTGAAGAGTGATATGATGAGTATGGATGAGAAGACAGACAGGATGAGGAAAGAAATGGACAAGAGAGAGAAGCAGGTTACCAATAAATGAAGGACTTGTATGACATGATGAAGGGGTCAGGACTGGCCCCAGGACCCTCGACCTTGACCCCTGCTCCGACTGAAGGGGATAAGACTAATGGGATCAATAGGAGTGTGTGCGAGTCTAGAGAGGATAGGGTGATTATGAGTGATAGGAAGGATGGAGAATGGAAGAGAGTTGAATGCAAGAGAAGAAGGAAGAGTGGTGCAAAGGGGAAGGATAGGAAGGTAAGAGGCAAGAGTGTGGACTCATTATACTCGGATGAAGGAGAGAGTGATGGTATGATTGATATGAGTGAGAGTGAAGTAAATGTGGGAAAGGGTATTTTGATAAGGGAAGTGCCAAAGGTAGATAGGTTTAGGTTACATGGTGGGAAAAGTGTGGAAGAATTCTTTGGGGAATTTAGGCGATATTGCAAGCTCAAGTACCCGGAGAATAAGGGATACTGGATGAATGTTTGGAGGGAAAAGTATTGGAGTTTTTCCGTGTGCTTACAAGTGTGGGGGAACCAAGGTACGATGTGGTGAAGGAGAGATTGATTGGGCGGGTGAAACGAATGAAAGAGAGTGTGAAGTATAAAAGGGTGAATGAATTTGAGAAGGCTCGAATGGGGAAGAGTGAAAGTGTCGACATGTATGCACATAGGCTTGAGAGTATGGCGAGAAAGAGGTATGGTGATGGTGATGATGATGATGTAAATGAATGTAAACCACTGATGAGGAAGTTTTTGGACACAATCGTGCGAAAGGTAAGTAAATGGCTGAGTGGAAAGAGAAAGGAGAGAATGAGAATGACAGGTGGACGGTTGATGTGGGAGGATGTGTTGGAACTGTTGGAAGATGGATGATTTGATGATTAAAGCGATCTAGAAGAGGATGGATGGTACAGTGTGAATGTTGGGGGTAAGAAGCCCAGGAACTTTCATCCACCCCAGCAGTTTGTCAGCTACAGGGATGCCCTGAAGGCTGCACCAGCTGGAGTGATGTCAAACTTCCTGGGCCGGCAGAATGGATGGGTAAATGGTGGGTAGTCGAATGGAAGGGGACAGATGAATTTCAAGCGTGGGAACGGATATATGAGAGAGAAACCGAGGTATGTCCCAGCAAATGAGAGACCGAATGGAGGGAGAAAGATTGTGGAATGTCGTCGGTGTGGAAGGAAAGGTCATATGTTAGCAGAATGTAGGTGGATGTCTGGTGCATGTTTTGGGTGTGGTAAGAAAGGGCATATGATGAAGGATTGTCAGGAAAGTGTGAAAGAGTGCTTCGAGTGTAAAGAAATAGGCCATTTGAAGAAAGATTGTCCGAGGTTGAATGGTGGAGCAACTGCTGGGGGAAGTATGAAGTATGCTTGTGGTAATTGTGGAAAGGATGATCATTATGCGAGGATGTGTCGTGACCAGAGGAATGTATGTAGCTATTGTGTGATGGAAGGACATTCAATTGAAAAGTGTTGGATTAGACTGAGAGCGCAAGGTGTGAATGGAAAGTCTGAAGCGGGAAACTGATTTGTAAGAGGGTACCTGGTGAAGTATCCTCTGGGTGCATGAGTGTGAGTAATGTGTTAGTAAGTCTGTCTAGTGTGAAAGTGGAAAGCCCAGGAGCTTTCATCCACCCCAGCAGTTTGTCAGCTACAGGGATACCCTGAAGGCTGCACCAGCTGGAGTGATGTCGAACTTCCTGGGCCGGCAGAATGGATGGGTAAATGGAAGGGGACAGATGAATTTCAAGTGTGAGAACGGATATATGAGAGAGATACTGAGGTATGTCCCAGCAAACGAGAGACCGAATGGTGGAAGAAAGATTGTGGAAGGAAAGGTCATATGTTCGCAGAATGTAGGGTGATGTCTGGTGCATGTTTTGGGTGTGGTAAGAAAGGGCATATGATAAAGGATTGTCAGGAAAGTGTGAAAGAGTGCTTCGAGTGTAAAGAAATAGGCCATTTGAAGAAAGATTGTCTGAGGTTGAATGGTGGAGCAACTGCTGGGGGAAGTATGAAGTATGCTTGTGGTAATTGTGGAAAGGATGATCATTATGCGAGGATGTGTCGTGACCAGAGGAATGTATGTAGCTATTGTGCGATGGAAGGACATTCGATTGAAAAGTATTGGATTAGACTGAGAGCGCAAGGTGTGAATGGAAAGTCTGAAGCAGGAAACTGATTTGTAAGAGGGTACCTGCTGAAGTATCCTCTGGGTGCATGAGTGTGAGTAATGTGTTGGTAAGTCTGTCTAGTTTGAAAGTGGAATTGAATGGATTAAGTGTTTGGCTTTGATAGATTCTGGATGCAAGACGAGCTTTGTGTATAAAGATGTATATGACAAGGTGAGCGAGAAAGCCCTCCTGTCTGAGTGCAAGGTTAGTTTGGTAGGTATTGTTATTAGGAGAGTGCCTGTGATTGGAATGATAAGGTCAGCTGTTCGAATGCATGGTATGTTGATGAATGAATGTGAATTCTCTGTGATTGATAAGGTGAGTAGTGAGTATGGTGTGATTTTGGGGTATGATTTTATGAAAATGAATCGTATGGTTGGGCATCCTGCGAGTGATCAGATTGAGAGAAAGATTGGTATAAATGGGGTGTATAAGTTGTATGTAGGGAAAGATGGTAGTGTTTTGAGTGTGTGTTTACTGGTATTGAGGTGACTGCTATGGAGACTGTAAGGCTTGTGAAGGGTGAAAGGGTGTCTTTTAGAGTGAGTTGGAGTAAGGATGTTAGTTTGAATGTGGGTGAGAACACTGTGATATTGGATGGAAACGATGAGTGTTATAAGGTAAGGCGTGTTGCTTGTGTGTTTGATGGCTTGATGAGAATGAATGATCCATTTGTATGTGTGCAGGCGGACCCCAGTGGGAAAGGACAGGTGAGGGGTATTCAAGTCGGAGATGTACTGGGTCACCTCTCCACTGCCAATGAGGAAGGTATGGATGATAGTACGGATGTCAGGGTAAATGTTGCGTGTGAAAAGATGTGTGAATGGACGTATAATGAAGTGAAGAGCATGGTGGAATTGGATGGATGTTTGACTGAGTATGAAAGGGAGGATGTGTATCGAATGATATTTGAACGAAAGGGAGCCCTCAGTAAGGGTGATCTGGATTTCGGGGTTGCAAAGCTCCCGGAATTCAAGATTGTCCTGAAGGAGGACTCTCCAATCTATCAGTAGCCTAGGCATTTTGCACGTTCGGTTGCTGATGAGATTGAGGAGCAGTGTTTGGAACTAGAGAAATTGGGGGTGATTGAAGAGAGCGAGAGTGCATGGAATAGTCCAATTGTGCCTGTACGTAAGCCAGATGGAAGATTGCGTCTGTGTGTAGATTATCGAAAGGTGAAAGAAAGGTTTCCGATGTGTGGGGTATCTGAGTGTGTGTATAGTGTGCATGGGATGGAGTGGCTTACGAAGCTGGATCTGGTACGGGGGTATTATCAGATGCCCATTGCTGAAGAGAGCCGGCCGGTAACTGCCTTCTCTTCCACAAAGAGGCATTACCAGTTCCGGAACCTCAGCTTTGGGTTGGCTAATGCTCCCGGAGCCTTCTAGCGGGCAATGAATGTTGTGTTGAGTAAGTTTGCAAGTAAGAATGTGATTGCGTTTATAGATGATATTTTGATTATGACTGAGACTTTTGAGGAGCATATGAGATTGGTGAATGATGTGTTGAGAATGTTGGAGAGTGTTGGTGTGAAGGTGAAAGTGGCGAAGTGTGAATGGTTTGTGAAAGAAGTGGAATTCCTTGGGCATATGGTGAGGGAGAATGGGTTACAAAAATCACCAAAGTATGTTGAGAAGGTGTGAATGTTTCCTAAACCGGTGACTGTGAAGCAACTGAAGTCGTTTGGGGGTTTGATTGAGTTCCAGCGAAAGTTTATACGTGATTGTTCTGGTGTGAGTAAGCCTCTGACTGAGTGGATGGGCAAGGTAGGTAGTACGTTTGTCACATGGTTTATAAGATGAATGAGGCGTATGAGAAACTGAAAGAGGCAACGGCTGAAGATGTTGAATTGGCCTATCCAGATTATAGTGTGAATGCTAAAATGCTTGAATTGTATACAGATGCGAGTGGGTATTGTATGGGAGGTTTTCTGATGCAAGAGCAGCGTTTGAATGGAGAGAATGTTAGGCAAATAATTGGGTATGTATCCAAGGCTTTGAATGTTGCAGAACAAAAGTATTCGAATGTGGAGCGAGAGTTGGCTGCGATAAGGTATTGTTTGAAAGTGTTGCGCCCATTTTTGTATGGTGTGAGGTTTGTGATCAAAACCGATCATCGACCTCTTGTGTATCTGCAGCGTATGAAGTGGGTTGATAGTAGGATTGCAAGGACTTTGGAAGATTTGAGTGACTTTTACTATGTGATTGAGTATGTGCCTGTTGAATGGAATGGAGTGGCTGATTTGATGTCAAGGTATCCTGGTACAAATGATGAAAATGTGTGTGGAGTGAGTGATCCTGTGTATTTGCCAAAAGGGATTATGAATGGAAAGGAGAGTAAGGGTTGTGGTGATTCCTTGTTTGAGAGTGTATGGAATGGTTTGCAAGATTTGAAGAGTGATGGAGTAGATGTGAGAGTGCCTGATAGTGTGGATGACCTAAGGAAGGAGGTAATGAGTGAAGTATGTAGGAAGCCTGAAAGCATTGGTATGGCAAGGGTGCAGAACTTCATGAAAGAATTGAGAGCGATGTGTATGCAAGGGGTCCCGCCATTTCAGGAAGTGTTTATTGTAGTGAGTCGTTTGTATGAAGTGATTGTTTATGTGCACTTTGGTGGTGAGAGGCCGATTGTGTACAAAGATGAGATGATGAAGGATTTGAATGCTAGTGTGGTGCATCTGCAGAGTTTGAGCAGTGTGCACTACAATTGGGTGATTGAAAAGTGTTCATATATGAGAGAGAAGAATGATCGTCTGGATGAAGATTAGCGTCGTGGGGTGAGTGATGATATGGGAGTTGATGATGGTGTGCTTGTTCCTTCTGTGTATTGCGAACATGGTGGACCTGATATGATGGAAGCGAGAGTGAAAGTTGGTGAAAGGTTGTTCTGTGGTTTGATTGATACTGGAGCGCAAGTGTCTTTAGTGAATGAGAGGATTCTGAGTAAGTATGAAGAGTTTAAATGTTGCGAGCATAAACCTGTGAAGTTACGGATAAGTGGATTAGGAAACAAGTTAGTCTGAAAGTGGGTTTGGGTAATGGTGTGAATGTGAAGCATGACTTTGTGATTCTGAAAGGTGAGCAAATGCCGTGTTGTTTTCTGCTTGGTGGGGACTTTATGAGATTGAATGATTTGTCTCTAGATGCTGATAAGAATTGTCTTATGAAAGGCGAATTTGAGGTGATGAGGTTGAATGAGTGTGAAGAATGTTGTCAAATTTTGTGGTATGATTGAGTTGGTCATGGATGATGAGAATGAAATTTTAAGTGATGATGATATTCTAGAGATACAAGAGATGTGTCCTTTTGTTAGTGAGTTGAAGAGGTGTGTGAAGACGCGTGTTGATTTGAATGAATGGCCTGAGTGTTTAAGTGATTTTAAAAGGTATGCTAAGGATTTTGTTGTTTGTATGGATGTTGTATATTTTGTGAGGCATGTGAAGGGTTGTGATGATATGTATGTACCTGTGATGTCCTTAGTTGGTATGATTGGTCTGGTGAAGGTTGTGCATGATAATTATGGGCATATGGGTAAGTTTAAGCTGTGGGAGTGCATGAAGGAGTGTGTATTCCATCCATTTCTGAGAACTGTTGTGAATGATGTTGCAACTATGTGTGAAAGGTGCAAGGTGTTCAAGTGAAACCACCGATGTTGAAAGTTGATGAGAAAGAACCATTTGAATTGGTAGTGATTGATTGTGTGTCTTTGCAGCGTACAAGTGCTGGGAATGGGTATGGTTGATCATAAAAGTAAGTTTGTGTATGCAGCGCCTGTGAGAGATAAAAGGAGTGTGACTGTTGCGTGTGTGGTTGAGCAGTTGTTTTTTCCTATGTGTGTATGGAAGCCTAAAAGATGTCTGAGTGATAATGGACCTGAATTTGTAGGAGAAGTGTTTGAGCACATGTTGAGAGAGAATGGTGTGGAGCATGTGAGAATGACTGTATGTACCGTCTTCAAATGGATTGGCTGAATGTACGATAAGAACCTTGTGTGAGATGTTGAGAATGATGAGTACGACAGTGAATGACTGGGAAGAGTGTTGTGGGCGTATAATTTGACTGGGCAAAGTGCAACTGCAATGTCCCCATGTCAGTTTGTGATGAATTTTGAAAGGCGAGTGAAAGATAGGTTTCATTTGAGTGAAAGTGAGCAGAGTGTATGACGTGAGACAGATGAAAAGTTCCGTTCATTTGAATTGGGTGCGAAAGTATTGAAGGTGAAAGAAGTGAAGGGTAGGTTGAATGTATCAAAGATGAGTGAAAAGTTTGATGGACCTTATAGAGTTGTGAGAGTTTGGGAAAATGGGGTGACGTATGTTTTGGAGAGTTTGAATGACAGTTTCACTGAGAGAGTGCCGGCTCATCAGAGTCAGTTAAGGAGAAGGAGAGAACCTCCTGACTACCTGGTGAGTCATCCAGTGTATGAACTGTGCAGATAGAGGTAAAGTGCATGATGATGAGATTGAATGTGATAGTATGGATCTCTCTTTGAAAGAGCTAGTTTTAGTCTCGAGGAGTAGAAAGCGTACAAAGAAGAGTGAAAGGAAGAATGCAAGTACGAATGAAAGTAAGTCTGAGCAGAGTCTTTCTGGTATGGGGGAGCTTGAAAGAGAGATTGAGTGTTTGCAAAAAACAGGTGAGTGATTTGGCTGGTATAAGTAGATGAGTAAGTGAGCTGCCTGTGCCTGATTTTTCTGGTTTTGGGAACAGTATGAATGCTAGTGTGTTTGGGCAGAATGAACCTAGTGTAGCTGATTTTTCGGGTTTTATGAATGGTAATAGTAGGGGTGAGTTTGATGTAGTGAATGATGAAGTGGCTGATTTTTCAAGTTTCTGGTGGGAACCAGTCGAAGGGGTTTCTGGTATGCCTGTTGAGAATACAGGGGATGTGAGTGACCTATCTGTTTTGCAAGAGTGTACCTTGAGTTGGATGAGAGCTGTGAGTGAGGAGCTGATGAATGGGGGTATGAAGAGTGAAGGTTCTGAATGGAAGAGTATGAAAGAGTTCTGTCGTGAGATGGGAGAACTGGTAATGAGGGCTAAAAGCTTTTTTGGATGATATGATCAATAGTGACGATGAGACTGACAGGACGACTGATGAACAAACCCGACTGATTGCTACACCTAGCCAGGGACCAGTAGACAAGTGTGAATGGGTGCAGAAGGGTGCGATTGAGTATAAAAGGTACCGTGAGTAAGGATTGAGAATGTATTGTGAGTGACTGTTGTAGAATGGCCTAAGGATGGAGGGGTGTGGTGGAGCGAATGTGAGTGTTTGTGAAGGGCCATTCTCCCAACCCTTTTCCAATACCCTCTCCCTCCCTCTGTGTGAGCGTTGTGTGTGAATAACTGGCATTTAAATTTTGTTTTTTGTTTTTTATTTTTATTGATGTTTGTTTTCTCTTTTCAGAGAAAAGAGTTAGATGTAAAAATAGATTGAAAGCATAATATTTATATACATTTCAAAAGAATGCTAGCGAGGAAGAGTATTGTCTGATTAACGAAGATTTACTGAGTTTGAGCATAGAGTGGAGACTGTGTGGACGCAACGGTGGGACAACAAACTTCTAGCAGAAGTTGGAAAGAGGCCTAGAGGGTTTCTACCCCCACCCTGATAGGAGGGTTTAACAACCTCTCATTGGAAACCACGACCGCACCTGGTTTTGCCAGCCCTCATTGTGAACCAAGAACTATACAGCCTTGCCCTAACTCGCGAGTGTTACCCCTGCACCCCCCTTTTGTTTTAAAAGCATCGTATGGTGTTGATTGAACTATCTTGTACCGTTCAGTTTTTCCTTTCATTTTTTTTGCCCGCGCATTGTTTGACTCAGTAGCGATTAGTGTTATTGTATAATTTTTTTTCCTCTTTGTCCATCGTAGTTTTTTATCTTGTTTTTTGATTGGGGAATTTTGGCCTTGTTTGTGGTGTGCACACATTTTTTTCATTGAGTTCTTATAAGAAAATTCAATTTTCTTTTGTAATTATTATTGTATTTTTTTGTAAGTAAAGGACTGTACATACAATCCGTTTCATTCTCCTTCAATTTCTCACATCCGGATTAGTGTAGGAAGTGGGTTGGATCGATTGGGGTTAGTCTAGATTTTCGGCCCGCTACAGGGTGAACTGCAGTCTTGTCTTCTCCCATCTCCCTGCAGCTGTCTGTCTGCCTTCCAAATACCAGGTTGGGTGATATTGGTGAGTGTGAGTGTTTATAATCTGTTGGAATAGTGAGTTTATTTTTTTTGATTACTAGATGCTGAATGATTTTGGATGGGTGTGGATTAGGGAGATACTTGTATGATGAGTCAATAGGTGGTTTGGTTGGTTTGAAAATGGGTGCTATGTGTTCAGATTTCCAGCATTTGAAGTGTGTTGCTACCTTGGGGACCTAGACATTTCATGTGTATGATTTTGTCTTTATATAGCCTGGTATACCATTTCTGCACTGAATGTGAATGGATGTTGTGGCCAGTTGTGAGTGTAGCTCTTTATTTGCAGTTCTGCTTATGAACTTAGATATTATTACTAATTTATGTGAGTTTTGAGGTTGTTTGCCTTTTTGGTGAAGTTGGGCATGTTTTTGTGTGTCACTGATGAATGAATCACATACCTTTCAAATTCCTCTGTTAGCCTTGAGTTAAGGCACTCTTCCTAGTTCCTAAATCCTCATAGTATGTAGAATACAGCTGCTCTCCTTATATTTGATACATTTTTTAATTTTCTAATTGATTTATCATTTAAGATTTAAGGTAATTACAATTGAAGTAACAAACATCAAATAACTTTTATTTTCATCAATACTTCCTTTTTTCTAACTTCATAATATTGAGCAGAAAGGCTGTAAAGATCACCAGTGTCATAAAATTCATGGTTAGATCCAATTATTTTTATTTGGTATCAAAGCTTGACCAAATTGGCCCAGATCATATGAGTTAATCAAACGTACCTTTACCTCTTTGCTTTGGTTTTCCCCACAAGGCATCGGGTATAGTTTGGCAAACCATGCTGCCGCTAACATCTAGAGGATGCATGCCTTCCTATGGGCAAACGGGTAGATCTATGTCCATACATCTTCCGCACATTTTCACTTCCAACTTCACATTCTTTGAAGATCTTTATAAACTTTCTGGCAGATATGCCCTTATTTATTTTCACTTCTTAGTTTTAAGTAATTACCAATCTTTCCCTTGGTTGTCTACCTTCAATATTTAACATTGACAAGGTCTTCCTTTTCAGTCTTTTTCTCCCTTAACTTTATTGAGTATTTTGTTTATATTTATCCAGCTTTATCATATGTTTTCATTACTTCCTCTGATTCAAAGTGGCTTTATTGATTCAGCCACTTTTCTTCCTATAAAAAGATTTCATTTATGGCACTCTTTTATTTTAGCCTACATAAAAAGATTCCATTTATGGCATACTTTTATTTTAGCCTACATAAAAACATTTCATTTATCCACCTATTGCAATCTTTTATTTTAGCCTACAAGGCAAAGAGGCTCAAAGACCCATGGAACTGCTAATAAATCAAACAATCAGAGACAGAACTTTTCTCCAGTTGGCTTTGAAAGTGGGAGAACTCCTTTTTATCTTCGTTTTAAGTCGCAGCCTTGGTATAAAGATCAGTAAGTAATGATTTTGCTTTGGGTTTTTTTTTTTGCTTTGTATAGTGCTGGTGGTAATGTTTATTACCCTTTTAAAGATCTTCGTTGTCCTTATTTTCTAGCTCCATTCTTGACTGGCCTAACCTCATTCGAAAGGAGGTGTGTGAGAGGGGATATGATTGAGCTCTTTAAAAATTTTTCCGGGATAGATAAATTGGATGTTAGCAAGTTTTTTGAGTTAGATGATGGAAATCGGACTAGAGGTCACCACTTGAAAATTAAAAAGCAAGGGTGTAGGTTGGATTTAAGCAAATATTTTTTCACCAATAGAGTGGTGGACTTCTGAAATAAATTGCCGCGGAGAGTAGTAGGTAGTCCAAATCTAAATGTATTTATGAGTAGGATGGATGAGTTTATGGGAAGGGAAGGTTGTGATGGTTCCTAAGTTTTGTATATATTAATATTGTTTGTATATATCTATAGCTGCATGATTTAGTTCTTGACAAGCCTTGATTGGTGATACCCTTGTTTCTGATGCAATCCTCTGGATGTAGTTTTCCTGGGTGTTTGGGTGCCTTAAAAAAGATGCCATTTTTGACTCGGATGACCTATGATGAGCCCTTGTGGCCCTTTTCATCTGTTATATTATATTGTGGGGGACTTTGATTTTGTCTTTCCCTGGTGATGGTGCTTTTTGTGGGTGGGTTTTGACGGAGTCGGATGACCTTTGATAGGCCCTTGTGGCTTTTGTCATCCGTGTAATTATGTTATGTTATGTTATGCATAAGTTTAAAATATACTCCAGCACCTCACTAATGGACCATGGGAAGTGGTAATGTTTATTGGGTCTCCTTTGGTGTCTTTGGAGCTGCTTCACCTCAGAAAAGGAGATGCCCCCCCTCCCCTTATACTTTTCAAGGCCCCTCCAACTTTATTCTAGCAGAGAGGATGTTTACTCCTCTACACATTCTGCTCCTTCCCCCCCCTGTCCCCCATGGGACAGTTTTGCTTAAGGTAAAACGGCCGCATGTCCCACTGAGTCGTTAGACTCACCCAAAACAATGCCCTGAAGGTGGTCATGAGGTTGTTTTCCGGGATTCCTAAACCTGCTCCCATGCCCCCACCTAAGGCTGGACGTGGTTGCTCGGAGACAGTGGATCCTCCAAAGGAGGGGCCCATGCCTGCAATGCTACTCCACCTGCCAAACGTTTTGAGTTGGAGGAAGGAAATGACTTGCATGGCAAGCCCAACCTCCTCTGATAAGTCCTTGAAGGTGACAGCTCCTTCAGTGCCTCGTTTAGTCAAAATGCTTGGAGTTCTGCCACAGAGAAGCATACGGCTGGCTATTCCCATGAGGGTGGTCTTCTCTTCGAAGAGGGGCCTCGCATCTCCTCCGAGCTAGGCCTGGAGGGCATATTCCTTCAATGAAATTACCCTGGACTCCTGGGCAAATGAGAGGAGCTGCGGAGGCTCTTTTCCTCCCATTCTCCATTAGCTATCTTTTTTTGCAGGAGACCATGCTGGGCTTGTCCCCCTTGCCCACCTTAACAGGGTATAAGGTTTTTGTGACACCACCACTATGAGATGGAGCCAGGCAAGAGGATGCGCTATTTACACCCAACATGATGTTTCCGTTCTTCTCTTTATTTTTTTAAATAGCTCCTTTCAGGCAGTAGCATTACAGCTCCAACTGGATTGGAGGTATACAATTATTTCTGCGTACATTCCACCATCATCCAACTTTGAAGCTGAGGACTTCCGCTGCACTCTGACACCGTTGCCGAACCCCTTTCTCCTACTTGAAGATTTAAACGGTAGTCACCCCCTGTCAGGGGACTAAATGATCAATCCCAGGGGTCATGTACTTGCCACCTAATTTTTGAGCAGAAGATAGGTGTACTAAATGTGGATGAGTTTATGCATCACTCCCTGAGAACTGCTTCATTTACCTGTCTTGATATATCCCTTTGCTCTCCTGATTCACATACAGCCTGATTTTGGTTGGGAGGTAGTCAATGACATCTATGGTAGTGATCACTTTCCCATTCAAATATCATTTTCTGGGCTGCTGCCTCCTGAATACCACCCTGGTGGTGCTCCCTATTTTAGGAAATGACTGATTTCTCAATCCCAGTTTACGAATTTAGGTCAGTGGATGATGCGTTTTTTTCTCCATTATCCTTATCGCTGTGGACCTAACTACTATTACTAAAATGTCTTCATTTTGCATGCCGTCCGCTTCCTTGGTAGTCAACTGATTTTGAGACAATCCCCAAACAGAAATGGTATGCCTCCATGCGCTATAAACGCTGCCTGAGAAATTTCACCTTCGGTGAATTTTGTCAAGCTAGGGCTAGGTTTCGTTAAGTTTTGATCACGCCCGCTGCTCCTCCTGCCAGATATAGGTGTCTTCACTTAACAGAAAGAACACTTTTGCATAGGTGTGGAAGTGAGTCAAAAGAATTCAGGGCAAGTTCTTGCAGAATCCCCCTCCCATTCTCCAGGAGAATGAGACTGCAATCTCGGATCCCACTTCCGCCGTGTAGTCCTTCGTGACCGCTTCCTCCGCATTCTTTATCCAGGATGCTGCGCCGCCATCATTAGGTTCACATTGTGATGTCAGTGAAGACTGCCAACTGGACTTTACCATCAGAGGTGGAGAATCCTTCAATGACAGGTTTACATTGAGTGAGTTGCATTCCACTCTCGCTTCATGCCTGGACGATGTTCCCTATACCTTCCTTTGACACCTAGGTGAGTGCAGCTTGGCCTTTCAGTTAGATTTGTTCAACAGGATCTGGACATAGAGTATCCTCCCAGACTTCTAGTGAATGTTTACTGTGCTCGCTTTTTGCAAACCTGGGAGAGATCACTCACTCTACCCTGGCCAGTTTCCGCCTAATCTCTAACCTCTTGCATGTGGAAGTTGAGGAGAAATTGATAAATGTTAGATTAGCCTACCAATCTTTACTTGTGAGTTTCTGTGAGATTGTCTATTCGGGGCAGGGGGGTAGTGGCTGTCCGGCCCAATGGAGCAGGAAGAGGGCATCCTGCAGGGAACTGTCCTCAGTGTCGCACTCTTTTGCCCTGAGCATCAATGGTATTACCTCTGTGCTGCCGGAAGATTTTCTTGTTATGCTCTACATGGACGATCTTTCGATGTAGTGCAGCTGAGATACCAACTTTGGAGCGTCGACTCCAACAAGCATTGAACCGCATCTCTCACTAACCCGAAGCGCACAGGTTTTGGTTTTCTTTGGCCAAAACTAAGGTGATGAACTGCCACCATCCACGGCTCCAACCCGACCCAGACTTGTTCTGAAACGTGCTTTGCCTGGAAGTGTTATATTCGCAGTTTCCTTGGTCTTGTTTTCTACCATCGCCTCATTCACAGCCTTAGGGTTTCTTGTACCTGCCCCATTGACACTCTTCATTCTGTGACATTCAGCACTTGGGGTGCCATACTTTTTTACTGATTCTTTCTTTCGAAGTTGTCCTGTTACCTCTTGTCGCTTGTACTCGGGACTGGTTCATGCATACAGACTTTTGGACTCGATTTAGTGTTGGTTGCATGTTCCAGTGCAGTGGAGATGTGGGCCTTTCCCCTATGCCGGAATGTGCTTTCTTCTTGCTTGTTTTTTGGTTTTGGTTTTTGTCTGCTTTTTCCTTTTTGTCTTTGTTTGTTTGGTTTGGAGAATTTTAAAGTAGCCTATCACTTGCTGAAATTTAAATTATGGCAACTTACACCCTTAAAGATAGTTGCCAAATGGGTACATATAAAAAAAATTGATGGTTTAATGGACCTTTAGGATTGAATGAAATGGGCATGTTGATTAGGACACCAAACAATCTGCATGGATTGGGCACCAGGACCAGCGTTTTTCTCTTTCCCAATCTGAATATATCACATGAATCAGATCAACCCTTCAGCCTTAGTGGCAAGAGAGATGGGAGGCTGCTGGCAGGGATTTTATGATGCATGTCATTGTGCCGCAACTTTTCCCATAGACATAGCCCCAATGCTTCATCCAAATCTGACAGACTCACAGGATAGTGCCATCTGATGGAGCTCTCCCACACACCTTACTGCGATGACTGCTTTGTCCCCCAAGACTGTCCAACACATTGTTGAATGTCCCACTCTGGTTTATCTTGATGCCTATTATCTGTCCCAGTACCAAAATGAGTGGGGATGTTATTGTTTGCCCCTTGTACTCAGGACTGTTTTTTGGTTAACTGAGTTTTTATTTGTTGGATGCATGCTTTTTCCTTAGTTTTGTTTTGTGTGGGTTTTAGCTTGATCTTTTTTTTCTTATGCCCCAGATGTCAGTAGATAAAAAATTTGATGCTAAGCTTCTTCTCTCAAAGCTTCTACATCACCTGGAGTGTTGCATGTATATTTCACGGAGCACATGCTGAGTCACATTGGAACTGTTCCACTGTAACCTGTTGGTTCCAAGTTTGTATAGGGGACCCGACTTCTATGCCTTCCCTCATCTTTTGTTTTCCAACTGGCTTTTCTGGGTTCTGTGTCTGTTTACACTGCTCTCTATGGGAGATTAAACTCCATCCATGCCTGGTTTTGAAACCAAATTGTGACTTGCATTGCACACTGAGTGCCTTTGAGGCTTTGGAATCCCCACAGTATCTGTGATGCTATGGCTGCTACTGCGAGCCAGGAAGATGTTAAAATTGTGTTCTGTGTTCCTGGAAATGTAGAGATTGCAAGGAATGTCAGCACCAAACAGTCTGCATGGGCTGGGTGACCGGACCAGTATTTTGCTCACCCCCCCTCCCCCCACTCTGACTACATGGGAGGAATTAGGTCAGCTCTTCAGGCTGTGTGGTAAGGAAGATGGGAGACAGCTGGCAGGAACGTATGTTATGTGCCATTGCACCTTGACCTTTCCCATGGCCTCCCCACCCAAAACCTCAGCAGCTTCAGGTCATTTGTGTTGCTTCTGAATTGGGCGCACTCACAGGATGGAGTGTTCTCCTCAACCTTGCTGTGATGAGTGCTTGGTCCCTCAGACTCTCAGGCACATTCTTGTTAGATGTCCTATTTTGGGGGAAGGTTCGCACATGCTACCAGTCCCAGTACTGGGATGAGTGGGGTCAATACTGCTTTTTCCTTGTACTCAGGACAATTGTGGATTGATCAAGTTTCTGGATGAGGCATTGGGGTAAAAACCTTGCACATAATTCTACAGGGTTGCAGACCTGAACTGTGTTAATGTCCTAGTTGGGGGTAAGAAAATTTCAGTTAACAAGGAGATTGAAGCACTTCTTTACTTAATTATTTCACAAAATATTTTAAGCAAGTTTATACAATATGTACAAATCATTTTGATATGAATATATAAATACCAATGGTGATGCTTTATAATAGTATCTTTTATCACAAATCAAAATTCAGTGAAACTGTGACCATCACAAATCAAGATCATCAAACAAAAAAATGAGGCTATAAAGAACCCACAAAAGATAACAAAATACATGTCTTCTTCCCTAACTTTTGCAATTTAAAAAATTGAGGGAAGGGGAGGTGGAATGGAGAAAACATTGCTAGCCAGTGGGGCAAAGCAACATCTTTCCTTACTAATAGTGCGTCCTATTATTCCCCCCTTCTACCATCTTCCTATCTACCCCTCACACTCACTTCCTTCTTTCACACACAAAGGTGGGAAAGTAGGGTAAAAGGAAAGGTGGGGAAAAAAATGGGGAGAATGGCTCCCACATAACTCAAGTTCTCATTCATTCACTACCCACCACAGCATGCTTTATCCATGTTTAGCTTTTGTGTTGTTGGTTGCACCCACAGGTCCCAAAGGGAGTGAGACTCCTTCCTACACCTGATTGTGCCTTTTTTGCACCAATCTTTATTGGGTTTTGTCTTTATTTTCTTTTGCATTGTTTTCATCTTTTAATTTAGCTTAAGGATACTCTAGTTTGACATGATGGCAGTTCCCATTGAGCTCCTATAATTAATAAAGGACACTGGCTATGATCTGTCCTTAGGTAGCCTAATTTATCTCTCTTTTTTTATATTCTATTTACTATTCATTCTTTTATTTTTTTCTCAAACTGTGTATGGTAGCAAGGATAAAGAAAATATATATTATTTTTGTACCTATATAGACAGTTATGTTTACATTTCCCCACTTTGCATAAAATAATTTTTGATTGAACAATTGTGAACTTTGTTGCTCTTTTATTTCTATTTCTCACCTTGTAAAAGCTCTGAAAAGATTAATTGACACTTTTACATTTCTGCCTGGTGCTCTTAGATTCATAGTTATATGCTGTAGCATTTATGATTTGTGATCTTTACTATTTTCTATCCTTACATATCCCTTGTCCTCTACATCTTCTACCACATGAATGCCTTTAATTTATTATTTTAAACATAGTTACCAGGTTGTTAGCTCTCATGCCATGATGATAATTTGATAGATCATATCAAATCTAATTCTTCTTTTTTTTTCATTAGCCTGAAATTAGCCTATATACCTCTGCCCTTGGGAAAACTTCAGCTCTACATTGACCTGAAGCGTGTAAGGACCGACATCCCAATTGACATTTGTCAACTCTCTATCTGTGGTATGGATCGACTCTGCCAGCCCATGGAAAATGAAGGAGGATATTTGTTACAAGATGAGGTATCATTCATTGCCTAGGGATTTCTCAGAAAGCAAAGTGTACAATTTTTCTTGTAAGAATTGATGTTATTGCCACAAAATGGTCTTCATTTTCTTTTCCAGGACTATCATTTTTATAATTTTTACTTATGGGTATTCATGAATTATAGTGGGAGAGAATATCTTTGATCGATCATTCTGGAATACCTGCTTTCTCTGATAAGCTCATCACCATGCTTTATCACCTTCAAGCATACCTTGAAGACCCGCTTCATCTCTCAGGCTTTTCCTGAGTTGATAGACAGGCACTCTGTGAAAGCCAATAAATAGCCTTGATGAGTGCCATACAAAAAATCCCTTATTGTTATTGATACAACCTAGCTTCCCTTGCTAATTGACTCTGGTTTAGTCAACATTGTGCAGTTGTCAATCATGTAAACTTGAGCCTTTCATGTTTTACTTTCTTTCTAAATTAAAAAACTATTAGAATACTCTATTAAGCCTAAAGTATTGAGTGATGCTGTTTTCTGCTCTATCCTTTCTCATCCTTACATCTTTATTGCATTATTGTTTTGTATTTCTCCTTAAGGTTCATTCATTCTCTGTCGGATCAACCAGTGCCTAACACACTCATGTCTCAGATTTTGTTGAAATTTTGTTTATAGGAAATTTCTGGGCTCTGAATCTATTTCTGAAATTTTAATCTGCAGTCTTATCAATGGTTCAAGATATATGACCTTAGACATTTTGAGGTCACTAACATTTGGCAACTCATAACTTGGGTAATAATGGTCATATTTATATAAAAAATATTTATATTTAGAATAAGAAACCCCCCATAGAATCCAAGTATGCAAGTTTTAGAATTCTAGGTTGGAAAAAAATACACTGGAAATAAATTTTGAGCTCACAATTTGACCTCCAGGTTATCGAATGAGATTTATTTTAGAAATTTCAAAAAATGAAGGCCAGAGCCATTGGCTAGTTAGAGTCAGCAAAAAAAAATTTTATTATGTCGGGGGGGGAAGGGTCATGTAGCTACATATAAATTAATGAACACCATATTCATAATTTGTGCATCAATTCTACTTATTTTTTCATTGTTCATAATTTAACATATAGAAAATATAATTACACTTTTTTTAATAAATATAACAAAGGCAGAGTGTTTATTATGATTAGTATTAATTATTAGTAGTATAAGTTATTAATATTATTTCTTATAAATATTTATTATTATCATTATGGCTCTCTACTCAAAATTTTTCTCCCCACACTTTGCACCAGGAAGAGTGTTTCCACCTGTACATAGTTCAGTTCAGTCTGGTAGCCCTGGTCCCTTGATGGAATGCAGGCCATCCTGGAATCACCATAGTCACCCTACTCGTGGACCCACCTATCTCTACTTCTCTTAATTACATACCCTCCTACCCCTTTCCATACTTGTAGTCCTATCCCCAGAGGTTTTGGCTACCCAGGCGCACTTTCATCCTTTTATGAGCCTTAGTCGAGTGGTAGTGTATACTGTGAGGTCCCTACCTGCTGCGAGGGACAAATGCCTGCTGGCTAGAGCAAATATTAGGTATGGGATAGGCTGGGCCGTCGACTCTGCTCACCTTACTCCAGTACACATATAAGGTAGCTACGCCAGACCATCCTTTATGGTCAAAGTTCCAGGACAATTTCACCTAAATGGCGGGCCAGGTTGACAAACCCCATAATGTTGGACCAGGACCGATTATATGTGTAAATGATCCTATTCTTGAATTTCTGATCCTATGGAGACTTTTCCCTTAACCTTCCCACTCATGAGGAGGTCATGGTATCTACTTTCCATGAGGCCCCTTTTTTATTTTTTCAATCTACTCATGGTGACAACTGTAAGCAATAGTGGGAAAGCGCATGGGGATCTACCTCCAAGCGTGGCCTCTTCCTCTCTAGGTGTCAGGAAGGATGGGGAAAATCGAACCACCCCTAGATCAAAGAATTGACTGTGACGGAAAATACCGTGAATGTGATCTGTGATGCCTTCCCTGAGATGGACATGGTCACAGATAGAATCTTACATGGGGTCGTGCTAAGCACTGAACCCGAGTACTCAGAAGGAGAGGAGGGACCTCCTCCCCTGGCTGGTGCACCTCGGAAAGCTAAAACCTTTTCCATCTCGGAGAAGGATATTGCTGAAACCGGTCTATCTGGCCTAAGGGCTCTTTCCGGTGGTGGAGAGAAGCAGGTTCATTCCCTACCCTCTCCTAAAAAGAAAAGAAGAGGACTAACGTTTCCTCTCACTCCATGAGAGCTTTAGGGACAGACGGGTGTGCTACTGTTTCGGCAAGCGACCAGGTCAAGATCGGCACGTCCGGCCCCGAGGTGCCTCCGGGTGAGGGGGTCCCAAACCAAGACCAAAGTCGCATGTGCGCTGAGCGGAGCCTCGATTACGTCGGCGCCACTCATTGAGAGACTACCTTGCATTTTCGAGCCTCGCTGGCTTCAAATGCTTTCTCTTCATTTGCGCCACTGCTGGTAACATGTTGGCCAAGGGCAACATGGCCCATCAGAGAAGATTGGCGAAGGTGTCACGTTTCTCGGACGGGAGCCTTCTGGCGAATCCGTTAGATTCCTTTGGTCTCTAATGGCACTCAGGTGAGTCTGAGGCCACACTCTACCATGAATTTCGTAAAAGGAATGGTCTACGCGAGGGAACTGGTGGACTACTCCATAGATGACATCACCTTAGAGCTGGCTGACCATGGAGCGGTCAAGGTCGAACGTGTGATGAGAAAACAAGGAGACACCTTGAGATCCACCTCTACAGTCTTCGTCACGTTCGAGCGTGCCGGTTGGTATCTCTACCGCGGGAAGGCATTCGTGTCACTGCGGCGGAGGTGCTATTATTGTCACCGCTTCGGCCATGCTAATCGCTCCTGTCGACGTGCAAAGTCGAGGTTACCCGAAATCTGTGAAATTCCTCAAAGGCCGCGCACGATAAGGTCAATTCTGGAATTGCTTCTTCGAAACAATGTGGTATGTATCTCCTGGAGAAGGAAATCCTGTTCATTCAGTCTACGGATCGTCTCTCATTTCGCGACAGCGTCTTGTTCAACCAACAGTGCTCCGAGTTCTGCCTCCGGGAAGCGTTTGGCCATTCCCATGGGGATCTTCTCTTCGAAGGGGGTTCCCGCATCTCCTGCGAGACTGTGCGACCAGACCAGCGTTTGGCTCTTCCTCACACCGACTTCAGGGCAGCCCTCTGAGCTGCTTGGCAAACAAGATGGTAGACGGCCGAGGGAAACTTAAAGTTGTGTGCTATTGCGCCGCCACTGTTCCCAGGCCCCCCCCCCCTAATGCTACGACGGCTTCAGGTTGCTTTCTGTCGTCTTTGAAGCGGATGCACCGCCATTTGTTGGAGCGCTCGCAGGTACCTTATTGACTACTGCGTGGCCCCCCAGACTGTTTGGCACATTTTTGTTGAATGTCCGCCTGGGTGATGTACGTCCACGTTATCTGTCCCTGTACCAGGATGGGAGAGGTCACTCACACTTGTCCCTTGTACTTGTGACCGGTTTGTGTACACAGACTTATGGACTATTTGACCTCTTGAAGGACGTTGGCTCACTTATGTGTTGGTCGCCGGTCTCTGCCCAACGCTGGAGCGTACTGATGGTATATCCCATTTTTAAGAAGCATTGGAGAAAAGAAGATAATAACGAAAAGTCACTTTTCTAATGAGCCTGAAATGCTCGTTAACCTGTGTCTAACAGGAGATTATCTCGGCTGCATTTATCACATGCAAGTTTTGTATAGAAGTGTGGAGGAATATTGTGAAGAGATTGATGATTTATTTCATTGTGAACTTTCTATATCCCTCTGGGTCATCAGGATCAAGTGCATATTTCCATCAAACAAGGATTCATATGCAGTGCCAGTACATAATATATTAACTATAATGAGTTGTTCTACCCTGACATTACGCAGCAGAATATAATAGATTTCTCTACAAAAAGAAATTTATAAAAGCATCAAGCCTGCCAAAATCATATTATCCAAGCACATTATTCGGTTATATACCGGGTATTGCAAAAGTCCTGTTACACTCGTTACGACGCTTTCAACAAAGGTCATAATGATAGTTTTTGATGCAGTTGGACACGTTTTTATTCTTTTAACATAAATATGTGTTTATATTGTAATATTAATCATTGTGGCCACCATCAGTGGCGAGCACACACTTCAGGCCAGACCTGAATGCCGCACCCATGTTGCGGACGAAGTCCTTCCTCATGCCCGGCCACATGCGGTTGATATAGGACTTCACCTCATCGACGTTGCTGTTGGGATCTTGCAGGCGTTCCCTTCAACATGTGCCCACAAGCTGTAGTTAAGAGGATTGAGGTCGGGCGACTGCGGCAGCCAAAAGTCCTTAGACCAGCAGTTTATGTTCGACCTCAACCACTCTTGCATGGTGTTGGCCGGGGCACCGTCTCACCGAGGGCAGGAATTTTGTGGCCAAGATGTCCCTGTAATGAGTAGCGGTGAGCCTGTAACCGACCGCGAACCACACCGGCGGTATCATCTTGCCATTCGAAGCCACGACGCCGACCAACATAAACAACTTTTTATTTTTGCTGATTATAATTGCCAATGCCTCTGCTTTTATTTTTTTACATTTCTAAAAAAAAATCACATTTGATACCCCGGAAGTCAAATCGTGACTTCTAAATGTGGTTAGTGTATTTTTTTTTTCTCCCTAGAGTTAAAACTTCCATATTTGGAATGTTTGCCTTTTTATGATTCTAAATGTATATACATCTATATAGAAATGGCCTCAAAATGCCTGATGTCATATCTCATGAAATGTTGGTCACATTGGGCTTAATTTTTTAGAACTGGCTTTATGGCACAGAACCTCAATATAAACCAAATTTCAGCAAAATCTGACAGATGAGGGTGTTATTTTATTTATTTTTTCAGGGGATGGGGTGATCATTCAGAGAATGACCCCTTTTTTTCCCCCATCTTTTGATTCAATTAAACTCAATAAGAACGAAGCAATGAAACTGGAGCAGCGAATATAGAAAGAAACCTCTCATGACACAAGGTTTCTATGACCTATAAAGATGAAATTCAAATGTCATTGCAAACTCAGCTACGACTACCCACTCAACCATTTCTCTACCCACAGGAAAGTGGATGGTGTGGCCTGGGCTACAACTGAAACCTGAAGGACTAGCACGGCCTCCTGTAGGGGGGGGAGGGGGAAGGGATACCCAGGTGGTCACATAAAATATTTGCCTTTTACTTTCAGGACATTGATAAATTTTCTGCAGAAGTAAACATTGAGGTTCAATGGGCCACTGAGCCTATTATTGCGGCCATAGAGAGGATGGGTAGTACGATTACCACATCTTATTATGACCCAATGTCGCTGGAAGCCGCCATTAATCCTGTCGCCTTCTTCAAGAAAGGTATTTGGCAGTTTAGTTTTAATGGGAGTCTGGTCAAAAGCTACAGTACCATTTCTCCTCTGACATGACTCGCACTCTTGTATTGCAGTTTGCTGATGACAATTGCGGAACACGGACAGCTTCAGCAGAGTTGTTCACCTTTGATAGCTAGTGCTTAATTTCCTTGTTTAACTACTGTGGCCATGTAGCTTTTCCATGTATTTCCTCTAACCTATCCCCTTTTTAACCCTATATGAGGCCCACCTAGCTATAACCAACAATCCACCACTCATAATCCTCGTCCCTTGCACCTCGTGAAACAATTGGCACCTTCTCCAATGCACTCACTCAGTCCAAACAATACCCCAGTGAGCCTGCACCCCATACCCAACTAGCCAAGACACATCCCTTTCCCCAGCCACTTAATCAACATTCTCCAATTCAACATCTCTCTCAGAAAGTAGAGGGAGAGGTGACGCCCCCTTGTCGCGGGAAGAGAGCTTGTGCGTACCCCTGACTTTTCGAGCTATGTCAGCGGGGGTACCCATCTTCTGGTACCCCTGGCAGGGTTTCCCTTGTCGATTTGGTCGGAAATTAGGTTCCAGACTATGTGCGTCTTTCTTTATCCTACTCTACCCTTCCCCCTTTTTTTTACATTAATCCTATTTCTTCTAATTATACAAAAAGAAAAAAACAACAAAAAACAACCCCTATTCCTATCATGTCACTCTTACCCTTTTTTCATCTATCTACATATAAAGACCTGGCAGCTACCTCATGCGTCAGAAGAGAGGCTTTGGAACCTCTAAAAACAACGCCAATCGACGCTCACTGGTTGCGAGAGACTAGGACTTGAGGGGTCTTAGGCGTTGGGGCACGATAAATGGCATGAGGGTACTGCCCCTTTAACCCCTTCCCTGGCGCTTAATTACAGACCATTTCCAGTGACCGTTGATGGGTGCTTTTGGTAGCATTGGTCCGAGGTGACGGCCCTTTGTTCCCATGTTGGTTGCCAGGCGAGATATCCATTGAACGCTACTCCGAGATCCTGGCCGTTGTGAAGGGAACTAGTAGGAGTTTAGTAAGGGGCGTGCTTGGTTGTTGTTCACCTGGTTACAAATCGATGGCCCCCTCGGGGACCGTCTGTGTTACAACAAGGAGTAACAACAAGGAAAGAAGGTACCCTAGGAGACCTTACGGTCCATTCAAAGAGGGTACCTTTGGACTAGCAATCGAGCGGGCACAAGGCTTCTCAATTGTTTTGCGTCCCTAAACGGCCACTTTTCAAGACTTTGTCTAGTCTTGACTTGAACTGGTCAACAGATTCACTGTTGACAACTTCCACTGGAAGTGCGTTCCACATACCGCAGATACTGTAAGTGAAAAAATTTCCACACAGATTGCGGTTGTAACGCTTCAGTTCAAGTTTGAAGCCGTGATTGCGCGTTCTGTTCTCACTCAGTGTGAAAATATCCCGGTAGTCAACATTGTCGAACCCTCGAAGTATTTTGAAAACTTCGATGAGCTGACCACGCTGTCTACGGGTTTCCAGCGAGAACAGATCTAATTCCCTTAGTCTATCCTCATAACTTTTATGTCGGATAGAGGGAATCAGCTTGGTTGCCCTGGCTTGTACGCGTTCCAATCTCGCGATGTCCTTTCGCAATGAAGGACTCCAAAATTGTACGGCATACTCCAGGTGCGGTCGGACAAGTGAGTTGTACAGGCACAGTACAATCTCCTGGTTCCGATAACCAAACTGGCGCTTAATATAGCCTAGCATCCTTTGGGCCTTTTTCTCCGCCTCAATGCACTGTTTCGAGAACTTGAGGTCACTAGTGATTGCTACACCCAAGTCCTTCTCAGTGTCGGTGGATTCCATAGCAGTGCCCTTAAGGATATACTGAGATTGGGGGTTTCTGTGGCCGATATGCATCACTTTGCATTTTCCCACGTTAAAAGGCATTTGCCCCGTGTCCGACCACTCCCCAATCTTCCCAAGATCTTCCTGCAGGCGGGCAGTATTTCCATCCTTTGCAACGTTCATACCAAGCTTGGTATCGTCGGCAAATTTGGAAATCTTCGCAACCATGTCACCGTCCATGTCGTTGACGTAGATGATGAATAGTAGTGGTCCCAGGACAGAACCTTGAGGCACCCCGCTAGTAACGGGCACCCACTCAGAAAACTGTCCATT
The DNA here is from genome assembly GCA_963969495.1 of Ceratothoa steindachneri. Classification (NCBI taxonomy): domain Eukaryota; kingdom Metazoa; phylum Arthropoda; class Malacostraca; order Isopoda; family Cymothoidae; genus Ceratothoa; species Ceratothoa steindachneri. The sequence goes on from OZ018322.1 coordinate 1,319,758, forward strand.
CACCACCAACCGTTGCCGTCTGCCACTTAGCCAGTTCTCGATCCAGCCGGCTACCTTTCCGTCTATGCCAAGCGCTCGCACTTTCCGGAGAAGGCGGCGGTGTGGTAACTTATCAAAGGCTTTCTGAAAGTCTAGGTAGACCACATCCACCGCCTTGTCCCGATCGTGCTCACTGAAAACGAAGTGGAAGAATTCCACAAGGTTCGTCAGGCATGACCGTTGTCTTCGGAAGCCGTGCTGGGAACTCCTCAGTAGCAGGTTTGACTCTAAATACAACGTCACTTTGTCCACCATGATGCTTTCCATGAGTTTACCGACTATCGAAGTCAGACTGATAGGTCGGTAGTTCGACGGTTGGTTACGGTCTCCTTTCTTGAAGATAGGAGTCACCTCCGCCTCACGCCAGTCTCTAGGAACCTATTTGGTCCGGATTGACATGTTAAAGATAGCGCACAGATGTCGTGATGCTTCATCGCACACTTCCTTCAACACTAGGTAGAAACCCGTCCGGTCCAGGGGACTTATTCGTCTTTAGGTCAGCGATCTTTTTCTTTATTTCTCCTTCGGTGAAGTCCATTGCCTCCAGCTTTTCCCCCGAGTAGGAATCCGTGGGCTGGGGAATGGGACCACACTCTTCAGTAAACACTGAAGAGAAGTAGTCGTTGAGGAGGTTAGCATTCTCTGCATCTGAATGCTTTAATGTCCCCTCCTCATTCCTCAAAGGGCCAATCGTTCGACGGATTGGTTTACGGCTGTTCACATATCCAAAAAACTCCTTGGGATTCTCTTTACAGAGTCTCGCCACTCGGAGTTCCTCAGACCGCTTAGCCGCCCTTATACTGGACTTCACTCTCCTAGCTAGCCTCCGGTATTCGTCAAAGTCACCCGAGATCTTCGATTGCCGGTACATTTCTCTTCTCCCTAAGCAGTTGTGTTGCTTGGTTGGGAGCCACGGCACGCCGAGGCTTGACGACTCGGTCGGACGAACAGCAGCAAATGGAGCGTGCCTTTTGGAAGACTCCGAAACGACTCCGATCAATAGGCGGGAGCGACGCACGCGGGGAGAACTCACCAAACCCCTCTTTTTATATATTGATTGGTCACAAGCTTAAGAAATATAGAGTGTTTAAAATGGCAGGCAAGAAAGGTCCAGCAGCGCTAAAATTTACGTGTGCCACATATAAGAAGGACAAGTGGTGCGTTGACTTCCCGGAGGGCTGCTATGCGAAATGCCACACAGGCAGTGTATGCACCACTTGCATCTTAAAGAAGGAAGTGGAAGAAGTAGTGGCCTACTACAGGGAGAGGACTGCAGACCTCGAAAAGAAAATCGAGAGGCTCAAGGAGGAGCACGCCCACCAGATTAGCAGGTTCGAAGAGAAGTTAAACGAGCTCTCGAGTCCTGTGGCAAACACCACCTCTGCAGAGAGGCCGAGCTCGAATGTGGCAGAAATGCCAAAAGGAAAAAAGAAAAAGAGACGAAAAAGGGAAAGAAGAAAGAGGAAGAGAGAGAAATAGAAGAAGAAAAGGTAAAAGAAGTTATTGAAAAGGATAACAAGGGGGGAAAAGATGACAGAGAAGAAGAAGAAAGAAAAGACTGAAAATACCATGACGGGCAAGAGAGAGGAATCGGAGAGCTTGCCTCAGAAAACAAAGTCTCCGAGCTCAGCAGGTAAATGTGCCAGGGTCAGCCTTGTGGGTGATTCCCAGGCACGGAGCCTGCAGCCCCTGTTAGCGGCGTGCCTTCGCACAAGCGTTAAGGTGAGCTGCCTCCCAGGAGGAGGGAATAAGCAGGTAAGAGCTGAGGCCGAGAAGTCTCAGATTTCTGAGACTTCAGTCGTTGCCCTTATGGTAAATGGCAACGACCTCTACCTCAGGCGAGATTATGAAGACAATTATGGGCGCTGTCGACGACTGTGGATTGAAAACCCGAGACGCGTCGTGGTGGGGATGTTCCCGAGGTGGGGTCCAAGCCGGACTGCCCACTTGAGGAACATGTCGCTAAACCGGCGCCTTGCAGACCTCTGTACGGCGGAGGGTGTCTTTTTTGTCGACCCGTACGCCGTATTCTATGGTAGAAAAGACCTCTACCAAAGGGATGGGGTGCACCTCTCCTTTAAGGGCAAGGCTTTCCTAGCTAACCTCATCCAGGATGTCATGGAGGGCACCCAAAGGAGTGTCCGGCCCATTGGGAAGGCGGACGTACGCCAGTACGCCCGAGTCACTCCCAAACAACCTTCTCGGAGGTTGTCAAAAATGGTGCCACCGCGACAACCAAGAAGCCGGGAAACGAAAGAGTATAGAGGGTCCTACATTAGGGGACTCCCTGAAAGTTCTTCTGTTGAATGCGAGGTCAATCAGGAACAAGTTTCCTGAGCTCCGTGGCCTCGTAGCGACGGAAAAACCCGAAATGGTAGCCATAACAGAATCGTGGATAAAAACCTCAAACCGAGACTTTGAAGGCGAATTTACGGTTCCTGGCTACCAACTTTTCCACTAAGATAGGCCAGACAGAGAGGGTGGCGGTGTAATGTTGTATGACAAGTATACAATCAAATCTACGAACTCCAACATTATATCCGATCACGAGCTCCTAGGCGTTGACCTAGAGATAGGTCCTGTCAGATACAGGACCCTGCTGCTTTACAGACCCCCTTTCCAACCCGTTGAGAAGGACAGGGAACTGTACCAGCTGCTGGGTGAGCTTGTTCAATGCAGGGTGTGCATCGTTATGGGCGACTTCGACAGACAAGTTGATTGGGAAACCAGAGTAACCTGTGGCGAGAGCGCGCTACTCCTGGAATTCGCCAACAACGAGTTCCTCACTCAATGGGTCAGAGAACCGACGAGAGGAGACAATATCCTCGACTTGGTCTTCACCTCTGAGGATGATATCGTTGGGGATATCTCTGTAGGCGGAGAGCTCGGTGGCAGTGATCACCAGCTAGTTAGATTTACCGTCAAGATCCCGAAGGTAAGGTCTGTTGCCAGTCAATCAAGGAAACTTGACTTGAGAAGAGCAGACTTTGCGAGCCTTCGTGCTGGGCTGACTGATGTAAGGCTAGTGGTATGCGAAGATGTTGAGGATTCGTGGAACAATTTCAAAAATAAGTTCATGAGTCTTCAATCAAGTTGCATCCCTCTGAAATGCCTCCGTCGGTCTTCTATTCAACCAAAGTGGTTTAATCGAGAAATCGGCCAACTACTTAGGGAGAAGAGAAATGCGTACCGGCGATCGAAGACCTCGGGTGCCTTTGTCGAGTACCGGAGGCTAGCCAGAAGAGTGAAGTCCAGCAGAAGGACGGCTAAGCGTACTGAGGAACTCCGAGTGGCGAGACTCTGCAAGGAGAATCCCAAGGAGTTCTTCGGCTATGTAAATAGCCGTAAACCAATCCCTCGTAAGATTGGGCCCTTAGTGGACGAGGAGGGTGCATTAACTCACTCAGATGCAGAAAATGCTAACCTGCTCAATGACTACTTCTCTTCAGTGTTTACTAAAGAGTGTGGTCCCATCCCCCAGCCCACGGATTCCTACTCGGGGGAAAAAGCTGGAGGCAATGGACTTCACCGAAGGAGAAAGAAAGAAAAATATCGCTGACCTAAAGACGAATAAGTCCCCTGGACCGGATGGGTTTCTATCCAAAGTGTTGAAGGAAGTGTGCGATGAAGTATCACGACATCTGTGCGCTATCTTTAACATGTCAATCCGGACCGGATGCGTTCCTAGTGACCGGCATGAGGCGGAGGTGACTCCGATCTTCAAGAAAAGAGACCCTAGCCATCCGTCAAACTACCGACCCATCAGTTTGACTTCGATAGTCGGTAAACTCATGGAAAGCATGATAGTGGACAATATAACGTCTTATTTAGAGTCAAAGCTGCTACTGAAGAGTTCCCAGCACGGCTTCCGAAGGCAACGGTCATGCCTGACGAACCTTGTGGAATTCTTCCACTTCGTGTTCAGTGAGCATGATCGAGACAAGGCGGTGGATGTTGTGTACCTTGACTTCCAAAAGGCCTTTGACAAGGTACCACACCGCCGCCTTCTCCGGAAAGTGCGTGCGCAGGGCATAGACGGCAAGGTAGCAGGTTGGATAGAGAGCTGTCTAAGTGACAGACGGCAACGAGTAGTGGTGAATGGGTGCCCGTATCTAGTGGTGTCCCTCAAGGTTCCGTCCTGGGACCACTACTGTTTATTATCTATGTCAACGACATGGACAGAGACATGGTTGCCAAAATCTCCAAATTTGCCGACGACACCAAGCTTGGTATCAATGTGGCAAAGGAGGGGAACACTGCCCGCCTCCAAGAGGACCTTCAAAGGATTGGGGAGTGGTCGGACACATGGCAAATGCCTTTCAACGTGTGGAAAGGCAAAATAATGCATATCGGCCACCGAAACCCCAAATCTTACATCTTTAAGGGCACTGCTCTTGAATCGAGTGACACTGAGAAGGACTTGGGGTGTAACTATCACTAGCGACCTCAAGTTCGCGAAACGGTGCATCGAGGCAGAGAAGAAAGCCCAAAGGATGTTAGGCTACATAAAGCGCCAGTTTGGATACCGTAACAAGGAGGTAGTACTTTGTCTGTACAACTCCCTCGTTCGGCCACACCTGGAGTATGCCGCACAATTTTGGAGTCCTTCGTTTCGAAAGGATATCGCAAGGTTAGAACGCGTACAAGCCAGGGCAACCAAGCTGATTCTCTCTATCTGACATAAAAGTTATGAGGATAGACTAAGGGAATTAGATCTGTTCTCACTGGAAACCCGTAGACTGCGTGGTCAGCTCATCGAAGTTTTCAAAATACTTCGAGGGTTCGACAATGTTGACTACCGGGATATTTTCACACTGAGTGAGAACAGAACGCGCAATCACGGCTTCAAACTTGAACTGAAGCGTTACAACCGCAATCTGTGTGGAAATTTTTTCACTTACAGTATCTGCGGTAAGTGGAACGCACTTCCAGTGGAAGTTGTCAATAGTGAATCTGTTGACCAGTTCAAGTCAAGACTAGACAAAGTCTTGAAAAGTGGCCGTTTAGGGACGCAAAACAATTGAGAAGCCTTGTGCCCGCTCGATTGCTAGTCCAAAGGTACCCTCTTTGAATGGACCGTAAGGTCTCCTAGGGTACTTCCTTTCCTTGTTACTCCTTGTTACATACTACAGTTATCTCACTGTGGTATTTTCTTCACCACATATTCTCATTGACAGGTGCTTTCGCGCTTTTCATGATATGGTATTGATGATATGTTCCCTCTTAGGAATATGGTAATTAAGGCCCTGAAACACCTTCCTCAGAGTGGTTTTTTTATCCCTTTTCGGCTTCTTCTCCCCTTCCCGTTATCTTCCTTCATTCAACCCGAGTTTCCTTTGTCATTTCAAGAAGTCGGCTGTTGTCGGCGTTCTTTTATCTCTGTGGCTAAAGGAAGCAGGATTAGGAATCCAGACCAATGTGTCTGTTAGATAAGGTAGTGTTCCTTGCGGCCCGTGTAGTCTCATCCTTTGATGCTATATATACCTTCCATATGTTTTTTCTTTATGTGCCTCTTTTTAAACCAGGTGAAATGCCTCTGTTTTGTTTTGTTGTTTTTTTCAATCAATTAAGCTTCCCGTTTTGGGTTCCAGGAGAGCCGATTCCGAAGCGAATGCTGCCTCCGCAACACCTGATCGAGTACTATAGTGATCCTAAAACGCGGGGCTATCTCGCCGATCCTGATGCCATCGCTCAGGAAAGGCTCGTCCTGGCTCAGGTTAGGGCAAGTCTTATTGGGTCATTTGTTACATTATAGTTATTGTGTTGCCATTATGATGAAAATATCTTAATGGTTTAAAATGAATAGAATATATACTTAAGGGGTAATTCTCTCTTTCAGAAATACGGCTACAATCTTCCCGATTTGAAGAAAAGCCCGAGATATGAAATGCTCATTCAGAGGAAAGATCCCAGGCAGATATTTTATGGCCTGCAACCGGGATGGGTCGTGAGTCTTGCGGATAAAACCATTCTCAAACCCAAAGATCCTTCATTAATTGAATATTATGCTTCGTAAGCCCAGAGCCCGGGTGTAACCTGTAAACTTTGTACAATAGGTCTTTTTTTACGAGCACCTTCTTTGATTGTCGCGATTTATTAGTAAATTTATTAATTTTTAATGTGTGTGAAGCCTTTTTCTTATTCACTCTGAATCGTCACTTTTCTGAAGCTGAATGGTGAAATGATACGAAGCGTGTAGTGGAAAACAAAAAGGAAGCGTACATGCAAATGCTTAATAGTACAGATGTGGATATGAAGGAAATGCAGTTGAATATATACAAAGAGATAAGGAAAGAGGAAACTGAAGCATTTGGACAAAGGATGAATGAGGATTCCTTTGGCAACAGGATATTTTTTCTTGAATTTAAAGCGCGGATGAACATCAAGGACAAGAATAGCGGTGTGAACGTCAATGGCATGAATGGCAGAGTTGGAATCAGGAGAATAATAGCGGTGTGAATATCACTGACAAAAATGACAGGGTTGGAAACAGGAGAAGAATAGCGATGTGAACATCAAGGGCAAGAATGGCAGGTGTGGAAACAGGAGAAGAATTGTTGTAAGGAAATCTCCTCCTGCGATAACGCTATGTCGTTCCAGGTGGGTTACTGGGTCTAGTGTTGATCTATTCGTACGATAGCCATATTTCTTTGTTGATAGCACGTTTCGCGACTCTAGTTGCTTTTTATCCTCTCATTTACCATCCTTTCAAACAACTTGCACAGGCAAGATGTGAGTGCGATTGGTCTGTAATTTGTCGGGAGGGCCAGATCTTTCTTTGGTTTTAAGAATGGTAGTATTATTACTGAGCGCCCGCCTCAATGTTAAGAAAAACAGCCTATGCTCCTGGCTCTTCCAGGCCTACGAGCATGGTCGTTTCCGTGCCTATTCGGAACCCTTCTGCGGGTTCTACCCACCGCGGGCGCTCCCCTGGTAAAGCTGGCGGCACAAAGGGTTCACAATAAACCCTGGCTAAAACCAGAGACCCCCAACCTCCCTTTTCCCAGCGTGACCGTTTCCCGTAAGGAGAAGGGACCGCGCGCCTACACAGGAGGCAAAACCCCCGAAGTTGGTCGTGAGGCCGTCTTCCGGGGTTCCTAAAGCTGTCCCCCAAAAGGAGGACAGGACTAAAGCAGCTTCGGCTCCTTCGCCCACACCCAGTGGTAGGCTGGGTGGCTCGGAGACGGTGGATCCTCCAAAAGAGGGGACCTCCGAAGCCGCCCCGCAAGCCTAAGGTTTCGAGGCGGAGGGAGGAAAAGACTCGCATGGCGAGCCGAACCTCCCCTGATAAGTCCTCGAAGGCAACAGCGCCCCGAGTTCTGCCCCCGGGAAGCCAACGGCCATTCCCGTGAGGGTCTTCTCTTCGAAGAAGGCCCCCACGTCTCCTCCGAGCTAGACCTGGAAGTTATATTCCTTCAATGGAATTGCCGCGGACTCCGGGCCAACTGGGAGGAGCTGCAGAGGCTCGTCTCCTCCCGTTTCCCATTAGCTATCTTTTTGCAAGATCATGCTGGCCAATTGCCAGTGCCCACCCTCCCAGGGTATAAGGGTTTTGCGACCCCGCCACCACGGTATGTGGGCAGGGAAGGAGGATGCGCGATTTCCACTCGCCATGCTGTCTCTGTTCTCCTTTTCGCTTTAGATACTTCCTTTCAGGCAGTAGCTGTGCAGCTGCACCTGGATAGGAGGCATACTGTTATTTCTGCGTACATTCCACCGTCAGCTCACTTCGGCGCGGGGATATCCCTGGAGGGTACCACCTTTGGCTATTTGTCGCCACGCCTCTGCTCCCAAAGCTTGTACAGCGCCGGGAGTATTGCATTTGGCCTTTTTGGAGCAAACTTCGTGTCACGCTGGAACCGTGCTAGTGTATATGGATGGCTCCAAGTACCAAGAGGGGGTGGTTTCCACGCCGTATCCCCATTGTTTGAAGTCAGCGGGGCTCTGCCAGGCGCTGCGTCAGTCTGCATTGCCGTGCTGGTAGCAATACACCGCTCGGTACGGGAGGTTACGCAACGTCCACTGGTTCGCAATATCCCAGACGTCACGGTTTTGGCAAGCCTGGCGGATGTCGAGATTATCTACTGCTGGGTTCCTGAACATGTAAGAATTGCGGGGAATGGGCGTGCAAATGAGCACGCCAAATGGTCCGCGAGGACTGGGCGACCAGACCATCGTTTCGCTCTTCCTCACACCGATTGCATGGCAGGAATACGTGCAGCTCTCCGGGCTGCTTGGCAAAGAAGATGGGCGCCATTGCGCCGCGAGTGTTCCCATGGGCCTACCCACCAATGCCGCGACGGCTTAAAGTTGCTTTCTGTCGTCTCCAAATTGGACACACTCGCGGGACGCACCTCCATTTGATGGAGCGCTCGCTTGCGCCTTATTATGTTGACTGCGTTGTCTCCCAGACTGTTCGGCACATTCTTGTTGAATGTCCCAGCCTGGATGATCTGCGCGCATGCTACCTGTCCCGGTACCGGGATGAGCCCGGTCGCTACCGCTTGTCCTTTGTACTTGGGACATGTTCGTACACTGACTTGTTGATTTGATTACTTTTGGAGGAGGCTGGACTCCTCCCACTTTATTTAACTTGGTTTTTTGTTGTTGTTTCTTTGTAGGTCGCACGTTCCTGCACCGGGGTGAGACGGGCCTTCCCTCGACGCCGGAGCGTGCTTCCTGCTTGTTGCCCTTTTATTTTTACCTTTTTTTTATTGTTGTTGTTTTTGTTTTGTTTTATATATTGTTATTTTAATGTAGCCTAGTACTAGGCTGCCGTGAGTACGGCGACTTATGTCCCAGTAAGCAGTCGCCAGATGGGCTCTTAAATTTTTTTTTTTAAATGCTGATCGCCATTCGTCAAGAAATGAACCAGTGATCCAGAGATGAGTTTATTGGTCAAGAATGTATTTTAGGCAGCTGGGATGTGCATGAAGTATAGGGTATGTGATTTGGTCTTCTCCGGGTGCGGTGTTTAAAATCTATCTCCAAGCTTTCTGCTTTTGTTTTAGTTGTTAAGAGGGTAGGCTCGAAGAGCCCTTCGAGATATCAGTTATAAGGTTGCCAATGGCAGTGGCTACATCTTCTGGTATACTGATGGTTTCATTCTTGAGTTTTCGAATCGGACGATGTATTGTGTTGTGGCTTCCTGTCATCTTTCCCATCTAATGCCACACTTTACCTCTGGGTGGTTCCGAGATTATGTTTGATACGTATTATTTCCAGGATTCCCAGCGGGATTTTTTAAATGTTCTTTGGCTATTGCGCACAGTCTTGTATTCTATATAATCATTGTTGGATCTTGTAGCTCGAAATTTTTTGTGGCCCCTGTTTCGTTCGCGTTTTGCTCTCTTGCAATCGTTGTTCCACCATGGACTAGAGCAGCAGTTATTATTTATTAAGGTGCATGGAATATACTTGAGGGCGATCTGTGAAGGTTTTTAAGGAGTTGGGTAATTGTTGCTAATAGAGAATAGCTGGGACTGTAGCTGTCGCTTTGGTTAATGCTGCCCATTTGGGATGATTATAGCACCAATGTTGATTGGGGATAGGGGTGGTTCATGGTAGGGCCTCACTGATGATAGGGTAGTGATCGCTACCACACAGCTCATCATGGGTGTACCAGAAGTGATCGCTAGGTGCATCTTGTGAACAGAGGGAGAGGTCCATGGCTGGAAAGCTATTTGTTTGTTGTTGATAATGGGTGAGATTCCCATCATTTAGGATTCCTTGGTTTTTGTTTTGTATGAGGTCCAGGATGATACGCCCACGAATCGTTTCTTTTTCATCGCCCAGACTCGGCCTCGCGCTTTGAAGTTGCCTAGGATGAAATATGGATGGGGAAGCGGTCGGTTAGTTGTTCTTAGTCTGCATATGATATTGTGATGTTTGGAGACGGGTAAATGGAGCATGTTCTAGACAATTTAGTCAACTGTATCCTTATTGCTATAGTATTTGTATTTGTGTTAATGTTCAATGTGGTATAAGGGGTGCTTTTAGCAATAAATATGGTATTGCCTCTTTGATACGGGTCGTCGTGGCACAGGTATTTACTTTTTAAGAAAATTATCAGGATTGTTACGCATTGTCTCGTTGAGGCAGCTGCCAGGGGAGGATGGTATTTGTTTATTAGATCTTTTAATCTTTCGTAGTTGGCTCTAAGGCTTCGAATATTCCATTGTAGGAAGCAGGTTTGTATTGGGTGTTGGTTCGCGTCGAAAATTTTTAAGATGGTTTAATCGCCCAAATTGGGGCGGAAGTGTTAGTTTTGAAAGTCGGTTTTAGTGTTGATTCTTGAACTATAGGGACTATAATCGGAAGGAACGTTTGGTCGTGAGAGTCGTTTTGCGAGAGGTTTCCGTTGTTTAGGCCCCGTAAGGGGCGTGGCGATATGTCATCCTGGCCACCGTGTTGACGGGATCCAGCGCTCCGTCCGGCCCCAGCTTAGCCTCTCTTCCTTCTTTCAGATAGCCTGTATTTCTTCCCTACTTCGTCGCTTTTCATACAACCTCTCCCACAACTTTCAATGGTCAACCTCTAATTTCACAGGGTAGATGCTGACCTTCTTCTCAAGCCAACCGTCCCGGATCGGGGCTGAGGGGGGAGGGGACAACGTTCCCTAACCCCTGAGCTCCGGTTCGAAATGGGTTTTTTTTAACAACCTGCTTAATCCCCACCCATACCTTCCCCACGTCCCTTTTCCTTTCTTCTTCGCACTCAGTTTTACGCCGCGTCTAAGGTGGAGCTGCCATGCCGATGGACTGCCAGGCCACCAGGCGGGAGGGGTGGTCCCAAATGGCGGCGCCTGGCTCTGCCAGGCCTGTAAGCACCTCTTGCAGTGCGGGCAACTGCGAGAGGTGGTGAGCTATTGCGTCCCGTATATAAAAGAGGGTCACCATGCCCATGTATGCAAATAAAAAAAAACGAAATCTCTCCCCATTCCCCCTTGAACGCTGACGGAGCCGCCCTCGGGCAGCTCCACCGAAAAAATGGAGGTCCCCCACCCCCCCTGTGCTTGCGCAGGGGACCCGCCATATTTCTTTAACCGGAGAGGAGGCTTATTCCTCTCCTACGCCTACGGGTGAAGGGGACTCCCCCTCACCCCCTTCTCTAGAGGTGCTTTCGGGCACCTCCCTATTTCCAGCGGCAGTCCCTCCTTTTCTTTCCAAGGGGACTGCCAAGAAAGCCAGCAGGCAGCCCATTGCCGACCGCCCCTCGTGTAAGCGGCTCGGTAGGGCAAACCCCCTTAGGGGGCTGAGGGAAGCAAGGCCCCTTCGGTCGCTTCCCTCAAAAGACCTGCTGGCAAGAATTTTAAACCTTGCCGGGGTCAAGGCCTGTGCCTCCCCACACAAGACTGGCGACACTGCCAAGGGGACCTGGAAGGGGATGGCCATCTGGAGGCCCCTCCTGTGATAGACATGGTCCTTGAAGAAAACAGCCTCAGACGGTAGGGCCTTCCATGGGGGGGAATCCGGGCTCGGCGCCACCCTATGCAGGGTCTTCCTCAAACGGCTATGGTTTCTGAGGCAGTACAAGGAGGGGAGGGATCTCCTCCTGATGGTGCCCCTGCGACCACCATTACCTTCTTCATTTCGGAGAAGGACCTAGCTGAGGCCGGTCCATCTGGCCTAGGGGCTTCTGCCGGCGGAGGTGAGAAGCGGGTTCATTTCCCGCCCTCCTCTCCAAAAAAGAAAAAGACTAAGACAAAGAAGACTCGGGGCTCCTCTCCATCCGCGGTCACCTGAAGTCTGTGTAAATTGCTCCAAGGCCGCACACGATAAGTCTAAATCATGTGTAGCCAAGTGTGTCAAATGCGGAGAGCTGCACCCTGCTTTTTCGAAGCAATGTGGTGCTTATCTCCTTGAGAAAGAAATCCTGGCCGTTCTGGCCCAGGATCGACTCTCATTCCGCGAGGCTAAGGATTTGGTCCTGGCACGCCCGGATCTGCCTGGGACGTCATATGCCTCAATAGTTAAAAAGGCACCCTCTTCTCCTGGCCCATCCAGGCCAACGAGCATGGTTGTTTCCGCGCCCATTCGGAGATCTTCTGCGGGCTCTACTCAACCCGGGCGCTTTCCTGGTAAAGCTGGCGGCAAAAAGGGTTCATACCCAGCCCCGGCTAAAACCAGGGCTCCCAGTCTGGGTGATCTTCGCGCACTTTACCTGTCCCGGTACCGGGATGGGCGGGCTCGCTACGGCTGTGTGATGGTGACATTGTTGGCTAGTGAGAGGTTTTCAATTTCGAACGTGACTGTCTCTTGGCTAGATGTGCTGCCTGCTTTATAGTAGTTTCCTTCCTGCCTATTAGGAAAGGTTTTAGGTGGCAGAGACTTTGGAGAGTCTTGACGACTCTTCTTGTTAGGGAGTTTCGGCTCTGCACTTGGTGAAGAAGGCGATGATTTGGGAGAGTTCTGGTGCATTCTTTTTTGAGTATTGGAATTGGCTTCTTCTAAGTGGGTACTGGTTAGAGATTGGCTTCGGTGTTCTCAGCAGGCTCGGCTCGGTCTTCTTTATGTACCGTGAGCTTGGTCGTATTGCAGTATGTTTCTCTGTGGGTGGCTGTTAACGTTTTAATAGGCTTACGTTTTTGTTGAGCAGTTTCTGCGGGTGTTGGGTAAGGAAGTATGGCATTTCTGGCTGCGTCGGCATAGGTCGGTGTTTCTAATTTGTTGCCTTCCTCTCCCATGTCCTCTACTGCCTGATTTCTATAGATGCCAATACGGATCATTCGTATTCTTACTTCTTGATTGTATTCGTAATGTTAGCAAGTTTTGCTGTAGTTCACTGCTATGACCTGTGGAGTATCTCAAGCAGAGTTTGGGGTTTGTTTTGCAATATTTGGCCGGGTGTCCAAATATCAGGCAAGAACGGCATTGCATAGGGGTTGGCAATTCTTCCCTAATGTGCGAGGTATCGTCTTTTGTTTGAAAATGATTTTTATAATCTTGAGAGGTGTTTTTTTTAATGTGTTATTTCTCTAGGTTGGGTGCGATACTCCTTCTCCTCCATCCCTTGGTTAAACCAGGACGATATCCTACACTTGGCGTGGTAGGCAGGTCGGGATGACAGATCCCGCTTGCTGACTGGCTTAAGAGCTGTTAGGGTTATCAGAATAAGTCATGTGCGTGTCCTTTGGGTCGTCAGGTCGTGATCATGAAGGGGACTATGAACGGGTAGAGAAATTGACTGAGTAAAAAGGGTTGATGGAAGGATGGCGCATGGTGAAAGAGGATTTGTACAAATGAAGAGGTTGAGGTTAGCTGAAGAAGAAAAGGCAGGCTAAGCTGGGTCTGAACAGGGTGCTGAGTCCCATCAGCACGACGGCCCAAAAGAAAAAAACAATGCTGTGCCCCTTATGAGGACAATGACAGAGATGAACGGTTTGCGGAGTTTATGGAGGACCAATTTCTATTTCAGAAAGTCAACAAACAAACGCTTGGCGATGGAATTTTAGATCTTATCCTAACCAATAATGATAATTAGTGACTGAAATTAAAGTTGGGGAGCATTTAGGCAACAGCGATCACAATAGAGCTCGGTTCGAAATAAAAGTCTGTAAGCTAAATTGTGAAAGCTCTATGCGCGTTCCTGATTTTAGACGGGTTAATTTTACACACTTTAAAAGAAACTTAGCAACCCACAGATAGAATAATGTACTTTCAGGACATTTGGCAGCAACTAGCTACACATCTCTTATTAATAATTGAAATAAAATGGAAAAGCAGTTTGTTCTAATGAAACAGAAGAAAATTTTCCGATAATAGACCAACGAAATTAGTGCTCCTTTAAGAGAGAGAAATTTGATTTATTAGAAATTTAAGAATCAAAAGTCGGAAACTAATATAATTACATATATAGAACTACCAGGCAATGGCTTCGCTACTAAGATTAAAATTTAAAATCTAAAAAAAGGAACTCTAAAACTAAATTTCCTCACCTTTCAAAATATCACGTTGCTAAAATATATAATTATAGATAAAAGAAGATATATAAAAATAAATTTTCTGAACTTCACCATTTGTAATTCTTTGGGTTTTAAAAAATTCACAAAATTTCTCTACTTATATTTATTTCCCTAATTCACCATTTTGTTTTTGATATTATAAAAGAATTATCAGAAATAACTTTGATAAAAAAAACATAAGTCCTAACCAAACTAAGATGAAATTATTATTTAAATATTCAAATTATAGTTAGTGAAGAAGAGAGGTTAAACTTAGAATTCGTAGTGCAAAAAAGATAAACAGAATTAGTCCTCGTGCCTGTAAGTAATCCTAAAAAAATATATCGTTATGGTAGCAATAGAAATTCGTTACGAGAAAATATTGGTTCAATTAGAAACAGGAGAACTAATTAACGAAACAAAAGGTATGGCCATGATCGTTAATAGTTGCTTCCAGAAATCTCTGAAACATCAAACAACCTTGCTTCAGTTAGTGAAGTAGCTGTAACCCATAGATACATAAAGCTCTTCCTAGATAAGAGTAAAGGTGAGTAAATCGCCAGGGCCTGACAATATATACAACTCGAAGAATCTTAAAGACTATATTAAAACCATTATTAGGCTTTTTTTTCAATCTCGAGATGTCTTAAGTTTCTAATGAATTTATATTAACAAATGTTATACCAATCTTTAAGAAGGACGACGCTAGCAATTATGCCCATTAGTTTGACATCGATAGTTGTAAAATTTTTCGAAACAATAATAAGAGATCACATAGTCATTCATCTAGAAAGCAATAAGCTGATAATAGATAGTCAGCATGAGTTTTGAAAAAAAAATTCTTTCTAACAAACCTTCTAAATTTCCTCCATGATGTAATTAAACTACGATGAAATACGCGCCGTTGATATATGGGGATGGGGGGGAAGGATATTATTATAACATTATCAATATTATTCTTCATCTTGAGATTTTCTATATTCGAATTTATTAATTTCTTTCTTGACTGAAGTTGCCCCTTGAAACATTTCTTCCAGTAATCTGACTCCATATTCTAGTTGGCTGAGATTCCTTCTTCTTTAAGTTGGCTGGGTTGGTTCTTGAACTTCGTATCCTTCCTTTCTTGGTGCATCTTCCAATTAATGACGTGATGATTTCTTCTTGATGCTTCTTGACGATTTGATGGGATGAGTTCTTCTTTGCTTCTTGATGATTTCTTTTATTCCTGATGAGTTAGCCCTTGAAGTCGTTTTCTTCCGTTTTTCTTTCTTCAGGCGATCCATATTATCTTGAGTGTTCTTGAGTTGTCCTTAAAGCGTTTTCCGTGGTCTCCGTTTTCTTCGTGAATTTTCTTCGTAAAAATTGTATCAAGATGCCACCTCTGGAGCCTCGACTCCAACAAGCATTAAACCGCATCTCGCTATGCCGAAGTGCACTGGTTTGGGTTTGCTTTAGACAAAACTAGGGTGGTGCACTTCTGCCACGAACCATGGATCTATCCCGACCCGTACTTCTTCCTAAATGCGGTTCACCTGGAAGTGGTGGATTCGCACCGTTTCCTTGGGCTTGTTTTCGACCGACGCTTCACCTGGGAGGCTAATTTTTGCAGCCTTAGGATCTGTTCTACCCGAGTCATGTATATTCTTCATTTCATGATATTCAATACCTGATATGATGATAAGGCTACTGCCTTTCTTTTCTATCAAACTATTTCCGTTTGAAGCTTGACTACGGAAGCGAGTTTTATGCATACGCAGCCGGGCGTGTATTGAGGAAGGTGGAGTCAATCCCCCTTTCCGTTCTCCACCTGGCGACCGATGCCTTCCGCACGTCCCCCATTGAGGGGCTTACTTGTCCTTGCTGCCGATATGTCACTCGCTTTGCACCGTGCATAATGCATTATTCGCCTGTAAACACGAACCCGGGCCTTTCCTCAGTCGTCGCTAACAGCTCTCACTGCATCCGCAGCGGATCTCGACGGTACCTATGCCATTGAGACATGTTTAGCGGGATGATTTGTGAGAATTTATATTGACTGCTAAGTTGAATTATATTGAGCCTAGATAACTAAGGGCACCAGCTAAGATCCTAAATATCTCAGCAATGAAAGAATTGGAAGAAATATGCTTGAATGAAAAATAGCATATGAATTCAAGGTTACAAAAATCAGTTTATTTACAAATCTAAATAAGATATTTTAATAGGAATATAGTATTTGGTGAGAACTTACTTGATTGAATTAATAAATGGGAGAGAACTTACTTGATTGAATTAATAAATGGGAGAGTTTAGGTTCGAATGGAGTTAATTTACAAAATTAAGGAGTCTTTGTACGACGATTTTCAGTTTTGGCGAAACCATGAATTACTGAATATACGACAACTAGAATTTAAGAAAATGGCAGCAAAGTAAAACAAAGAAATATTACGTTCGATTATGACTGTTTGTTATTACAATAATTATAAATTTTGTCGATTGCTAAATAATTATTTAGGAGTAAATATATTTTAAATTATTGGGAATTGATGGTTAATAATGATTGTTATTAATTGGAACTGATAGTGGTTAGCGTAATTAATGGGTCTGTAAATTAAAGACACCATAATTACTTTGAGTTTGATACAAAGGGGAGGGCAACAAGCTAAGAAAACAGACTTAAATTTTTGAACTGACTTTTCTCGATGAGCAAGAGAATCAAATGTGAAAGAAACCTGGGTGTAAACTCGCTTGGGAAAAATGAAAATGTTGCCAGACGAACTTTAGCGGTGAATACCCTTTATATACATATATTGTTGTTTTTTTTTGGGGGGGGAGGTTTATAAACATGTAGGGGTAGAGACCCTACACATCCCAGTTATACCCTAAGCCCGGTGTAGATCTCGGGCTGGTGGTGCCTCTGGTTCTTCTTAGGGTGCCACCCTAGAAGGTACAACCTTTGATTATTTGTCGCAACGCCTCTGCTCCCAAAGAATCTACAGCGATGGCAATATTGCATTCGGCCTTTTGGGATCAGCCCCTGTGTCATGCTTGATCCGTTCCAGTGTATACGAATGACTTCAAGTCCTAGGTAGGGGTCGATTTCCACGCCCTATCCCCTCTGTTTGAAGTCAGTGGGGCTATACCAGGCCTGCGTCTGTCTTCACTGTCGAGCTGGTTGTAATACACCATTCGGTACGGGTGATAACACGTCGAGCCCAGTTTGAATATCTGATTGGTATCTATAGCGACTCACAAAGCGCCTTGAGTGCTTTCGGGTCATTGGAATTTCCATGCACCCTGTTCCCGGTATCCGTGATGTCACAGTCGTCGCGAACCGGGTGGATGTAGAGATTATCTTCTTCTTGGTTCTTGGTAGGTAGGAATTGCGGGGAATGAGAGCGACAAAGTGTCCGCGAGAATTGGGCGACCACCCTAGCCTTTGGCTTTTCCTCACACATAATACATGGCAGGATTCAGGGTAGCCCTTCCGGTTGCTTGGCAAAGAAGATGGAAGACGGCCAAGAGGAACTTAAAGTGCGTAATATTGTAGTCGCTACTAGTTCCATTACCGCAGCGACTTCAGGTCGCTCTCTGTCGTCTTTGAATTTGGCACACTCGCGGGACGCATCGCCATTTGATGTAGCACTCACCCATACCTTATTGTAACGCCTGCATTATCCCCTAGACTGTTCGGCATATTCTTGTTGAATGTCCCAGTCTAGGTAATCTTCGCGCACTTTACATATCCCCGTATCGGGATGAGCGGGGTTACTACTGTTTGTCTCTTGTATTCGGGACGGGTTCGTGTACGCAGACTTGCGAACTATCTGACTTTTTGTAAGCGGCTAACCTCCTCTATTTTATTCGACTTCATTTGTTATAGGTCGCATGTTCCTCCGCTGGGAAAAGGACAGCTAACGCCCGAGCGTGTTTCCTTCTTGCCTGTTTTTATTATTTCTTTGCTTTTTTATGCTGTTTGTTTTTTTGCATGTTTTTTGTTTGTTAATCTTGCCTAGTATTAGGGTGTACTGTGATTATGGCGATTTATCTCGTAGTAGGCAGGCACCAGATGGGCTCTTTAAAAAAAATCTCTAGTGGTCCTCTAAATCTCCGCTGTTTGAATTTGCTATATGCCCTCTCTTTTCGTGGATTTTACGACCTATCTCTCGACTTTTCCACAGTGCTTTTTTATTTCCTTTCCTAATGAATTTATATATTATGCGCTGGTTTATGATTTATTTCAAGAACTTTTGAATAAATCCCACATCTCATAAGCATTTTATTTTTAAAGCTATCATCCCTGTTCACTAACCTTAAGAAACTGCTCAGTTTATCATAATTACCCCTATGATCCGGGGAAATTTAATTAATAAATTATGCAGCACAACCTTGGCAGAGATTCTATCTTGTGCACATCTATTCTTTTTATGGTGGTTGGAACTAAAAATGTGGAAAAACAAAGGGTAAATGTTCGGAAAATGACCGGACCTCGATTTTGTGGATAATTCATATTTAAATTTGCTTAAAACATGTTTTTTTTTATATAATTTAGACATTGTTTTTTCTTGGGTGAAATCCAAAAAAAGTGGATATAAAAAAATATAATAGCCATTAAAACTATAGGGACAGCCCGAACAAGTTTACGAATTGGTAGCCATTTTGTTAACTGGTTTAGTTTGGAAAATGGCAGGCCTCTATTTTGTGGATAATTCATATTTAATTTTGTTCAAAAACAGGTTAGAAAAATGTATACCTACACTGTTTTTTTTTGGGGGGGGGGGGCAAAATCCTCCAATGTATTTAAAAATGAAAATAACTTCATTAAAAGTACAGTAACAGGCAGCACAATTCGACAAATCGGTAGCCATTGTGCTAATCGATGTAGTTTCAATTCATATTTAATTTTGTGTGTTAGCTGAGATAAATTCACTTCATATTTATTTTTTTTTTCTAATTTAGAGACTGTTTCTTCTTAGACAAAATCCAAAACGTATTAATTTTTTTAAAATAACTTAATTAAAAGTAGAGGAGCATAGTGCACAAGTTAACGAATCAGTCGCCATGAGTTTTATCTTTGCCCCAGTCCCTGAGTTTAGGTCTCTGGATTTGGCCGGTGAGTTTTTCTCCACCATTTAATCGTCATGGGCCTAACTACTACTCCTACAATGTTTGGCCGTTTGATATGCCGAAAATCGGCAAAGATATCTAAATATAGCAAAATCTTTCGCTGAAAATCGCTAAAAAACGTGCGCCTGCTCTCTTGGAAATTACCGATCGCTCTAGAAGAGGTGTGGAAGTGAGTAAAGAGGATTTGAGGCAAGTTTTCGTAGGACCCTCCTTCAATTTTCTAGTCGAATGGGAAGGTTAAATTTCGGAAAATGCTCACTAATTAAGGAGTGCAAATTTCGATTTTAAAAATAAAATATTAATATTCCTAATTCGAAAGCCTAACATTATGGTAATAATTGAGTTTATGGGCGCACGCTAGGCGGCACTATTTCTGGGCTACAGTTAATGCCATCAGCTTTGCACGTTTATCGAAACAATAAAGACGATAGTGCCGCCTACTTTGTGCATTTTCCGCAAAAAAGTAACATTTTATAGCTATTTTCGAAATGGGGGCTTCCATACCCTTACTAAATTATGGGGGTTTGCCCCCCCCCCCCCCGCGCAACTTAAAAAAACGTAATATTCCTAATTAGAAAAGGCTAACATCAGATTTGAATACAAAAGGCGATTGCTAAATGTCGACTCTGCAAAGGGGGGGGGATTCCATACAGTGTGCCTTGCTTGCATCGCTTTTCGAATCAGCACCTCGTGTCTTGAGTCACGGCGCACACACGGCGCGTGCGCTTGACTCCATGACCAGCAGAGGTGGGCAGTATTTAAAAATGTATTTGTAAATATATTTGAGATCATGTATTTAAATACTTTTGAAAGTATGTAACTACAATCTATTTAAATTCTTTTACAAATACTTTACTGATAATAGGTTTATATAGCTGTTAAGAACGTATAATGCATGTTTTAGCCTGTCGCAACTTGTATGACACAAGCGGTTGACTGCGTGTGCCGGTGAGGGAAGATTGTTTGCATCAGTTCAAATTCAGTTAACAGATGGTCACAGTTATGTTCGGTTGTATAGTGAGAGCGCTCAGCATTATTTCAAATGCTGAATGGCAACTTCAGCTTCTCCGAAAGAGTGTGAAATGGAGAGATTAGACAATAATAAAGACGAGGAAGATAAAGAATCATGTAATTATAGCCATCCTTTACTAGATGTTAATTTTTTTAGAGTGAAATCTTCCGAAGAAAAAAAGTGATGTGTGTATGTACATAATGCAATGGCGAAATCTCTCGCTTTGTATTCCCTTGCTCTTGCTATCCACCACTCATCTTTTAGTTCTCTTAGCTTTCTTTGTACCTCTGCTCGTTTCTCTGGTCATTTCCTCTTCCTAGTGATAGATGTAGAGTTGGCTAAATAAGCATCTTGAGCTTTATTCTTTTCCTTTAGAAGATCATTATGGATAGATATTAAGGTTGGTAAAAATAGGAAAATACACTTGGGAGCTTTTTATAGACCACCAGGACAGACTGATTGTATCGATGAGTTAATGATTAGGGAAATAAGTAAAGGATGCAAAGAAGATACAGTTATTCTTGGTGACTTTAATTTAACTTCTGTAGACTGGGAAAATATGATAGGAAGAGATAGAGCAAGTTGTAAGTTCATGGAGTGTTTTGAGGATAACTTTTTGATCCAATTTGTTAATAAGCCAACAAGGGGTGCCAATATATTAGATCTAATTCTTTCAAATGATGATCACTTAGTTCAAGGATTGAGTGTAGGGGAATCATTGGGAAACAGTGATCATCAGATGGTTCGGTTTAATTTGCAAATAGTTAAGGGTAGAACAACGACAAACTCCACGAAAATTCCAAATTTTTATAGGGGAGATTACGATAAATTACGCAGCATGCTAAATCAGATTAGGTGGGATATAGAATTCCATGGAAAGAATACTTATGAGATGTGGGATATTTTTAAGACTATATTAAACATGGTTCAGGAACAGTGTATTCCGATGAAGTCTATTAGGAAGAAATGTAGGAAACCATTATGGTGGAACCAAGAAATAGCTAATAAAGTTTCAGAGAAAAAAAGGGCATACCAGAGATTACAAAGTGAGAGTAGTTTAGATAATTTAAACCATTATAGGTCAACCAGAAATGAACTAAATAAGATTATTAAGAAGACCAAAAGGACAGCAGAAATTAATTTAGCTAAAAATAATAATAAAGATCCTAAAAAATTCTTTAGCTATTATAGAATCAATAATGAATCTAACAGTGATAAAATAGGGCCTATTAATATGAAGGGGTTTTGAAAGAATCTGATGAGGAAATAGTAGAGGTCCTTAATGAGCATTTTGCTTCAGTATTAACATAACATAACATAATTACACGGATGACAAAAGCCACAAGGGCCTATCAAAGGTCATCCGCCTCCGTCAAAACCTACCCACAAAAAGCACCATCTCCAGGGGAAGACAAAATCAAAGTCCCCCACAATATAATATAACAGATGACAAAAGCCACAAGGGCTCATCATAGGTCAGCCGAGTCAAAGGGCCTCTTTTTTAAGGCACCCAAACTCCCAGGAAAACTACATCCAGAGGATTGCGTCCAGAAACAAGGGTATCACCAATCAAGGCTTGTCAAGAACTAAATCATGCAGCTATAGATATATATCAACAATATTAATATATAACATAACATAACATAATTACACGGATGACAAAAGCCACAAGGGCCTATCAAAGGTCATCCGCCTCTGTCAAAACCCACCCACAAAAAGCACCATCACCAGGGGAAGACAAAAGCAAAGTCCCCCACAATATAATATAACGGATGACAAAAGCCACAAGGGCTCATCATAGGTCATCCGAGTCAAGCGGCCTCTTTTTCAAGGCACCCAAACTCCCAGGAAAACTACATCCAGAGGATTGCATCCAGAAACAAGGGTATCACCAATCAAGGCTTGTCAAGAACCAGAAATTTTTTCCGGGATAGATAAATTGGATGTTAGTAAGTTTTTTGAGTTAGATGATGGAAATCGGACTAGAGGTCACCACTTGAAAATTAAAAAGCAAGGGTGTAGGTTGGATTTAAGAAAATATTTTTTCCTAATAGAGTGGTAGACTTCTGGAACAAATTGCCGCAGAGGGTAGTAGGTAGTCCAAAACTTAGGAACCATCACAACCTTCCCTTCCCATAAACTCATCCAACCTACTCTTAAATACATTTAGATTTGGACTACCTACTACCCTCTGCGGCAATTTGTTCCAGAAGTCTACCACTCTATTAGGAAAAAATATTTTCTTAAATCCAACCTACACCCTTGCTTTTTAATTTTCAAGTGGTGACCTCTAGTCCGATTTCCATCATCTAACTCAAAAAACTTACTAACATCCAATTTATCTATCCCGGAAAAAATTTTAAAGAGCTCAATCATATACCCTCTCACACACCTCCTTTCGAACGAGAACATATTTAATACCCTCAGTCTATCTATATATTCAAAGTGCCTCAGGGAAGGAATAATCTTTGTTGCCCTCCATTGCACTAACATGACATAACATAATTACATGGATGACAAAAGCCACAAGGGCCTATCAAAGGTCATCCGCCTCCGTCAAAAACCACCCACAAAAAGCACCATCACCAGGGGAAGACAAAATCAAAGTCCCCCACATCTTTTTTAAGGCACCCAAACTCTCAGGAAAACTACATCCAGAGGATTGCATCAGAAACAAGGGTATCACCAATCAAGGCTTGTCAAGAACTAAATCATGCAGCTATAGATATATACAAACACTGACTCGAGAAGGTTAATATCATGTCTAAAATGTGGGGACCATGCCTGTATACAGTACTCTAGATGTGGCCTTACATAAGAGTTATAGAGTAAGGAAGCTTCAAATCTTCTGTGGCAGGAGATAGAACGGGCATGTAGAAGTAAGCATGTGTGTATAATGGGCGATTTTAATTACAGAAATATAGACTGGGAAGTTCTTGTGGGTGATCAGGAGGCTGAGGAATTTTTGAATGTTGTCCAAGATAATTTTCTGAGGCAGATTATTAACGAACCCACTAGAGGTAATAATATACTGGATTTAGAGTTCTGACAAATAGGGAAGAAGTTATTAAGGATACTGAGATTGGAGGAAATTTGGGTAATAGTGACCATTGTGAAATTAGATTCAAGATGAAATGGAATAGTATTGATAGTAGCATGAACAATGTTAAAATTCCTGACTTTAGAAGAGCAAATTATAATGGGCTAAGGACTTACCTGGAGGCAGTTGTACAGAAACTAGGCAATGAAATCAAATCAGGAATAGATTCAATGGTATCAGTTAGTGGAGACAATAATCACCAGGAGGAAGAGATTACAATTGAAGAGGAGTATGAAAGAATAATTGAGCAATTAATTACAGGTCAGATGATTAACATTCCATATAAGGAGATTAGGACTAAAAATAATGACCCAAAATGGATGACAGATAAAATTAAGCATTATATTGGCATTAAAAAGGGCATCTATAGGAAAATAAAAAATGGAGAGGATTACTTAAGGCAGAGATATAATGAACTAGCAAGAGATATTAAAAAGTTAATTAGAGTAGCAAGGATAAATTAATTATGAAATTAAAGTGACAAATAGAGCAAAGGAAGATCCTAAAAGTTTTTATCAATTATACAAAACTAATGTTAGAGATAAAATAGGCCCACTTATAGATTCCAATGGAGAATTAGTGAGTGATAGGGACTCAATGGCTGGAATGCTAAATGACTTTTTTCTCTCAGTATTTACACAGGAGGATACTCTAAATATACCTGAGGTGTCATTATCTTTCGGGGTAATTATGAAGAGAAATTAAAGGATATCTTGATCACAAAGGAGATAGTGACAAAGGAAATTGATAAAATAAAAAGTAGTAAAGCACCCGGTCCTGATGAGGTCTTTCCTAGAATTTTGAAAGAATGTAAGGATGTGTTAAGTGAGCCCCTAGCATTCATCTTTAGAAAATCATTGGAGAGGGGCATTGTGCCAGTGGCATGGAAGAAAGCCAATGTGATACCTATATTTAAGAAAGGGGATAAAACAAATATGTCTAATTACAGACCAGTAAGTTTGATATCAGTGGTAGGGAAAATGATGGAATATATTAGAGATCACTTGGATAAGCATAAGTTGATAAAAGAATCACAGCATGGCTTTAGTAAGGGTAAATCCTGTCTGACTAATTTGCTGTCTTTTTATAGTAAGGTGTATGAAGCAGCAGATAATGATGAAAACTATGATATTTTATACTTGGACTTTAGTAAGGCTTTTGATCGAGTGCCACTCTTACGTCTTCTGAGCAAAGTTAAAGCACACAGGATCGATGGCAGTATATTTAGGTGGATTCAGTCATGGCTTAGTGACAGACAGCAAAGAGTTAGTATAGATGGAGTTAAATCTGAGTGGGGGGGTGTTAGCAGTGGAGTTCCGCAAGGATCTGTTTTGGGTCCCTTGCTATTCTTAATTTATATTAATGATCTTGACATAGGTATAAGTAGTGACCTGAGTAAATTTGCTGATGATACTAAGCTAGGTAGGGCCATTATGGCTGATTCTGATGCTGTTGTAATGCAGGAGGAATTGACCATTCTGTCCAATTGGGCCGAGAAATGGCAAATGAAGTTTAACATAGACAAATGTAGTGTACCTAGTATAGGTAGAAATAATCCATTGAATAGTTATAAATTAAATGGGAGAATTTTAGGGAGGACCGATTGTGAGAGGGACTTGGGTATTTTGGTAAGTTCAGACCTTCGTCCTAGAAAGCAATGCCTAAATGCTAAGAATAAAACTAATAGGATATTGGGATTCATTAGGAGGAGTGTAAGTAATAAGAGTGCTGAAGTCATTCTAAAACTGTATCTGGTGCTAGTTAGGCCTCATCTAGACTATGCAGTACAATTTTGGTCACCATATTATAGGAAGGATATTGATTTGCTTGAGTCTGTGCAGAGAAGGATGACAAAGATGATTGGTGGGCTAAGGAACTTACCTTACGGTGAAAGGCTCAGAAAACTAAATCTACATGCATTGGAAAGGAGAAGAGTCTGCGGGAAATTGATTGAAGTCTTCAAATGGGTAAAAGGATATAATAAAGGGGATCTGGATAAGGTTCTTATACTTAGTGAACATGACAGGACACACAGCAATGGGTTTAAGCTTGATAAGTATAGGTTTAGGAAGGAGATTGGAAGGAATTGCTTTACAAATCGTGTGGTAGATGAATGGAATAGGCTCACTAGACATGTGATAGAAGCCTCCTCTCTGGGTAGTTTGAGGAATAGATTAGATAAATATATGGATGAAGCTGCTAGATGGGACTGACTTTTTTTATGTACATATGTATATATTTTTCTAAGGAGTGGGGAGATTATATTTTGCGGTTGCATGAATCGACATAATCCTCTGGATGCATTTTATGTATATTGTAGATTAGATCTGACGAACGCCTGTAAAGGGTGACAATGTTGATGACTTTTCTCTGGTAAGAAATCTTTTGTGTGTTGACTGGAACAGGAGCTGCCAAGTGTAGGCCATGAATTGTCTTTTGCAGTCTCCTTTTCTTATGTTCTTCTTAAAAATAATACCTTCACTGAAGCACCTTGAATATGAAGATAGACTGAGGGTACTAAATTTGTTCTCATTTGAGAGAAGATCTGTGAGGGGAGATATGATTGAGCTTTTAAAAATCTGCTCTTGAATGGATAAGTTGGATTTTAGCAAGTTATTCGAGTTGGAAGGTAGTAATAGGACTAGGAGTCACCACTTAAAAATTTAAAAACAAAGGGGTGTGCAAACCCCCCACTAAAGGGGTTATGGGAGGCAAAACCCCCATTTCAAAATTACCTTAATAATATATAATACTTTATGATACGATTCCAATAACCTAACCCTCCCCAAAAAACAAGCAATTTGCCTAAGAAAAAAAAGTTAAATTAAAAAACATTTGTTTTTAAGCACAAATATATATGAATTATTCAAAATATCGATGGTGGGCATTTTCTGAAATTTAACTAGTGGGACTACAATTGAAGATCCCAGTCCATGCTATAGTCTTTCTTAACTGCTTTCTCTGCATTCTATATCCAGTTTATTGCTCTGCCAGTATTTACTGCATTTGTGATGCAATTCTTCACTTTTAAAATGAGGCCATGAGCTATACAAAAGTTAATTAAATTGTCCATGGAGTTAGTAAAAGTTATATTAAGGTTCAACAAACTAAACGCATAAGATTTAGAATCCACCATCATTCACTAATGGTTGCCAATGGGTTTTGGTGTTAATTTGCTAATCAGCATTATTTTAAGGGTTTGAAATCTGTCAAAATCAGTGTTGCCAATGTTTGAAATCAGGTCACATCAATGTTGCCAATGTTTGAAATCAGGGTTTCTTTACACATCAGGAGAAGGCAAGGTAGACTTATTTAAATTTTATGTTGACCCATCAAGGTGGAGTATCTTAAAAATATGTACTTTCTACGCTAAACCAAACTTATATATGATTACAATGCCTAAAAATACCATCAGTACTGTTTTTAATACTAAAAACACAGTACGTCTTCCGAAGTTTCACCCTGCATGATGATACAGGATCATGGAGACTCTCCACACAATGTGGGTGAGATTGTTGATTCTGTGTACAGGTAGGGTATCCCTCTCCACCCTAATGGAGCAGAAGAGGGTCATGAAGAGAAGTGTCTTCATTGTCACACTCTTTGCCCTGAGCATTAACACTATCACTTCAGTGCTGCAGGAAGATGTTCTTGCTACGCTCTATGTGGACAACCTTTTGATATCTTTTGTGTGTCCCAGATGCCAACTCTGGAGTGTCGACTCCAACAGGCATAGAACCGCATCTCTTGCTATGCTGATGCACATAGGTTTCAGTTTTTCTTGGCCAAGACTAGGGTGGTGCACTTCTGCCACCATCCCTGGCTCTACCTCAACCCAGATTTCTTCTTAAATGGAGTTCGCCTAGAAGTGGTAGATTCGCACCATTTCTTTCGTCTTGTTTTTGACTGCTACCTCACCTATGAGGCTCATATTCACAGCTTTATGGTCTCATACCTGTGCCATGGACACTTTTTCATTGTGATATTGAGTGCTGATGGGGCTACTGCCTTGCTTTTCTACCGATCCTCCTTTGTTCATTCGAAGCTTGTCTATGGATCTGAGTTTTATGCATCTGCAGCCGAGCATTTATTCCAAAAGTTGGACTTTCTACACTATGCTAGTCTCTCCCTGGCAACTGGTGCCTTCAGCATGACCTCCATTTGTACCCTACTTGTCATTGCTGGGGAGATTCCACTCTGCTCCACACACAGTGCATTATGCGTCTATATGTGTGAGCCCTGTCGCTCCCTCAGTCACCAATGGCTCTCACTGCATCCACAACAGATTTTGACAATGCCTATTCTGCCAAGAGATGCCACTCATACCCTAAGCCCTTTGTGTTTAGGGTTAAGAAAGTCATCTGAGAGTCCTGTGTAGCTCTCAGGCCAGTAGGGCCTCTATTTTTGCCTAGGATGCCACCCTGATTGTTACCACCTTTGACTATTTGTTGCCACACCTCTGCTCCCATAACTTCTACAGCACTGGGAGTATTGCATTCAACCTTTTTGTAGTACACTTTGTGTCATGCTGGATCTGTGCCAGTGTATACAGATGTCTCCAAGTCTCTGGAATGAGTCAGTTTCCATGTCATATCCCCTTGTTTGAAGTGAGCAGGCATAGAACCGCATCTCTTGCAGGCCATGCATGTCTTCACAGGTGAGTTAGTTGCAATACACCACTTGGTATGGGAGATAACTCATCATTCTGCGTTTGGAGACTGGATAGTGATCTTTAGTGAATCAAAGTGCCCTGAATGCTCTCAGGGCATTGGACCCCCCCCCCCCCCCTCCACCCCTTCGGACCATGGTTCCCAGTATCCATGATGCCACGGTTGCAGTGAGCTCTTCTGCTTGGTTCCTGGACATGTGGGAATTGCTAGGAATGAGAGTGCCAATGAGTCTGCAAAAACTAGGCTACCCAACCAATGTTTCACTCTTTCTCACACTGACTACATGCCAGGAATCAGGGCAGCCTTCTCTGCTGCTGGGCAAAGAGAGGGGAGATGGCTGAAGGGAACTTAAAATTGCATGTCATTGTGCTGCAACTGTTCCCATGGACCTACTCCTCAATGCCATAATGGCTTCAGGATGATTTCTGCCATGTTCAAATTGGGCATACTTGTGGTTTGCAGCATCATTTGATGGAGTGCTCGCCTATACTTTCTTGCGATGACTGCATTGTCTCCAAGACTGTTTGGCACATTCTTGTTGAATGTCCCGGTATTGGGGCAAACGTGGTCGCTATCACTTGTCCCTTGTACTCAGTACAGGTTTGTGCATACACACTTATGGACTATCTGACTTTTTGGAGGACCAACTCTTCCAGGCACTTGATGTAACCCTCTGTTTTGAGTCTGAGGCCCTCTGGGAAGATAAACGGAAGCATAATGTAGCCCTCGCTATTGATACACTATTATGTGGACCAGGAACTTGGTTTTCATGACTCTCATTACCAACATCTTTTGGTGACCCAGCAAGCCAGTGGTTCCTTTGCTAGTTCACTACCTGGTCCTGGCTAAAATTCTTGTTGAGAAAAACCAAAGCATGCCAAGGCTTGATGAGATGCTTCAGTTCAGTTTTTTGCCAAGCTTCGCAACCCTTTCCTTTCACTTCTTGTAGAGTAGTAGAGGATGTCCGCATGCTCTAATTACCTGATGAGAAACTCGGACACTCCCTCATCCCTAGACCCCAGCTATGGACCTCATTGACTTGCTGGGATCATTATCAATGATTACCTGGATCTCCATGACAAATTCTGGGGGGGTTTTTTGTAGCAGAAGGATTAGAGTGAATTTTCTGAGCAGCCATACCCTCATAATCACATTCTTGCTCATCTAACTCTTCTCTGGTCCTCTGCACCTCCTCAAATCGACACCCAATCACTTGGAGATGTGCATATTGGAGCTCCTGTGTGAATACAAAGCAGCACAGCATTCTTTGAGCCTTCTTTTCTGCTTCAATGCATTGTTTTGAGAACTTAGATCGTCTGCTATGATGACTCTCAAGTCCTTTTCCAATGCTGTGCTCACAATGCAAGCTCCCTGCAGTGTACCCCACTCATGGATTTTTGTGGCCTATATGCATAACATTGCACTTACAATATTAAATATCATTTACCATTTTTTTTAACCACTCTATTCATTGCAGGTCATGTCTAAGGATATCTACTCCCTCGCTATTTGAGATATCCATTCCCACCTTTATGTCATCTTCAAACTTGGAGATCTTGGAATTCATATCATTAATATAGATGAAGAGGAGTGGAACCACCACAGACCCCTGAGAGACCCCGCTTGAAACAGGGACCATCTCAGATGCCATGCCATGTACTACCACCCCCTCTCCTCTCTTCAAGCCACTTCTTGACCTTCCCTGAGATTCCCAGTGCATGAACCTTAGATATCAGTCATCAGTAGGTTACCTTATCAAAGATCTTTTTAAAGTTGAGATAAATAATATCCACTACCTTGTTTCACTTGTTTTCTGTGAATACTTCATGAAAGGGCTGTATTAGGTTAAGGCATTACCTGTAGTGCCTAAATCCATGTTAAGAGCTCCACAGGAGGTTGTGGGATTCCAGCTAGTCACCTATCACTTCTATTATTTCATCAAGTAGCTTATCAGGGATGGATATGAGACTCAGAGGTATATAATTACCCCATTGTTGACTGTTCCTCCATTCAAGGATTGGGGAAATATTTGCCTCCTATCAGTCCCCAGGTACCTCTCCATTTTCTAGAGATCCGTTAAAGATCGTAGCAAGAGATATCACCACCTCCCTTTTGACCTTCAGGATTCTTGGGAGGTTACCATCACCTTTAGCAATGTGAGGCTGTTAATGTTAAGCCCATCTATCATTCTGGCAACATCTGCAGTTGAATATCTAATCAAGTCTAACCTATCCCCTTCATACACTATATATAATTTCCTCTGGAATGTGCTGATCATTTTTCACAGTGAAAACTGGAAGAGAAATAGTCATGCTCCTTGTCTTAGTGATGCAGAATTCCATTCTCACAAACTAATGGTCCAATCTTTCTATTTATTGCTTTTTGACTGTTTACTTAACCATAGAACTCCTTGGAATTCTTGCAGAGACGAGCTATCCTCAGCTCATCATTGGTTTTGCTAGTCTGATCTTGCTTTTGATATTCTTCTTAGCTGTTTTTATTTCCCAAAGTCACCAGTTGCCATTGCCTTCTGATATTCTGTCTTCTTGTACTTGATAGGCTCTTCAATTTCTTGATTAATCCACTTTGGCTTAACTGAACATTGCTAGTTGGTTTAAAGGGGATGAACAATGATTGTCTACTCATGGTCTTTCTTGAATAACACCAGAGCTCAGCAGCGCCATCCTATTCCCCAATCTCCAATTATTGTAGGCTGGTGTGGAATCCAGGAAAGTCTGTTCTTCTGACCTCGAGTTTTCTGGAGAGTGATTGCCTTCTGATATTCTGTCTTCTTGTACTTGATAGGCTCTTCAATTTCTTGATTAATCCACTTTGGCTTAACTGAACATTGCTAGTTGGTTTAAAGGGGATGAACAATGATTGTCTACTCATGGTCTTTCTTGAATAACACCAGAGCTCAGCAGCGCCATCCTATTCCCCAATCTCCAATTATTGTAGGCTGGTGTGGAATCCAGGAAAGTCTGTTCTTCTGACCTCGAGTTTTCTGGAGAGTGATTCTATCTCACATCTAGACACGATATTAACCTTCTTGAGTCAGTGCAACGGAGGGCAACAAAGATTATTCCTTCCCTGAGGCACCTTGAATATGAAGATAGACTGAGGGTATTAAATATGTTCTCGTTCGAAAGGAGGTGTGTGAGAGGGGATATGATTGAGCTGTTTAAAATTTTTTCCGGGATAGATAAATTGGATGTTAGCAAGTTTTTTGAGTTAGATGATGGAAATCGGACTAGAGGTCACCACTTGAAAATTAAAAAGCAAGGGTGTAGGTTGGATTTAAGAAAATATTTTTTCACCAATAGAGTGGTAGACTTCTGGAACAAATTGCCGCAGAGGGTAGTAGGTAGTCCAAATCTAAATGTATTTAAGAGTAGGTTGGATGAGTTTATGGGAAGGGAAGGTTGTGATGGTTCCTAAGTTTTGTATATATTAATATTGTTTGTATATATCTATAGCTGCATGATTTAGTTCTTGACAAGCCTTGATTGGTGATACCCTTGTTTCTGGATGCAATCCTCTGGATGTAGTTTTCCTGGGAGTTTGGGTGCCTTGAAAAAGAGGCCGCTTGACTCGGATGACCTATGATGAGCCCTTGTGGCTTTTGTCATCCGTTATATTATATTGTGGGGGACTTTGATTTTGTCTTCCCCTGGTGATGGTGCTTTTTGTGGGTGGGTTTTGACGGAGGCGGATGACCTTTGATAGGCCCTTGTGGCTTTTGTCATCCGTGTAATTATGTTATGTTATGTTATGTTATCTATTTTCTGGGACCCTGATCTTGAACTGAATGATCCTCTGGTCACTGTTACCTAATTTTAACCCCACTAACAGATCCAATATTGTCTTTCTTTGAGGTCAGAACCCAAGTCAAAGATATTGTTTTCTCTCATTGGCTCCTTCACCCATTGAGACAAAATTCTCATTATGTTTATTTTTGCATTAGCCTTGATGTGTTTTGTTTGGAGAAGTTGGTCTTGTATCCAGTTGTAGTGACATGGTATTGTTGGGTTATTTTACTTATTCTTTTCCAACAAGGTAACTGAACTTGGGCTTGTTGGATTATATATTGCTGAATTTCCTACTACATCTACAATTGAAAACTGTTAAGTTGCACAATTAATTCACTTCCTAAGTTCTTACTACATATTTAAAGAAATAAAGAAATTTGGATTTTAACATAGTTTGCATTTGATTTATTTTCAGATGAGTATTTAATGGTTTATTCATGTTAAGGCATGAATATATTTATGAAAAAATGTATTATTAAAAATTATACACTGATAGATTTTATATTCTCAAAGAAGGTTATCAATGGAGGTCTTCCTTTAAAATCTTATTTGGTAAGTATTATCTATAGGATATAGGTATATATAGCCTAGAAGAACCCTGTTCCTATATTAAATAGAGAGGGAAAAGAAGTGTTGAAATCTAGGTTTAGAATAAATAGATTTCAAACAAAATTAATTTTTATTTTATCCTGAGAACTCTCTTTAACCTAGTGGATACAACATTGAATTACTCTCATTGAGGCCTGGGTTCAATCCAAGTGAGCATGGACACAAAACTTTGAAAGGCACCATAAGGTGGATGCCAAAGGGTGGATACACTGAACTTAAGTAGCTCCACATGCAACACCATGCTGCACAGCCAATCACAAACTGCTATCATTTCTTTCCCATCTTCAGAGCTCAACCCCATCCGGCCCCAGCTTAGCCTCTTCTCCTTTCATACAGCCTGTTTCTCCCCTACTTCCTCACTTACCCCTACAACCTCTCCCACAACTCTCTCTGGTCAGCCTCTATTTTCAGAGGGTCAATACTGACCTTCTTCTCAGCCAAGTATCCTGGATTGGGGCTGAGGGGGTGGGGAACAATGTTCCCTAATCCCTGAGCTCCAGTTTGGGATGGTGGGTTTTTTAACAACCTGCTTCATCCCCACCCATTCCTTCCTCACATCCCCTTTCCTTCTCACTTCACTATCTATCTTTTTACACCGTGCCCAAGGTGGAGCTGCCATGCTGAAGGGCTGCCAGGTCACCAGGTGGGAGGGGTGGCCTAAAATGGTGGTACCTGGCTCTGCCCGCCCCATATGCACCCCTTTCAGAGCAGGCTACTGCAATGGGTGATTAGCGTTTTCTTCTCACAGAAAGAATATGGTCCCCATACCCAATGATGTAAAACCCCCCAAATAAAACTGTTTCCTTTTCCCCCTTACCATCTACGGAGCCGCCATTGGGCAGTTCCACTGAAAAAAATGGAGGTCCCCCCCTCCCCCCTATGCTCTTGCAGGAGACCCTCCAAATCTCTTTAACTGGAGAGGAGGCTTACTCCCCCTCACCCCCTTGTCTGGAGGTGCCCTCTGGTGCCTCCCCTCCCTCTTTCCAGCGGCAGTCCCCCCTTTACTTTCCAAGGGGACTGCCAAGAAAGCCAGCAGGCAGCCCATAACTGACTGCTCCCCATTGAGGTGGCTCAGTAAGGCAAACCCCCTTGCAGAGAGAGTGAAGACAGGGCCCATCGGCCGCTTCTCTCCAGAGACCTGCTGGCTCGTATACTAACCTTAGCGGGGGTCAAGGCCTGTACCTCCCCATACTCTACTTGTGACACCGGATTCGGCACCAAACACTGAACCCGAGTTCACCCCTATGCAAGGTCCTCCTCAAATGGCTCGGCTCTCCAAGGCAGTACAAGGAGGGGGGGGGGAATCTATTCCTCCTCCAGCCGGTGCCCCTGCAATCGCCAGGACCTTCTCAATCTCATAGAAGGACCTTGCTGGCCAGTCAATCTGGCCTGGGGGCTCCTGCCAGTAGAGGGGAGAAGCGAGTTCATTGCCTGCCCTCCTCTCCTAAAAAGAAAAGAAACAATAAAAAGACAAAAAATACTAGGGGGGGGGGGCCTCCACTCCATCCGTGGGGTTTGCGTGAATGGATGGATCTGCTACTTCGGTAAGCAACAAAGCCAAGATCGGTACGTCTGGCCCTACTGCCCTCCCTTGGTGCACGAGTCCCTGACAAAGACCAAAAGTACAAGTGTGCAGAGCGGAGCCTCGATTATGTCAGGGCCCCTCATTCAGAGAACCCGGCATTTTTGAGCCTGCTGGCTTCAAACACTTCCTGGTTATTTACTCCACTTATGGCAGCATGTTGGCTAAGGGCAACATGATCCATTAGAGGAGAGCTTTAGCTAGTGTGATTGGTAGAAAGCCGAAGGTGACCCATTTCTCAGATTGGAGCCTGTTGGTGAATGTGTCAAATCACTCTGAAGCAGCCATGATTATTGCCCTTCGGAGACTTGATAGCACGCCTGTGAGTGTGATGCCGCACTCTACCATGAACTTCGTGAAATGAGTAATTTATGCTAGGGAACTTGTGGAATACTCCATAGATGACATTGTAGCGGGCCATGAATCTACGCTCTAACCCCAATCTATCCAACCCGCTTCCTGCACTAAGTCAGATGTGAAAAATTGAGGGAGAAATGAATCGGGTAATATTTACAAGAGATATGGGGTAAATAAATTTGAGATCTCGTTACTTAAAAATACAATCCTTACAAAAAAAAAAAAAAAAGGCCTCACGTTTTACCCCCGGGGGATAGTTCTGCTAGTTGCTACTTGTGTGGTCACAATTATTGCCTAGGTCTTATAAAAAAATGGCTGGCGCCTGCGAGCTCAGTATTTTAATGAGATCCGGTCATGCTTTCGAGACTATAAAAAGAAAGCCCTTTCCATCCCAGTGGAACTTACAATAGATTTGATTAAGTTACTGCAAACTTTCCATTCCAGCCACTATTTACAAAAGGCAGTACTAATTATCTATTGAAATTTAATAGACTGGTGGCACAAAATAAACAAATAATTAGCTAAAGAAGAGAAAAAAAACATTTTAGACTAAACATGAAATCCAGATATATATTATATAAAAAAACATCTCTCCATTCACACACACATTCTTACAGAGGGAGGGAGAGAGTATTGGAAAATGGGTGGGAGAATGGCCCTTCACACACACTCACATTTGCTCCACCACAACATCACCTTAGAGCTGGCCGACCATGAGGCATTCAAGGTCAAACGTGTGATGAGAAAACAGGGAGGGGCCTTGAGACCCACTCCTACAGTCTCATCACATCCGACTGTGACAAGTTCCCTGAGTCGGTGCATGAGGGTTGGTATCAGTACCGCTTGAAGGCATTCGTGCCACTGCCACTGAGGTGCTATTACTGCTACCACTTCGGCCATACTAATCGCTCCTGTCGACATGCAAAGTCAGAGATACCCAAAATCTGTGTAAGTGGCTCCAAGGTTGCACACGATAATTACAAATTATGTGTGATCAAGTGTGTCATTTGCGTAGAGCCGCACCCCGCTTTTTCGAAGCAATGTGGTGCGTATCTCCTTGAGAAAGAAATCCTGGCAATTCAGGTTCAGGATCGTCTCTCATTTGGCAAGGCTAAGGACTTGTTTCTGGCGCTACCGAGGACATCCTATGCCTCAATGTTGAAAAAGACACCCTCTGCTCCTTCTTCCTCCAGGCCTTATGAGTATGGTCATTTCTGTGCCTATTTGGAACCCTTCTGTGGTTTCTACCCACCCCTTGCGCTCCCCTGGTAAAGCTGGCGGCACAAAGGGTCCACACCCAGCCCTGGCTAAAACCAGAACCACCAGCCCCCCCCTTCCCCCAGCATGACTCTTCCGTAAGATGAAATGGCCACACACCTCCACCGTGTAGTTAGACTCACAGGAGGCAACACCCCTGAATTTAGTTGCCAGGCCATCTTCTGGGGTTCCTAAAGCTGCCCCTGAAAGGAGGACAGCACTAAAAGAGCTTTGGCTCGTTCTCCCACACCCACCCGCCTAAGGTTTCAGGGCGGGGGTAGGCAAAGACTCGCGTGGTGAGCCCAACCTCCCCCAATAAGTCCTCAAAGGCAACAGCGCCCGGAGTTCTGCCTCCGGGAAGCGTACAGCCATTCCTGTGAGGGTCTTCTCTTCGAAGAGGGCCCCTGCATCTCCTCCGGGCTAGGCCTGGAGGTCATATTTCTTTGATGGAATTGCTGCGGACTCTGGGCCAACTGGGAGGAGTTGTGGAGGATCGTCTCACCCCGTTCCCTGTTAGCTATCTTTTTGTAACAGACCATGCTGGGCGCATGCTCCCTGCCCACCCTCCTGTGGTATAAGGGTTTTGCGACCCCACCACCACAGGATGAGGGCCGGGCAGGAGGATGTGCAATTTACACCCAGCATGATGTCTCTGTTCTCTTCGCTTTAGATACCTCCTTTCAGGAAGTAGTTGTGCAGCTGCACCTTGATAGGAGGTATACTGTTATTTCCGAATACATTCCACCATCATCCAACTTCGACACAGGGAACATCCGCCGTGTCATGGTAGGGTTGCCGAGGTCCTTTCTCTTGCTTGGAGATTTAAACCGTAGTCAAGTCAATAATAGTCAATAATAGTCAAGTCAATAATAGTCAAGTCTCCCCTCTGGGGAGACTTGACTATTAATCCCCAGGACCACTCCTGTGGTGGTCAGCCAAATGATTTCACTGTCGGTGAATTTTGTTGGGCTAGGACTAGGTTCTGGTATATTTCAAAGCACACAGGCCGCTCTTCTTGGCGGGAAGACCTCTCTAGCAGAGGTGTGGAAGCGAGTCAAAAGGATTTGAGGCAAGTTCTCGCAGGACCCCCCCTCCTGTTTGTTTTCCAGGAGAATTGGACCACAATCTCGGACCATGCATTCTTGGCAGAATCCTTTGCAACCACTTTCTCTAGCTGGGATGCTGCTCCGCCAGTATGGAGAAACTGATAAATGTTAGATTAGCCTTTTTTTCTGGTCAGTGGAGGCTATGTCTTCTGCACAATGTGCCTTCTTCAAGTTCCACGCCACTTTGGATGGATGTTCTGCTCTGACTAGAAAATGCTGTCTGCGAGGCATTCCTTCATAGAGAGCACTAGGCACAGTGTTTTTTGATCTGGAGAAGGCCTATGATACTGCATTGCAATATGGTATCATGGAGACACACTCATGATGGGAGTGAGGGGACGCCTCCCAGTCTTTATATCTGAATTTTTGGCAGAGCAGGAAGAGGGTGTTCCACAGGAAAGTGTCCTCAGTGTTACACTCTTTGCCCTGAGCATCGGTCTCTTTTGGCATGGCCCAAATGCCAACTCTGGAGCGTCGACTCAAACTGGCATTGAACTGTGTCTCTCGCTGAAGTGCACAGGTTTCGGTTTTCCTTGGCCAAGACTAAGGTGGTGCACTTCTGCCGCCATCCATGGCTCCACCCTGACCCAGACTTGTTTGTCATTGGGGGTACGCCTGGAAGTGGTTGATCTTTTATTTGACTGACGCCCCACCTGGGAGGCTCATATTTGCAGCCTTAGGGTCTCTTGTACCTGCGCCATTGATATTCTTCATTCCATGATGTTCAACACTTGGGGCGCTGAACATGCCTTACTTTTTTATCGATTCTTTGTTCGTTCGAAGCTCTACTACGGATGTGAGTTTTATGCATCAGCAGCTGAGCGTGTACTTTGGAAGGTGGACATGATCCACCGCACCAGCCTTCGCCTGGCGACTGGTGCCTTCCGCACTTTCCCCATTGAGAGCCTGATTGTCAATGCTGGGGAGATGCCACTTGCTTTATGCCATCACCAACAGCTCTCACCACATCTGCAGTTGAATTTGATGGTGCCTATGCCATTGAGAGACTCCAGTCATACCCTAAGCCCTTCGGGTTTCAGGCTAGCAAACTCTTTTGAGAGCTATGTATAGCTCTCGGGCAGGTGGGCCCCTGGTTCTGCCCAGGACACCACCCTGGAGGGTACCACATTTGGCTATTTGTCGCCACGCCTCTGCTCCCAAAGCTTGTACGGCACCGGAAGTATTGCGTTCAACCTTATTGGAGCACACATCGTGTCACGCTGGAACCCTGCCAGTGTATACAGATGGCTCCAAGTCCCAAGAGGGGGTCGGCTTCCACGCCGTATCCCCTCTGTTTGAAGTCAGCGGGGCTCTACCAGGCGCTACGTCTGTCTTCACGGCTGAGCTGGTGGCAATACACCATTCAGTTCTGGAGATTACGTGACGTGCCCAGTTCGGAGACCGGATTGTGATCTATAGCGACTCACAAAGCGCCCTGAGTGCTCTCGGGGCATTGGAATCTCCGCATCCCCTGGTTCATGATATCTGTGATGCCACGGTTTTTGCGCCCGGGGCAGATGTCAAGATTATCTTCTGCTGGGTTCCTGGACATGTAGGAATTGCGGGGAATGAGGGCGCCAAATAGTCTGCAAGGACTCTGCGACCGGACCAGCATTTTGCTCTTCCTCACACCGACTACATGGCAGGAATACGGACTGCTTGGCAAAGAAGATGGGAGACGGTCGAAGGGAACTTAAAGTTGCATGCCATTGCGCCGCGACTGTTTCGATGGACCTATCCCCCAATTCCGCAACAGCTTCAGGTCGGTTTCTGTCGTCTCCGAATCGGACATACTCATGTGATGCATCACTATCTGATAGAGCGCTCGCCAGCGCCCTATTGCGACGACTGCATCGTCCCCCAGACTGTTCAGCACAACATTCTTTTTGAATGTCCCAGTCTGGGTGATCTTCGCGCACAATACCTGTCTCGGTACTGGGATAGGGGGGGTCGCTACCGCCTGTTTCTTGTACTCGGGATGAGTTCGTGCACATTGCCTTGTTGACTTTTGGGGGGGAGGCCGAGCTTCTCCCCTTTATTTAAGGTTCTTTTTGTTGTTGTTTTGTAGGTTGCACTCTCCTGCACCGGGGAGAGGGGGACCTCCCCCCACTGCTGGAGATTGCTTACTGGTTAAGTTTTTCCAATCTATATCATTGTTATGTTTTCATATTTTCATTTTAAAGTAGCCTAGTTCTAGGCTGTCGTGTTTTTCGGTGACTTATGCCCAAGTGGGCAGTTGCCAGATGGGCTCTGTAAAATTAAAAAAAAAAAAAAAAAAACTCTCCTGTCCTCCAGGATAAAGGGACAGAAATCTTGGACTCTGCATTCTCTAAGCTGGGATGCTGCTCGGCCAACATTTAAAGTAAGTACACCATGGGATTGCTGAACGCTGCCAACTACATTTTGCCTCAACAGGTGATGTACCCTCCAATGACCTATTACACTGCAGGAGTTGCATTCCTTTCCTTTTTCAACAGGATCTGGATGGAGGGTATCTTCCCAGGTTCTGGGTCAAAGACTACTGTGGTTACTTTTCACAACACAGGGTGAGATCATGCTACCCTGCCTTGTTTCTCCCCAATTTCTCTTAACTTCCTGTATATGAAAGTTAGAAAAACTGGTTGATGCTTGGTTAGTTAATTTCTTTGATGGTGGTCACTTGTCTCCTGCATAGTCTGGCTCCACTCCACATCGGATGCGCTGATCCAGCTAAAAAAAAAAGTGCTATCTGAGAGGCCTTCCACTATTCCTTATTTTCAGGACAGGTTTATTGATTCCTGATTTGATTTTTAGAGTTTTGGGACAAGTCAGACCCACATAGTATTTAGTACTTTGGGTATTACCTGCATGTTTTCACCCCTGAATGCGTTGGCTTCCCTGCCATGTAGGAGCCTGCCTTTGGAGGTTTTTTTTTATATTATTAAAATAGCCTAAAGATAGTTGTTGTTTTTTTTTTCATTTCTGTAGCTGTACCTTTGCTAGCAGCTGCCACAAGGTACCTTTAAAATTTAAAAAATAACCAAAATACGAGCCAACAACACAATATGCAATCCCTGAGGTTTCTGTGTGCAAAACCTGGTACAGGCCATTTCTTTCCTCAGGTTCTTATAGCTGCTCAAGTCAGAAGATCATCAACATTGAAGGGGCAAAATTTGCTCACAATATAAATTTTGACAGTTATTTCTTCAGTGTATCCCAATGAAGGTCATTAAGAAGAAATTTTGATAATAGATTCGATTTAGATCAATGAGAGAGGAAAATCAGAGTTAGGCCAGTGAGAGAGAAATTACAAGAGAATACAATTTATGAATCTTAAAATGAGAAAAAATAAACTCATTTCCCTATCACAAACATCTGTCAGCAATAAAGATGCATTTTGATGCTAAAGGGGGGGAAAAGGTGAATTGCACTTAAAATTTTTGGGGGGAAACAGTGTCAAGAAATCAAAATATGAGTGAGATTGTTTCCTGAGGTAAGTGAATTCATGTACACAAAATTGTCATTCTATTTGTGCCACAATTCACATTAGTGGGACAAAGAAGTGGCCATGTATGCTACAACATCTGAGTAGTCTTCAATTTTTTTAATAGGTATATTTTGTTTAGCATTCTGTTAATTCTTTACAAATGGTTTCACAGTTGTATTTTTGTACAAATTCTTTGTTTGACACTTTGGATGCATCTTCTCATTGCCAGCTATAAAGATTTCTATTGCAGTCATTTCAATCTGTGATCTCTTTTACATCTTCATTTCCTTTTTCACTTTTTCATCATTCTTTTCTAGCAGATATAGCCAAGTACAAATGGGAGTGAATTTAATTACTTCATAAATCAGTTGTTTTTTTTGTGCCATATATAGGATATCACTGCTAACATTCCCTTTTTGTCTTAAAGCGAGATCTTAGTACA
The DNA here is from genome assembly GCA_963969495.1 of Ceratothoa steindachneri. Lineage (NCBI taxonomy): Eukaryota > Metazoa > Arthropoda > Malacostraca > Isopoda > Cymothoidae > Ceratothoa > Ceratothoa steindachneri. The sequence continues at coordinate 1,360,255 of OZ018322.1, forward strand.
GGCAAGCAATATCAGAAAAACTACCAACATGGTTCAGTTGATCCACAAATTCTAAAATGTGATTGTGTTGGACCACCTGATAAAACTTCAAATATACGTCTTTTCAAATATTATATTCCTGATAATGAGATACAACTTGAGAGACTTTTTCGGCATAAGAAGGAAGAAACACAAGAATGGCACAGGAGGTTTTGGTCTTCACATAATGTAAAATTCCAAGAGGTATGTATTGGTCTTAGTTTATATCATGTATATAAGTAGTCTTGATCAGATAATGTAGATTTCCTTTGTAGCTCAGGGAACATAGCGGTAAGATTGGGACACAACTGAACTTTGGTCTTAAATTAAAATCATTCAGAAATGTTAAAAGTTTATTGTTTTGAAAGTTTCTTCATTATGATAGACCTTGAAGTATGGCATTGCACATAGTGTATGTTGTTGTTGCTTAACACTTGGCTGTCCTGCCAAACATCTCTTAGCTCCTGAGCAAAGCCACAGCTGGCTCCAGGCACTTTCATAAACTTTCCCAGAGTATATGTTGTGTTGTTTATGCAGTGTATCCCAATGAAGGTCATTAAGAATAAATCTAGGAAGCCATTATGGTGGAGTGATGAGATAGCTAGGAAAATTTCTGAGAAGAAAAGAAGATACCAAAGATTACAGGATGAAGGTACTGCTCAAAATCTGAATTATTATAGGGTAGCTAGGAATGAATTAAGATAATTAAGAAAAACAAAAGGGCAACAGAAATTAATTTAGCTGAAAATAATAATTAAAATCCCAGAAAATTCTTTAGCTATTATAAAATCAATAACAAATCTAACAGACATAAAATAGGGCCTATTATATATGAAGGGTTTGTGAAAGAATCTGATGAGGAAAGAGAGGTACTTAATGATCATTTTTCTTCAGTATTTACAGAAGAGCTTCTGAACAGTGTAATTTGTGATAGTTCTAGGTCAGGTGATGAGGTGTTGAATACCATTAATGTAGATAGGGGCCCCTGTAAGGGGCATGGCGATTTGCTTTCCTGGCTGCTGTGCTGATGGGACTCAGTGCTCTGTCTGGCCCCATCTTAGCCTCTTCTTTTTGACACCCTGTCATCTTATCCTGCTTCCTCACTTTCCCTATAACCTCTCCCACAACTTTCTCTGGTCAGCCTCTAATTTCACAGGGTAGACATCAAAAAGCATCCTCTCACCCAACCATCCCAGATGTGGGGTGGGGGGAGGCAATGCCCCTTCACCCCTGAGTTCCAGTTTGGGATAGTGGTGGTGGTTTTTAACAACATGCTGAGCTTAAGGTGGAGCTGCCATACTGGTGGACTGCCTGGCCACTGTGTGGGAAGAGTGGCCTCAAAAGGCTGCAGCTGGCTTTACCAGCCTTGTATTCACCCCTCACAGTGTGGGCTATTGCGCAGGGTGATTAGCATTTACATCCCTTAGAAATAATAGGGTCACCATGCCCACTGATGAGAATTTAATAAACACCCTCTTCACTTTCCCTTTATCACCATCAGAACCGCTCCTGGGTAGCTCGACTAAAGAAAAGGAGGTGTCCTCCCTCCTGTACTTTCTCAGGATCCTCTCCAAACTTCTCTGACCAGAGATGAGGCTTACTCCTCTCCAAGGCCTAAGGGTGTAGAGGACTCCCCCTCATTCCCTTCTCTGGAGATGCCCTTGGATGACTTCCTCTTTTCAGTGGCATTTTCCCCTTTGCTTTCACAGGTGACTGCCAAGAATGCATGCAGGTGGCCCATAATTGGCTTGATTGGGCCCACCCCCTTAGGGAAGCAAGAGATGACAGGGCCCATTGATCTTTGCCCCGTAAAGTCATGTTGACGTGCATCTCACTTTCATTAGACAAGATAAGAAGCCTCAAATAGGATCTGTGATTTCTGAGTCGCTGCTGCCTGAGAGCCTGCCCCAGTGGTGCTTGGCCTCATAACCATGAATGATTTCTCTGTCTCAGTCAAGAAGTTTAGGTTGGTGGATGAGGCCGTCGAGTTATTCTCTGGCAACTTCATTGCTGTTGGCCTAACTACTATTCCTAGAATGTCTGGTTGCTTTGAACACCGACTGCTTCCGTGGTCGTCAGCCGAGTGTGGGACAGGCCTCAAACAGAAGCATTATGACTACATGCGCTATAAGCTCCGCCTGCTGATTTCACTGAATTTCATCGAGCTAGGGTTAGATTCCGTTATGTTCCAAAGCACGCCGCCGTTCTTCCTGGCTGGCATACATGTCCTCACTTAACAATAAGACCCCATTCACCAGGAGAATGAGTCCGCAATCTCAGACCTTGCTTCCGTGGCAGAGTCCTTTGCAACTGCTTTCTTCACATTCTCTAGCTGGGATGCTGCTCCGCCAGCATTCACTTCATGTTATGATGTCACAGAAGGCCGTCAAATGGACTTTATTTCCAGAGGCAGAGAACCCTTCAATGACAGGTTTACATTGAGTGAGTTGCCTTCCACTCTCACTTAGTGTTTGGACATCGCCCCTGGTCTGGATGATATCCTGTACACCATGCTTTGATACCTGGGTGAGTGAGGCATGGCCTTTCCATTGGATTTGTTAAACAGGATCTGGGTAGAGGGTATCTTCCCAGACTCCTGCTGAATGGCTACTGTGCTCGCTTTTCACAAACCCGGGAGAGATCACTCTACCCGGGCTGGTTTCTGCCCAATCTCTCTAACCTCATGTGTGTGCATGTTGATGGAGAAATTGGTTTGGTAAATGTTACATAGCCTTTTTTTCTGGACAGCAGAGGCCACCTGTCTTCCGCAGTTCCACTCCATGTCAGGTGCTCTTCTGCGACTGGAGACTCTCATCTGTGAGACCTTCCTTCGGAAGGCCTATGATACAGCACCTTGGAGACTCTCCACACGATGGGGACAAGGAAATGCCTCCCAATCTTTATTTCTGAATTTTTGAAAGATTGTTAATTCCTGCGTACAGGTTGGGGGAGCCCTCTGTGGCCCAATGGAGCAGGGAAATGTCCTTAGTGTCACACTTTGCCCTGAGCATCCTCAGCATCACCTTGGTGCTGCTGGGAGATTTTCTTGCTATGCTCTACGTGGACGACCTTTCGATCTCTCTTGATGCGATCCATATGCCAACTCTGTAGTCTTGACCCCAACAGGCATTGATCTGTTCCTATGCTGAAGTGCACAGGCTCTGGTTTTCCTTGGCAAGACTAAGGTGGGGCATTCTACGTGAAGTGTACACACCCTCCTGACACCTTGGTCACAGAATAGCATGAAATTTACATCATTTGTTGGTTATGATGAATAAAGTTCACATACTAAGTATGAGGCCTATCTGGTCATTGTGGTCATAATAAGGGCAGATCAATTTTTGGTCAAACTGATTGACCCAAAACCTTTGAGGGGTCATAACTTTAACCAGAATTAACCAATCTGAATGATTTTAATACAAAAATGTTCAGGAAAAAGATCTTTCAAATAAATGGAAGAACGATGTTTCTATGACAATTTTTGATATTATGACCTTTTGTGAACTCTTTGACCCCGGCCAAAGTGCATCTCAGATCATCCCAAATTTTTTTCTAAAGTTACCTCTTTCTATCCTCCATAACTCCAGAAAAAATATAAATGTGATTTTCCTGGGTTTACAATCTATGGGCAATTATGTGACACTGGGTATACCTACTAAAAGTATTATTGACTCAGAAGGTGATATCACATACCTATGTAAGTGCTAACCATGGCATGGCCTATATACCTCTTATATAATCTTTTTGAATCAATGAATAATACATCACTGCCTATATACACCATGAAAAGCAGTCTTTAACTGCCTTTCATTAATCCTTAACTAATTAATGTATGTTTTTCAGATACCAATGTCATTTATGTCTTCAATATATAAATTAAAATAATTTTTAAGATATCTTCTAAACTACCTACTTAATATTAATTTTGAGATTATCTGCCGATCCTAAAATAATTTACAGGTGTGTAATTTTGTTATTTATTTTTGATAATTTTGAAATGCCTAATGATTTTTATACAGATACACCTACCTACCAAATTATTATATTATGAAGAGGAGGAGAATGATTTATTACTTATTAGGCATCTAAAATGAACACCCATTAATTAATAGTGACTTTTGATTGATCACATATTTTTACTATACCAAGCTATTTCAAATGAGAGAAGTTAATTTTCACCAAATCCTTTAATTTAATCAAAACTGAATGTACCTACAGAATATAGGTAACTATACTCTCCAAAAATAGGTATGGCAGAATGATTAAACTAATAGTGTAATAAACCTATTCTCAGCAATGTATTATGATGTAGCCATTAACTAACTTAATAGCCATTACGGTTGAAGTGCTGGACTGAGAAAACATGAAAATAATTAAAAATAATGTTGATCATTGAATAGGTACCTACTCTTTTCTTGTGTTTTGTCCACTTCTCTGCAAATTTATGAAGATCAAATCTTAAAAAGCGCTAATGGAAAGTTTGTTAGTTATAAACCAGTCTACCAACCTACAGCCCTTTGCACCTAAACTTTGACCTATTTCTACTAAGATATAATACTTGACGATTATTATGCACTTCTTTCTTTGTTTACCAATTTTCTAGGACAATGCAATGATTGAAGCAGCTATATTAATATTGTATATTGGCATTTTTAAATATAATTGCTTCAATCATTTATATAGGTGCTTATTTTAATTAATTTATTGTATATTGTTTATAAACAGTAATTTACTATTTGGATCTTATTCAGGCTTTGTTTCGTTAAGATGGCGAATCAAAAGTACTGCAGCGATCCACTGAAGATCCATAAATCCCTGCAAAAGAAAGACCTAAGAAATGTTTCTGCTCAGCTTTTGCAGAAGTTCTCATCTCTTCTTAGCAAAGATGATAAGCTTTGTTCTGTTTGTAGAAGAAGCTTTCAGAGTTACCAATGGAGCAAAATACTCCAGAGGAGTCCAGAACTTCAGCATCTGAACAGGAGTTTACTGAGATGCCTAGCCAAAAAGAGGATTCAGATGTTGTGGAAGTTGAAGTTGACTTACTGAACCAATCATTGTCTTTCATTGGTGAGAGCCTCTTTGATAAAAGGAAAGCTGAAAGGCATCTGAATTACGTACCTGAAAAAAGGTTAAAAATTTAATAATCTGTTAGGAGAAAGTTTGATTTGGTGGTGGGTAGTAGTTCAGAAAAACAAGATGTGCCGCAAAGATGTAACATGAACTGTATGCCAGAAGTCATCCAGTCTCTAAAGGAAAAATATTGGCAATCAAGCCGTACGGATCAAATCAGAATTCTAACCATATTTGCAACCAGTATGAGCGTTAGGAAACTCACGAATGAGTTCAATTGCTCTCAGAGAATGGCTGTACAAGCTCACCATATACTAAAGGAGAAAGGAATGTTATCTTCACCTAACCCTAAGATCGGCAAAGTGCTTCCTGAGGAACTAAAATCTTTAGTCCTTGAATATTATCATAGTGATAACATGAGTCAGGTTTTACCAGGAAAGAACGATTGTCTAGTAGAGGAAATTGAAGGGGAAAGCAGAGGTTACAGAAACGACTCGTTCTCAACAATTTGAAGGAACTTCAAATTGTAGAGGGGGTTAGATGTGTTGTGGGAGGAGTATGATTGTGTTATTAGGTCTTTGCGGGCGGGAAACTAGATACTAATAGTGGTCAGGGAATTATGAGAGGACATTATAGTACTGAAAGTAGAATGGACTTGGCAGATAACAGAAATAGGTTCCAAGGCAATAGAGGAGAGGTCATTCAAGTTTCAAGAGGTGCTTCAGTGATAGGGGGGTTAAATTGTTTCTATACAAATGCTTGTAGTCTTAGAAACAAAAAGGATGAGCTATTTAGTTATATTAGCAATGAGGATATAGATATATTATGCATTACTGAATCATGGGTTAATGAAATAGAATTTAGTGACACTATAAGTGAATTTGATTTACAGGGCTATAATATGTACATTAGTCAAAGGAGGGGTAGGATTGGTGGAGGAATAATTATCTACATAAAAAACAACATTGTTTCAAGTTTAAATACTTCAATAAAGCAGGATGGAGTTGAGTCACTTTGGATAGATATTAGGTTCAGTAAAAATAGAATGGTGCATTTGGGAGCTTTTTACAGGCCACCTGGGCAGACTGATGATATGGATGAACTAATTATAAGGGAAATAAGTAAGGGATGTGAAACAGATGCAGTTATTATTGGGGACTTCAACTTAAACTCTGTGGACTGGGAAAATATGATAGGTAGGGATAGAACAAGTGGCAGGTTCATAGAATGCTTTGAGGATAATTTTTTTAATCAATTTGTTAATGAGCCAACGAGGGGGGACAATATATTAGATTTAGTACTTTCTAACAGTGATCATTTAGTTCAAGAATTGACTGTTGGGGAAGCATTGGGAAATAGTGACCATCAGATAGTTCGTTTTAACTTGGGAATTGAGAAGGGTAAAATAACCGAGAATGCTGAATAAGTTGCAAATTTTCATAAGGGAGATTATGTAAAACTTCGAAGCTTGCTAAATTTGGTAGACTGGGATGTAGAATTCAGAGGTAAAAATGCTTATGGGATGTGGGATACTTTCAAGCATATAATAAATGTAGTCCAAGAACAATGTATCCCAATGAAGGTCATTAGGAACAAAAGTAGGAAACCATTATGGTGGAATCAGGAGATAGCTAGAAAAATTTCAGAGAAGAAAAGGGCATACAAAAAATTACAGGTAGAAAATAATATTCAAAATTTAAGTGATTATAGAATGGCTAGGAATGAGTTAAATAAGATTATAAAGAAGAACAAAAGGGTGTCAGAAATTAAATTAGCTCAGGATAGCAACAAAGATCCTAGAAAATTCTTTAGTTACTATAAAATTAATAACAAGTCTGGCAGAGTTAAAATAGGACCTATCAAATATGAAGGGGTTGTGAGAGAAACTGATGAGGAAATAGTTGAGGTACTAAATGGTCATTTTGCATCAGTATTTACAAAGGAGAAACTAAATAGTCCTATGTATAGTACTCATGGGTCAGGGAAAGAGGTGTTTACTAACATTAGTGTGGATCGGAGGATGATAAAAAGACTAATAGGTGAGTTAGATACTACCAAGGCCTCCGGCCCTGATAATATTCATTCTAGGATACTTAAAGAAGGTGTAGAAAGTATCTCAATAGTTCTGGAGAAGTTATATACTAGGTCACTGGAATATGGAGAAATACCCGATGATTGGAAGAGAGCGAATGTAGTCCCCATTTTCAAGAAGGGTAGTAAAGAGGATCCAAATAACTTTAGACCGGTTAGCCTAACTCCTGTAGTCTGTAAAATTCTTGAGAAAATAGTTAAAAAGGGGATTTGCCAACATCTAGAGAGGGAGGGGTTAATCAGCGATGCTCAGCATGGGTTTAGATCAGGTAGATCATGTTTGACTAACTTACTAGACTTTCTGGAGTTTGTAACAGATCAAGTAGATAAGGGAGAGAATGTAGATATAATTTACTTAGATTTTAGTAAAGCATTTGATAAGGTACCACATAGGAGACTAGTTCATAAATTAAAAATGATTGGGATATGTGGGGGTGTTTCAAATTGGATAGCTGAGTGGCTGAAAGACAGGAAGCAAAGGGTAGTGCTAAATGGTGTAAAGTCAGAGTGGAGGGATGTTATCAGTGGGGTTCCTCAGGGATCAGTTCTCGGTCCATTATTATTTCTCATCTATATAAATGATCTTGGGGAGGCAGTTAATAATAAAGTGTCAATTTTTGCAGATGATACCAAATTAGCAGCTGTAGTTAAAGATATTGATGATAATTTTAAAGTGCAGGGGGATTTAAATAAATTGTTATCCTGGGCACATAAGTGGCAAATGACTTTCAACCTTGATAAGTGCAAAGTTATTAACATGGGAAAAGATAATAGAGAATTTAACTATGAAATGGATGGGCATTGGCTGAGCTCAGTAGAGGATGAGAAAGATCTAGGAGTAGTAATAGATAAGTCATTAAGGTTTTCTATGGCAAATAGAGTGCTGGGTTTTATTAAGAGAAATGTCAGTTACAAAAGTAAGGAGGTTATTCTTAAACTCTATAACTCTTATGTTAGGCCACATCTAGAGTACTGTATACAGGCATGGTCCCCACATTTTAGACACGATATTAACCTTCTCGAGTCAGTGCAACGGAGGGCAACAAAGATTATTCCTTCTCTGAGGCACCTTGAATATATAGATAGACTGAGGGTATTAAATATGTTCTCGTTCGAAAGGAGGTGTGTGAGAGGGGATATGATTGAGCTGTTTAAAATTTTTTCCGGGATAGATAAATTGGATGTTAGCAAGTTTTTGGAGTTAGATGATGGAAATCGGACTAGAGGTCACCACTTGAAAATTAAAAAGCAAGGGTGTAGGTTGGATTTAAGAAAATATTTTTTCACCAATATAGTGGTAGACTTCTGGAACAAATTGCCGCAGAGGGTAGTAGGTAGTCCAAATCTAAATGTATTTAAGAGTAGATTGGATGAGTTTATGGGAAGGGAAGGTTGTGATGGTTCCTAAGTTTTGTATATATTAATATTGTTTGTATATATCTATAGCTGCATGATTTAGTTCTTGACAAGCCTTGATTGGTGATACCCTTGTTTCTGGACGCAATCCTCTGGATGTAGTTTTCCTGGGAGTTTGGGATGCCTTAAAAAAGAGGCCGTTTGACTTGGATGACCTATGATGAGCCCTTGTGGCTTTTGTCATCTGTTATATTATATTGTGGGGGACTTTGATTTTGTCTTTCCCTGGTGATGGTGCTTTTTGTGGGTGGGTTTTGACGGAGGCGGATGACCTTTGATAGACCCTTGTGGCTTTTGTCATCCGTGTAAGTATGTTATGTTATGTCATAGCAGTTTCAAAGTGAAGTACCCTGATGTAAAAGTAGCATTCTCAAAGTTTGCTATGCTATGGCCACGTGAGTGTGTTCTTACGGGAAGCAGTGGAACTCACTCAGTATGTCTATGTACAATACATCAAAATGTAAAACTGATGATGGTTGGATCCAAGATGTCTGATATCACTGATCTACCCTATTACCATCACCTAGTTGCCTCTGTCGTATGTAATCCAGCCCGTCCAGCATGCTACATGAGATCGTGCAAGTACTGTCCATCTGTGGATCAACTAAAAGCAAAACTATTTGGATTTTATGAACAGGAGAATGTGGATAATATCGAATTCAAACAGTCGACATCAACTGATAGATATGAGCTGGTAACCATGGTATTATCATTTGATGATTTCATGGATAGATTTTGTGATTGTGTTGAAACTTTGGTCTGACATGATTTTGTTGCAAAATCACAAACACAGTACTTGGAAACTGTGAAACACAATATTGCAGATGGTGAATTTGTAGTAATTGGTGATTTTTCAGAAAACTATTCATTTGCAATACAAGATGCAGCCCAGGGATATCATTGGAATTGCGCACAGGCGACAATACATCCTTGGGTGTTTTATTACATTAAAAATGGAAAACTCTGTCATGATTCATACACCATAATTTCAGAGTGTATGATCCACAATAATGTGTCAGTGCATCTATTTCAGCAAATGTTGATAGAGTATCTGAAATCAGTATTCAAAACAGTTAAGAAAATTTACTACTTTTCGGATGGATCTGCAGCACAGTATAAAAACTGTAAATCTTTCCAGAATCTTTGCTGGCATAAAGAGGAATATGGTATAGAGGCAGAGTGGCATTTTTTTGCCACTAGCCATGAGAAGGGCCCATCAGACGGTGTAGGTGACACTATCAAAAGGGAGGCTACTAAAGAGAGCTTGAGAAGACCCTATGACAAACAGATTGTATCACTAAGAGATTTGTTTGTATTCGCTGAAACTCTTGGGAATATGAAATTGAATATGGAACTCAAAAGGAATATGAACAGGAGGAAGAACTTTTGAAAACCAGACCTGCGACCAAAACTTTTCCAGACCCACAAAAACTTCATTCATTCATTCCAATATCAAAGGAGGCTCTCCAAGTTCGCCCATTTAGTCTCTGTGAGACTTTTAGATTAGAATCGAGTCACAAAAAATATTTCATGTCCAGTGTTCAATGGAAAACTTGCAGGCTATCTCACTGTGATTTACGATGGACATTGGTGGCTTGCTTGCATAACCGAAGCTTTTCCAGAGTCACGAGAAGTGACTGTGAAATTTCTTCACCTGCATGTACCCTCATCCAGTTTTTGCATCCCTGGAATAGAAGATTCTTGTACTATGGACATCTCTGACATTTTGGTGTCAGTAGAACCAAAAACTGCAACAGGAAGAAGCTACACGATTAGCAAGAAGGAGTCTGATGCAACAAACAAATGAGTACCTAGGTATTTATTAAATAATGTTTTGTCTAAATATTTTTGTTTACATTTTTGTCTTAAATAATCTTTTGTCTAATGTTTTGTATTAAATAACATTTTGTATAGATAATAAAAATTGTAAATTTGTAATATTTGAAAGGTATTATGTTGTTTGTCTCACATTTCTGAAATGATAAAAAATAATCTCTTGTTTTATTGAATCTAAGACTGAAAAAGGCAGGGCAGCCTAGGAAGGGAAAGAGGTTGTGTTTGAAAAGACTGAAATATGATGACTGTGTCAAAATACATCAAACTTTCTCAAAATCACTATTTACTAACACTGTCTGATGTCATAAACAGCCCCAGTAGAGCAACATGACTGAAAATACCACACACCAAATGGTATATAAATGCCCATAGATTCAAAATCCATGGAGAACCCATTTTTATTTTTTCTGGAGCTATGGAGGATAAATAGAGTTAACTTTAGAAAATTTGGGGGAGGATTGAAGTTGCACTTTGGCCAGGGTCAAAGGTCAAAGAATTAAAAAAAGGGGTCATCATGGTAAAAATTGTCCTAGGAATGCCATTCTTCTACTCATTTTGAAAGATCTCTCTCCTGGGCATTTTGGTACCAAAATCATTCTGATTGGTTAACTCTAGCCAAAGTTATAACTTCAAACCTTTTTGGTCAACTAGCTTGACCAAAAATTGACCTGGCCATAAAAATGGCCATGGGTGACCCAGAGCCATAAAAAAAAAGGTATGTGATGTTATATTGTAGTGGGCCGAAAAATTTAGACTAACCCCAATCGATCCAACCCGCTTCCTATACTAATCCGGACGTGAGAAATCGAAGGAGAATGAAACGGATTGTATGTACAGTTCTTTACTAACAGAAAAAAAGTACAATGATAATTACAGCTTATATTTACAACAATTTTATATTTACTGGGGAAGTGTGCACACTTCAAAATGAGGCTAAATTCCCCAATCCAAATACGATACCAAAAGAGAATTTTATAACCGGCGAATCCAACAATTTACTTATATTCTACACAAAACAAAAAAAAACACAACAACCGAACGAAAAGGGGGCACGCGCTATCACTTGTGTGCTGGAGGTGGGTGGTAGTAGGCTAACTTAGAAGGAGGCAGGATTGTCAACGAAGGCGGGTATGGCGGTTCAGGTGGTTAGAGAGGCACGAAAGCCCTCCGTCTCAGGGCTGGGCGGAGCACTCGTCTAGAGAACCCCTCTTGCTATCAGTCCACACTTCCACTCTCTGTAGAAGAGATATATCCTCCTTTTATGACCCATTTATTTATACATGTATGGCGAAACTAATAAGTGGGCATTACCCGAGTAAATTTATCGACTAGCTTACCTCTTTCCAGAATATGACGCTTTGATAAAAGTTTATTTTAAGCAAAGTACAATATTATTTTAATTATAGTGATATCTCAAAATTAGCTACTATCTTTCCAGAATATGACGCCTGGAAAGAAAGAAAAACATGGTAATCATTTTATACATAAAATAAACAAAAATAAAACAAACCCATTCCCATTCACACACATTCTTACAGAGGGAGGGAGAGGGTACTGAGAAAAGGGGTGGGAGAATGGCCCTTTTACACACACTCACATTCGCTAAACCACACCCCTCCTTCCTTAAGCCATTCGACCAGCCACTCACTAAACCCTTTCAATCACTCTTCACGGTACCACTTGTGCTCAATCACACCCTTCTGCACCCATTCACACTCTTCTACTGGTCCCTGGCTACGCGTAGCAATTAGTCGGGGTTGTTCGTCAGTCGTCCTGTCAGTCTCCGTCACTATTTATCATCTCATCAACCATACTCTTAGCCCTCATTACCAGTTCTCCCATCTCACGACAGAATTCTTTCATACTCTTGCGTTCAGAACCCTCACTCTTCATACCCCCATTCATCAGCTCCTCACTCACAGCTCTCATCCAACTCAAGGTACATTCTTGCGAAACAGACAGGTCACTCACATCCCCTGTATTCTCAACAGGCATACCAGAAACCCCTTCGACTGGTTCCCACCAGAAACCTGAAAAATCAGCCACTTCATCATTCACTACATCAAACATCCCTACTATTACCATTCGTAAAACCCGAAAAATCAGCCACACTAGGTTCATTCTGCCCAAACACACTATCATTCATACTGTTCCCAAAACCAGAAAAATCAGGCACCGGCAGCTCACTCACTCGTCTACTTATACCAGCCAGATCACTCACCTGTTTACGCAAAAACTCAATCTCCCTTTCAAGATCCCCCATACCAGAAACACTCTGCTCAGACTTACTTTCATTCGTACTTGCATTCTTCCTTTCACTCTTCTTTGTACGCTTTCTACACCTCGAGACTAAGACTAGCTCTTTCCCAGACAGATCCATACTCTCACATTCAATCTCATCACCATGCACTTTACCTCTCTCTCTACACAGTCCATACACCGGATGGCTCACCAGGTAGTCAGGAGGTTCTCTCCATCTCCTTAACTGACTCTGATGAGCCCGCACTCTCTCAGTCATACCTTCATTCAAACTCTCCAAAACATACGTCACTCCATTTTCCCAAACTCTCACAACTCTATAAGGTCCATCAAACTTCTCACTCATCTTTGATACATTCAACCTACCCTTCACTTCTTTCACCTTCAATACTTTTGTACCTAATTCAAATGAACGGAACCTTTCATGCGCCTCACGCCATACACTCTGCTCACTTTCACTCAAACGAAACCTATCTTTCACTCGCCTTTCAAAATTCATCACAAACTGACATGGGGACACTACAAATTCAGGCCCATTATCACTCAGACATCTTCTAGGCTTCCATACACACATAGGAAAAAACAACTGCTCAACCACACACGCAACAGTCACACTCCTTTTATCTCTCACAGGTGCTGCATACACAAACTTACTTTTATGATCAACCATCACAACCATACCAACATTCCCAGCACTCGTACGCGGCAAAGACACACAATCAATCACTACCAATTCAAACGGTTCTTTCGCATCAACTTTCAACATCGGTGGTTTCACTTGCACACCTTGCACCTTTCGCTTCTGACACCTTTCACACGTAGTTGCAACATCATTCACAACAGTTCTCAGAAACGGATGGAACACACGCTCCTTCATACACTCCCACAGCTTAACTTACCCATATGCCCATAATTATCATGCACAACCTTCACCAGACCAATCATACCAACTAAGGACATCACAGGTACATACATATCATCACCACCCTTCACATGCCTCACAAAATATACAACATCCATACAAACAACAAAATCCTTAGCATACCTTTTAAAATCACTTAAACACTCTGGCCATTCATTCAAATCAACACGCATCATTACACACCTCTTCAACTCACTAACAAAAGGACACATCTCTTGCATCTCTAGAATATCATCATCACTTAAAATCTCATTCTCATCATCCATGACCAACTCAATCATGCCACAAAATTTGACAACATTCTTCGCACACTCATTTAACTTCATCACCTCACATTCACCTTTCATAAGATGATCCTTATCAGCATCCAAAGACAAATCATTCAATCTCATAAAGTCTACACCAAGCAAGAAACAACCAGGCATTTGCTCGCCTTTCAGAATCACAAAGTCATGCTTCACATTCACACCATTACCCAAACTCACTTTCAGACTAACCTGTTCCCATGCCACTATCATGCCATTCCCTAATCCACTTATGCGTAACTTCACAGGTTTATGCTCGCAACATCTAAACTCTTCATACTTACTCAGAATATTCTCATTCACTAAAGACACTTGCGCTCCAGTATCAATCAAACCACAGAACAACCTTTCACCAACTTTCACTCTCGCTTCCATCATATCAGGTCCACCATGTTCGCAATACACAGAAGGAACAAGCACACCAACATCAGCACTGATATCCACACCATCATCAACTCCCACATCATCACTCACCACACACTCATCTTTATCCAGACAATCATTCTTCTCTCTCATATATGAACACTTTTCAATCACCCAATTGTAATGCACACCGCTCAAACATTGCAGATGTACCACATTAGGATTCAAACCCTTCATCTTCTCATCTTTGTACACAATCGGCCTCTCACCACCAAAGTGCACATAAACAATCACTCCATACAAACGACTCACTTACAATCAACACTTCCTGAAATGGCGGGACCCCTTGCATACACATTGCTCTCAATTCTTTCATGAAGTTCCGCACCTTTGCCATACCAATGCTTTCAGGCTTCCTACACACTTCATTCATTACCTCCTTCCTTAAATCATCCACACTATCGGGCACTCTCACGTCTACTCCATCACTCTTCAAATCTGGCAAACCATTCCATACACTCTCAAACAAGGAATCACCACCACCCTTACTCTCTTTTCCATTCATAATCCCTTTCGGCAAATACTCAGGATCACTCACTCCACACAAATTTTCATCATTCGTACCAGGATACCTTGACATCAAATCAGCCACTCCATTCCGTTCACCAGGCACATACTCAATCACATAGTCAAAGTCACTCAAATCTTCCAAAGTCCTTGCAATCCCACTATCAGCCCACTTCATACGCTGCAGATACACAAGAGGTTGATGATCGGTTTTTATCACAAACCTCACACCATACAAAAATGGACGCAACACTTTCAAACAATATCTTATCGCAGCCAGCTCTCGTTCCACAGTCGAATACTTTCGTTTTGCAACATTCATAGCCTTGGATACATACCCAATTATTCGCCTGACATTCTCTCCATTCAAACGCTGCTCTTGCATCAGAAAACCTCCCATACAATACCCACTCGCATCTGTATACAGTTCAAGCATTTTAGCACTTACACTATAATATGGGTAAGCCAATTCAACATCTTCAGCCGCTGCCTCTTTCAGTCTCTCATACGCCTCATTCATCTTATCATTCCATTTGACAACCGTACTACCTTTCTTGCCCATCCACTCAGTCAGAGGCTTACTCACACCAGAACAATCAGGTATAAACTTTCGCTGGAACTCAATCAAACCCAAAAACGACTTCAGTTGCTTCACAGTCACCGGTTTAGGAAACATTCGCACCTTCTCAACATACTTCGATGATTTTCGCAACCCATTCTCACTCACCATATGCCCAAGGAATTCCACTTCTTTCACAAACCATTCACACTTCGCCACTTTCACCTTCACACCAACACTCTCCAACGTTCTCAACACATCATTCACCAGTCTCATATGCTCCTCAAAAGTCTCAGTCATAATCAAAATATCATCTATAAACGCAATCACATTCTTACTCGCAAACTTACTCAACACAACATTCATTGCCCGCTGGAAGGCTCCGGGAGCATTAGCCAACCCAAAGCTGAGGTTCCGGAACTGGTAATGCCTCTTTGAGGAAGAGAAGGCAGTTACTGGCCGGCTCTCCTCAGCAATGGGCATCTGGTAATACCCCCGTACCAGATCCAGCTTCGTAAACCACTCCATCCCATGCATACTATACACACACTCAGATACCACACACATCGGAAACCTTTCTTTCACCTTTTGATAATCCACACACAGACGCAATCTTCCATCCGGCTTACGTACAGGTACAATTGGACTATTCCATGCACTCTCGCTCTCTTCAATCACCCCCAATTGCTCCAATTCCAAGCACTGCTCCTCAATCTCATCAGCAACCGGACGTGGGAAATGCCTTGGCCGCTGATAGATTGGGGAATCCTCCTTCAGGACAATCTTGAATTCCGGGAGCTTTGCAACCCCAAAATCCAGATCACCCTTACTGAGGGCTCCCTTTCGTTCAAATTTCATTTGATACACATCCTCCCTTTCATACTCAGTTAAACATCCATCCAATTCCACCATGCTCTTCACATCATTATACGTCCATTCACACGTCTCTTCACCTGCAACATTCCCCCTGACTTCCGTACTATCATCCATACCTACCTCATTGACAGTGGAGAGGTGGCCCAGTACATATCCGACTTGGATTCCCCTCACCTGCCCTTTCATATTGGGGTCCGCCTGCACACATACAAAAGGATCATTCATTCTCATCA
The DNA here is from genome assembly GCA_963969495.1 of Ceratothoa steindachneri. NCBI lineage: Eukaryota > Metazoa > Arthropoda > Malacostraca > Isopoda > Cymothoidae > Ceratothoa > Ceratothoa steindachneri. The sequence goes on from OZ018322.1 coordinate 1,376,770, forward strand.
AGCCATCAAACACACAAGCAACACGCCTTACCTTATGACAGTGTTCTCACTCACATTCAAACTAACATCCTTACTCCAACTCACTAAAACAGACACCCGTTCACCCTTTACCAGCCTTACATTCTCCATATCAGTCACCTCAATACCAGTAAACACACTCCTCAAAACGCTACCATCTTTCCCCTCATACAACTTATACACCCCATTTTTACCAATCTTTCTCTCAATCTGATCACTCGCAGGATGCACAACCATACGATTCATTTTCATAAAATCATACCCCAAAATCACACCATACTCACTACTCACCTTATCAATCACAGAAAATTCACATTCATTCATCATCATACCATGCATTCGAACAGCTGACCTTATCATTCCAATCACAGGCACTCTCCTATTACCAATACCTACTAAACTACCCTTGCACTCAGACAGGAGGGCTTTCTCGCTAACCTTGTCATACACATCTTTATACACCAAGCTCGCCTTGCATCCAGAATCTATTAAAGCCAAACACTCAATTCCATTCAATTCCACCTTCACACTCAGACACTCATACTTCCTACTAGACAGCACTTTCACACTCGACAGACTTACCAACACATTACACACACTCATGCACCCAGAGGATACTTCACCAGGTACCCTCTTACAATTCAGTTTCCCGCTTCAGACTTTCCATTCACACCTTGCGCTCTCAGTCTAATCCAACACTTTTCACTTGAATGTCCTTCCATCGCACAATAGCTACATACATTCCTCTGGTCACGACACATCCTTGCATAATGACCAGCCTTTCCACAATTACCACATGCATATTTCATACTTTCCCCACCAGTTGCTCCACCATTCAACCTCGGACAATCTTTCTTCAAATGCCCTATTTCTTTACACTCGAAGCACTCTTTCACACTTTCCTGGCAATCCTTTATCATATGCCCTTTCTTACCACACCCAAAACACGCACCAGATGTCCACCTACATTCTGCCAACATATGACCTTTCCTTCCACCCTGACGACATTCCACAATCTTTCTCCCACCATTCGGTCTCTCGTTTGCTGGGACATACCTCGGCTTCTCTCTCATATATCCGTTCCCACGCTTGAAATTCATCTGCCCCCTTCCATTCGACCACCCTCCATTTGCCCATCCATTCTGCCGGCCCAGGAAGTTTGACATCACTCCAGCTGGTGCAGCCTTCAGGGCCTCCCTGTAGCTGACAAACTGCTGGGGTGGATGAAAGCTCCTGGGCTTCTTACCCCCAACATTCACAGTGTACCATCCATCCTCTTCTAGATCGCTTTCATCATCAAATCGTCCATCTTCTAACAGTTCCAACACATCCTCCCACATCAACCGTTCACCTGTCAGTCTCACTCTCTCCTTTCTCTTTCCACTCAGCCATTCACTCACCTTTCCCGGGATCGTGTCCAAAAACTTCCTCATGAGTGGTTTACATTCATTTACATCATCATCACCATACCTCGTTCTTGCCATACTCTCAAGCCTATGTGCATACATATTCACACTTTCACTCTTCCCCATTTGAGCCTTCTCAAATTCATTCACCCTCTTATACTTCACACTCTCTTTCATTCGTTTCACCTGCCCAATCAATCTCTTCTTCACTACATCGTACTTTGGCTCTCCCACACTCGTTATCACTCGCAAGAACTCCAACACTTTCCCATCCAAACAATCTCCCAGAACACTCACCCAGTGACCCTTGTTCTGCGGGTACTTGAGCTTGCAGTACCGCTCAAAATCCCCGAAGAACTCATCCATACTCTTTCCCCCATGCAATCTAAACTTATCAATCCTTGGCACTTCCCTAATCAAAATTCCTTTCCCCACATTCACTTCACTCTCCGAAGAGCTACTCTCGGTCTCACTCATTCCAATCATATCGTCACTCTCTCCCTCATCTGAGTATAGCGAATCCACACTCTTCCCTCTCGCCTTCCTATCCTTAACCTTAGAACCATGCTTACTTCCTCTCTTACTTTCCACTCTCTTCCATTCACCCCCTTTCCTACCACTCACAGTATCTTCTTTAGACTCAATCATACTGCCATCCATTCCATTTAGCGGAGTCCCTTCAGTAGGAGCAGGGGTCAGGGTTGTAGGTCCTGGGACTGATCCAGCCCCTGTCATCATGTTATACAGGTCCTGCATCCGTCGGTCCGTCTGATCCTGTCGGTCTCCCATTTCCTTCTTCATCCTATCAGTCTTTTCATTCATCCCTTTTATTTTATTCTCCATTCCCTCCATCATTCCCCGCAACATTTCACACTCCTCTTCTTTCTTTCTCAACTTCAGTCTCAATCGCACTACTTCTTCATTCAATGTTTCCGCTACAGCCATTGTTCCCAAGTTAGTACAAAGATAGGAGGAGGGAAAAATCAGTCAAACTACTTGTCACACTAATTGGGTATGGACTGCATGCAATCCAATCCAGTCACTCTCCCAGTTTCGAAGTCTCACGTCCCTATTCGGGCGCCAAATGTAGCGGGCCGAAAAATTTAGACTAACCCCAATCGATCCAACCCGCTTCCTATACTAATCCAGACGTGAGAAATCGAAGGAGAATGAAACGGATTGTATGTACAGTTCTTTACTAACAGAAAAAAAGTACAATGATAATTACAGCTTATATTTACAACAATTTTATATTTACTAGGGAAGTGTGCACACTTCAAAATGAGGCTAAATTCCCCAATCCAAATACGATACCAAAAGAGAATTTTATAACCGACGAATACAACAATTTACTTATATTCTACACAAAACAAAAAAAAACACAACAACCGAACGAAAAGGGGGCACGCGCTATCACTTGTGTGCTGGAGGTGGGTGGTAGTAGGCTAACTTAGAAGGAGGCAGGATTGTCAACGAAGGCGGGTATGGCGGTTCAGGTGGTTAGAGAGGCACGAAAGCCCTCCGTCTCAGGGCTGGGCGGAGCACTCGTCTAGAGAACCCCTCTTGCTATCAGTCCACACTTCCATTCTCTGTAGAAGAGATATATCCTCCTTTTATGACCCATTTATTTATACATGGATGGCGAAACTAATAAGTGGGCATTACCCGAGTAAATTTATCGACTAGCTTACCTCTTTCCAGAATATGACGCTTTGATAAAAGTTTATTTTAAGCAAAGTACAATATTATTTTAATTATAGTGATATCTCAAAATTAGCTACTATCTTTCCAGAATATGACGCCTGGAAAGAAAGAAAAACATGGTAATCATTTTATACATAAAATAAACAAAAATAAAACAAACCCATTCCCATTCACACACAATCTTACAGAGGGAGGGAGAAGGTACTGAGAAAAGGGGTGGGAGAATGGCCCTTTTACACACACTCACATTCGCTCCACCACAATATCACCAGACCCAACTTGCATGCAAAAAAAAATCATCAAAATCCATGACCTAGGGTCGAGATTTTGCTAAAAAGTGTGTACAATTCACGTAGAATGCCCCATGTGGGACTTTGTAGGGAGTTCAGAGTAGTGTAAGGAGGGTAGCATGGGTTCTTTGTTCACTTTAGGATAGTGAGTATGGTACTGTGCTTCCAGACGTTGCTATGGTGTTTTGAGAATAGCTGATATTTGATATGTTTGAATGCTTGTGTGCTTTGTGGTCTGAGGTGTTTTAGGTATGTTGCTAATGTTCTCTGTCCCACAGTTGCCATGAGCTGGCTGGATATCAAGATTATAAGATTATTTTTTTGCTGGGTTGCTTGAAATTTAGAAATTGTGGGAAATGAGCGTGTTAATGAATCCACAAGGACTAGGTAACCAGACCACTGTTTCGCTCTTCCGCACACTGACCTCATGGCGAATTTCCAGTTTTTTCCTCCATTTTCATTTTGTTTAGTCCTTTGTTCGCTTTTATATACGTGAGTCACTTGCCTTGCATTTCATTACACATTTGACAATTGCTTTAATAAGCCGAAACTAGTTCTGTTGTTATAAATAAATTAGATCCAAATATTGTTTATTTTATATATATATATATATATATATATATATATATATATATATATATATATATATATTGACGTTTATGATGAGAATGATTACCAAATTGTTAAAACTTTTGTTTGAATGTCATTTGACATTCTGATATTAACTTTCTTTTTTTTCAGGAAAAGGAACTGTTCATTAGAAATAAGCTTCTTGAAAAATATGGCACATACAAAGATATTCAGATAGAATCTCTTTCTGCTGAAGAATTAGCTGAATTTTATAAAAGTTTCCTAGATAAAACTTATCAACTCCACAAAAATTACAATAAGGAATGGTATAGAAGAAACCTTGAAAATATCTATCTTGCCTTTAGAGTTCTTCTACAAAATGCTTTTAAGAGATTTTCATTAAAGAAAGCTTAAATGTTTTTAACTTAATTTGATTTGATGGTACCTTTGCATTTAAACTAAAGGTAAGCCTTAAAGTTAAGGGGAATATTGTACAGTTTATTTACTATCTCTTTACATCAGGATAACAACGTTGGTGTTTTTTTTTTCTAATTTTCAATTTTTACAAGAATGATCTAATTAAGTGGATTCATGTGATAAAAGATTTAGTTCAACTAAGAATTGTATATTGTCGTAGAATGACTCCCGACGATATACCATACATCACTATTCGTTGAGGGAACTTCCTTAATTATCTTTAGAGTGCGTTAATGTCTGGCGGCCGATATTATGTATCTTCGATATGCTTAAGAAGTGGAACTGAGCTCAAGGATAATAATATTGCTATCATTAATAAAATAGAGTTTTATTAATAATAACTATCAATAAACACAAGACGGAAAATATTGACATAAACAGAGAATGGAAAGGGTCGTGGAGACTCTGGCTAATCCGAGGATTTAAAGGATTTAAAAAGGTAAAACAAATATAGAGTTAAAGAGATGGGATGGTTCGATAAACCATTTAAAGCACAGGATAGAATTGACAAAAGGGTTAAGTACTCAAAGGTGATGTTTGGCTTACGTAACTTTACGCTAGTGGTGCAGTGGAAGGTGGCTTGAAGGAATTTTGGTCTGCTGGCGAGTTCCAGCCGAAGGGGGGCAATAAAAGGATCCTGACGTGGCGTCTTGGGAAGGAGAACCGTTTCTCGACGAACGGCTTGAAGAACAATGGCTGTTCTACGTTGTTCTCTTGTGAACAAAAGGGGGGTGAGAACCGTCTCTTGTCTACGGGCTCAAGAACAATGGCTGTTCTAATGTTGTCCTCCTCTGAACAACAAGGGGGAAGGGTGAGAACCGTTTCTTGTCAACGGGGCTCGAAGAACAATGGCTGTTCTAATGCTGTTCTCCTCTGAACAACAAGGGGAAAGGTTGAGAACCGTCTCTTGTCTACGGGCTCAAGAACAATGGCTGTTCTAATGCTGTTCTCCTCTGAACAACAAGGGGGAAGCCTTTTGGACTCGGCGTCGCAAAGGCTCTAACTTTGGCACTCAAGGGATATTGTCCTCCTTCTGGACAAGAGATGGTGAATCTCGAGGTCGAGCTCCCTTGGCGCACAAAGGGAGAGAGGGTCGTGGTGATGTTTCGCGACGAAAATCTGGATCTCCAATCTGATCTTAGTGGTAAAGTTTCCATATAAATAGCCAGGACATCTCCTTGGCGTGGGGGACAATGGGGTGGGAGCTTCGAGGGAACGCACAGCCGAGCCGGAGAACAATGCCTTATCTGCCCACCGTGCTGACGGGATCCAGCGCTCCGTCCGGCCCCAGCTTAGCCTCTCTTCCTTCCTTCAAAACACTTGTTTCCTCTCTTTTCACACAACCTCTCCCACAACTTTCTCTGGTCAGCCTCTAATTTCACAGGGTAGATGCTGACCTTCCTTTCAGCCAACTGTCCCGCTGAGGGGGTGGGGGACAATGTTCCCTAACCCCTGAGCTCCGGTCTGGGGTGGCTGGTTTTTAACTACCTGCTTCATCCCCACCCATACCTTCCTCACATCCCTTTTCCTCTCCTCTTCACAATCTATTAATTTTTACGCCGTGTCCAAGGTGGAGCCGCCATGCCGATGGACTGCCAGACCACCAGGCGGGAGGGGTGGTCCCAAATGGCGGCGCCTGGCTCTGCCGGGCTTGTAAGCACCTCTCGCAGTGCAGGCTACTGCGAGAGGTGTGCGCGACTGCATCCCGTGTTTAAAAAAGGGTCACCATGCCCAATGATGATAAAAAAAAACAAACCCAACCCTCAACTTCCCCTGTTCCATCGACGGAGCCGCCCTCGGGCAGCTCCAGCAAAAAAATGGAGGTTTCCCCCCCTGTGCTTGCACAGGGGACCCTCCATATTTCTCTAACCGGAGAGGAGGCTCACTCCTCTCCTTCGCATACGGGTGCAGGGGACTCCCCCTCACCCCCTTCTCTGGAGGTGCTTTCGGGCACCTCCATTTTCCCAGCGGCAGTCCCCTCTTTTCTTTCCAAGGGGACTGCCAAGAAAGCCAGCAGGCAGCCCTTAGCCAGCCGCTCCCCATCAAAGCGGCTCGGTAGGGCAAACCCCCTTAGGGGGGAGAGGGAAGCCAGGCCCCTTCGGTCGCTTCCCTCAAAAGACCTGCTGGCAAGAATTTTAAACCTTGCTGGGGTCAAGGCCTGTGCCTCCCCACACAAGACTGGCGACACTGCCAAGGGGACCTGCGATGTCCTGGGAGGGGATGGCCAACTGGAGGCCCCTCCTGTGATAAACATGGTCCTTGAGGAGACCCAGCCTCAGACGGTAGGGCCTTCCATGGGGGGGAATTCGGGCTCGGCGCCAAGCACCGAACCCGAATCCGCCCCTATGCAAGGTCCTCCTCAAATGGCTGAGGGCTCCGAGGCAGTAAAAGGAGGGGAGGGATCTCCTCCGACAGGTGCCCCTACGACAACCAGGACCTTCTCCATTTCGGAGAGGGACCTGGCTGAGGCCGGTCCATCTGGCCTGGGGGCTTCTGCCGGCGGAGGTGAAAAGCGGGTTCATTCCCCGCCCTCCTCTCCAAAAAAGAAAAAGACAAAGAAGACTAAAAAGACGAAAAAGACTCGGGGCTCCTCTCCATCCGCGGGGGCTGCGGGGACGGATGGGTCTGCTACCACTTTGGTAGGCGACCAAGCCAAGATCGGCACATCCGGCCCCTCTACCCCCTCGTGTGCGGAGCCCCTGACCAAGACTAACACCAAGAGTGCACAGGGCGGAGCCTCGATGACATCGGGGCCCCTGATTCAGAGGTTACCTGGCGTTTTCGAGCCCGCTGGCTTCAAACGCTTCCTCGTTATTCGCTCCACTGATGGCACCATGTTGTCCAAGGGCAACATGATCCATCAGAGGAGAGGATTAGCTAGTACAATTGGTAGAGAGCCGAAGGTGACCCGTTTCTCGGACGGCAGCCTTCTGGCGAATGCGGCGAATCCCGCCGAGGCGGCCAAGATAAGTGCTCTTCGGACACTTCATAGCACCCCGGTGAGTGTGACGCCGCACTCTACCATGAACTTTGTGAAAGGAGTAGTTTATGCGAGGGAACTCGTTGACTACTCCATTGAGGACATCACCCTAGAGCTGGCCGACCATGGGGCGGTCAAGGTCGAACGTGTGATGAGAAAACAGGGAGGGGCCTCGAGACCCACCCCTACACTCTTCGTCACGTTCGACTGTGACAAGCTCCCTGAGTCGGTGCGTGCCGGTTGGTACCGCTACCGCGTGAAGGCATTCGTGCCACTGCCGCGGCGGTGCTATTACTGTCACCGCTTTGGCCATACGAATCGCTCATGTAGACGTGCAAAGTCGGGGTCACCCGAAGTCTGTGTAAATTGCTCCAAGGTCGCACACGATAAGTCCAAATCGTGTGTGGCCAAGTGTGTCAATTGCGGAGAGCCGCACCCTGCTTCTTCGAAGCAATGTGGTGCATATCTCCTGGAGAAAGAAATCCTGGCCGTTCAGGCCCAGGATAGACTCTCATTCCGCGAGGCTAAGGACTTGGTCCTGGCGCGCCCAGCTCTGCCTGGGACGTCATATGCCTCAGTAGTTCGAAAGGCACCCTCTGCTCCTGGCCCATCCGGGCCAACGAGCATGGTTGTTTCCGCGCCCATTCGGAGCCCTTCTGCGGGCTCTACCCAACCCGGGCGCTCCCCTGGTAAAGCTGGCGGCAAAAAGGGTTCATACCCAGCCCCGGCTAAAACCAGGGCTCCCCCCTCTTCCCCCAGCGTGACCGTTTCCCGCAAGGCGAAACGGCCACGCGCCTCCACCGAGTCGTTAGACTCACAGGAGGCAACACCCCTGAAGATGGTCGCTAGGCCATCTTCAGGGGTTCCTAAAGCTGTCCCCCGAAAGGAGGACAGCAACAAAGGAGCTTCGGCTCCTTCGCCCACGCCCCGAGGTGGAGCGAGTGGCTCGAGACGGTGGTTCCTCGAAAAGATGCCCCCCCGCCTCCGAAGCCGCAGCGCCCGCCTAAGGTTTCGAGGCGGAGGGAGGAAAAGACTCGCATGGCGAGCCCAACCTCCCCCAATAAGTCCTCGAATGCGACAGCGCCTCCAGCGCTTTGTCCGGCCAACAGCGCCCGGGGTTCTGCCCCCGGGAAGCGTACGGCTATTCCCGTGAGGGTCTTCAATTCGAGGAGGGCCCCCGCGTCTCCTCCGAGCTAGGCCTGGAGGGCATATTCCTTCAATGGAATTGCCGTGGACTCCGGGCCAACTGGGAGGAGCTGCGGAGGCTCGCCTCGTCCCGTTCCCCGTTAGCTATTTTTTTGCAGGAGACCATGCTAGGCGCGTGCCCTCTGCCTGCCCTCCCGGGGTATAAGGGTCTTGCGACCCCACCACCGCGGGATGGCCGGGCTGGGGGATGCGCGGTTTACACCCGGCATGATGTCTCCGTTCTTCCTTTCTCTTTAGATACCTCTTTTCAGGCAGTGGCTGTGCAGCTGCACCTGGATAGGAGGTATACTATCATTTCTGCGTACATTCCACCGTCAGCTGACTTCGACGCGGGGGACTTTCGCCTCGTCGTGGCACGGTTGCCGAGGCCCTATCTCTTGCTTGGAGATCTGAACGGCAGGCATCCTCTCTGGGGAGATAACACCATAAATCCCAGGGGACAAGTCCTTGCCGATCTGATCGAAGAGCTTGAGATGGGTGTCCTAAACGTGGATGAGTTTACGCATCACTGTCCGAGAACCGCTTCATTTTCTTGCCTTGACCTATCTTTGTGCTCTTCGGATGCACAGCCTGATTTTGATTGGGGGGTGGTCGATGACCTCCATGGTAGTGATCACTTTCCCATTCAAATATCATTTTCAGGGCAACTGCCGCCTGAGAGACCACCTCGGTGGTGCTTGGCGCGGGCGCGGTGGCCTGCATTTCAGGAAATGACTGAATTCTCTATCTCAGTCGAGGAGTTTAGGTCGGTAGATGAGGCCGTTGAGTTCTTCTCCGGCAACCTCATCGCCGTGGGCCTGACTACTATTCCTAGGACGTCTGGCCGTTTTGCACGCCGACCACTCCCATGGTGGTCGGCCGAGTGTGAGACGGCCCTGAAACAGAAGCGTTATGCCTACATGCGCTATAAGCGCCGTCCGAACGATTTCACTGTCGCTGAATTTCGTCGGGCTAGGGCTAGGTTCCGGTATATTTCGAAGCACGCCCGCCGCTCTTCTTGGCGGGCATACGTGTCTTCACTTAACGGGAAGACCCCTTTAGCTGAGGTGTGGAAGCGAGTCAAAAGGATTCGGGGCAAGTTCTCGCAGGACCCCCCTCCCGTTCTCCAGGAGAATGGGACCGCAATCTCGCACCCCGCGTCCGTGGCGGAATCCTTAGCGACCGCTTTTTCCGCATTCTCTAGCCGTGATGCTGCTCCGCCAGCATTCAATGCACGTCGTGATGTTGCGGAAGGCCGCCGGCTGGACTTTACCTCCAGAGGCGGAGAACCTTTCAACGACAAGTTTACTGTGAGTGAGTTGCGTTCCGCTCTCGCTGGGTGGGCGGACACCGCCCATGGTCCGGACGATGTCCCGTACGCCATGCTTCGACACCTGGGTGAGCGAGGCATGGCCTTTCTGTTAGATTTGTTCAACAGGATCTGGGTGGAAGGTCTTATCCCAGACTCCTGGCGAATCGCTACTGTGCTCGCCTTTCGCAAGCCGGGGAGAGATCACTCTACTCCGACTGGTTTCCGCCCAATCTCTCTAACCTCTTGCGTGTGCAAGTTGATGGAGAAATTGGTAAATGTTAGATTAGCCTATTTTCTGGACAGCGGAGGCCATCTGTCTTCTGCACAGTGCGGCTTCCGTAAGTTCCACTCCACGTCGGATGCTCTGCTCCGACTGGAAAATGCCGTCTGCGAGGCTTTCCTTCGTAGACAGCACTACGCCACGGTGTTTTTTGATCTGGAGAAGGCCTATGATACCACATGGCGATACGGTATCATGGAGACTCTCCACACGATGGGGGCGAGGGGACGCCTCCCAATGTTTATATCTGAATTTTTGCGAGATCGTCGATTCCGCGTACGGGTGGGGGGAGCCCTCTCCGGCCCAAAGGAGCAGGAAGAGGGTGTCCCGCAGGGAAGTGTCCTCAGTGTCACACTCTTTGCCCTGAGCATCAACGGCATCACCTCGGTGCTGCCGGAAGATGTTCTCGCTACGCTCTACGTGGACGACCTTTCGATCTCTTTTGGCGCGGCCCAGATGCCAACTCTGGATCGTCGACTCCAACAGGCATTGAACCGCGTCTCTCGCTATGCCGAAGCGCACAGGTTTCGGTTTTCTTTGGCCAAGACTAAGGTGGTGCACTTCTGCCGCCATCCACGGCTTCACCCCGACCCAGATTTGTTTCTTAATGGGGTGCGCCTGGATGTGGTTGAGTCGCACCGTTTCCTTGGTCTTGTATTCGACCGACGCCTCACCTGGGAGGCTCATATTCGCAGCCTTAGGGTCTCTTGTACCCGCGCCATGGACATTCTCCGTTCCGTGACGTTCAGCGCTTGGGACGCTGATAGGGCTACCGCCTTACTTTTTTATCGATCCTTTGTTCGCTCGAAGCTCGACTACGGATGCGAGTTTTATGCATCCGCAGCCGAGCGTTTATTGCGGAAGGTGGATTCGATCCACTACACCGGCCTTCGCCTTGCGACCGGTGCCTTCCGCACTTCCCCCATTGAGAGCCTGTTGGTCGATGCTGGGGAGATGCCACTCGCTCTGCGCCGCGTGCAGTGCATCACTCGCCTGTACGCGCGAGCCCGGCGCCTCCCTCAGTCGCCAACAGCTCTCACTGCATCCGCAGCTGATCTCGATGGTGCCTATGCCGCCGAGAGACGCCAGTCATACCCTAAGCCCTTTGGGTTTAGGGCCAGGAAACTCCTTCGAGAGGTAGATATAGCTCTCGGGCCGGTGGCGCCCCTGGTTCTGCCCAGGACGCCACCCTGGAGGGTACCACATTTGGCTATTTGTCGCCACGCCTCTGCTCCCAAAGCTTGTACTGCGCCGGGATTATTGCGTTCGACCTTTTTGGAGCACACATCGTGTCACGCTGGTACCGTGCCAGTGTATACGGATGGCTCCAAGTCCCAAGAGGGGGTCGGCTTCCACGCCGTATCCCCTCTGTTTGAAGTCAGCGGGGCTCTACCAGGCGCTGCGTCTGTCTTCACGGCCGAGCTGGTGGCAATACACCACTCGGTACGGGAGATTTCGCGACGTGCCCGGTTCGGAGACCGGATTGTGATCTATAGCGACTCACAAAGCGCCCTGAGTGCTCTCGGGGCATTGGAATCTCCGCATCCCCTGGTTCGCGAAATCCGTGACGCCACGGTTTTGGCGAGCCGGGCAGATGTCGAGATTATCTTGTGCTGGGTTCCTGGACATGTAGGAATTGCGGGGAATGAGGGCGCCAAAGAGTCCGCGAGGACTCTGCGACCGGACCAGCGTTTCGCTCTTCCTCACACTGACTACATGGCAGGTCTTCGGACTGCTTGGCAAAGAAGATGGGAGACGGTCGAGGGGAACTTAAAGTTGCGTGCCATTGCGCCGCGACTGTTCCCATGGACCTATCCCCCAATGCCGCGGCGGCTTCAGGTTGCTTTCTGTCGTCTTCGAATCGGACACACTCGTGTGACGCATCGCTACTTGATGGAGCGCTCGCCTGCGCCCTATTGCAACGACTGCGTCGTCCCCCAGACTGTTCGGCACATTCTTGTCGAATGTCCCAGTCTGGGTGATCTTCGCGCACGATACCTGTCCCGGTACCGGGATGGGCGGGGTCGCTACCGCCTGTCCATTGTACTCGGGACGAGTGCGTGCACCATGACTAGTGGACTTATTGACTTTTTGGGGGAGGCTGGCCTTCTCCCTTTCATTTAACCCAGTTTAATTGTTGTTGTTGTTGTTTTTGTTATTGTTTTTGTTATTGCTTTCTTATTGTTATTTCTTTTTATTGTTTCCTGTTTAATTTTTAAAGTATCCTAGAACTAGGCTGTTTGTTTACGGCGACTAATGCCTAAGTCGGCAGTCGCCAGATAGCCCCTTAATTAAAAAAAAAAAAAAAAACCTTATCTGCCCATAAGCCTAACTCAATCTGGCGAGGTCGGCGTATCGGGGCGAACGGGGGAACGATAACCTCCTTGTTTAAACATTGACATCCGGTGGCTGCGATAAGGCTCCAAGCTTCGAATCGAAGATGCACGTGGGCAGCATCGTGGTTTTAAATAATATGGGATAGGAGTTGAAATTAACGCAGCCTCAACTCGTTCTATCAAATATATAATTTAAGAATTTCATTTTTACTTTCCTTCATATTAGACCAGTCATATTGGCTTATTGTTAGTTTCCAAGGTGTGCTAGTATTTCTTGTAGCAGTTGATCTCAGCATCACAGAGTCAATAGTTTGAGTCTTGTCTATTCCCAATTTATTTTCTTAGTCTACAGTCTAGCTGAGTGGAACACGGTTTCTGACTTTACCAAAGTTAAGCAACGGGTGTGATTAGTCCTATTTCAGATGCCCTTCATGTTGGCTGCCCTACTCTGTAGTAACAAGGAGTAACAAGGAAAGTAAGTACCCTAGGAGACCTTACGGTCCATTCAAAGTGGGTACCTTTGGACTAGCAATCGAGCGGGCACATGGCTGCTCAATTGTTTTGCGTCCCTAAACGGCCACTTTTCAAGACTTTGTCTAGTCTTGACTTGAACTGGTCAACAGATTCACTGTTGACAACTTCCACTGGAAGTGCGTTTCACTTACCGCAGATACTGTACGTGAAAAAGTTTCCACACAGATTGCGGTTGTAACGCTTCAGTTCAAGTTTGAAGCCGTGATTGCGCGTTCTGTTCTCACTCAGTGTGAAAATATCCCGGTAGTCAACATTGTCGAACCCTCGAAGTATTTTGAAGACTTCGATGAGCTGACCACGCAGTCTACGGGTTTCCAGCGAGAACAGGTCTAACTCCCTTAGTCTATCCTCATAACTTTTATGTCGGATAGAGGGAATCAGTTTGGTTGCCCTAGCTTGTACGCGTTCCAATCTCGCGATGTCCTTTCGCAATGAAGGACTCCAAAATTGTACGGCATACTCCAGGTGCGGTCGGACAAGTGAGTTGTTCAGGCACAGTACAATCTCCTGGTTCCGATAACCAAACTGGCGCTTAATATAGCCTAGCATCCTTTGGGCCTTTTTCTCCGCCTCAATGCACTGTTTCGAGAACTTGAGGTCACTAGTGATTGTTACACCCAAGTCCTTCTCAGTGTCGGTGGATTCCATAGCAGTGCCCTTAAGGATATACTGAGATTGGGGGTTTCTGTGGCCGATATACATCACTTTGCATTTCCCCACGTTAAAAGGCATTTGCCACGTGTCCGACCACTCCCCAATCTTCCCAAGATCTTCCTGCAGGCGGGTAGTATTTCCGTCCTTTGCAACGTTCATACCAAGCTTGGTATCGTCGGCAAATTTGGAAATCTTGGCAACCATGTCACCATCCATGTCGTTGACGTAGATGATGAATAGTAGTGGTCCCAGGACAGAACCTTGAGGCACCCCGCTAGTAACGGGCACCCACTCAGAAGACTGTCCATTCACCACCACCCGTTGTCGTCTGCCACTTAGCCAGTTCTCGATCCAGCCGGCTACCTTTCCCTCTATGCCAAGCGCTCGCACTTTCCGGAGAAGGCGGCGGTGTGGTACCTTATCAAAGGCTTTCTGAACGTCTAGGTAGACCACATCCACCGCCTTGTCCCGATCGTGCTCACTGAAAACGAAGTGGAAGAATTCCACAAGGTTCGTCAGGCATGACCGTTGCCTTCGGAAGCCGTGCTGGGAACTCCTCAGTAGCAGGTTTGACTCTAAATACGACGTCACTTTGTCCACCATGATGCTTTCCATGAGTTTACCGACTATCGAAGTCAGACTGATAGGTTGGTAGTTCGACGGTTGGTTACGGTCTCCTTTCTTGAAGATAGTAGTCACCTCCGCCTCACGCCAGTCTCTAGGAACGCATTTGGTCCGGATTGACATGTTAAAGATAGCGCACAGATGTCGTGATACTTCATCGCACACTTCCTTCAACACTTTAGGTAGAAACCCGTCCGGTCCAGGGGACTTATTCGTCTTTAGGTCAGCGATCTTTTTCTTTCTTTCTCCTTCGGTGAAGTCCATTGCCTCCAGCTTTTCCCCCGAGTAGGAATCCGTCGGCTGGGGAATGGGACCACACTCTTCAGTAAACACTGAAGAGAAGTAGTCGTTGAGGAGGTTAGCATTTTCTGCATCTGAATGCTTTAATGTCCTCTCCTCATTTCTCAAAGGGCCAATCGTTCGACGGATTGGTTTACGGCTGTTCACATATCCAAAAAACTCCTTGGGATTCTCTTTACAGAGTCTCGCCACTCAGTTCCTCAGACCGTTTAGCCGCCCTTATGCTGGACTTCACTCTCCTGGCTAGCCTCCGGCATTCGTCAAAGTCACCCGAGATCTTCGATTGCCGGTACACATTTCTCTTCTCCCTAAGCAGTTGCCTGATTTCTCGATTAAACCACTTTGGTTGTAGATACCCTTGTTCTGATCCCTCTTTAAGCTGTAGACCTCTACAGAAATTAAATGAGTACAGATCAGTGATAAAACCTCTACAAAGTTTTGTTTTTCCCACTCTTTTAGCTTAGAAAACAAGTGACTGAAGCATTCTGGTAGTAATTGGAAAATAGGGTATGAAGAATCTCTTAAATCATGTTGCTATTAAAAATTTCTCGCTATCTTACAGAAAAGTTTGGCAAAATTGTAACTTCTGAAAAGAAAACTTATGAAGTATATATAACTAGGATTAATAAAAAAATATATCCAAGCTTCTTTAAAGATTTTGAATGAGTGATTTCTCCTAAAACATTGAGAAACAAGGAACAGCCTGCGTGCAAGGGAAAAAAATTAATAGGGTTAAATGACAGACAAGCATTTATGCTTAACAGCAATCCTTTGAGAAAGAAAGAACCACAAATGAACACATATACAGGTGAGTATATTCTTTAGGGTAATGGAAAGAGTACTTGGTCATTAGTTTTATATATAGACAATCGATTCATCCAATGAAGATTTTGATAGAGAGAAGACAGGAAAATTCCACCTAGAATGGAGATGACAGTCCACTCAACACCCAGAAGCTTAAAAAAAACTATGGAGGAATCCTGTCTGCTGAGAAACTGGATAATTCAACAGTTATGTGGTCCGCTTGCCCAGGTACCGGGCCAGGTAATTTGCACGGTGGGAATCCCCTAGGCTGGGATATTCGAGGAGTGTGCAGTATGTCGGATATTCTGTGGGATGCTCCATCAAAAGTCAATCTGTGCCTGATTTGGCAACCACAGAAAACGTTTTACAGCCGTCGAGGCATTGAGGGGTAGATCAAAAGGAACAGTTGCTCCTCAATGGCACGCAACTTTAGATATCTCCCGAAGGGATGACCTGATTCCTACCATGTAGGATTGGCGAGGGCGAAAGGCTGGTTTAATTCCCCAAGCCCTTGCAGACTTTGGCGTTCATTTCCCGTAATTCCTACATATCTAGTAACCCAGCAGAAGAAAATCTTGACATCCATCCGGTTCGTGGGCAGCTGTAGCATCAAGGATGATGCTAACCAGGAGGTGCATATCTACCAATCATTAGAGGTCACTTGATTCACTAAGTGACTGAAAATCACAATCCAATCTGAACCGTGCTCGACGCGTAATCTGTACCAAACGTAGTATTGCAACCATTTCAGCGGTGAAGTCATGCAGAGCCCCGCTAGCTTCAAACGAGGGAAAGCTGACCCCTTCCCCCCCCCCCACCTTTCAAATTTGGAGACATTTGTTTTCCCCTGCACAGCAACAGTTTAACACCACACTTTCCTTCAAGAAATTCGAATGCAATAGTGCCTTTACTGTTGAAGCTTTGAGAGCAGCGGCGTGCGACAAACGTTGAGGTGGTTCATCCTGGGAGGCGTCTTATGTCGTCGAAGACGCTGACGGAACTTTAACTCGAGAGGAGGAGAACCCTTCCTCCCTTGTTAAATTTGTCCAAAAGGATCTAGTCTGAGGGTATTCTCTCAGTCTCCTGACGAATGGCTACTCTTCACTTTTTGAAAACAAGGGAGAGGTGACTGTACCCTGTCGGTTTCCATCTAATTTGTCTAACTTGCATGTACAAGTTGGAGAAATTGGCAAATGTTAGATTAGCCTTTTCTCCGGACAGCAGAGTCCACACCATGGAGCCGAGGGGACGCCTCGCAATTTTCATCCATGTAAGGGGCGCGGCGATTTGCCATCCTGGCGGCCGTGCTGACGGGATTCAGCGCTCCGTCCGACCCCAGCTTAGCCTCCCATCCTTCTGAAAGCCGGCTTTCTTACCCTACATCCTCACTTTCCACACGATCTCTTCCACAATTTTCTCTGGTCGGCCTCTAATTTCACAGGATGGATGCCGACCAACTTCCTCAGTCAACTATTCCCGATCGGGGCTGAGAGGCGGGAGGACAACGCCCTCTCACCCCTGAGCTCCGGTTTGGGGTGGTTGGTTTTTAAAAACCTGCTCCTTCCCCACCCTCATCCTCTTCACACCCCCTTGCTTTATCTCAACGAACTATCAATTTTACGCCAAGCCCAAGGTGGAGCCGCCATGCTGATGGGCTGCCTGGCTACTGGGTGGGAGGTGTCGCCCTGAATGGTGGCTGTCGGCTTTGCCGGCCCCGTATTCATCCCTCGCAGCGCGGGCTACTGCGTGGGGTGATTACCGTTTGCATCCCGCAATAAGAACATGGTCCCCATGCCCAATGATGGAAACTAAAAAAAACTCCCGATCACCCGATCCCTGCTCCTCCACCGGATATGCTCATGGACCATTCTTCGGACCAGGTGAGTTCGAGGCCTACGCGACAGCCTCTATCTCGCCCTCAAACGGAAAGCGTCGTAGCAACCACTTCGTGGTCACCCCCTCGCAATATTACTCAACCTTCTCGTGCTCAACAGCACCCAAACCGACGACAAACCTACATAACATCCTAGCTCCCTCTGCCTTGTCTCGCTATATATCATTACATGTTCCAGAAGAACAAAAGGTCTGTGGTTTACACACGTACCACGTCTTAAAAGAAATTTTCCCTAAGGCCATCCCTGACTTCTCAATCGCAGACTCACGCGCGGAAGTAATAGTCCGCGCTACCACAAAGTCATTTTCCGAACGCCTGCTCAGCCTACAATCTCTCTGCTCTCTAAAACCCTCTGCCAGTGACAAAAATGAATTTAATGTCAGGAATTGCACAGTCCCGGTAGATAACTTCTTCCCAGGACCTGATGCTACAGATGAATTCATCTTTTCCGTCATTGAAGAAGTTTTCACAGACCAACACCATAATGTTGAGTTGATTAGTATTTTCAAAAACCCATCTTCTCATTCTTCCACCCCATTTAGATCCGCTAAGATAACCCTAAAACAGCAAACGATACCACAGTTTGTAAAACTTGCTGGAACACGTATACGAGTCCAAGAAGAACACCCTACCCAACTCCAGTGCCGTAACTGCAACAGATTTGCCCACTCGGCAAAATATTGTAAGAGCACCGAGAACCCGTGCTTCCGATGTGGAAAATTGGGACACAATGCTCCAGATTGCACAGAAGAGACGCAATGCCTCAACTGTGGCGGCCCACATCATGCCCGCCACAAAAAGTGCCCTCACTACCTCTACCATCAGGAGATCCGCGTTCGCTCCCTACGATCTGGCATATCTAGACCAAGCGAAAATAGACATGCGTGAAGAAGGCATCACGTTGTCAACACGCATCTTTTCCGCTGTGACGAGTGGTTCTCCTAGCATTCTCGTCGCTCAACCCAAAGCTAGTACATCGGCACTCCGTGCCGACCATCCGACCACAGCCTCTCTAGCTCCTACGGTTATCATTCCCTTGAAGCAGCGCACCCATCAAGCTACACCTTCGCAGCAAGGCGAAGTAATGGAAGAGGCAATGTTTCCCAGTCTTGATGGAGCACGGCCCACCTCTCCCCGTCGAAGAGTGCCACTGTCGCCTGAAGTACATGTGGTACAACTATCTTCAAGATCCGAGTCACCTCCCAATCGCAAGAAGAGACATCGAAGGGAAAGACTTGGAACTCGATCACCTCACTCCCCTTTATATGCTTCAAATAGTGAACTTGCCTTTGCTTCACCAGCAACTGAACCCTCAGCGATCCCAGTCGATGAGGACCTTGGCGATCGCCCAACTACTCAGGCCCCCGTTTCTACTGAAGGCCCGATAAACCCGGAAACTGTTCTTACTCAGAGTAAACCGCTGCCCGCCCTCCTTCACCGCAGATTATCGCTGCCCGATGTTACTCCTGATAGTGAAATTCTTAGCCCCCCGCGGATCAATCGTGAGGGAGGTGGAGGCTGTAAGCGCTCTCTACCTTCTCTCTCCGACTTTTCCTCTCTGAGCCCCTGCAACGACAAACGCACCCGACTCGAGGACGATGCCCCACGCTCCCTGGGAGCAATGAGCTCTTCAGATGAAACGTGGCTTTACGACATTAAATCATATAGCTCGTATAGCCCCCCGCAAAGTATGTCCGAGAAAATACCTTGACCCGACGAGAGAGATCTTGTAGAGCTCTCGTTCGCTAAGCTACATGGAATCGGTCCGCCAGACCATCCCTACTGTATAGACAAGAACACTGATCTCACCATGCTTAAATAAAACTACAGAAACTACCCCAACTACTGACCCTGATCAATCGTGTGATTACTTGGCCTACTCATCACCTTGCCTTATGCCCCTCGTCCTATCTAACCGCCACTTCTTGATTACAGATTATGATCTACCTCCCTTGTTATACAGCTGCCAATATAGCTTCCTACGACCACCAAGGAAACTACCCACCAATCACCAGCAAACCCTTTAACCAACGCTCATGATGTATGTTTGCGGCGAGTTATGCCCAAGTGGGCAGTCGCCAGATAGCCGCTTGAAAAAAAAAGCATTATGTACCCACAGATAACGTACCGCCCCCTCTCTGAATACGCGCAGACCAAAACGATTGAACTATACTCCCGCCCCTTTGTGCAACTCACCCTTTAACGCTCTAACACCATCAACCTTCTGCCTAACATGGAATATCCGCTGACTACGAGCCAATTACAGCTCGCTGCAGCCCCTCTTAAAACAATTTCTCGAAGTGATTTGTCTCAGTGAAACGAACCTCCAAGATCCCTCTTACTTTTCTCCTCCTGGCTACACCCAGGTCAGCCTTCTACATCCCCAATTTTATGGCAACCTCATCTTGGTCCGCACGTATATACCGTTTACCAACATCCCCCTTCCGCACAAACCTTAATGCCCTCGCTGTTCACCTTCACCTATTTACGCTCTTAACTGTGTGTTCAATGTACCTCCCAATCACCTTTTCCCTCCTGAGTGAACTTGTCTCCCAACTCCCAAAACCATTCCTTTTAACTGGAGACTTTAATGCTCGTAACCAGTACTGGTACGATACCATAAACAACAGCAAAGGACATGTCGTACTAGACGTAGTCTTACAACAAGACCTACAAGTCATCAACGACGAAGCCCCTACCCATTATCATCCTCAGACAGACTCCTTTACCCACATAGATCTCTGTCTGTGCTCAACTGACTTCCCGCCTGATCACTTCAGAGTATTTGATGATCTTCTCCCTCTCTTCCCCATCTCCCCAAGACCGTATTGGGTTTATCAGAAGGCTGACTGGGAATCCTTCTTAACATCATCGTCTTCCATAACTGTGTCTGATGATACAACGCAAGGCACATCCTGCTTAAAACAGTTTGTGGAGCTTTTTTCAGCAACGGCTCACAAACATGCTCCACTACGCAAAGTTCAACTCAAACCTTCGGTCACCCGGTGAAATAAAGACTGTAGCACCGCTAAGCGTGAACGAAATAGGCTGCATCGGACCTTCAATGGCAACCTCGTCACTGCTCCCCAGGCTGTTGCACAACTTATTGAGAATAGTCTGCTCAAACTCCCATGGAGCCCTCCCTGAATTCAATCGTTACAAAGCATTAATGAAATCGCGACCACTAATGTTCAAGCCCCCTAGGAAACTGTGCTACAATGAACCCTTCTTGATGAAAGAACTCCAGGAGGCACTCTCATCGTGTAAGAACTCTACCCCTTCAGAAGCTTTAATATCATACACCCTCATCCAACATGCACATGTAAATGCCCTCCAGTGCCTCTTAACAACTTTTAATAATATTTTCCTCTCTGGAACTTTTCCCCAAGAATGGCGCCACAGCATCATCCTCCCTTTTCTCAAGCCAGGAAAAGACCCTTCAAACCCAACAAATTATCGAACGCATGGTGATATGGTACCTTGAAGAACAGGAGCTTCTCTCTCTGTCCCAATTTAGGTTTCACCCAAGTCGTTCCACACTCGACCCTCTTACCCTACTTGACCATGACATTGGCCTTGCTTTCTCTGGGAAAAAGTTTGTCACCGCAATCTTCTTCGATTTAGAAAAAGCATATGACAGTCTGGCGACGCTTGATTATACAGCAGTTATACCACATGAGTTTGCGGACCCTTGGCTCTGTTTATACAAAACTTAAAAGACCGCTCTTTCTGTGTCGATCTCAGAGGCGCTCGCTCTACAAAGCTTGTACAATATGAGGGAGTTCCCCAAGGAAGCGTGCTTAGCACTTATCTCTGTAATTGCGATCAATGCTTTCTCAAAACATATTATCATCTGTACACGCTCACTTTATGTAGACAACATTGCCATCTGGTTGACAAGCTCATCCGCGGCGATGGCTACCAACTTGCTCCAGCAAGCCGTGGATTCAATAGCGGATTCACCATCTCCCACCCCAAAACAACAGCAGTTATATTTACCCGCCGCAAATCGATTCCTAGGATAAGTCTTAATATTTCTGGCTCGCCGATCAAATTCACCACCCATACTAAATTTCTAGGCCTTATGTTCGACCAGCGTATGACATGGCGATATCATTTTGAAGACCTCGTGAGAAGATGCGCTCCTGTACTTGCCCTTATGGCCTCTTTATCAAAACTACACTGGGGAGCTGACCGTCGTACCCTCCTCGAGATCCACAGGTCGATATTACTTTCAAAGCTCGACTACGGCTGCCACCTGTATGGCTCTGCTTTCAAAAGCATGCTAAAAAAAATAAACCCGCTGCATCACAGAGGCCTGCGCTTTGCTACAGGGGCATTTACGTCTTTTCCTGTTCTATCTCTATGCTGAAACAGGATTCCTCCCTCTTTCATCTCGCCGTAATGAATACTGCCTCCGATTCTACATCAAATCCCTCCGTATGTGATCTAAACTCGCTCGGATTCTCTACTCCACATCCCCTCCACCAGAGACTCGCCCTCGTACCTTCTATTCATATACACTGCGTATAGCACATCTTTTGGAAAAACTCTAGCTTACACACACCTCAGTTGCGGTGGAAAGACCACCAACGCTAACCCCATGGACCCGCAGGAGTGCTAAGTTCTGTGAACCTTTCTTGAGAGGCCCCAAGGATCAAATACCAACTGCAGCTCAACGCGCCATGTTCCAAGAACATGCAGAAACACACCAGTGAAACTCCTATTTACACCAGCGGGTCGAAAACTGATACAGGGACTGGATGCGCTGCTATCCTTTCCTCTCATACCTTACGCTTCACCCTACAGCCTACAAAATCTGTCTTCTCAGAAGATCTCGTGGCCATAAAAATAGCCTTGCGTGCCCTCGGTCTCCATTCTCCAGGCTTATATACAATATTTTCAGATTCTATGAGTGCACTGACTTCCCTTCAGCGATTGCCCCCGACACCCGGTAGCCATAAAAATCTTAGAAACCCTACATCTTTTGATCGGACGCTCGTACTCCATATCATTCTGCTGGCTCCCCGGACACTGAAACATCCAGGGAAATGAAACGGCTGACCGAGAAGCAAAGAAGGCCGCCCTCCATACTGCATCGTCCATACCTCAATCACCGATCTTTCACAGAGACTACATCCCTCTCATACGTAAATTGGTCAGAGAAGAATGGGAGCGATTTTGGAACTTGTATGGTCATCCTCACCTACTCCAACTCAAGGAAAACGCTTTCCCGTGACCATCGTCATACTCTCCCACCAGATGGCATGAAGTTGTGCTGTGCCACCTGTGAATCGGTCATTGTCGCCGCACCCATGGCCATTTAATGGCTAACGAAGAACCACCATCTTGCCAGACGTGTCACACTCGCATCTCAGTGCAAAATATTCTGCTCATCTGCCCGCGATACTCTGCCCACCGACAGAAGTATTTCGGTCTTCACCCTACCTTTGCTTCTATTCTCGGAGAGTCTGCCCATGCTGTGCCCAACTTATTGGGATTTCTGGAAGATGCCGGCCTTTCTTCCAAAATTTGATACCTTCGTTGGTGCTAACCTATATTTTAATATTTTAGCCCCTTTTTATTATTTTTTTTAACTTATATTTGTCCACATACCCGATACTTTAGCCGTTTCTTTGCTGTCCTGTATTTTAACTATAGTTTATTCTCGTCTTGTCTTTCCGTATTTTTATGGGAAAGCTACCAATCCCATGTTGTTGCTCTTTGTATTGTTTTTAATTATATATATATATATATATATATATATATATATATATATATATATATATATATATATATGTTTCTTTTGACTCATTTTTGTGTTTAGCTTTGGTTTTTATAACTTTTATGACCACTTAAGCCAGATGAGCCTAAATGTCAAAACAGGTTATAAATCCTTAAAATTAAAAATCGCAATTTTCATATTCTTGCGAGATGGATTCTGCAGGAAGATGGCGCCCCACCGGCAAATATCATCAGTGTTACACTTTGCCATGAGGGCGCCAAAAAGTCTGCACGAGGACTGGACGACCATACCACCGCTTCGCTCTTCCTCGCACTGCATGACAGGAATCAGGGATGCCTGGCATTCCCTTTCTCTTTTGTACCTTCTAATTACCAAATAAACGAGATCATTTTCCACTAAGGATGATCAAACACAAAAAAGGGTAGCGTCCTAAGTAGAAGCAGAGGTGCCACCGGCCCCGAGAGCTCACCGACCTCTCGAAAAGTTTCCTAGCCCTAAACAAAGGGCTTAGGGTATGACTGGCATCTCTCGGCGGCATAGGCAGCGTAGATATCGGCTGTAGATGCAGTGAGAGCCTTTGACGACTCAGGGAGGCCCCGGGATCCCACGTAGAGTTGCATAATGCAATATACGACGCAAAACAAGTGGCATTTCCCCAGCATCGACACGTAGGCTTTAAATGGGGGACGTGTGGAAGGCATCGGTTGCCAGGCGGAGAGCGGTGTGGTAGATCGAGTTCACCTTCCAAAATGCACACCCGGCTGCGGATGCATAAAACTCGCATCAATAGTATAGCTTTGAATGAAAAAAAAAGATTGGTAGAGAAGTAAGGCAGTAGCCATATCAGCACACTCAAGTGCTGAACGTCACTGAATAAAAGGTCTCCATGGTGCCGGTGCAATAGACTAAGGCTGCGAATATGAACCTCCCATGTGAGGCATCGGTCGAAAACAAGACTAAGGAAACTGCGAATACACCACTTCCAAACAAACTCCGTTTAGGAATAATTACGGGTCGGGAGGGAGCCTAGGCTGGCGGCAGAAGTGCCTGTGAGCTTCGGCATAGCGAAAGGCGCGGTTAAATGTCTTATAGTCGACGCTCCAAAGTTTGTATATCGGCTGCACCACATCGAAGGGTCCTCCATGTAGCGCATACCGATGTGATGCCTTTGATTATAAGGGTAAGGAATGTGACACTGAGGGCACATCCCTGCGTGCGGGACACACTCTTCCCGCTCACTTGGGCCAAAGAGGGCTTCCCGTAACACCCGTAGGTGGAATAAACGATCTCGCAAAAAACTTAGTCGCTCGCGGTGTTTCCAGCGGCTCGCAGCGACAGTGCTCCTGCCTTTTCGTTGGGAGTGCTTATTCGAGCGGACTGCGAAGTGGATTTTTACTATACCTCTTTCTTCCCTCCTCGACCATTATATATGGTCTCATTGTTATGTTATTCATGGTCTTCCCCCCCCCCTCCTTCCCCCCATTTCCTTAGCCTTTTTTCTGTCGCTCAAATGTGGTTGATTGCGCCTGAGCTTATCTTTGGGTGGTTATAGTGTTTGAATGAATGAATGAATGTCTGGGTGCTAGTGCGTGTTTTAACTTTAATTAGGGTATGATAATAGTTCATCACCCACCCTACTAGTTAGTGGATCCGCCTATCTCTACTTATCTATATTACATACTCTCCTGGTTCTACCCCTCTTCAAACCCTCTATATCACAAAAGTTTTGGCTGCCCAGCACACTTTCGTCCTCTTATGACTTAGTCGATATGCATTGTATACCATGAGGTCCTACGGAGACTTTTCTCTAAACCTCCCCACTCTTTGGTAGGTTATAGCGTCTAGTTTCCATGAGGCTCCTTTTTTATTTTTTCAATCTGATCATTTTGGCAGCTGAAAACAAGAGGGAAGGCGCATGGAGATCTAAAGCCAAGCGCGGCCTCCTCCTCCTTAAATGTCTGAGAGTATGGAGGGAAGATCGTGTATTCTGGGGCTGGGTCACCTCTGAAACCATGTTGCTCTCAGGTAGGGCCTCTAGGTACCCCCACACCCCTTAGGCCTCACAGATCTCATTCGAGGTAGGACTGTGGTGGGCACGGCTCGGCGCATCCTAAGGGGGTAGCCCTATCGACTCGTCGATTTTGAGTTGCCTACAGACGGCTCGGAGTCCCTGAGGGCTCACAAGTAGAGGAGGGGCTTCATACCCTGGCTGGTGCCCCTCTCCATCTTTGAGAAAGATCTTGTTGAAGCCGGTCCTTCCGGCAGTGGGGAAAATCGGCTTCATTCTCCACCCTCCTTTCCTAAAAAAAATAAAAGAACTAAAGTTTCCTCTTACTCAGGGGAAGGACTGGTCTGTCGCCATTTTGGTATGCAACCAGGCCAAAATCGGCACGCGCGGCCCTGAGACGCCTTCCCGGTAGGGGTTCCCAGACCAAGACCAAAGTTGCAAGTGCGTTGAGCAAAGCCTCGATTACGTCAGGGCCCCTCATTGAGCCTACCTGGCCTTTTCGAGCCCGCTGGCTTCAAAACCTTTTAGGTTATTCGCGTCATTGATGCCAGCAGGTTGGCCAAAGGCAACGGGGTTCATCAGAGGAGAGCATAAGCAAGTCTGACTGGTAGATGCGAAGGTGTCCCGTTTCTCCCTTCCAAGAATAAACACACGTGAACAAACCCTTAGGACAATATATGGAGACATTGGACTGATTTTACTAAAAAAAAATACATAAAAGCACGACAGTGCACCAAATACTGGAATTATAAATAAATAAAAACTAAAAGGCTTGCAAGAGATACAAAACGCAAACAAAGGCTTGAATGCTAAATTTAACGAATCCAAAGATTAACGAAAAAGAAAATATCAAGAAAAAACAAACCCCAAGAAAACAAAGGCTCCTATACTGAAGTAAAAAAATAATCTAACCAAAAACTAATCGTACTGCAAAACGAGTATGTTTGCCAGGCAACCTGGCACAAATCATCACCCTCAACGTACTACATCAATCTCTATTTTCTAATTATAACCATCTCATCAACGCATCCCATTTTACCGGTCTATACCCCTACAAATGTAAATATTTGAGCATATATATATATATATATATATATATATATATATATATATATATATATATATATATATATATATATATATAATATTTCAAGAAGGGTTGGTAACCCTGACATAAATCGTGAGATTGCTACTCCTGTTCTCCCAAGCGTCTTAAATTAACCCACGAGGTTCATTCGTTTTGCTTGGTTAAAGGGGTCTGTAAATATGTGAATTGTAAATGTTTAGCTAAATATTTCTCAAAAGAATCCAGAATTAATGCGTGATTTTCGCATTTACAGACCCTTCCAACTCTGTTATAATTTATTTACACATTAACTATTTACCAACATACACCAATTAATAATCTATTTAATATCAAACGAATTACCACTGTTTACCAATTTATAATTATTTAATATTTATCAAACGATTTACCCATTTAACTGTAATCCAATTTATCATCCAATTACTTATAAAAATTTACCAATTTATAATCTATTTAATATTTAGCAATTGTAAATCCATTCTCGTTAACTCATGCAAGTTTAATTCACACGCGTAATTCAATCCAAGCATAAACTGTTACTCTATAATTTCCCTTTTCAATAATAACTGTTTATTCAATAATATATATTTTTCTTAACTCTTTTTTTAATACACATTTTTCCAACGTCCCTCAAATTTAGGCCTAAGGAAATTCGTCTGAAAGAATTTAGGTTTCGCGTTAGCATTTATCTTCATTCCCTTGAATAACGTAATATGTTTTTATGTTTATTGTGATCAGAGCTATTTAGGATATTGACGCAATATTCATCCTAAAATCTATATCATACACAATATTTCCTGACTATCCTATCTTTTCTCTCATCATCATATTCCCCAGTTATATTATCCTAATCCCAACCCCGGTGAGTGTGACGCCGCACTCTCCAATGGACTGGTCGACGTGAGGTAATGGATTACTCCATAGAGGACATAACCATGGAGCGGTTAAGCCCCAATGTGTGATAATAAAACGTGGGTGGGGGCTCGAGACCCACCCCTGCAATCTTCGTCAGGTTTGATGTGAGAGATTCAGTGCGTAACGGTTGGTATCCCCACCACGTGAGGGTATTCTCGCGGCGAAAATACTACTGTTGCCGCTTCGGCCATACGAATCGATTCTGTAGACTTGCAAAATCGGGGTTACCGAAGTCTGAAAACTGCTCCAAGCCGCACACGATAAGTCCCAATCGTGTAAGGCCAAGTGTCTTGCGGAGAGACGCAACCCGTTCAAAGCAGTATGCTGCGTATCTCTTGGAAAAGGAAATCCTGGCCGTTCATACTTTGGATCGTCTCTCATTGCGCGAAGCTAAGGACTAGTCCTGGCGCGTTATATGCTTCAATTTTTAAAAAGGCACCCACTGCTCCAGGCCCACGAGCACAGCTGTTTACACACCCATTCAGAACCATTTTGCGGGTTCTACTCACCTTTGTCTCGAGACCGCCTTAGGGAGTTCCTAAAGTTGTCCCCCGAAAGGAGGAGAGCACCAAAAGAGCTTTGGTTCATACGCCCACACCAGGACTGCTGGGAGTTTCGGAGGCGATGGATCCTCCAAAGGAAGGACCCGTCTTTGAAGTGACCCCTCCCACCTAAGGTTTAGTTGTCATCGAAGGCGAAAGCACCTTGTTCGGCTAACAACGCCCGGAGTTCCGCCTCGGGGAAGCGTACTTCCAGCACCGTGATGGTCTTTTATTCGAAGGGGGCCCCCGCATCTCCGAGATATGCTGGAGGGGCATAATTTTTCAATAGAATTGCCGTGTAATCCGGGCTAAATGGGAGGAGCTGCGGAGGCTCATCTCCTTACGTTCCCTTTTAGCAATCTTTTTGTAGGAGACTATGTGGGACGCGGCGATTTGCCCTTCTGGCCGCCGTGCTGACGGGGTTCAGCGCCCCGTCCGACCCCAGCTTAGCCTCTTTTTCTTTCTGAAAGCCTGTGCTTTAACCCTACTTCCTTGTGGTAATCATAATAAAGCGTCAATACCTTTATCTAGGCTCTATTCAACTAACAAAACATCAATATAGACTGAAAATAAAAGAGAAACCATATAAGTAAACAATTATACATATAAGGTTACATGAAGCTTAGATTACCACATTCTCCCCCTACCTTGAAGAATCATTGTTCTTTATAGCGAAGAGACTTGTAGCGTTCCCGCGTATCCACCCAGTTGTTCCGGGCCAGCATGTGCAGGGTTGGAGTGTTCATCTCTACGTTGAAGGTTAGCCAGACACCAGACCATTCCCGCGTAGATTGGCGCATTTGTTCCAGGCCAGCATGCGCAGAGGTGGAGGGTTCATCCCTACGTTGAAGATTAGCTGGAGCACCAGATACCCGGGCCGGAAGAGAATCTACCTTCATATTTCCTTCCTTGATGAATATACTCTGATCACCTGCATGCATTGGAAGAATTCAACTCAGATGAATCGACAGTAGGTACCGGAAGAATCTCCACCAAACCAGTCTCTGTAGAAAGATCGACGTTGAGATCCTTTTGCCTCTCATATAATGATACATTACTAGTTGGAGCCAAGTCATGCACTGATATCGTTGATTCGCGTTCATCGACAAATCTTACATGAGCGTATTGTGGGTTTGCCTCTTAACAACTGAACCTCATCAACGAGGGGTTCATATTTACTGGCGCGAACGTGGCGTCGTAGTAAGACTGGTCCAGGAACAGATAACCAAGTTGGCAAAGAATGGCCACTGGGAGATCGACGCTGATACGAGAAGAGCCTCTCATGTGGCGTAGCATTTGTGGTTGTGCAGAGCAGAGATCTCATAGAATGAAAGGCGTCAGTCATCACTGTTTCCCATTGACATTCTTGAGGGATCTGATATTGTCAGAGAATCGGTAAACCCACCGCGAATAATAGGAAAACATACCAATAACAGAGCGTAAGGAAGTACGGTCTTTAGGGATCGGTAATTCCTTTAATGGACGTAAACGTTCAGAATCTGGTTTGAGAGAGCCATGGGTTATTGTGTAACCAAGAAAATCTATTGATTTTTTTTTTAATGACAGACTTAGTCTCGTTGAAGGTAAGGTTATAGAACCGGGCAGCCTCTTGAAATTTCGCCAAGTTCTCATCGTGCTGCAGCTGGGTTTTCCATGTCACGACAATATTGTCAACATAAACATAAGTTCCATGCAGATCGTGTTGCTTGATGATGTCAATAATCCTTTGGAAGCAAGCAACGCCGTTCATAACCCAGAATGGCACTCTGCGAAATTTATATAGCTTGCCATTCGCATCAAAAGCAGTATATGGCTTGTTCTCTTCCCATATTGGTATCTGGTGATAAGCACTTTTCAGATCCAGTGAATTATAGTACTTGTAATGAGAATTCCGTGATAATGACGTCTATTCTTGGAAGAGGGGACGCATCCAAACGAGTGAATCTATTAATCGTCTGTTGATAGTCAACAACTAATCTCTTTCGGTGTCACTCATTCGACACAGCGAGAACTTGCGCCCTCCATGGAGATGTGCTCTCCTCAATAACACCATCATGTAGCATCTTGCTAATTTCAGATCTTATAAACTTCTTATCATCATTCCCAAACCTCCGAGGATTTGTTGCAACGGGTTTGCAATGAGGAGCAAGACTTGAAAAAAGACTAGGTGTATACACCAAAGCAGACAGTACACTGCAAGTGGCAGGGTTGGGGATATTTAGATCTTTCTTGGATCCTCCAAAGTCCACAGTAACAGTAGAGTGCTGGCTCATAAAATCTTGACCAAGAATGACATCACAGCACAGGTCTGGCAGCACTGAAAGCATTGTATTGTAGTAGCACTCGCCCTTCAAATTTATGTCAACTGTGCAGCGTCCCTTCACAGGAGACGTTAGTGATAAAGAGTCCATAAATAGGCTTCCAGTTGCTGGAACAACTTTCAACTTGTGATTCTTGACATAGCTAGGCGAGATAAATTTTTTTTTTTTTAGGGCACATCTAGCAACTGCCCACTTGGGCATAAGTGCCGGAAACACGACAACCTAGAACTAGGCTACTTTAAAATAAGAATATGAAAACATAACAATGATAAAAATTGAAAAATTTAACAAATAGGAAGCAATCTCCGGCGTCGGGGGAGGTCCCCCTCACCCCAAGGAAGGGCGTGTAACCTACAAAGAAAACAACAAAAAAGATAGAACCTACTTAAATAAAGATGAGAAGCCCGGCCTATCCCCAAAAGTCAACAAGTCAATGTGCACAAACTCGTCCCGAGTACAAGGGACAGGCGGTAGCGATCCCGCCCATTTCCGGTACCGGGACAGCTATCGTGCGCGAAGATCACCCAGACTGGGACATTCGACAAGAATGTGCTGAACAGTCTGGGGAACGACGCAGTCGTCACAATAGGGCGCTGGCAAGCGCTCCATCAGATAGCGAGGCGTCGCACGAGTGTGCCCGATTTGGAGACGACAGAAAGCGACCTGAAGCCGTCGCGGCATTGGGGGATAGGGCCATGGGAACAGTCACGGCGCAATGGCACGCAACGTTAAGTTCCCTTCGACCGTCTCCCATCTTCTTTGCCAAGCAGTCCGAAGAGCTGCCCGTATTCCTGCCATGTAGTCGGTGTGAGGAAGAGCGGAACGCTGGTCCGGACAATGAGTCTTCACGGACTCTTTAACGCGCTCATCGGCGCGCTAATTCACTGCAATTCCTACATGTCCAGGAACCCAGCAGAAGAAAATCTCGACATCTGCCCGGCTCGCCAAAACCGTAAGGCACGGATATCGCGAACCAGGGGATGCGGAGATTCCAATGCCTCGAGAGCACTCAGGGCGCTTTGTGAGTCGCTATAGATCACAATCCGGTCTCCAAACCGGGCCTGTTGCGTAATCTCCCGTACCGAGTGGTGTATTGCCACCAGCTCGGCCGTGAATACAGACGCAGCGCCTGGTAGAGCCCCGCTGACTTCAAACAGAGGGGATACGGCGTAGAAGCCGACCCCCGCTTGGGACTTGAAGCCATCCGTATACACTGGCACGGTTCCAGCGTGACACAATGTGTGCTCCAAAAAGGTCGAACGCAATACTCCCGGCGCAGTACAAGCTTTGGGAGCAGAGGCGTGGCGAAAAATAGCCAAATGTGGTACCCTCCAGGGTGGCGTCCTGGGAAGAACCAGGGGCGCCACCGGCCCGAGAGCTATATCTGCCTCTCGAAGGAGTTTCCTGGCCCTAAACCCAAAGGGGTTAAGGTATGACTGGCGTCTCTCAGGGGCATAGGCACCATCGAGATCAGCTGCGGATGCAGTGAGAGCTGTTGGCGACTGAGGGAGGCGCCGGGCTCGCGCGTACAGGCGAGTGATGCACTGCACGCGGCGCAGAGCGAGTGGCATCTCCCCAGCATCGACCAACAGGCTATCAATGGGGGAAGTGCGGAAGGTACCGGTTGAGGCGAAAGCTGGTGTGGTGGATCAAATTCACCTTCCGCAATAAACGCTCGGCTGCGGATGCATAAAACTCTCATCCGTAGTCTGCTTCGAACGAACAAAGGATCGATAAAAAAGTATGGCAGTAGCCCTATCAACACCCCGAGCGCTGAATGTCACGGAGCGGAGAATATCCATAGCGCGGGTACAGGAGACCTTAAGATTGCGAATATGAGTCTCCCAGGTGAGGCGTCGGTCAAATACAAGATCAAGGAAACGGTGCGATTCAACCACTTCACGTCGTACCTCATTAAGAAACAAGTCTGGGTCGGGGTGGAGCCGTGGATGGCGGCAGAAGTGCACCACTTTAGTCTTGGCCAAAGAAAACCGAAACCTGTGCGCTTTGGCATAGCGAAAGACGCGGTTAAATGCCTGTTGGAGTCGATGCTACAGAGTTGGCATCTGGGCCTCGCTAAAAGAGATCGAAACGTCGTTCACATAGAACGTAGCGAGAACATCTTCCGGCAGCACCGAAGTGATGCCGTCGATGCTCAGGGCAAAGAATGTGACACTGAGGACATTTCCCTGCGGGAAACTCTCCTCTTGTTCCTTTGGGCAGGCGAGGGCTTCCCCACACCCGTACGCGGAATCGACGATCTCGCAAAAATTCAGATATAAAGACTGGGAGGCGTCCCCTCGCCCCCATCGTGTGGAGAGTCTCCATGATACCGTATCGCCATGCGGTATCATAGGACTTCTTCAGATCGAAAAAACACGGTAGTTAATTGCTGTCTACGAAGGAAGGCCTCAGACGGCATTTTCCAGTCGGAGCAGAGCATCTGACGTGGAGTGGAACTTGCGGAAACCACACTGTGCAGAAGACAGATGGCCTCCGCTATCCAGGAAAAAGGCTAATCTAACATTTACCAATTTCTCCATCAGCTTGCACACGCAAGAAGTTAGAGAGATTGGGCGGAAACCCGCGGGACTAGAGATATGTCCCGGTTTTGCGGAAAGCGAGCACAGTAGCGATTCGCCAGGAATCTGGGAGGAGACCGTCCACCTAGATCCTGTTCAACAAATTTCACAGAAAGGCCATGCCTAACTCACCCAGGTTTTGAAGCATGGCGTACGGGACATCGGCCGGACCATGGGCGGTGTCCGCGCAGGAAGCAAGAGCGGAACGCAACTCACTCTCAGTAAACCTGCCGTTGAAGGGTTCTCTGCCTCTGGAGGGAAAGTCCAGCCCGCCGCCTTCCGCGGCGGGCCGAAAAGAATGTATCTTAGCCATGATTTTTGGATGGCAATTATATATTACAAAAGATATACTCAAAATACATATACAAAATATTTGAGATTTTGGATTGATTATTTATACATTACTAAGTTGAGATTTTACATAAAATTTAATAGAAATTAAATGGTGTAATAAATGGATAATTTTACATTGAATAAAAAAAGGCAAGTATTCTAATATTTATCCACAAGGTACATTTCGTTAAAATTGATGCAATGGAATATTAATACATGTAGTATTTTATAGGAATGCAAGGAGGCATTGCTATACTACCATCTGGCGCTGGGTCACCTCAGGGATCGAGTCCGTCTCGTGGGAGGCTCCGTGTACTCTCCCCTCCCTAATATATCACAGATCCCATTCGAGGTTCTTTTTTTTACCTTTTAATGCCTGCGAGGAATAGAGGGGGGCGGGTACACTGATACCCTGCAAACTAGTCGCACACGCCTGCAGAACATTTATGTGGAAGGGCCCTGCTATCCCTTTCTCCTCTAATTGGGTTGGCCCTATTGAGCCACCCCCACCGGGGGTAGTCAATTAAGGGCCGCCTGCCTGCTTTCTTGGCGTTCCTCTTAGAAAGCAAAGGGGCCGGACTGCCGCTGGAAAAAGTGAGTCGCCAAAGGGCGACTCCAAAAAATGGGGCGAGGGGGTGTCCCCCTACGTCTGTGCACATAGGAGAGGAGAAAACCTCCTCTCCGGCCATAGACATTTGGAGGGTCCCCTGTGAAAACACAGGTGCTGGGTGAGGACCTTCCTTATTTCGGTGGAACCCTATAGTTTTTACGGGACGAAAATGCTCATCACCCCCACACAGTAGTCCGCTCTGCGAGGTGTGAACACAGGGCCGGCATAACCAACTGCCGTCTTTTGAGGACACTCCTCCCGCGTAGTGACCTGGCAGCCCGTCATCATGGCTGATGGATATGCAGTGAGTGAAATGAGAAAGAAAGGGAAGGTGTGAGTGGGTATAAAGCAAGTTGTTAAAAATACACCACCACAGACCAGAACTCAGGGATGAGAAGTCGTTGTCTCCGATCCGGAATAGTTGGGATCGGCACAATTCCGCTAGTGCCGATCCATAGGCTATACAGGTGCTTTCAATAGATAGTGGGAGCCCTATCATAGCTTCATAAAAATAAAAAAAAGCAAGCCGGGTCTCATCTAAAGATGGATAAATTCCTGAAACCTGAACGCCTGGATGTATCCCCCAACCTGCCTACTGCTGCACGAGAATGGGATCACTCGAATCGTACTTTCTCTGCCTTCCTGGAATCCATCGCAAGCCTTAATCATAACAAGCTGGATACATTGATAAATTTTGTGTCTCCAACCGTATATGGTTGCATTGCAGAGTGTACTACCTATGATTCAGCTATGGATCTCCAAGACCTATATGTCAAGCCCCAAAATGAAGTGTTCACGAGACATTTATTGGCTACTCGTAAGCAACAGGAAGGGGAGATAATAGATGACTATCCACAAGAGCTTCAGGTGCTCAGAAAGGATTGTAACTTTAAGGCTGTTACTGCTTCTCAGAATCGGGATGACTACATACGGGATTCTTTCAACAATGGCAAGCTCTTTCATACAAGCAGGCAACGATTGTTTGAAAACATAATTTTAGACCTAAGTACGGCTGTTGATCAAGCCAGGGCACTCGATGTTGCTCAGAAGACCTCAGAGTCTTATTCTCGTTATACTGTCTCTGGTGTAAGTGCTGCTGCGACATCAGAGCCTGCTCGCACCGATGATGGGACCTGTGCTGCTGCAACATCTGAAACTGCTTATTCTGCTGAAAGGACCTGTGCTGCTGCCAATTTAAAGTACTGATGCTATTTCTGTGGTGGTCCGCGTCACAATCGTGGACAGTGCCCTGCAAGAAACGTCACTTGACATAAGTGTAATAAGAAAGGGCACTTTGCTAAGGTGTGTCCGTCTACTACATTTTCTACTTCTGCATCCACTCAGTCTTCTACACTGGCCGTAATCTCTGCTTCCTTCCCTGGACTACTACGGCGAGCTACTCTATTATTTGATTGGTAATAATGAAGCGACCGCTCTTATAGATACAGGAAGCTCTGGATCTTTTATCTCACATACCCCGTAAGGAGCGCTCCGATTCGCCATCCTGGCCGCCGTCCTGACGGGATCTAGCACGCCGTCCGGCCACAGCTTAGCCTCTCTTCCTTCCTTAAGATAGCCTGTATTTCTCCCCTACTTCGTCACTTTTCATACAACTTCTCCCACAACTTTCTCTGGTCATCCTCTAATTTCACAAGGTAGATGCTGACTTTCTCAGCTAACCGTCCCGGATCGGGGCTGAGAGGGTAGGGAACAATGTTCCATAACCCCTGAGCTCCGGTGTGGGGTGGTTGGTTTTTAACAACCAGCTTCATACCCACCCATACCTTCCTCACATCCCTTTTCCTCTCCTCTTCACAATCTATCTTTTTACGCCGTGTTCGAGGTGGAGCCGCCATGCCGATGGACTGCCAGGTCACCAGACGGGAGGGGTGGTCTCAAATGGCGGCACCTGGCTCTGCCAGCCCTGTAAGCACCTCTTTCAGTGGGAGCTACTACGAGAGGTGATGCGCTATTGCGTCCCACAGAAATTTTTAGGGTCATCATGCCCAATGTGGGAATATCACAAAAATCCCCTTAATTCCCCCTGTAACAACGACGGAGCCGCCCTCGGGCAGCTCAACCGGAAAAAATAAAGGGCCCTACCCCTGTGTTTGCGCAGGAAACCCTCCATATTTCTCTAACTGGAGAGGAGGCTTACTCCTCTCCTACGACGACGGGTGTAGGGGACTCCCCCTCACCCCCTTCTCTGGAAGTGCGTTCGGGCACCAACCCTATTTACAGCGGCACTCCCTCCTTTTCTTTCTAAGGAAAGTGTCTAAGAAAGCCAGCAGGCAGCCCATTGCCTACCGCCCCTCATTGAAGCAGCTGGGTAGGGCAAACCCCCTTAGGGGGAAGAGGAAAACCAGGCCCCTTCGGTCGCTTTCCTCAAAAGAGTTGCTGGCAAGAATACTAAACCTTGCCGGGGTTAAGGCCTGTGCCTCCTCACACATGACTGGGGACTCTGCCAACGGGACCTGCGATGTCCTGGGGTGCTATGTCCAACTAGAGGCCCCTCCTGTGATAGACATGGTTCTTGAGGCAACCCAGCCTCAGAAGGTAGGGCCTTCCATGGGGGTGGGGGGGGGGGAATCCGGGCCCGGCGCCAAGCACCGAACCCGAATTCGCCTCTATACAAGGTCCTCCTCAAAGGGCTGCGGTCTCCGAGACAGTACAAGGAGGGAAGGGATCTCCTCCAACCGGTGCCCCTGCGACGTCCAGGACTTTCTCCATTTCAGAGAAAGACCAGGATGAGGCCGGTCCATCTGGCCTGGGGGCTCCTACCGACGGAGGTGAGAACCGGGTTCATTCCCCGCCCTCCTTTCCAAAAAAGACAAAAAAAAGACTAAGATGACTCGGGGCTCCTCTCCATCCGCGGGCGCTGCGGGGAGGGATGGGTCTGCTGCCACTTTGGTAGGCGACCAAGCCAAGATCCGCACATCCGCTCCCTCTGCTCCCCCGGGTGCAGAGCCCCTGACTATGACAAGAACCAAAAGTGCACAGGGTGGAGCCTCGATGAAATCGGGGCCCCTGATTTAGGGGTTACCGGGGTTTTCGAGCCCGCTGGCTTCAAATGTTTCCTCGTTATTCGCTCCACTGATGGTACAATATTGGCAAAGTTAACAGGATGCATCAGAGGAGAGGATTAGCTAGTGCAATTGGTAAAGAGCCGAAGGTGGCCCGTTTCTCGGACGGGAACGGGAGCCTTCTGGCGAATGCGGCGAATCCCACCAAGAAGGCTAAGATAAGTGCTCTTCGGACACTTCATGGCACCCCGGTGAGTGTGACACCGCACTCGACCATGAACTTTGTGAAAGGAGGTTTATGCGAGGGATCTCATTGACTACTCCATTGAGTATATCACCTTAGAGCTGGCCGACCATGGGGCGGTGAAGGCCGAACGTGTGATGAGAAAACATGGAGGGGAATCGAGACTCACCCCTACACTCTTCGTCACGTTCGACTGTGACAAGATTCATGAGTCGGTGCGTGCTGGTTGGTACCGCTGCCGCGGGAAGGCATTCGTGCTACTGCCACGGCGGTGCTATTACTGTCACCCCTTCGGCCATATGAATCGTTTTTGTAGACGTGCAAAGTCGGGGTCACCCCAAGTTTGTGTAAATTGCTCCAAGGCTGCACACGATAAGTCCAAATCGTGTGTGGCCAAGTGTGTCAATTGTGGAGAGCCGCGGCCCGCTTCTTCGAAGCAATGTGGTGAAAATCTCCTTGAGAAAGAAATCCTGGCCGTTCAGGCCCAGGATCGACTCTCGTTCCGCGAGGCTAAGGACTTGGTCCTAACGCGCCTGGCTCTGCCTAGGACGTCATATGCCTCAATAGTTAGAAAGGCACCCTCTCCTCCTGGCCCATCCAGGCCAACTAGCACGGTTGTTTCCGCGCCAATTCGGAGCCCTTCTGCGGGCTCTACTCAACCCAGGTGCTTCCCTGGTAAAGCTGGCGGCAAAAAGGGTTCATACCCTGCCCCGGCTAAAACCAGGGCTCCCCCCTCTTTCCCATCTTCTTTGTCAGGCAGTCCGAAGAGCTGTCCGTATACCTGCCATATAGTCGGTGAGAAGAGCGAAACGCTGGTCCGGTCACGGACTCTTTGGAGCCCTTATTCCCCGAAATTCCTAGATGTCTATGAACCCAGCAGAAGATAATCTCGACATTAGGCGGCTCGCCAAAACCGTGGCGTCACGGATATCGCAAACCAGAGGATGCGGAGATTCCAATGCCCCGAGAGCATTCAGGGCGCTTTGTCAGTCGCTATAGATCACAATCTGGTTTCCGTACTGGGCACGTCGCGTAATCTCCCGTACCGAGTGATTTTTTTTTTTTAAGAGCTAATCTGGCGACTGCCTACTTGGGCATTATTCGCCATATTAAAACTGGCCGATTTCTAGGCTACTTTAAAATAAAATTAAAGAGAAAAAACAACAACACCATACAAATGGGGAAAGGAAGCAAGCTGGTGCGTCGGGGAGAGGTCTCCCCGGCGCAGGAGCGTGCAACTAAAGGAAAAAAAAAACAAACAAAAAAATGCAAAAACAAAACAAAACAAAAAAAACCTTGCTTAAATAATAGGGAGAAGGCCGGCCTCCCCCAAGAAGTCAATGTGCACGAATCTGTCCCGAGTACAAGGGACAGGTGGTAGCGACCCCGCCCATCCCGGTACCGGGACAGGTATCGTGCGTGAAGATCACCCAGACTGGGACATTCGACAAGAATGTGCCGAACAGTCTGGGGGACAACGCAGTCGTTGCAATAGGGCGCAGGCGAGCGCTCCATCAAGTAGCGATGCGTCACACGAGTGTGTCCGATTCGGAGACGACAGAAAGCAACCTGAAGCCGCCGCGGCATTGGGGGATAGGTCCATGGGAACAGTCGCGGCGCAATGGCACGCAACTTTAAGTTCCCTTCGACCGTCTCCCATCTTCTTTGCCAAGCAGTCCGAAGAGCTGCCCATATTCCTGCCATGTAGTCGGTGTGAGGAAGAGCGAAACGCTGGTCCGGTCGCAGAGTCCTCGCGGACTCTTTGGCGCCCTCATTCCCCGCAATTCCTACATGTCCAGGATTTTTTTTTTTTTTTTTTTTTAAGAGCTCATCTGGCGACTGCCTACTTGGGCATTAGTCGCCGTATTAAAACTGGCCTAGTTCTAGGCTACTTTAAAATGAAATTAAAGAGAAAAAAAAACAACAAAAAAACAACACCCCAAAAAGGGGAAAGGAAGCAAGCTGGTGCGTCGGGGAGAGGTCCCCCCGGCGCAGGAGCGTGCAACTAAAGAAAAAAACAAACAAACAAAAAACAAAACAAATGCAAAAAAACAACAAAAAAAACAAACAAACCTTGCTTAAATAATAGGGAGAAGGCCGGCCTCCCCCAAGAAGTCAACAAGTCCACAAGTCAGTGTGCACGAATCTGTCCCAAGCACAAGGGACAGGCGGTAGCGACCCCGCCCATCCCGGTACTGGGACAGGTATCGTGCGCGAAGATCACCCAGACTGGGACATTCGACAAGAATGTGCCGAACAGTCTGGGGGACGACGCAGTCGTTGCAATAGGGCGCAGGCGAGCGCTCCATCAGATAGCGATGCGTCACACGAGTGTGTCCGATTCGGAGACGACAGAAAGCAACCTGAAGCCGCCGCGGCATTGGGGGATAGGTCCATGGGAACAGTCGCGGCGCAATGGCACGCAACTTTAAGTTCCCTTCGACCGTCTCCCATCTTCTTTGCCAAGCAGTCCGAAGAGCTGCCCGTATTCCTGCCATGTAGTCGGTGTGAGGAAGAGCGAAACGCTGGTCCGGTCGCAGAGTCCTCGCGGACTCTTTGGCGCCCTCATCGGCGCGCTCATTCCCCGCAATTCCTACATGTCCAGGAACCCAGCAGAAGATAATCTCGACATCTGCCCGGCTCGCCAAAACCGTGGCGTCACGGATATCGCGAACCAGGGCATGCGGAGATTCCAATGCCCCGAGAGCACTCAGGGCGCTTTGTGAGTCGCTATAGATCACAATCCGGTCTCCGAACCGGGCACGTCGCGTAATCTCCCGTACCGAGTGGTGTATTGCCACCAGCTCGGCCGTGAAGACAGAAGCAGCGCCTGGTAGAGCCCCGCTGACTTCAAACAGAGGGGATACGGCGCGGAAGCCGACCCCCTCTTGGGACTTGGAGCCATCCGTATACACTGGCACGGTACCAGCGTGACACGATGTGTGCTCCAAAAAGGTCGAACGCAATACTCCCAGCGCAGTACAAGCTTTGGGAGCAGAGGCGTGGCGACAAATAGCCAAATGTGGTACCCTCCAGGGTGGCGTCCTGGGCAGAACCAGGGGCGCCACCGGCCCGAGAGCTATATCTACCTCTCGAAGGAGTTTCCTGGCCCTAAACCCAAAGGGCTTAGGGTATGACTGGCGTCTCTCGGCGGCATAGGCACCATCGAGATCAGCTGCGGATGCAGTGAGAGCTGTTGGCGACTGAGGGAGGCGCCGGGCTCGCGCGTACAGGCGAGTGATGCACTGCACGCGGCGCAGAGCGAGTGGCATCTCCCCAGCATCGACCAACAGGCTCTCAATGGGGGAAGTGCGGAAGGCACCGGTCGCAAGGCGAAGGCCGGTGTGGTGGATCGAATCCACCTTCCGCAATAAACGCTCGGCTGCGGATGCATAAAACTCGCATCCGTAGTCGAGCTTCGAGCGAACAAAGGATCGATAAAAAAGTAAGGCGGTAGCCCTATCAGCGCCCCAAGCGCTGAACGTCACGGAACGGAGAATGTCCATGGCGCGGGTACAAGAGACCCTAAGGCTGCGAATATGAGCCTCCCAGGTGAGGCGTCGGTCGAATACAAGACCAAGGAAACGGTGCGACTCAACCACATCCAGGCGCACCCCATTAAGAAACAAATCTGGGTCGGGGTGAAGCCGTGGATGGCGGCAGAAGTGCACTACCTTAGTCTTGGCCAAAGAAAACCGAAACCTGTGCGCTTCGGCATAGCGAGAGACGCGGTTCAATGCCTGTTGGAGTCGACGCTCCAGAGTTGGCATCTGGGCCGCGCCAAAAGAGATCGAAAGGTCGTCCACGTAGAGCGTAGCGAGTACATCTTCCGGCAGCACCGAGGTGATGCCGTTGATGCTCAGGGCAAAGAGTGTGACACTGAGGACACTTCCCTGCGGGACACCCTCTTCCTGCTCCTTTGGGCCGGAGAGGGCTCCCCCCACCCGTACGCGGAATCGACGATCTCGCAAAAATTCAGATATAAACATTGGGAGGCGTCCCCTCGCCCCCATCGTGTGGAGAGTCTCCATGATACCGTATCGCCATGCGGTATCATAGGCCTTCTCCAGATCAAAAAAACACCGTGGCGTAGTGCTGTCTACGAAGGAAACCCTCGCATACGGCACTTTCCAGTCGGAGCAGAGCATCCGACGTGGAGTGGAACTTACGGAAGCCGCACTGTGCAGAAGACAGATGGCCTCCGCTGTCCAGGAAATAGGCTAATCTAACATTTACCAATTTCTCCATCAACTTGCACACGCAAGAGGTTAGAGAGATTGGGCGGAAACCGGTCGGAGTAGAGTGATCTCTCCCCGGCTTGCGAAAGGCGAGCACAGTAGCGATTCGCCAGGAGTCTGGGAGAAGACCTTCCACCCAGATCCTGTTGAACAAATCTAACAGAAAGGCCATGCCCCGCTCACCCAGGTGTCGAAGCATGGCGTACGGGACATCGTCCGGACCATGGGCGGTGTCCGCGCACGAAGCGAGAGCGGAACGCAACTCACTCACAGTAAACTTGTCGTTGAAGGGTTCTCCGCCTCTGGAGGTAAAGTCCAGCCGGCGGCCTTCCGCGACATCACGACGTGCATTGAATGCTGGCGGAGCAGCATCACGGCTAGAGAATGCGGAAAAAGCGGTCGCTAAGGATTCCGCCACGGACGCGGGGTCCGAGATTGCGGTTCCATTCTCCTGGAGAACGGGAGGGGGGTCCTGCGAGAACTTGCCCCGAATCCTTTTGACTCGCTTCCACACCTCAGCTAAAGGGGTCTTCCCGTTAAGTGAAGACACGTATGCCCGCCAAGAAGAGCGGCGGGCGTGCTTCGAAATATACCGGAACCTAGCCCTAGCCCGACGAAATTCAGCGACAGTGAAATCGTTCGGGCGGCGCTTATAGCGCATGTAGGCATAACGCTTCTGTTTGAGGGCCGTCTCACACTCGGCCGACCACCATGGGAGTGGTCGGCGTGCAAAACGGCCAGACGTCCTAGGAATAGTAGTCAGGCCCACGGCGATGAGGTTGCCGGAGAAGAACTCAACGGCCTCATCTACCGACCTAAACTCCTCGACTGAGATAGAGAATTCAGTCATTTCCTGAAATGCAGGCCACCGCGCCCGCGCCAAGCACTACCGAGGTGGTCTCTCAGGCGGCAGTTGCCCTGAAAATGATATTTGAATGGGAAAGTGATCACTACCATGGAGGTCATCGACCACCCCCCAATCAAAATCAGGCTGTGCATCCGAAGAGCACAAAGATAGGTCAAGGCAAGAAAATGAAGCGGTTCTCGGACAGTGATGCGTAAACTCATCCACGTTTAGGACACCCATCTCAAGCTCTTCGATCAGATCGGCAAGGACTTGTCCCCTGGGATTTATGGAGTAATCTCCCCAGAGAGGATGCCTGCCGTTCAGATCTCCAAGCAAGAGATAGGGCCTCGGCAACCGTGCCACGACGCGGCGGAAGTCCCCCGCGTCGAAGTCAGCTGACGGTGGAATGT
This sequence comes from Ceratothoa steindachneri, assembly GCA_963969495.1. Taxonomy (NCBI): domain Eukaryota; kingdom Metazoa; phylum Arthropoda; class Malacostraca; order Isopoda; family Cymothoidae; genus Ceratothoa; species Ceratothoa steindachneri. The sequence continues at coordinate 1,419,044 of OZ018322.1, forward strand.
ACGCAGAAATGATAGTATACCTCCTATCCAGGTGCAGCTGCACAGCCACTGCCTGAAAGGAGGTATCTAAATAGAAAGGAAGAACGGAGACATCATGCCGGGTGTAAACCGCGCATCCCCCAGCCCGGCCATCCCGCGGTGGTGGGGTCGCAAGACCCTTATACCCCGGGAGGGCAGGCAGCGGGCACGCGCCTAGCATGGTCTCCTGCAAAAAAATAGCTAACGGGGAACGGGACGAGACGAGCCTCCGCAGCTCCTCCCAGTTGGCCCGGAGTCCACGGCAATTCCATTGAAGGAATATGCCCTCCAGGCCTAGCTCGGAGGAGACGCGGGGGCCCTCCTCGAATTGAAGACCCTCACGGGAATAGCCGTACGCTTCCCGGGGGCAGAACCCCGGGCGCTGTTGGCCGGACAAAGCGCTGAAGGCGCTGTCGCCTTCGAGGACTTATTGGGGGAGGTTGGGCTCGCCATGCGAGTCTTTTCCTCCCTCCGCCTCGAAACCTTAGGCGGGCGTTGCGGCCTGGGAGGCGGGGGGCCCTCTTTTCGAGGAACCACCGTCTCCGAGCCACTCGCTCCACCTCGGGGCGTGGGCGAAGGGGCCGAAGCTCCTTTGTTGCTGTCCTCCTTTCGGGGAACAGCTTTAGGAACCCCGGAAGATGGCCTAGCGACCATCTTCAGGGGTGTTGCCTCCTGTGAGTCTAACGACTCTGTGGAGGCGCGTGGCCGTTTCGCCTTACGGGAAACGGTCACGCTGGGGGAAGAGGGGGGAGCCCTGGTATTAGCCGGGGCTGGGTGTGAACCCTTTTTGCCGCCAGCTCTACCAGGGGAGCGCCCGGGTGTAGTAGAGCCCGCAGAAGGGCTCCGAATGGGCGCGGAAACAACCGTGCTCGTTGGCCTGGATGGGCCAGGAGCAGAGGGTGCTTTTCTAACTATTGAGGCATATGACGTCCCAGGCAGAGCCGGGCGCGCCAGGACCAAATCCTTAGCCTCGCGGAATGAGAGTCGATCCTGGGCCTGAATGGCCAGGATTTCTTTCTCAAGGAGATATGCACCACATTGCTTCGAAGAAGCAGGGTGCGGCTCTCCGCAATTGACACACTTGGCCACACACGATTTGGACTTATCGTGTGCGACCTTGGAGCAATTTACACAGACTTCGGGTGACCCCGATTTTGCACGTCTACATGATCGATTCGTGTGGCCGAAGCGGTGACAGTAATAGCACCGCCGCGGCAGTGGCACGAATGCCTTTACGCGGTAGCGGTACCAACCGGCACGCACCGACTCAGGGAGCTTGTCACAGTCGAACGTGACGAAGAGTGTAGGGGTGGGTCTCGAGGCCCCTCCCTGTTTTCTCATCACACGTTCGACCTTGACCGCCCCATGGTCGGCCAGCTCTAGGGTGATGTCTTCTATGGAGTAGTCAACGAGTTCCCTCGCATAAACTACTCCTTTTACAAAGTTCATGGTAGAGTGCGGCGTCACACTCACCGGGGTGCCATGAAGTGTCCGAAGAGCACTTATCTTGGCCGCCTCGGCGGGATTCGCCGCATTCGCCAGAAGGCTCCCGTCCGAGAAACGGGTTACCTTCGGCTCTCTACCAATTGCACTAGCTAATCCTCTCCTCTGATGGATCATGTTGCCCTTGGACAACATGGTGCCATCAGTGGAGCGAATAACGAGGAAGCGTTTGAAGCCAGCGGGCTCGAAAACGCCAGGTAACCTCTGAATCAGGGGCCCCGATGTCATCGAGGCTCCGCCCTGTGCACTCTTGGTCTTAGTCAGGGGCTCCGCACACGAGGGGGTAGAGGGGCCGGATGTGCCGATCTTGGCTTGGTCGCCTACCAAAGTGGCAGCAGACCCATCCGTCCCCGCAGCCCCCGCGGATGGAGAGGAGCCCCGAGTCTTTTTCGTCTTTCTTGTCTTTTTCTTCTTTTTAGGAGAGGAGGGCGGGGAATGAACCCGCTTTTCACCCCCGCCGGTAGAAGCCCCCAGGCCAGATGGACCGGCCTCAGCCAGGTCCTTCTCTGAAATGGAGAAGGTCCCGGTGGGCGCAGGGGATTCATCCGGAGGAGATCCCTCCCCTCCTTGTCCTGCCTGAGAATCCACAGCCGTTTGATGAGGACCTTGCATAGGGGCGGATTCGGGTTCGGTGCTTGGCGCCAAGCCCGGATTCCCCCCCATGGAAGGCCCTACCTTCTGAGGCTGGTTTTCCTCAAGGACCATGTCTATCACAGGAGGGGCCTCCAGTTGGCCATCCCCTCCCAGGACATCGCAGGTCCCCTTGGCAGCGTCATAAGTCTTTAGTGGGGAGGCACAGGCCTTGACCCCGGCAAGGTTTAATATTTTTGCAAGCAGGTCTTTTGAGGGAAGCGACCGAAGGGGCCTGGCTTCCCTCTCCCCCCTAAGGGGGTTTGCCCTACCGAACCGCTTGTACGAGGGGCGGTCGGCAATGGGCTGCCTGCTGGCTTTCTTGGCAGTCCCCTTAGAAAGCATAGGAGGGACTGCCGCTGGAGATAGGGAGGTGCCCGAAAGCACCTCCAGAGAAGGGGGTGAGGGGGAGTCCCCTACACCCGTAGGCGTAGGAGAGGAGTAAGCCTCCTCTCCGGTTAAAGAGGTATGGAGGGTCCCCTGCGCAAGCACAGGGGGGGGGGGACCTCCATCTTTTCTGTGGAGCTGCACGAGGGCGGCTCCATTGTTGTTATAGGGGGAATTAAGGGGAGATTTTTTTTTTTTTCATCATTGGGCATGGTGACCCTCTTTGTTTTACGGGACGCAATCGCTCACCACCTCTTGCAGTAGCCCACACTGCAAGAGGTGCTTACAGGCCCGGCAGAGCCAGGCGCCGCCATTTGGGACCACCCCTCCCTTGGTGGCCTGGCAGTCCTTCGGCATGGCGGCTCCACCTTGAACACGGCGTAAAACGGATAGATTTTGAAGACGAGAGGAAAAGGGATGTGAGGAAGGTATGGGTGGGGATGAAGCAGGTTGTTAAAAGCCAACCACCCCAGACCGGAGCTCAGGGGTTAGGGGACATTGTCCCCTCCCCCCTCAGCCCCGATCCGGGACGATTGGCTGAAAAGAAGGTCAGCTTCTACCCTGTGAAATTAGAGGCTGACCAGAGAAAGTTGTGGGAGAGGTTGTATGAAAAGCGACGAGGTAGGATAGGAATACAGGCTATCTGAAGGAAGGAAGAGAGGCTAAGCTGGGGCCGGACGGGGCGCTGGATCCCGTCAGCACGGCGGCCAGGATGGCAAATCGCCACGCCCCTTACGGGGTACATGTCCAGGAACCCAGCAGAAGATAATCTCGACATCTGCCCGGCTCGCCAAAACCGTGGCGTCACGGATATCGCGAACCAGGGCATGCGGAGATTCCAATGCCCCGAGAGCACTCAGGGCACTTTGTGAGTCGCTATAGATCACAATCCGGTCTCCGAACCGGGCACGTTGCGTAATCTTCCGTACCGAGTGGTGTAGTGCCACCAGCTGGGCCATGAAGACAGACGCAGCGCCTGGTAGAGCGCTCCTGAATTCAAACAGAGTGGACGCGTCGTGGAAGACGACCTCATCTTAGGACTTGGAGCCATTCGTATACACTGGCGCGGTTCCAGCGTGAAAACGAGGTGTGCTCCAAAAAGGTCGAACGCAATACTCCCGGCGCCGTACAAGCTTTGGGAGCAGAGGCGTAGCAACAAATAGCCAAATGTGGTACCCTCCAGGGTGGTGTCCTGGGAAGAACCAAGCGCGCCACAAGCCCGAGAGCTATATCTTGCTCTCGAAGGAGTTTCCTGGTACTAAACCCAAAGGGCTTAGGGTGTGACTGGTGTCTCTCGGCGGAATAGACCCGTCAAGATCAGCTTCGGATGCAGTGAAGGCTGTTGGCGACTGAGGGAGGGCCGGTTCGCGCATACAGGCTAGTGATGCACTGCACGCGGCGCAGAGCGAGTGGCATCTCCCCAGCATCGACCAACAGGCTCTCAATGGGGAAAGTGCGGGAGGAACCGATCGCAAGGCGAAGGCCAGGGTGGTGGATCGAATCCACCTTCCGCAATAAACGCTCGGCTGCGGATGCATAAAACTCGCATCCGTAGTCGAGCTTCGAACGAACAAAGGAACGATAAAAAAGTAGGGCAGTAGCCCTATCAGCGCCACAAGCGCTGAACGTCACGGAACGGAGAATGTCCATGGCGTGGGTACAAGAGACCCCAAGGCTGCTAATATGAGCCTCCCAGGTGAGGCGTCGGTCGAATACAGGACCAAGGAAACGATGCGACTCAACCACATCCAGGCGCACCCCATTAAAAACAAATCTGGGTCGGGGTGAAGCCGTGGATGGCGGCAGAAGTGCACCACCTTAGTCTTGGCCAAAGAAAACCGAAACCTGTGCGCTTCGGCATAGCGAGAGACGCGGTTCAATGCCTGTTGGAGTCGACTCTCCAGAGTTGGCATCTGGGCCGCGCCAAAAGAGATCGAAAGTTCGTCCACGTAGAGCGTAGCGAGAACATCTTCCGGTAGCACCGAGGTGATGCCGTTGATGCTCAGGGCTAAAAGTGTGACACTAAGGACACTTTCCTGCGGGACACCCTCTTCCTGCTCCTTTGGGCCGGAGAGGGCTCCCTCCACCCGTACGCGGAATCGACAATCTCGCAAAAATTCAGATATAAAAACTGGGAGGCGTCCCCTCACTCCCATCGTGTGGAGAGTCTCCATGATACCGTATCGCCATGCGGTATCATAGGCCTTCTCCAGATCGAAAAACACCGTGGCGTAGTGCTGTCTACGAAGGAAAGCCTCGCAGACGCCGTTTTCCAGTCGGAGCAGAGCATCCGACGTGAAGTGGAACTTGCGGAAGCTGCACTGTGCGGAAGACAGATGGCCTCCGCTATCCAGGAAAAAGGCTAATCTAACATTTACCAATTTCTCCATCAACTTGCACACGCAAGAGGTTAGAGAGATTGGGCGGAAACCAGTCGGAATAGAGTGATCTCTCCCCGGTTTGCGAAAGGCAAGCACAGTAGCGATTCGCCAGGAGTCTGGGAGAAGACCTTCCACCCAGATCCTGTTGAACAAATCTAACAGAAAGGCCATGCCTCGCTCACCTAGGTGTCGAAGCATGTCGTACGCGACATCATCCGGACCATGAGCGGTGTCCGCCCACCCAGCGAGAGCGGAACGCAACTCGCTCACAGTAAACTTGTCGTGGAAGGGTTCTCTGCCTCTGGAGGTAAAGTCCAGCCCGCCGCCTTCCGCGACATCACGACGTGCATTGAGTGCTGGATATAAGCAGCATCAGTGTTAGAGAATGCGGTCGCTAAGTATTCCCCAAGTACGCGGGGTCCGAGATTGCGGTCCCATTCTCCTGGAGAACAGGAGGGGGGTCCTGCAAGAACTTGCCCAGAAACCTTTTGACTCGCTTCCACACCTCAGCTAAAGGGGTCTTCCCGTTAAGTGAAGACACGTATGCCCGCTAAGAAGAGCGGCGGGCGTGCTTCGAAATATACCGGAACCTAGCCCTAGCCCGACGAAATTCAGCGACAGTGAAATCGTTCGGGTGGCGCTTATAGCGCATGTAGGCATAACATTTCTGTTTGAAGGCCATCTCACACTCGGCCATCCACCATGGGAGTGGTCGGCGTGCAAAACGGCCAGACGTCCTAGGAATAGTAGTCAGGCCCACAGCGATGAGGTTGCCGGAGAAGAACTCAACGGCCTCATCTACCGACCTAAACTCCTCGACTGAGATATAAAATTCAGTCATTTCCTGAAATGCAGGCCACCGCGCCCGCGCCCTGCACCACCGAGGTGGGCTCTCAGGCGGCAGTTGCCCTGAAAATGATATTTGAATGGAGAAGTGATCACTACCATAGCGTCATCGACCACCCCCCAATCAAAATCAGGCTGAGCATCCGAAGAGCACAAAGATAGGTCAAGGCAAGAAAATGAAGCGGTTCTCGGACAGTGATGCCTAGACTCATCCACGTTTAGGACACCCATCTCTAGCTCTTCGATCAGATCGGCAAGGACTTGTCCCCTGGGATTTATAGAGTAATCTCCCCAGAGAGGATGCCTGCCGTTCGGATCTCCAAGCAAGAGATAGGGCCTCGGCAACCGTGCCACGGCGCGGCGGAAGTCCCCCGCGTCGAAGTCAGCTGACGGTGGAATGTACGCAGAAATGATAGTATACCTCCTATCCAGGTGCACCTGCACAACCACTGCCTGAAAGGAGCTATCTAAAGAGAAAGGAAGAATGGAGACATCATGCCGGGTGTAAACCGTGCATCCCCCAGCCCAGCCATCCCGTGGTGGTCGGGTAGCAAGACCCTTATACCCCGGGAGGGCAGGCAGGGGGCACGCGCCTAGCATGGTCTCCTTCACAAAGATAGCTAACGGGAACGGGACGAGACGAGCCTCCGCAGCTCCTCCCAGATGGGCCGGTGTCCACGGCAATTCCATTGAAGGAATATGCCCTCCAGGCCTAGCTCGGAGGAGACGCGGGCGGCCTCCTCGAACTGAAGACCCTCAACGGAATGGCCGTACGCTTCTCGGGGGCAGAACCCGGGCGCTGTTGGCCGGACAAAGCGCTGTCGCCTTCGAGGACTTATTGGGGGAGGTTGGGCTCGCCATGCGAGTCTTTTCCTCCCTCCACCTCGAAACCTTAGGCGGGCGTTGCGGCTTCGGCGGCGGGGGGCCCTCTTTTCGAGCAACAACCGTCTCCACGTCAGGAGCCGAAGCTCCTTTGTTGCTCTCCTCCTTTCGATGGACAGCTTTAGGAACTCCGGAAGATGGCCTAGCGACCATCTTCATTGGTGTTGCCTCCTGTGAGTCTAACGACTCGGTGGAGGCGCGTGGCCGTTTCGCCTTACGGGAAATGGTCACGCTGGGGGAAGAGGATGAAGCCCTGGTTTTAGCCGGGGCTGGGTAGGAACCCTTTTTCCGCCAACTTTACCAGGGGAGCGCCCGGGTTGGGTAGAGTTCACAGAAGGGCTCCGAATGGGTGCGGAAACAACCGTGCTCGGTGCCTGGATGGGCCAGAGCAGAGGGTGCCTTTCTAGCTATTGAGGTAAATGACGTCCCAGGCAGAGCCGGGCGCGCCAGGACCAAGTCCTTAGCCTCGCGAAATGAGAGTCGATCAGGGCCTGAATGGCCAGGATTTCTTTCTCACCTGATATGCACTACATTGCTTCGAAGAAGCAGGGTGCGTCTCTCCGCAATTGACACACTTGGCCACACACGATTTGGACTTATCGTGTGCGACCTTGGATCAATTTACACAGAATTCGGGTGACCCCGACTTTGCACGTCTACATGAGCGATTCGTATGGCCGAAGCGGTGACAGTAATAGCACCGCCGCGGCAGTGGCACGAATGCCTTCACGCGGTAGCGGTACCAACCGGCCCGCACCGACTCAAGAGCTTATCACTTTCGAACGTGACTAAGAGTGTAGGGGTGGGTCTTGAGGCCCCTCCCTGTTTTTTCATCACGCGTTCGACCTTGACCACCCAAATGGTCGGCCAGCTCTAAGGTGATGTCCTCAATATAGTAGTCAACGAGTTCCCTTGCATAAACTACTCCTTTCACAAAGTTCATGGTAGAGTGTGGCATAACACTCACCGGAGTGCCATGAAGTGTCCGAAGAGCACTTATCTTAGCCGCCTCGGCGGGATTCGCCACAAGGCTCCCGTTCCCGTCCGAGAAACGGGTCACCTTCGGCTCTCTACCGATTACACTAGCTAAAGCTCTCCTCTGATGGATCATGTTGCCATTGGCCAACATGCTGCCATCAGTGGAGCGAATAACGAAGCGCTTTAAGCCAGCGAGCTCGAAAACGCCAGGTAACCTCTGAATGAGGGGCCCGATGTCATCGAAGCTCCGCCCTGTGCACTCTTGGTCTTAGACTTAGTCAGGGGCTCCGCACACGATGGGGGAGAGGCGCCGGATGTGCCGATCTTAGCTTGGTCACCTACCAAAGTGGCAGCAGACCCATCCGTCCCCGCAGCCCCCGCGGATGGAGAGGAGCCCCGAGTCTTTTTATTCTTCTTTTTAGGAGAGGAGGGCGGGGAATAAGCCTGCTTCTCACCTACGCCGACAGAAGCCCACATGCCAGATGGACCGGCCTCAGCCAGGTCCCTCTCCGAAATGGAGAAGGTCCCGGTAGTCGTAGGGGCACCTGTCGGAGGAGATCCCTCCCCTCCTTGTACTGCCTCGGATCCCTCAGCCGTTTGAGGAGGACCTTGCATAGGGGCGGATTCGGTGCTTGCCGCTGAGCCCGGATTCCCCCCCATGGAAGGCCCTGGCGTCTGAGGCTGGGGTTCCTCAAGGACCATGTGTGTCACAGTAGGGGCCTCCAGTTGGCCATCCCCTCCCAAGACATCTCAGGTCCCGTTGGCTGTATTGTCACTAGTCTTGTGTGGGGAGGCACAGGCCTTGACCCCGGCAAGGTTCAATATTCTTGCCAGCAGGACTTTTAAGGGAAGCGACCGAAGGGGCCTGGCTTCTCTCTCCCCCCTAAGGGGGTTTGCCCTACCGAGCCGCTTACACGAGGGGCGGTCGGCAGTGGGCTGCCTGCTGGCTTTCTTGGCAGTCCCCTTGGAAAGAAAAGAAGGGACTGCCGCTTGAAAAAGGGAGGTGCCCGAAAGTACCTCCAGAGAAGGGGGTGAGGGGTTAGTCCCCTGCACCCGTAAGCGAAGAAGAGGAGTAAGCCTCCTCTCCGGTTAGAGAAATATGGAGGGTTCCCTGCGCAAGCACAGGAGGGGGGCCTCCATCTTTTCTGTGGAGCTGCACGAGGGCGGCTCCGTCGTTGTTATAGGGGAAATTAAGGGAAGATGTCTTTTTTCGCATCATTGGGCATGGTGACCATCTTTGTTTAACGGGACGCAATCGCTCACCACCTTTTGCAGTAGCCCGCACTGCAAGAGGTGCTTACAGGCCCAGGAGACTCAGGCGCCGCCATTTGGGACCACCCCTCCCGCCTGGTGGCCTGGCAGTCCTTCGGCATGGCGGCTCCACCTTGAACACAGCGTAAAAAGATAGATTTTGAAGACGAGAGGAAAAGGGATGCGAGGAAGGTATGGGTGGGGATGAAGCAGGTTGTTAAAAGCCAACCACCCCAGACCGGAGCTCAGGGGTTAGAGAACATTGTCCCCTCCCTCCTCAGCTCCGATCCGGGACGGTTGGCTGAGAAGAAGGTCAGCTTCTACCCTGTGAAATTAGAGGCTGACAAGAGAAAGTTGTGGGAGAGGTTGTATGAAAAGCGACGAGGTAGGATAGGAATACAGGCTATCTGAAGGAAGGAAGAGAGGCTAAGCTGGGGCCGGACGGGGCGCTGGATCCCGTCAGCACGGCGGCCAGGATGGCAAATCGCCGCGTCCCTTACGGGGATCCCCCGCGTCGAAGTCAGCTGACGGTGGAATGTACGCAGAAATGATAGTATACCTCCTCTTCAGGTGCAGCTGCACAGCCACTGCCTGAAAGGAGGTATCTAAAGAGAAAGGAAGAACGGAGACATCATGCCGGGTGTAAACCGCACATCCCCCAGTCATCCCGCGGTGGCGGGGTCGCGAGACCCTTATACCTCGGGAGGGCGGGCAGGGGGCACGCGCCTAGCATGGTCTCTTGCAAAAAAGATAGCTAACAGGAAACGGGACGAGACGAGCCTCCGCAGCTCCTCCCAGTTGGCCCGGAGTCCACGGAAATTCCATTGAAGGAATATGCCCTCCAAGCCTAGCTCGGAGGATAGGCGGGGGCCCTCCTCGAACACAAGACCCTCATGGGAATGGCCGTACGCTTCCCTGGGGCAGAACCCCGGGCGCTGTCGTCTTTGGGGACTTATTGGGGACGGTTGGGCTCACTATGCGAGTCCTTTCCTCCCTCCGCCTCGAAACCTTAGGCGGGCGTTGCGGCTTCGGGGGCGGAGGGCCCTCTTTTCGAGGAACCACCGTCTCCGAGCCACTCCCTCCACCACTACGCATGGGCGAAGGAGCCGAAGCTCCTTTGTTGCTGTCCTCCTTTCGGGGGACAGCTTTAGGAACCCCGGAAGATGGCATAGCGACCAAATTCAGGGGTGTTGCCTCCTGTGAGTCTAATGACTCGGTGGAGGCGCGTGGCCGTTTCGCCTTACGGGAAACGGTCACGCTGGGGGAAGAGGGGGGAGCCCTGGTTTTAGCCGGGGCTGGGTAGGAACCCTTTTTGCCGCCAGCTTTACCAGAGGAGCGCCCGGGTTGAGTAGAGTTCGCAGAAGGGCTCCGAATGGGCGCAGAAACAACCGTGCTCGTTGGACTGGATGGGCCACGAGCAGAGGGTGCCTTTCTAACTCTTGAGGCATATGACGTCCCAGGCAGAGCCGGGCGCGCCAGGACCAAGTCCTTAGCCTCGCGGAATGAGAGTCGATCATGGGCCTGAACGGCCAGGATTTCTTTCTCAAGGAGATATGCACCACATTGCTTCGAAGAAGCAGGGTGCGGCTCTCTGCAATTGACACACTTGGCCACACACGATTTGGACTTATCGTGTGCGACCTTGGAGCAATTTACACAGACTTCGGGTGACTCCGATTTTGAACGTCTACATGAACGATTCGTATGGCCGAAGCGGTGGCAGTAATAGCACCACCGCGGCAGTGGCACGAATGCCTTCACGCGGTAGCGGTACCAACCGGCCCGCACCGACTCAAGAGCTTATCACTTTCGAACGTGACTAAGAGTGTAGGGGTGGGTCTTGAGGCCCCTCCCTGTTTTTTCATCACGCGTTCGACCTTGACCACCCAAATGGTCGGCCAGCTCTAAGGTGATGTCCTCAATATAGTAGTCAACGAGTTCCCTTGCATAAACTACTCCTTTCACAAAGTTCATGGTAGAGTGTGGCATAACACTAACCGGAGTGCCATGAAGTGTCCGAAGAGCACTTATCTTAGCCGCCTCGGTGGGATCCAAACATTCGCCAGAAGGCTCCCGTCCGAGAAACGGGTCACCTTCGGCTCTCTACCGATTACACTAGCTAAAGCTCTCCTCTGATGGATCATGTTGCCATTGGCCAACATGCTGCCATCAGTGGAGCGAATAACGAGGAAGCGTTTGAAGCCAGCGGGCTCGAAAACGCCAGGTAACCTCTCTGAATGATAGGCCACGACGTTATCGAGGCTCCGCCCTGCTCACTTTTGGTCTTAGTCAGGGGCTCCGCACCCGGAGAAGCAGAGGGGCGGGATGTGCCGATCTTGGCTTGGTCGCTTACCGAAGCAGCAGACCCACCCGTCCCCGCAGCATCCGCGGATGGAGAGGAGCCCAGTCTTTTTTTCTGTTCTTTTTTCCTTTTAGGAGAGGAGGGCGAGGAATGAACCCGCTTCTTCCCTCTGCCGGCAGGAGCCCCCAGGCCAGATGGACCACCCTCAGCCTGGTCCTTCTTCGAGGATAAGTTCCTGGTAATCGCAGGGGCACTGATCTGAGGAGATCCATCCCCTCCTTGTACTGCCTTGGAAACATGGGCAGTTTGAGGAGGACCTTGCATAGGGGCAGATTCGGGTTCGGTGCTTGGCGCCGAGACCTGATTCTTTCCCATGGAAGGCCCTACCGTCTGAAGCTGGGTTGACTCAAGGACCATGTCTATCTCAGGGGGGCCTCCAGTTGGCCTTTTCTCCTCAGGACATCGCAGGTCCCGTTGGCAGTGTCCTTAGTCATGTCTGGAGAGTCACAGGCCTTGACCCCGGCAAGGTTTAGTATTCTTGCCAGCAGGTTTTTTGAGTGAAGCGACCGAATGGGCCTGGCTGCCCCCCCCTAAAGGGGTTTGCCCTACCAAGCCACTTCATGGGGAGCGGTCGGCTATGGGCTGCCAGCTGGCTTTCTTGGCAGTCCCCTTGGAAAGTAATGGGGAACCTGGCTGGGAACAAGGATGTGCCCTAAATCACATCCAGAGAAGGGGGTGAGGGGGAGTCCCATACACGGGTAGGCGAAGGAGAGTAGTAAGCCTCCTCTCGGGTTTTAGAAATTTGGAGAGGGTTTCCTGCGCAAGCACATGGAAGGGGAAGCTCCATTTTTTTCTGTGGAGCTGCCCGAGGCCGGCTCCGTCGATGAACAAGGGAAAATTGAGGGAAGATTGTTGATTTTTTTCATCATTGGGCATGGTGACCCTTTTTCTTAGGGGATGCAATAGCTCATCACCCCTTGCAGTAGCCCACTCTGCAAGTGGTGCGTACAGGCCTGGCAGAGCCAGGTGCCGCCATTCAGGACCACCCCTCCTGCCTGCTGGCCTGGCAGCTCCACCTTGGACACGGTGTAAAAAGAAATAGATGGTGAAGTGAGAAGGAAAGGTATGGGTCGGGATGAAGTAGGTTGTTAAAAAAAAAGACATCCCGAACCAGAGCTCAGGGGTTAGGGAATGTTGTCCCCTCCCCCCTCAGCCCCGATCCGGGATGGTTGGCTGAGAAGAAGGTCTGCATCTACCCTGTGAAATTAGAGGCTGAGCAGAGAAAGTTGTGGGAGAGGTTGTATGAAAAGCGAGGAAACCGGGGGGGAAACACAAGTGTTTTGAAGGAAGAAAAGGCTAACTGGGGTTGGACGGGGTGCTGAATCCCGTCAGCCCGGCGGCCAGGATTAGTTTTGGGAAAGTTCTTTCTTAAGAAAAACAAAAGTAAATTACATTTTATTGATTCAAAAAAACATGAAACCAATTTAGAATACCCTTTCAAAAGAACTGAGCCAATATGAATATGGAATGCAGTAGGATGAAGCCTTTCCTTTCTACTGCAGTGTACAGTCATTGACAAAAGTTCTGAGACAAATGTATTTTTATTCATTTTTAAAATTTGCCTGATACTCACAGATGATCTTCTGGAAGAGGCAAATTATGCCTGTGGTTCCAGAGTTTTGAAATCAGTTAAACTTCTCATAGGTGGACTGCCTGTCTGTCATGGGTACGAGCTCCACCTGCCGGTCCCCCAACGTGATGCCCAGTCATGGAGGTAACCTCCCTAGTAAATAATGTCAGCTTAAAATGAATCCGGACGGAGATTCGAACTGCCGACCCAACGATTGCCGGGAAAGCGCGCTAACCACAATAATAGCCGGGGGGCTAGGAAAATTATTCTGATATTTAAATTATTGCAGGTATATTAAAAAGTCAGTATTTCAAAAATACTAATAAATTTTTTTTAAAAAATGCATTCCTTGAATCCTTTTCAAATTCAGAAATGTTTCTTTAATAAGAAAAGCGTACAACCATTGTTGCTCTGCACCAAAGTGGCTTGAAATGCAAGGATATAGTTGATAAGGGTATTGCATCAAGGAGCACCATCTTTAAAAAGACACTGGTTACACTCCTGTTTCTGTAATGAAGTCTTCTGGATGCCCAAGAGCTATAAATGAATGCAAAGATCATTTCTTGGTAAGGTCCGAGCTCTTTTATCGGGTCGCTTCCATTGCCAAACTTGCTCATGATTGGAAAAAATTGGGTGTGACCACTTCAGCAAGTAGTGAGGTAGAGACTTTTCGACAAAGTTCTCAAATCGAGAAGTGCTGAGAATAAGACTCATGTAACCAAGAGGAACCTTACAGATAGGATTCACTTTTGTAGAATATTTAACGAATGGACTGTTGAAGACTGGGACAAAGTGATATTCTCTGATGAAGTTCCCTTCCACTTGTTTGGAGCTTCTGGAAGATTCCTTGTCAGGAGAAAAGGGGAGCACTTTGACTAGACCTTTGTCATGCCCAGGGTGAAGCATCCAGACACGCTCCATGTCTGGTGCTGCTTTTCATCTAAGGGACCTGAAGAACTAACTATTTGGGCCAAGATCACTGCCATGAAATCAAAATGGTACCAAAATGTGCTTCATCAGCACCTTTCCCAACAGTTCAGGACCAATTTGGGAAGGATAAATATTTTTCAACATGATGGCACACATTTTCACAAAGCAAAAGTAATAACAAAGTTTTGGGCTGAAATAACATCAAACATTTGGGACCTTAGCACGAGAATTCGTCAGATTTTGACCCAATAGAGAATTTGAGGTTGATCAACAAAAGCCATCTAATTGTGAGCAGTTTGGGGTATTTATTGAACAAAAATGGAGCAATGTCTGTCAAGTTATCATCACAAATTCAGTCTTCATCATGCCAAAATGAATTGAAGCAGTCCTGAAGAACAAGGAAGAGCATTGTAAATATCTACTGCGCACATCAATTGACTGTATTTATTAATAAACTGAGTTTGGGCAATAATTTTTTGTATTTTTCACCTTCAAGTTATGATACAAACCTACTAAAACAAAATGCAATGCTTTATTTGTGCTATTAATATTATATAAAAAAATATAGTCTCAAAACTTTTGACCATGGCTGTATGAGTAACAAACACCCTTTGCAAGTCTTCAAGTTCCTGCCTGCCCCAAGTCATATCAAGCCACTGGGGCCCTGTAGTTTTACATTCCCTAACCTCACCACTATTACAATTTTCTTTTTCTGCATTAAATATTAAATCCTCTTTGAGGATGCTTTATCACTTCAAACAGACCTCCAAGTTTCTCCTTGTTAACAGTGTGTAAAGACATTCGACATTAAAGACTTGCCAATGGTTGGAATAGAGCAAATATTGCAGCTGTTCTATTGGCCTCCTGGCATGTTTTATTTATAATGCTGTTAATTTGGTCACCAGTCTCTTCTCTGCACTGCAATTGTGAGCTCATGAAGCGAAGAGGACTTTTTAGCTCTCATCAGAGCTCAATCTGGAATGATTCAAATCACCAGAACTGAAAAGAAACAATTTTTTTTTAATTATTTTAGTAGTGGTCTATATATTTATATATGAAAAACAAAAAAAGGTAGTCAATAAAAGAAAATGTAGAAGTGAAAGAGCTAGAAAGAAGCATGTCTAACAATCACCATTCTGGTTTAAAGCAAAATTCTTTCAGTGGTTGGCCTTATTAAGATAGTTATGAGTTTGATGCAAATCTATTATCTTGGGCAAATAAATCCTCAGGTCTGTTTTGTATTTATATATGAAAAACAAAAAAAGGTAGTCAATAAAAGAAAATGTAGAAGTGAAAGAGCTAGAAAGAAGCATGTCTAACAATCACCATTCTGGTTTAAAGCAAAATTCTTTCAGTGGTTGGCCTTATTAAGATAGTTATGAGTTTGATGCAAATCTATTATCTTGGGCAAATAAATCCTCAGGTCTGTTTTGTATTTATATATGAAAAACAAAAAAAGGTAGTCAATAAAAGAAAATGTAGAAGTGAAAGAGCTAGAAAGAAGCATGTCTAACAATCACCATTCTGGTTTAAAGCAAAATTCTTTCAGTGGTTGGCCTTATTAAGATAGTTATGAGTTTGATGCAAATCTATTATCTTGGGCAAATAAATCCTCAGGTCTGTTTTGTGGAAATTCTGCCACAACAAATTGAACCTGTGGTTTAACCAGGTCATCAGAGCTCAATCACCTTCTAGAATGAAATTGCCTGACATTTAGAGGGAGCCAGCCCTCTTTTTTAAATATTTACTCCATAGTTTGTTTGTTTTTTTATAAATCTCTCTTGTGGATGTTATTATTTTGTTGTTGCTGTCTTGTTTTTTTCCCTTTTCATATTGTATAAAAGAAATGTCTTGGGTCAAACTTTGACAGTATATGGGTGAGATAAAGTGTGATCATCAACAGCCCCTCAGCAAATGACCTAAACTCAACTAGGAGAGAGAAATCAGTCATTTACTGAAGCGCAGACCACAGCGCCCACTACCAGCACCAGTGAGGCAGTTTCTCATATGGCAGAGGGCCAAAAAATGATAGTTGGATGGGAAAGTGATAACCATCATGAAGGTAATCAACGACCACACACAAAATCAGGATGTGCATACAGAGAGAAAACAGGCAGTTCTTGGCCTCCTCTTTTTTTAATGCGCCTATCTGGGGACTGCCTACAAGGGCAGAAGTTACTGTAATTAAAAATTTCAGCCTAGTGTTAGGCTACTTTAAAACTAACAAAACCAAACTAAGCAAAGAAGAAAAAGGAAAAAACAAAACAAACCCAAACAAGAAGGAAGGATCCTCCGCTGTTGGGGGGACCCCAGAGGAGGAACATGCAACCAATACCAAAGAGAGTCAAATGAAGTGGAGGCCAGAATCCTCCAAAAAGTCAGATAGTCCACAAGTCTATGTGCACAAATCCATCCCGAGTACAAGGAAAATGTGGTAGCGACCCCGCTAATCAGGGTACAAGGACAGGTAACGTGTGCCAAGATTACCCAGAGATCAGCTGCGGATACAGTGAAAGCTGTTGGCGACTGAGGGAGGCGCAGTGATCGCGTGTACAGGCGAGGGAGGCGCAGTGCTCGCGCGTACAGGCAAGGGAGGCGCAGTGCTCGCGCGTACAGGCGAGGGAGGCGCAGTGCTCACGCGTACAGGCGAGTGATGCACTGCACGCGGCGCAGAGCGAGTGGCATCTCCCCAGCATCGACCAACAGGCTCTCAATGGGGAAAGTGCGGAAGGCACCGGTCGCAAGGCGAAGGCCGGTGTAGTGGATCGAATCCACCTTCCGCAATAAACGCTCGGCTGTGGATGCATAAAACTGGCATCCCTAGTCGAGCTTCAATCGAATAAAGGATCGATAAAAAAGTAGGGCACTAGCCCTATCAGCGCCCCAATGGCTGAACGGCACGGAACGGAGAATATCCATGGCACGGGTACAAGAGACCCTAAGGCTGCGAATATGAGCCTCCCAGGTGAAGCGTACGTCCAATACAAGACCTGGGAAACGGTGCGACTCAACCACATCCAGGCGCACCCCATTAAGAAACAAATCTGGGTCGGGGTGGAGCCGTTGATGGCGGCAGAAATGCACCCCCTTAGTCTTGGCCAAAGAAAACCGAAACCTGTGCGCTTCGGCATAGCGAGAGACGCGGTTCAATGCCTGTTGGAGTCTACGCTCCAGAGTTGGCATCTGGGCCGTGCCAAAAGAGATCGAAAGGTCGTTCACGAAGAGCGCAGCGAGAACATTCCGGCAGCACCGAGGTGATGCCGTTGATGCTCAGGGCAGAGTGTGACACTGAGGACACTTCTCTGCGGAACACCCTCTTCCTGCTCCTTTGGACCGGAGAGCTCCCCAAACCCGTACGCAGAATCGACGATCTCGCAAAAATTCAGATATAAAGACTGGGAGGCGTCCCCTCGCCCCCATCGTGTGGAGAGTCTCCATGATACCGTATCGCCATGCGGTATCATAGGCCTTCTCCAGATCGAAAAACACCGTGGCGTAGTGCTGTCTACGAAGGAAAGCTTCGCAGACGGCATTTTCCAGTCGGAGCAGAGCATCCGACGTGGAGTGGAACTTGCGGAAGCCGCACTGTGCAGAAGACAGATGGCCTCCGCTGTCCAGGAAAAAGGCTAGTCTAACATTTACCAATTTCTCCATCAACTTGTACACGCAAGAGGCTAGAGATTGGGCGGAAACCGGTCGGAGTAGAGTGATCTCTCCCGGCTTGCGAAAATCGAGCACAGTAGCGAATCGCCAGGAATCTGGAAGAAGACCCTCCACCCAGATCCTGTTGAACAAATCTAACAGAAAGGCCATGCCTCGCTCACAGAGGTGTCGAAGCATGGCGTATGGGACATCGTCCGGACCATGGGCGGTGTCCGCGCACGAAGCGGTCGTTGAAGGGTTCTCAGCCTCTGGAGGTAAAGTCCAGCCGGCGGCCTTCCGCGACATCACGACGTGCATTGAATACTGGCGGAGCAGCATCCCGGCTAGAGAATGCGGAAAAAGCGGTCGCGAAGGATTCCGCCACGGACGCGGGGTCCGAGATTGCAGTCCCATTCTCCTTGAGAACGGCAGGGAGGTCCTGCGAGAAATTGCCCCGAATCCTTTTGACTCGCCTCCACACCTCTGCTAAAGGGGTCTTCCCGTTAAGTGAAGACACGTATACCCGCCAAGAAGTGCGGCGGGCGTGCTTCGAAATATACCGGAACCTAGCCCTAGCCCATCGAAATTCAGCGACAGTGAAACCGTTCGGGAGGCGCTTATAGCGCATGTAGGCATAAGGCTTCTGTTTGCGGGCCGTCTCGCACTCAGCCGACCACCATGGGAGTGGTCGGCGTGCAAATCGGCCAGACGTTCTAGGAATAGTAGTCAGGCTCGCGGCGATGAGGTTACTGGAGAAGAACTCAACGGCCTCATCTACTGAGATAGAGAATTCAGTCATTTCCTGAAATGCAGGCCACCGCGCCCGCGCCAAGCACCACCGAAGTGGGCTCTCAGGCGGCAGTTGCCCTGAAAATGATATTTGAATGGGAAAGTGATCACTACCATGAAGGTCATCGACCACCCCCCAATCAAAATCAGGCTGTGCATCCGAAAAGCACAAAGATAGGTCAAGGCAAGAAAATGAAGCGGTTCTCGGACAGTGATGCGTAAACTCATACACGTTTAGGACACCCATCTCAAGCTCTTCGATCAGATCGGCAAGGACTTGTCCCCTGGTATTAATGGAGTAATCTCCCCAGAGAGGATGCCTGCCGTTCAGATCTCCAAGCAAGAGAAAAGGCCTCGGCAACCGTGCCACGACGCAGCGGAAGTCCCCCGCGTCGAAGTCAGATGACGGTGGAATGTACGCAGAAATGATAGTATACCTCCTATCCAGGTGCAGCTGCACAGCCACTGCCTGAAAGGAGGTATCTAAAGAGAAAGGAAGAATGGAGATATCATGCCGGGTGTAAACCGCGCATCCCCCAGCCCGGCCATCCCGCGGTGGTGGGGCCGCGAGACCCTTATACCCCGGGAGGGCGGGCAGGGGGCACGCGCCTAGCATGGTCTCCTGCAAAAAGATAGCTAACGGGCAACGGGACGAGCGAGCCTCCGCAGCTCCTCCCAGTTGGCCCGGAGTCCACGGCAATTCCATTGAAGGAATATGTCCTCCAGGCCTAGATCAGAGGAGACGCGGGGGCCCTTCTCGAACAGAAGACCCTCACGGGAATGGCCGTACGCTTCCCGGGGGCAGAACCCCAGCGCTGTTGGCCGGACAAAGCGCTGTCGCCTTCGAGGACTTATTGGGGGAGGTTGGACTCGCCATGCGAGTTTTTTCCTCCCTCTGCCTCGAAACCTTAGGCGGGCGTTGCGGCTTCGGAGGCGCGGGGCCCTCTTTTCGAGGAACCACCTTCTCCGAGCCACTCCCTCCACCATTAGGCGTGGGCGAAGGAGCCGAAGCTCCTTTGTTGCTGTCCTCCTTTCGGGGGACAGCTTTAGGAACCCTGCAAGATTGCCTAGCGACCAACTTCAGGGGTGTTGCCTCCTGTAAGTCTAACGACTCGGTGGAGGCGCGTGGCCGTTTCGCCTTACGGGAAACGGTCACGCTGGGGAAAGAGGGGGGAGCCCTGGTTTTAGCCGGGGCTGGTTAGGAACCCTTTTTGCCGCCAGCTTTACCAGGGAAGCGCCCGGGTTGGGTAGAGCCCGCAGAAGGGCTCCAAATGGGCGCGGAAACAACGTGCTCTTTGGCCTGGATAGGCCACGAGCAGAGGGTGCCTTTCTAGCTATTGAGGCATATGACATCCCAGGCAGAGCCGGGCGCGCCAGAACCAAGTCCTTAGCCTCGCGGAATGAGAGTCAATCCTGGGCCTGAACGGCCAGGATTTCTTTCTCAATGAGATATGCACCACATTACTTCGAAAAAGCAGGGTGCAGCTCTCTGCAATTGACACACTTGGCCACACACGATTTGGACTTATCGTGTGCGACCTTGGAGCAATTTACACAGACTTCGGGTGACCCCGACTTTGCACGTCCACATGAGCGATTCGTATGGCCGAAGCGGTGACAGTACTAGCACCGCCACGGCAGTGTCACGAATGCCTTCACGCGTTAGCGGTACCAACCGGCACGCACCGACTTTAAAATGGGGGCAGAAATGAGCTTACTCTTGAGCTGATTAAAATGGGAAATAGCGACATCATTCCAACGTAAACGATCGGGGGAATTATTTTTTTGAAGGGGGCTGAGGGGGGGCCGAAATTGCAGCGAAACTCGGAACAAATCGCTGATAGTGAGAAGCTGATTCTAGGAACGATCTTAATTGCTTCTTTGTAATCAGGAGGGGCATGTCGGCGATTGCCTTAATCTTGTTCTCTTGGGGACCTAACTTGCTTTGCCCTATTTTGAAACCCAAATATTTTTTGGTTTCGTGGGCAAAATGGCATTTGCGGGGGCCAATGGTGAGGCCATTTTCACGCAGTCGCTCGAAAAGAGCTAATAGGGTGGTTAAATGGTGACTCCATTCAAATAGTTCTTGTAGCTGACTCTTTTGATGTGGTGTCAGCTGTGCGTCAATATCCAGGTCAGAGGGTTCCAAAGACTCGCCTGGTAGGGAAGGAGGAGGGTAATCGGCATCAGGTTGGGTGCACACTATCTGTATTACATTAAGGGAATACGCGGGGTAATCTTCTTCAAGCGCCGATGTTTCGTCCAGTTCTACGAAGGTATCTCCATGGGTGCATTGGGGGTTCTTTTTTTCTTGGGGTCCACGGACAGTCTCCGTGTCCTTGTCTTGGGCCTTATCGCCTAAGGGTGTTAGTAATTCACACTCCTTTTGTGCCGTCCTAAAGTTCTGGTTGGGGGTCTCCGAGAAATCGGACGGTATCGGGGTTCTG
This sequence comes from Ceratothoa steindachneri, assembly GCA_963969495.1. NCBI lineage: Eukaryota > Metazoa > Arthropoda > Malacostraca > Isopoda > Cymothoidae > Ceratothoa > Ceratothoa steindachneri. Next base: position 1,439,660 of record OZ018322.1, read on the forward strand.
ATGGGGACGGGCTCCTGGGCTTCTTTCTTAGCTCGGCCTTGAGGAAGGGCGGCCTGAGACACAGGGTCGGAACTTACTTGGGGGCTCTGTCCTATAAGTACGGAACAGAATTGTATGGGTGCTGAAATGACTTCAGCCCAGCCATCATAATATTGACACTGCAGGTAACATCTAACGACGGGGAATTGGTTCGCCCACCCAAGGTAGTCATGTACCACCGCAAATTTTTCATGGTTAGGGTCCACTGGGGGGAGGAGTTCGTCGGACACGATGAAACACGTACATCTTGTGTCCCTGACGAGAGTCGATACTCGGCAGCCGTTCACGCTGCCCTCCTCAAATTTCAAAGTTCCCGATGAACTTTTATCAAAAATAAAATTTACCTGGTGGCCTGATGGAGGGGGAGAAATTTCTGCTTGGGTCTGCACCTCCGGGGGAGCCGGGGTTGCATTAATCTGGTGAACTTGGTGGGCTGGTCCGCTTTTAAGCCTAGAATTTTGGGGGCAATTCCAGCTCATGTGGTTTTCTACACCACAGGTGAAGCATATGATTGGTCGCTTCGGGAAGAGAGATGGAGGAGAAATCTTAATGGGAGGTTTGGAGTCCCGTTGTTGGTTTTGGGGTTTTACGGGGCTCGAAAACTTCGTCGGCTTTCCTGTGAAGGGGCACGAATCCTTCCTTCTTTCCTTGTAGGGGGATTGGTGAGAAGTTCGATTCTCCTTTGGGTATAAATTATGGCTTGCGGCATAGACATCCGCTTCTTCGGTACATTCTTTAAAGGTCTGGCACCGACGATCCTTGACGAACGCGCGGATCTCCGTCGGGAGAGACGCCAAAATTTGATCTCGCAACACGAAGTCTGTTAAGGACTCGTAGTTCGGATCAACCTTTGAGGATTCTAACCAAAATTTAAAATTCCTCTGAAGAATGTATCCGAATTGACGGAACGTCTGTCCGGGTTTAATACGACCTCCTCGAAATTCTTGGCAGTAGAAATCGAGTCATATTATGAGCGGTCAATAACTCAGCTTTTAAGGTGCTGTAGTTAATTGTACACTCAGATGGTAAAGATATAAAAATTTCGCGCAATTTACAATTTAACAGGGAAGGTAATCTGACTACACCTTCAGCCTCCAGATCCATGTTATTGATTTTGAGGATCTTTTCGAAGTGGGCTAAAAATGCTCCGAAATCCTCTCCATCCTTGAAATTGGGGAGCTTTAGTGAGAGATTGGGGGGGGGCTTTGGAACGGGAACTGGCGGACTGTATCTCTGCTTCAACATGAGCTAATTCTATCTGATGGTGAAGCTCAGCTTGTCTTCTCTGTTCCTCTCTTTCTTCTTGTTGAAATTCTCTTTCTCTTTCTTCTCGTTGGATTTCTCTTTCTCGTTCTTCTCTTTGGATTTCTCTTTCTCGTTCTTCTCTTTGGATTTCTCTTTCTCTTTCTGTTCTTTGCTCCTCTTGAACGTACTCAATTTGTTCTTTCCGGAGAGTCCTAAGGATTCTCCTTGCGCTTTAAAGATTTTGAACTGAGTCATCTTTGCACTTGGGGCGCACTAGTAAACCAACTAAAATTCCTTGCAACAAGAATTATGCCTTCTAGAGAAATTAACCTACCTAAATATGGGCACTGACCTATTCGTACTTGGTTTCTCGATCTAAATAACCACGGACTAAAATCACAAAAAAAAAACACAAACAAATTATTATAACAGTTCCTTGAGCTACTCCAGCTTCTTAAGTTTCAAAAAAGGGGATAGCAATCGTTAAAACAAAAGGGAACTACTATATTCTATTATTATAACGAATAACACTATGCTTTACTCGACTGAGACCAGTGTTTGCAAAGATATAGCATTAAACCTTACACACCTGATACCAAATTTAAATAGTATATATATATATATGTCGTAGAATGGACTCTCGACGATATACCATATATAACTATTCGTCGAGGGAACTTCTTTAATTATCTTTAGAGTGCGTGGATGTCTGGCGGGCCGATATTATGTATCTTCGATATGCTTAAGAAGTGGAACTGAGCTCAAGGATAATAATATTGCTATCATTAATAAAATAGTTTTATTAATAATAACTATCAACAATACACAAAACGGAAAATATTGAAATAAACAGAGAATGGAAAGGGTCGTGGGGGCTCGGGCTAATCCGAGGATTAAAAGATTTAAAAAGGTAAAACAAATATAAAGTTAAAGAGATGGGATGGTTGGCTAAACCATTTAAAGCACAGGATAGAATTGACAAAAGGGTTAAATACTCAAAGGTAACGTTCGGCTTACGTAACTTTATACGAGTGGTGCAGTGGAAGGCGACGTGAAGGAATTTTCGGTCTGCTGGCGAATTCCAGCCGAAGGGGGAAAATAAAATGATCCTGACGTGGCGTCTTGGGAATGAGAACCGTTTCTCGACGAATGGCTTGAAGAACAATGGCTGTTCTACGTTGTTCTCTTCTGAACAACAGGACGGGAGAGAACCGTCTCTTGTCTACGGGCTCAAGAACAATGGCTGTTCTAATGTTGTTCTCTTCTGAACAACAAGGGGGAAGGGTGAGAACCGCTTCTTGGCGAACGGGCTCAAACGCACAATGGCTGTTCTACGATGTTCTCTTCTGAACAACAGGGGAAGGGTGAGAACCGTTTCTTGTCAACGGGCTCGAACGAACAATGGCTGTTCTAACGTTGTTCTCTTTCTGAACAAGGGGGAAGCCTTGTGGACTCGGCGTCACGAAGGCTCGAACCTTGGCACTCAAGGGATATTGTCCTCCTTCTGGACAAGTGATGGTGAATCTCGAGGTCGAGGTTCCTTGGCACACAAAGTGAGAGAGGGTCGTGGTGATGTTTCGCGACGAAAATCTGGATCTCCAATCTGCTCTTTGTGGTAAAGTTTCCATCTAAATAGTCGAGACACTCCCTTGGCGTGGGGGACAATGGAGTGGGAGCTTCAAGGGAATGCACAGCCGAGCCTGGGAACAATGCCTTATCTGCCCATAAGCCTAACTCAATCTGGCGAGGTCGGCGTAGGGGGCGAATGGGGGAAGATAAACCTCCTTGTTTAAACATTGACTCAGGTGGCTGCGATAAGGCGCCAGGCTTCAAAGCGAAGATGCACGTGGGAGCATCGTGGTTTTAAATAACATGTGATAGGGGTTGAAATTAATGCGGCTTCAACCCATTCTATCACACACAGGCTATCTGAATGGAGGAAGAATGTCTAATCTAGAGCCGGACGGAGCGCTGGATCCCGTCAGCATGGCAAATCGCTGCGCTCCAAACGGGGACGAGAAGCCGTAGGTCCATGGGAACAGTTGGGGGACAATGGCAGGCAACTTTAAGTTCCCCTCGTCCGTCTTCCATTTTCTCTGCCCTGATTCCTGCCATGTAGTCGGTGTGAGGAAGAGCGAAACACTGATCCAGACGCACAGTTTTCGCGGTCTCTTTGGCATGCTCATTCCCGAATTTATCAGAGTAGTTCGCGAGTTCCCTCGCATAAACTACACCTTTCACGAAGTTTGCGGTACAGTGCGGTGTCGTACTCACCAGCGAGCCATCAAGTGTCCTAAGGGCACTAATAATGCCCTTTCACCGCATTCTCCAGAAGGCTCCCGTCCGAGAAACGGTCACCTTAGGCTCACTACCACTCAATCCAGCTAAAGCTCTCTTGATGGCTCATGTGGCCTTTGACCAACCTGCTGCCATCAGTGGAGCAAGTAACTAAAACGCCAGGTAAACTATAAATGGGGTCTCGACGTAATTGATGCGCGTTTAATGCACTTGCAACCTTTGTCTTAGGTCAGGCCTCCCCGCTCGGAGGTGCCTTAAGGGTGGAGAATGACGGTCTTGGTCTGGTCGCTTGCCAAAATGTCAGCAGACCCATGCCTCTCTGGAACCCCCGTGGAGGGAGAGGAATTCCTTGTCCTCTTTAAATTCTCTCTGCTTTTCTTCTTTGGAAAGAGGAGGGCGGGTGGTAAACCCGTTTTTCTCCTCCAAGGATGGACGTACCAGGCTCACTCAAATCTTTCTCAGACATGAAGATATTCGCTTTCAAATAAGAACATAAGAAAAGAAGGAGACTGCAAAAGACCATTCATGGCCTACACTTGGCAGCTCCTGTTCCAGTCAACACACAAAAGATTCCTTACCAGAGAAAAGTCATCAACATTGTCACCTTTTACAGGGGTTCGTCAGATCTAATCTACAATATATATAAAATGCATCCAGAGGATTATGTCCATTCATGCAACTGCAAAATATAATCTTCCCACTCCTTAGAAAAATATATACATATGTACATAAAAAAAAGTCAGTCCCATCTAGAAGCTTCATCCATATATTTATCAAATCTATTCTTAAAACTACCCAGAGAGGAGGCTTCTATCACATGTCTAGTGAGCCTATTCCATTCATCTACCACACGATTTGTAAACCAATTCCTCCCAATCTCCTTCCTAAACCAATACTTATCAAGCTTAAACCCATTGTTACATGTCCTGTCATGTTCACTAAGTATAAGAACTTTACCCAGATCCCCTTTATTATATCCTTTTACCCATTTGAAGACTTCAACAATTCCCCTCTGACTCTTCTCCTTTCCAATGTATGTAGATTTAGTTTTCTGAGCCTTTCACCATAAGGTAAGTTCCTTAGCCCACCAATCATCTTTGTCATCCTTCTCTACACAGACTCAAGCAAATTAATATCCTTCCTATAATATCGTGACCAAAATTGTACTGCATGGTCTAGATGAGGCCTAACTAGTGCCAGATACAGTTTTAGAATGACTTCAGCACTCATTGCTTACACTCCTCCTAATGAATCCCAATATCCTATTAGCTTTATTCTTAAAATTTAGGCATTGCTTTCTAGGATGAAGGTCTGAACTTACCAAAATACCCAAGTCCCTCTCACAATCGGTCCTCCCTAAAATTCGCCCATTTAATTTATAACTATTCAATGGATTATTTCTACCTATGCTAAGTACACTACATTTGTCTATGTTAAACTTCATTTGCCATTTCTCGGCCCAATTGAACAGAATGGTCAATTCCTCCTGTATTACAACAGCATCAGAATCAGGCCTAATGGCCCTACCTAGCTTAGTATCATCAGCAAATTTACTCAGGTCACTACTTATACCTATGTCAAGATCATTAATATAAATTAAGAATAGCAAGGGACCCAAAAAGATCCTTGCGGAACTCCACTGCTAACACCCCCCCACTCAGATTTAACTCCATCTATATTAACTCTTTGCGGTCTGTCACCAAGCTATGACTGAATCCACCTAAATATACTGCCATCGATCCTGTGTGCTTTAACTTTGCTCAGAAGCCATAAGTGTGGCACTCAATAAAAAGCCTTACTAAAGTCCAGGTATAAAATATCATAGTTTTCATCATTATCTGCTGCTTCATACACATAACTATAAAAAGACAGCAAATTAGTCAGACAGGATTTACCCTTACTAAAGCCATGCTGTGATTCTTTTATCAACTTATGCTTATCCAAGTGATCTCTAATATTCCTTGCTATAATATATTCCATCATTTTCCCTACCACTGATGTCAAACTTACTGGTCTGTAATTAGACATATTTGTTTTATCCCCTTTCTTAAATATAGGTATCACATTGGCTTTCTTCCATGCCACTGGCACAATGCCACTCTCCAATGATTTTCTAAAGATGCATGCTAGGGGCTCACTTAACACATCCTTACATTCTTTCAAAATTCTAGGAAAGACCTCATCAGGACCGGGTGCTTTACTACTTTTTATTTTATCAATTTTCTTTGTCACTATCTCCTTTGTGATTAAGATATCCTTTAATTTCTCTTCATCATTACCCCGAAAGATCATTGACACCTCGGGTATATTTAGACTATCCTCCTGTGTAAATACTGAGAGAAAAAAGTCATTTAGCATTCCAGCCATTGAGTCCCTATCACTCACTAATTCTCTATTGGAATCTATAAGTGGGCCTATTTTATCTATAACCTTAGTTTTGTATAATTGATAAAAACTTTTAGGATCTTCCTTTGCCCTATTTGCCACTTTAATTTCATAATTTCTCCTTGCTACTCTAATTAACTTTTTAACATCTCTTGCTAGTTCATTATATCCCTGCCTTAAGTGATCCTCTCCATTTTTTATTTTCCTATAAATGCCCTTTTTAATGCCAATATAATGCTTAATTTTATCTGTCATCCATTTTGGGTCATTATTTTTAGTCCTAATCTCCTTATATGGAATGTTAATCATCTGACCTGTAATTAATTGCTCAATTATTCTTTCATACTCCTCTTCAATTGTAATCTCTTCCTCCTGGTGATTATTGTCTCCACTAACTGATATCATTGAATCTATTCCAGATTTGATTTCATTGCCTGGTTTCTGTACAACTGCCTCCAGGTAAGTCCTTAGCCCATTATAATTTGCTCTTCTAAAGTCAGGAATTTTAACATTGTTCATGCTACTATCAATACCATTCCATTTCATCTTGAATCTAATTTCACAATGGTCACTATTACCCAAATTTCCTCCAATCTCAGTATCCTGAATAACTTCTTCCCTATTTGTCAGAACTAAATCCAGTATATTATTACCTCTAGTGGGTTTGTTAATAATCTGCCTCAGAAAATTATCTTGGACAACATTGAAAAATTCCTCAGCCTCCTGATCACCCACAAGAGCTTCCCAGTCTATATTTCTGTAATTAAAATCGCCCATTATACACACATGCTTACTTCTACATGCCTGTTCTATCTCCTGCCACAGAAGATTTGAAGCTTCCTTACTAAGATTTGGTGGTCTGTATAATAATCCTATGACAAGCTTGTTTTTACCTTCCTTTACATTAAGCCATAATGACTCTGTGTTATCATCTAATTTAATTGTACTGTTTACACAACACTGGAGATTATCTTTAATATAAATAATAACCCCTCCTCCTCTCTTCCTATTCCTATCTGTATGGAACATGTTAAAGCCCTCAATCTCAACCTCAGGTTTAAAGTGATTACCTGCCAAATCAAGCCATGACTCTGTTATCACAATTATATCAAAATTCTCTTCACTCGCTAACTCTCTTAAGAGATCTATCTTATTCCTTATACTCCGACTATTTGTGTAGTATATTTTAAAGTTTTTTTTATTATTCCCATTGTCGTAGAATGACTCCCGACGATATACCATATATCACTATTCATTGAGGGAACTTCCTTAATTATCTTTAGAGTGCATTTTTACTGTCTGGCGGCCGATATTATGTATCTTCAAAATGCTTAAGAAGTGGAACTGAGCTCAAGGATAATAATATTGCTATCATTAATAAAATAGAGTTTTATTAATAATAACTATAAACAAAACACAAAAACGGAAAATATTGACAAACAGAATGGAAAGGGTCGTGGAGACTCGGGCTAATCCAAGGATTTAAGGGATCAAAAAAGGTAAAACAAATATGGAGTTAAAGAGATGGGATGGTTCGATAAACCATTTAAAGCACAGGATAGAATTGACAAATAAGGGATCAATACTCAAAAGGTGACGCTTGGCTTACGTAACTTCATTAGGGTGCAGTGGAAGGTACTTGAAGGAATATTCGGTCCGCTGGCGAGTTCCAGCCGAAGGGGGGGGATAAAAGGATCCTGACGTGGCGTCTTGGAAAGGAGAACCGTTACTCGACGAACGGCTTGACGAACAATGGCTGTTCTAGGTTGTTCTCTTCTGAACAAAGGGGGGGATGAGAACCATCTCTTGTCTACGGGCTCAAGAACAATGGCTGTTCTAATGTTGTTCTCCTTTGAACAACAGGGGGGGTGAGAACCGTTTCTTGGCGAAGGGCTCAAAACGAACAATGGCTGTTCTAATGTTGTTCTCCTTGAACAACAGGGGGGGGATGAGAACCGTTTCTTGGCGAAGGGCTCAAAACGAACAATGGCTGTTCTAATGCTGTTCTCCTTGAACAACAGGGGGGGGATGAGAACCGTTTCTTGGCGAAGGGCTCAAAACGAACAATGGCTGTTCTAATGCTGTTCTCCTTGAACAACAGGGGGGGGGGGGATGAGAACCGTTTCTTGGCGAAGGGCTCAAAACGAACAATGGCTGTTCTAATGCTGTTCTTCTTGAACAACAGGGGGGGGGGATGAGAACCGTTTCTTGGCGAAGGGCTCAAAACGAACAATGGCTGTTCTAATGCTGTTCTCCTTGAACAACAGGGGGGGGGATGCCTTGGGGACTTGGCGTCACTAAAGGCTCGAACCTTTGGCACTCAAGAAATATTGTCCTCCTTCTGGACAAGTGATGGTGAATCTCGAGGTCGAGGTCCCTTGGCGCACAAAGGGAGAGAGGGTCGTGGTGATGTTTCGCGACGAAAATCTGGATCTCCAATCTGATCTTAGTGGTAAAGTTTCCATATAAATAGCCAGGACATCTCCTTGGCGTGGGGGAGAGTGGGGTGGAAGCTTCGAGGGAACGCACAGCCGAGCCGGGGAACAATGCCTTATCTGCCCATAAGCCTAACTCGATCTGGCGAGGTCGGCGTATGGGGGCGAACGGGGGGGACGATAACCTCCTTGTTTAAACATTGGCGTCCGGTAGCTGTTGATAAGACTCCAAGCCTCGAATCGAAGATGCACGTGGGTAGCCTCATGGTTTTAAATAAAATGTGATAGAAGTTGAAATGAATGCAGCTCTGAACTCGTTCTATCACACCCATCTTCATTGCATCATGCTTTTTTATTCCTAGTTATCTGCTCATTCACTTGTGCATTAGTCCCCCTATAACGCATCAGTATGCCCTCTCCCTTAGCTATTCCTCTATCTCTGCATCCCTTCCATTTCCTACACCTGCCCTCTATTCCTGTTATTCCCTTACCTCTAACAGCTTCTAGTTTCCCACCCGTAAGGACATAATCACACTATCCAGCTCTCCCCATAGAACCTCAACACCTGCCCGACTAAGATGGAGCCCATCCATCGCATACAACCTCCTATTCCCGTAAAACCCACCCCAGACATCTACATCACACAGTCCTTTCACAAATTCATTCAAACCAATTGCACGCGACAACCATTCTACCCCCACATCCAATCTCGGAAGCACACCAGAAACAACACCTTTTACCCTGCTTTTACTCATCCTTTCAACTAACATTTTATACTGCTCACGTAACTCACATGTACCCACCTTCTTTACATCATTCACTCCCACATGCATAATCACAACTGCACCCCTTTTACACCCAGAAACCAGCCTATCATACCTCTCACAAACATCACTTACACCAGCACCCGGCAGACAAACTCTCATTCCCTTCCACTTGCTATCACTCAACTTCCTATCTAAATACCTAATCTGAGAGTCACCCATCATTAGCACCTCAGTCATTCTCCTATTCTGTTTTGGCCTAACATTACCCTCCCTCCTGCTCTCAGTCACACTACCACCCATCCTGCTTTCATCCACAATCACACCAGGCAAATCACTTTCACACTCTTCCTCTCTCAGGACATTGAATCTGTTAGTCAACCTAACAGGTTCTATGTCCTTCCTTTTCAAACACCTAATCTGTCCTAACTTATCTATCCTATCCATTTTCACCCACCATTCATCATCACTCACAACTTCCACACTGTTCCCAGTCCTAGCCCTATCTTCCACCCTCTTAGCACTAATCTCACCCTTCAATCGCACACTTGCATCTCTTCTCACCTCAAACACCAAATCATTCAACCTCTTACATTCCCCACTCAACCTCCTAACCTCCCCTTCCAGAAAACACACACGGCATTCAGTTACATTCACTCTCCTTTCAACTCCACATGCATCACACACCACATACACACTACTTTCAAACGGCATGCTCTTACCATCTATACAAACAGCCATACTCTCAGAAATTTACTAAGGACAAAGTTAACACTCACCCAAAAAAATTCTTGCTCAGGATTGCTGCCAGTTATCTTCCCCAAAAGTATTAATCACTAATGTATTTATTACACAGTGATTGATGTATTAAATAAATACAAGAAAAACTACACACCCAAATCAGTATTATATCCCAATCTTACAATGAGAATCAGGAGCTTCCTGTAAGACAACCTTCCAGAACAAAGCCAGACAGCCAACTGAGAAATGGGCACTAGGTGAGGGTGTCCTTCATCCCCTTGCAAGTCTTTGGGGCCTGTGCCACCTGAGGAGGGTTTTGCACAGGCGTGGACTCAGGTTCCGTGTCTGGCAATGAGCCAAGGTTTGCACAGCTGGAAGCCCTACCATCTTGGTTGGGGTCACCTATGACTTATAGGGCCTATGGCTCATCACCAACCGGCATTTGTAGGAAAGGGGTAGCGGGCATGCTGGCTCCCATCACCTTGGCAAACCTCGGATTGAAGAGGTGGATGGGCAAGTGTCAGGAGACGATGCTGCCTCTTACCTGCCTAAGGGGTGGGGTGTCACTTGATCCCAATGGGAAAGGGCGGGGGCCGAGGCGGCGCGTCCTCTGTCTCACATTGTTATTAGCCATCCCCTGAGAAAGCAAAGGGTGACCCACTGCCCAAAGGCAACTCTGAAAAAGGGGTAAGGGTGCAACCCCGAAGCTGTCAAAAAAAAAGGAGAGGGAGAAGTGCCCTCTCCACTAGTAGTCTTGTAGGAGTCAATGATAAAGCACGGGGGGAGGGGCACCTCCGTCACAGAGGTGGAGCTGCCCGGGGGCATCTCCGAAGTTGTCAAGGTGAAAACCTCTTTTATGCATTCAGGAGATATGAGGGAAGCCCCTCCACTGGTCAGCGTGCCGCTGTCATTTAGCTCCTCGTCCGCCCCAACACCAAGATAGGGCGATGATTGAGAGGCACGTAGTCGGATATGATGGTGAAACTTGAAAAACTAGAAAGCCTGTCAACAGATTGTATTTTCTAATACTTGTAACCACTAAAGAAAAAAGAAAAGGGTTGGTGGGTTATATCCCCCATCAACCTATCATCCCTTGGATTTTTGGACTTTTCATGGGGGCCCCTTGGGTGCACTAAAGAATGGTGTTACCAACCTATGGCAGCGACTCACTTTGACCATAAGTTACCCAGTGGCTGGTCAATCCTCAAAGGCCGCAGTTCCCAACTAAGGAGCCAGAGGCAGGGCAACAGGGTGGATATCCTTACAGGGAATGTACAAATCCTTGACAGGATGGTCAGGATGGTCAGGATCTGAAGATCTGTTGTAGCAGACCCAGAGACGGGACTGGAACTTTTAGTTGGCCCTTATATCCATTCATGCTGGAATGATGTACAGACACTCCAGGTACGAAGTGTAACAGGCCAAACAAGCCCCCCCCCCCCTGCGGGGTCATGGCAATGAGTGCACTAGTGACAGTTACCACCTCTGTCCAGGCCTTCTTTCCAGGTGCAAGCTCCTCCAAAAGTCAGCCATGCTAGTGATCTGGTCCCACCTCCCCCCACACACACACAACAAATCAGAATGAGTGAAAGACTGAGATTTTAAAGGTGTAGAGGAGGACGCGAGAGAGTACCAGTGTCTATAGGCAGAAAAAGGGACAGTTACCAACCCCATCATAGTGTCGCTTAAAGGGACTAGGGCCAGGAGGCCACAAGGACATATCAACTGCGCTATGGTTATCAATGCTACTGCTGGCATCCCTAAGTGGAGTGGGGTCAGGAAGCCATGCTGTTTCTCCATGTAACAGTCTACACATGGCACCCATTTCCAATATTTTATTACTTCTCCCCTCGTTTCCTCATCAAAGATCCCCCTCATACTCCACTTAGAGCCACTGATTAAATGGCTTGACTGGTATAGACTGACCGGGGTCGTAATTTTGCCAGGGTCAGGTCCCCGGTCAGTCTATACTCTGCTATAGACCAACACGGGTTGTAATTTTGCCGGGGCTGGGGCCAGGGTCATTAATATTTGGTTGAGGCTGGGTGCCAGTCGGTCTATATTGATTGGAACAGGTCTCAAATTGTGGTTCCAGGACAAAATTTTGGGGTCTATGAAACATGCACTAGAGTCTAAAGATATACTCCTAGAAATCCTACCAAACTGTAACCAAGCCCTTATTACCCACAAAACGGTACACAAACAACACAGCAACCTCTATAATCTGCGCAGTCAAACCATCTCCTCAATACCATTCCACGAGAGATATCAGCCATGAAAAAAACATCCCTCCACCAGACATGAGTAGCAGTGACTGTGACAAGGCTCGAGTGCAGTCACTCCTTGCCAAAACTATCAAATACTGTAATGGCCAACATCAGAGCTGTTATATGCAGTAGATACTCATGGTTTGAATACCACCTTAAAATATACCCCCCCCCCAAAAAAAAAGCCATCTTAAATGAGTCCAGATAGGTAGTAAAACCATTACCAGATCCAATTTCTCTCTCCTATTGCCACCAAGACCTGGACAGTTCAACACGTTCACAACATGCCAGACAAGCAGGAATGAGACAAAAACTGCAGATAGACAGAGTACACGACCTCTGATCGAACCTCAGTGGGTTGGCGGAGTTCATCGAAGAAAACGGCCTGCCATGGGGCAACTTTAATAAAAATGGTGGTGGGGGGACAATATGAGCTCCTTGTGAAGAAAGTGCTAAAATTATAGTAAGTGAAAAGGTGTATAAGGTACATACAGAGTCCATATATATATATATATATATATATATATATATATATATATATATATATATAAAGGGTGTTCCAATAACTTGGGCCAATTTTAAATGTGAGTTAAGTTTAAGCGTCTAATGATTTTTTTCTTTTTCTTTCAAATTTAACAATTTCAGTCTTTGCAAATTTTAACCAAGGAAAGATTAACAATCGAACGTGTTAAAGTTATCAAAGCCTATTACGAAAATGGCCGTTCAAACAGAAACACATTTCGGGCACTTTGTGATTTGGGGGGTCAACATAATCGACCAACCGAGAGTGCAATTGGGAAAATAGTTCGTAAATTCAAACAAACAGGATCAGTAGCAGATATGAAAATGCCATTGCATGCTCATTTACGCCGTTCAGCTGAAAACATTGCTGCAGTGTACGAGAATGTGGCCGAAGATCCAGACACAACTATGTTAGGTGGTTGTTTGGTGTAGGGAAATAGGTTGGTAAATAAATCCTATGTTTCCTTTAGCTTTCACATTACTTAATTTCTCATTCTGGGCTCTATCTCCAACTCCATTTGGTAAGCATTTCATTCTTAATTTTTTAGTTAATATTTTAAACACTTGAATTTTTCTTTTACTTCATACCTTTAATTGATTTCCACCATCTTAAACTATTTAAATTGTTACCCCTTTGATTCAGATTAGTATTTATTTTAGTTTATACATTCAGTTTTTAAATTTGTTTTTCATGTTACTCACTATTTTCTTAGTTTATTTGAATTGATTTATTAATTTATATTTTTGATTGCCTGTTTGTCTTTTAGTTTTTTTTTCATAAGATAGGTTATCACTCTTTTGATTCATTTTTTTAGTACTTTTATTATTTCTTTCGGTTTTTTAATTACTTTTTATCAATTTTTTTGTGTATGTCTTTTTGTGTATCTTTTAATCAATTTAGTTGTATACCCTTAATTTTTTTTATAGGAAAAATATCACAACTTTCTTATTCCATTTAAAACCTTTAGTTCAAATTCTTTTCCTTTTCATAACTTTAATGATTTTCTAATTAATATTTTTTTCTTAAAATTTTAATCTTAGAACCTGAAGATGGGCATGTTGCCCGAAATGTTATTTCAAAAATTGCAATAAATATATGTACTTGAGCATCTTCTGCGCCCTTGCCTTCGCTGTAAAATTAAAAATCAGCCTAGTTAGCAGCAATACTTACTATATATATATATATATATATATATATATTTTTTCTCTCTCTCTCTCTCTCAGGCCGCTAGAGAGCGTTTGAACACAACTCTCCTGAACTAGCCCACCTTCCTCTTCCGCAATGTAGGGTTTTTTTTCAAATTAATAAATAAGTTTGTGCAAGAACTAAAAAAAAACAAGCCATGACACCTACCTGATTAGTGCGAGGGTTGCGCTTGCCTTTCTTCGCAGAGGCGTTTGATGTTCGGCTCGATGTTTGTGAGGCAGAGACGGAGATCACTGGCGATGGCGAGTCGGTTCCGGAACTTGGATTTCATCTCGGCCATGGCCGAAAATCCAGCCTCGCTCAGCGCCGTGGACGCGAATGGAATCACGAACGCCATCGCTTCTTTCCACAATTGAGGGTAATCCTGGCTGATGCTGGACCAGAACTGCGCCACTGTCTGAGTGGCGGACGCCACTTGGAGCCGATGGTCGTAGAGCAAATCAATGAATTCCTCTTGTACCTTCACAGGTAAGTGGTTTATAGATTCAACGGTCGCCGCGAATGGTGTGCGAACCCAGTCACACTGATCGCAATTCAGCTGGCGGAAATTGTGCCCTGTTTGTAGCTGGAGAGCAGCTAAGTGATCCTTAATATCCTTAAGAATCAAAGCTTTAAGATTGGCGTCTTGCCTATCAGCGAGGAAAGCGTCTAATAACTCAAAGTGTTCGATGTTGCCACGGCTCACTTCTCGCTTCCAGAGGTCGATTTTGGCCCTGAATCTTGCAATTTGGTCACTCAGATCGAGCAGGATGGAGCCAGGCTCTTGGAGCAAAGAATAACACGAGTTCACCTCGCCAAAAATAACGGACAAGTAAGACAAATGAGCTAGGAACCTCAGGTCCTTGAGGTGTTCTCCATGGGACCACACATCCAACATCACTCGGACTTCTTCTCGCAGATCAAAGAGACAGCGAAGTACATTTCCGCGAGACAGCCATCTTAGCTCCGTGTTGAGGAGCAAATGGCGCTGGTCTTCACCCATTTCCTCGCACAGGATGCGGAAACATGGGGAGTCACTGAAACGGAATTTCATGAAACTGACGAGCTTGATTGCAGCCTCGAGGGAGTCGTGAATGGCGGATCCCAAATCCAAGGACGCAAGTGCCTCCCGCTTCATGAAACAGTGGATCCACTTAGCATGGGGCGCCACGTCATGAACCCGCTGCACGAACCCTCCGACTTCTCCAGTCATAGTGGCACTCCCGTCTGAACACAACCCCACACACCTGCGCCACTCCAAGCCCTCCCTAACGAAGAGGTTATTTAAAAGCTCAAACACCTCCACACCAGACGTCAAGGGAGACACCTCTTGGTACAGCAGCAGGTCTTCCACCACCACCTTCTCCGCTATGAAGCGAACGTAACAAAAGATCTGGGCGATATTGGCAACATCCGTAGATTCATCTAGGAGAAGAGCGAAGCCTTGGCTGCACCTCACCTTCTCCAAGAGCTGACCCTTCACGTCTTCAGCAAGATCACCAATACGACGCCTTACTGTCGTGTTCGACAAAGGAATAGTCTTGATCTGCTCAGCCGCATCTCTTCCAAGTATCTTTTCACAAATCTCCATCGCTGCGGGTTGAATCAGTGTCTTCCCAATGACATGTGCCTTCTTGCTCTTGGCAATGCTTAGGGAAACGAGATAGGACGCCATTAAAGCTTTCTTCGTAAATGAAAGTTCTTTTACGGGTAAAGGACGACGAGAAAGGGACGTTTGCTTCGCGTGAATCGGGGATTCGCGGACTTTGTCCAGTATCTCCTGAAAGAAGTCCCTAGGTTTTGAAACAAAATCTGGGTGATTGGTTTCTAAATGTCTCCTCAGTTTACTTGGCCTCATACTGTCGTTAGCAAGAACTCGAGAACAGAGCACACACTGTGGCTGCTGAATCCCCTGTTTGGATAAGCAAGAGAAGCCATATTCAATATAACGTTCATTGTATTTGCGTCTCTTGCTTTTCCTCGCTGTTGATTCATTAGATTTCAGAGCTTTCTTGTTAACTAGGGATATCAGCGAGGAATGGCCATTTTTACTCTTCCTGTAAAGAATTATTATATTATATTATATTTAAATGGTTGCTCTAATTTGAAATTAAATGCACACCAATACCAACATACCAACGATAACACTGCAACCTAAAATGTGCACACTTAAGTATCACACACTAACAATGAGAAAATGCCCATGTGGATACAAAAAGGACTCAGAATCATACAATTATGTCATTAATGACAAGGTTAAACAAAGAAAATATTGGATTGAATTGAGTAGAAAAGGTCTGGCATGTGTAAGAAGCAAATTTATTTTGAAAAAAAGGTTAAAACTAAGGGAAATATTTTTGCCAGTTTCTAAAAAAAAAAGAAGCTTCTTAAATAAAGTGAAAATGAGCAAATGAGAAAACACAAAGTAGCTAAGAAAAATAGTTAGGCCCACAACGAAGAGGTTGCCAGAGAATTCAACGACGTCATCCACCAACCTACAATCCTCAACTTGGACAGAGAAATGAGCTTTTTTCCTGAAATGGCGACTACTGTGCCCCCGCAAAGCACCACTGGGGAGCAGCAGGCCAGAAAATATTTGAATGGGAAAGTGATCACTACAATGCTTGTCATCGACTACCTCCCACCCAAAGACAGGTTGTGCATCTGGAGAGCACACCCATTTCAAGCAAGTCAAAGACCTGACTCTGGGATTGATTGAGTAGTCTCACCAGAGGGGATGTCTATTGTTCAAATCTGTGAGCAGTAGAAAGGGCCTCAGCAACCATGCCACAACGCAGCACAAGCCACCCGCTCGGTCGTTTGATGGTGGAATCTTGGCAGAAATAACAGTATAGATCCTATCCAGCTGCACTATTGATGCCTGAAAGGTATTTGAAGCAAAGAGAAGAATGGAGCATCCCCCTGCCTGACCCCCATTCCATCGAGGTGGGGGTGCAAAACCCCAATGAGTGAAGGCAGGGTATGCACCTAGCATGCTCTCCTGCAAAAAGATAGCTACCAGGAAATGGGAGGAAGCCTCTCCCAGCTCCTCCCAGTTGGCCCGGAGTCTGCAGCAATTCCATTGGAGGTAAAGTCCAGTCGGCGGCCTTCCGCGACATCACGACGCGCATTGAATGCTGGCGGCACCGCATCCGACCCAGAGAATGCGGAGAAAGCGGTCGCGAAGGATTCCGCAACAGGCGCGGGGTCCGAGATTGCGGTGCCATTCTTCTGGATTTTATTTTTTTTAAGGGGCTATTTGGCGACTGCCAACTTAGGCATAAGTCGCCGTAAACAAACAGCCTAATTCTAGGCTACTTTAAAAAATTTGAAAAAAAACCCCAACAATAAAAAGAAATAACAATTACAAAGCAATAACAATAACAAAACAACAACAAAAACAACAACTAAACCTAGTTAAATGAAAGGGAGAAGGCCGGCCTCACCAAAAGGTCAACAAGTCCACCAGTCAATGTGCACGCAATTGTCCCGAGTACAAGGGACAGGCGGTAGCGACCCCGCCCATCCCGGTACCGGGACAGGTAACGTGCGCGAAGATCACCCAGAATGGGACATTCGACAAGAATGTGCCAAACAGTCTGGGGGACGACGCAGTCGTTGCAATAGGGCGCAGGCGAGCGCTCCATCAAATAGCGATGCGTCACACGAGTGTGTCCGATTCGGAGAAGACAGAAAGCGAACTGAAGCGGTCGCGGCATTGGGGGATAGGTCCATGGGAGCAGTCGCGGCGCAATGGCACGCAACTTTAAGATCCCTTCGACCGTCTCCCATCTTCTTTGCCAAGCAGTCCGAGGAGCTGCTCGTATTCCTGCCATGTAGTCGGTGTGAGGAAGAGCGAAACGCTGGTCCGGTCGCAGAGTCCTCGCGGACTCTTTGGCACCCTCATCGGCGCGCTCATTCCCCGCAATTCCTACATGTCCAGAAACCCAGCAGAAGATAATCTCGACATCCACCCGGCTCGCCAAAACCGTGGCGTCACGGATATCGCGAACCAGGGGATGCGGAGATTCCAATGCCCCGAGAGATCTCAGGGCGCTTTGTGAGTCGCTATAGATCACAATCCGGTCTCCGAACCGGGCACGTCGTGTAATCTCCCGTACCGAGTGGTGTATTGCCACCAGCTCGGCCGTGAAGACAGACGCAGCGCCTGGTAGAGCCCCGCTGACTTCAAACAGAGGGGATACGGCGTGGAAGCCGACCCCCTCTTGGGACTTGGAGCCATCCGTATACACTGGCACGGTACCAGCGTGACACGATGTGTGCTCCAAAAAGGTCGAACGCAATACTCCCGGCGCAGTACAAGCTTTGGGAGCAGAGGCGTGGCGACAAATAGCCAAATGTGGTACCCTCCAGGGTGGCGTCCTGGGCAGAACCAGGGGCGCCACCGGCCCGAGAGCTATATCTACCTCTCGAAGGAGTTTCCTGGCCCTAAACCCAAAGGGCTTAGGGTATGACTGGCGTCTCTCGGCGGCATAGGCACCATCGAGATCAGCTGCGGATGCAGTGAGAGCTGTTGGCGACTGAGGGAGGCGCCGGGCTCGCGCGTACAGGCGAGTGATGCACTGCACGCGGTGCAGAGCGAGTGGCATCTCCCCAGCATCGACCAACAGGCTCTCAATGGGGGAAGTGCGGAAGGAACCGGTCGCAAGGCGAAGGCCGGTGTGGTGGATTGAATCCACCTTCCGCAATAAACGCTCGGCTGCGGATGCATAAAACTCGCATCCGTAGTCGAGCTTCGAGCGAACAAAGGATCGATAAAAAAGTAAGGCGGTAGCCCTATCAGCGCCCCAAGCGCTGAACGTCACGGAACGGAGAATGTCCATGGCGCGGGTACAAGAGACCCTAAGGCTGCGAATATGAGCCTCCCAGGTGAGGCGTCGGTCGAATACAAGACCAAGGAAACGGTGCGACTCAACCACATCCAGGCGCACCCCATTAAGAAACAAATCTGGGTCGGGGTGAAGCCGTGGATGGCGGCAGAAGTGCACCACCTTAGTCTTGGCCAAAGAAAACCGAAACCTGTGCGCTTCGGCATAGCGAGAGACGCGGTTCAATGCCTGTTGGAGTCGACATCTGGGCCGCGCCAAAAGAGATCGAAAGGTCGTCCACGTAGAGCGTAGCGAGAACATCATCTGGCAGAACCGAGGTGATGCAGTTGATGCTCAGGGCAAAGAGTGTGACACTGAGGACACTTCCCTGCGGGACACCCTCTTCCTGCTCCTTTGGGGCAGAGAGGGCTCCCCCCACCCGTACGCGGAATCGACGATCTCGCAAAAATTCAGATATAAACATTGGGAGGCGTCCCCTCGCCCCCATCGTGTGGAGAGTCTCCATGATACCGTATCGTCATGCGGTATCATAGGCCTTCTCCAGATCAAAAAACACCGTGGCGTAGTGCTGTCTACGAAGGAAAGCCTCGCAGACGGCATTTTCCAGTCGGAGCAGAGCATCCGGCGTGGAGTGGAACTTACGGAAGCCGCACTGTGCAGAAGACAGATGGCCTCCGCTGTCCAGGAAATAGGCTAATCTAACATTTACCAATTTCTCCATCAACTTGCACACGCAAGAGGTTAGAGAGATTGGACGGAAACCAGTCGGAGTAGAGTGATCTCTCCCCGGCTTGCGAAAGGCGAGCACAGTAGCGATTCGCCAGGAGTCTGGGAGAAGACCCTCCACCCAGATCCTGTTGAACAAATCAACAGAAAGGCCATGCCTCGCTCACCCAGGTGTCGAAGCATGGCGTACGGGAAATCGTCCGGAACATGGGCGGTGTCCGCGCACGAAGCGAGAGCGGAACGCAACTCACTCACAGTAAACTTGTCGTTGAAGGGTTCTCCGCCTCTGGAGGTAAAGTCCAGCCGGTGGCCTTCCGCGACATCACGACGTGCATTGAATGCTGGCGGAGCAGCATCACGGCTAGAGAATGCGGAAAAAGCGGTCGCTAAGGATTCCGCCACGGACGCGGGGTCCGAGATTGCGGTCCCATTCTCCTGGAGAACAGGAGGGGGGTCCTGCGAGAACTTGCCCCGAATCCTTTTGACTCGCTTCCACACCTCAGCTAAAGGGGTCTTCCCGTTAAGTGAAGACACGTATGCCCGCCAAGAAGAGCGGCGGGCGTGCTTCGAAACATACCGGAACCTAGCCCTAGCCCGACGAAATTCAGCGACAGTGAAATCGTTCGGCCGGCGCTTATAGCGCATGTAGGCATAACGCTTCTGTTTGAGGGCCGTCTCACACTCGGCCGACCACCATGGGAGTGGTCGGTGTGCAAAACGGCCAGACGTCCTAGGAATAGTAGTCAGGCCCAAGGCGATGAGGTTGCCGGAGAAGAACTCAACGGCCTCATCTACCGACCTAAACTCCTCGACTGAGATAGAGAATTCAGTCATTTCCTGAAATGCAGGAAATGACGCGGCGGAAGTCCCCCGCGTCGAAGTCAGCTGACGGTGGAATGTACGCAGAAATGATAGTATACCTCCTATCCAGGTGCAGCTGCACAGCCACTGCCTGAAAGGAGGTATCTAAAGAGAAAGGAAGAACGGAGACATCATGCCGGGTGTAAACCGCGCATACCCCAACCCGGCCATCCCGCGGTGGTGGGGTCGCAAGACCCTTATACCCCGGGAGGGCAGGCAGTGGGCACGCGCCTAGCATGGTCTCCTGCAAAAAAATAGCTAACGGGGAACGGGACGAGACGAGCCTCCGCAGCTCCTCCCAGTTGGCCCGGAGTCCACGGCAATTCCATTGAAGGAATATGCCCTCCAGGCCTAGCTCGGAGGAGACGCGGGGGCCCTCCTCGAATTGAAGACCCTCACGGGAATGGCCGTACGCTTCCCGGGGGCAGAACCCCGGGCGCTGTTGGCCGGACAAAGCGCTGAAGGCGCTGTCGCCTTCGAGGACTTATTGGGGGAGGTTGGGCTCGCCATGCGGGTCTTTTCCTCCCTCCGCCTCGAAACCTTAGGCGGGCGTTGCGGCTTGGGAGGCGAGGGGCCCTCTTTTCGAGGAACCACCGTCTCCGAGCCACTCGCTCCACCTCGGGGCGTGGGTGAAGGGGTCGAAGCTCTTTTGTTGCTGTCCTCCTTTCGGGGAACAGCTTTAGGAACCCCGGAAGATGGCCTAGCGACCATCTTCAGGGGTGTTGCCTCCTGTGAGTCTAACGACTCCGTGGAGGCGCGTGGCCGTTTCGCCTTACGGGAAACGGTCACGCTGGGGGAAGAGGGGGGAGCCCTAGTTTTAGCCGGGGTTGGGTGTGAACCCTTTTTGCCGCCAGCTCTACCAGGGGAGCGCCCGGGTGTAGTAGAGCCCGCAGAAGGGCTCCGAATGGGCGCGGAAACAACCGTGCTCGTTGGCCTGGATGGGCCAGGAGCAGAGGGTGCTTTTCTAACTATTGAGGCATATGACGTCCCAGGCAGAGCCGGGCGCGCCAGGACCAAGTCCTTAGCCTCGCGGAATGAGAGTCGATCATGGGCCTGAACGGCCAGGATTTCTTTTTCAAGGAGATATGCACCACATTGCTTCGAAGAAGCAGGGTGCGGCTCTCCGCAATTGACACACTTGGCCACACACGATTTGGACTTATCGTGTGCGACCTTGGAGCAATTTACACAGACTTCGGGTGACCCCGATTTTGCACGTCTACATGATCGATTCGTGTGGCCGAAGCGGTGACAGTAATAGCACCGCCGCAGCAGTGGCACGAATGCCTTCACGCGGTAGCGGTACCAACCGGCACGCACCGACTCAGGGAGCTTGTCACAGTCGAACGTGACGAAGAGTGTAGGGGTGGGTCTCGAGGCCCCTCCCTGTTTTCTCATCACACGCTCGACCTTCACCGCCCCATGGTCGGCCAGCTCTAGGGTGATGTCTTCTATGGAGTAGTCAACGAGTTCCCTCGCATAAACTACTCCTTTTACAAAGTTCATGGTAGAGTGCGGCGTCACACTCACCGGGGTGCCATGAAGTGTCCGAAGAGCACTTATCTTGGCCGCCTCGGCGGGATTCGCCGCATTCGCCAGAAGGCTCCCGTCCGAGAAACGGGTTACCTTCGGCTCTCTACCAATTGCACTAGCTAATCCTCTCCTCTGATGGATCATGTTGCCCTTGGACAACATGCTGCCATCAGTGGAGCGAATAACGAGGAAGTGTTTGAAGCCAGCGGACTCGAAAACGCCAGGTAACCTCTGAATCAGGGGCCCCGATGTCATCGAGGCTCCGCCCTGTGCACTTTTGGTCTTTGTCATCGTCAGGAGCTCCGTACCCGGGGAAGCAGAGGGACCGGATGTGCCGATCTTGGCTTGGTCGCTTGCCAAAGTGGCAGCAGACCCATCCATCCCCGTAGCCCCCGCGGATTGAGAGGAGCCCCGAGTCTTCTTTGTCTTTTTGGTCCTTTTCTTTTTTGGAGAGGAGGGCGGGGAATGAACCCGCTTCTCACCCCCGCCGGTAGAAGCCCCCAGGCCAGATGGACCGGCCTCAGCCAGGTCCTTCTCCGAAATGGAGAAGGTCCTGGTGGTCGCAGGGGCATCATCCGGAGGAGATCCCTCCCCTCCTTGTACTGCCTGAGAATCTACAGCCGTTTGATGAGGACCTTGCATAGGGGCGGATTCGGGTTCGGTGCTTGGCGCCGAGCCCGGATTCCCCCCCATGGAAGGCCCTACCTTCTGAGGCTGGTTTTCCTCAAGGACCATGTCTATCACGGGAGGGGCCTCCAGTTGGCCATCCCCTCCCAGGACATCGCAGGTCCCCTTGGCAGCGTCATAAGTCTTTAGTGGGGAGGCACAGGCCTTGACCCCGGCAAGGTTTAATATTTTTGCCAGCAGGTCTTTTGAGGGGAGCGACCGAAGGGGCCTGGCTTCCCTCTCCCCCCTAAGGGGGTTTGCCCTACCGAGCCGCTTTATGCGGAGCGGCTGGCTAAGGGCTGCCTGCTGGCTTTCTTGGCAGTCCCCTTGGAAAGAAAAGAGGGGACTGCCGCTGGGAAAAGGGAGGTGCCCGAAAGCACCTCCAGAG
Source organism: Ceratothoa steindachneri (assembly GCA_963969495.1). Taxonomy (NCBI): domain Eukaryota; kingdom Metazoa; phylum Arthropoda; class Malacostraca; order Isopoda; family Cymothoidae; genus Ceratothoa; species Ceratothoa steindachneri. The sequence goes on from OZ018322.1 coordinate 1,462,566, forward strand.
AAGGGGGGGAGGGGGAGTCCCCTGCACCCGTAGGCGAAGGAGAGGAGTAAGCCTCCTCTCCGGTTAAAGAGGTATGGAGGGTCCCCTGCGCAAGCACAGGGAGGGGGACCTCCATCTTTTCTGTGGAGCTGCACGAGGGCGGCTCCGTTGTTTTAGGGGGAATTAAGGGGAGATGGTTTTTTTTTTCATCATTGGGCATGGTGACCCTCTTTGTTTTACGGGACGCAATTGCTCACCACCTCTTGCAGTAGCCCGCACTGCAAGAGGTGCTTACAGGCCCGGCAGAGCCAGGCGCCGCCATTTGGGACCACCCCTCCCGCCTGGTGGCCTGGCAGTCCTTCGGCATGGCGGCTCCACCTTAGACACGGCGTAAAACAGATAGAATGTGAAGAGGAGACGAAAAGGGATGTGAGGAAGGTATGGGTGGGGATGAAGCAGGTTGTTAAAAAAAACCCATCCCAAACCGGAGCTGAGGGGTTAGGGAACAATGTCCCCTCCCCCCTCAGCCCCCATCCGGGGTGGTTGGCTTGAGAAGAAGGTCAGCATTCTACCCTGTGAAATTAGAGGCTGACCAGAGAAAGTTGTGGGAGAGGTTGTATGAAAAGCGACGAGGTAGGGGAGAAATCGGGCTATCTGAAGGAAGGAAGAGAGGCTAAGCTGGGGCCGGACGGAGCGCTGGATCCCGTCAGCACGGCGGCCAGGATGGCAAATCGCCGCGCCCCTTACGGGGGAAAGTTGTGGGAGAAGTTGTATGAAAAGCAAGGAAACAAATGTTTGAAGAAAGGAGAAGAGGCTAAGCTGGGGTCGGACGGGGTGCTGAGTCCCGTCAGCACGGCGGCCAGGATGGCAAATCGCCGCGCCCCTTACGGGGCCATTCTTCTGGAGAACGGGAGGGGGGTCCTCCGAGAACTTGCCCCGAATCCATTTGACTCGCTTCCACCCTTCTTCTAGAGGGGTCTTTCCGTTAAGTGAAGACGCATATGCCCGCCAAGAAGAGCGACGGGCGTGCTTCGAAATATACCAGAACCTAGCCCTGTTAAATCGCTTGGGCGGCGCTTATTGTGCATGTAGGCATAACACTTCTTTTTGTGGGGTGTCTCACAATCGGCTGACCACCAAGGGAGTGGTCGGCGTGCAAAGTGGCCAGACGTTCTAGGAATAGTAATCAGGCCCACAGCGATGAGGTTGCCGGACAACTCAACGGCCTCATCAACTGACCTAAGCTCTTCGACTGAGATAGAGAAATTAGTCATTTCCTGAAATACCGACCACCACGCCCGCGCCAAGCACCACCAGGGCGGGTTCTTGGGTTGCCATTTCCCGCCTTACGGGAAACAATCACGCTGGGGGAGGGAGAGGGAGCCCTGATTTTATTTGAGGCTGGGTGTGAACCCTTTTTTATGCAAGCTCTACCAGGGGAGTGCCTGGGGGAGATAAGAACCTGCATAAAGGTTCCTAATGAGGGAACCACAATGCTTTGAGGAAAGTGGGGTGCAACTCTCCACAATTGATACACCAGGTCATACACAAGAGGGACTTATCGTGGACAGCCCTGGAGCAACACAGTATTTGGGTAGAATTTGCAGGCGTCCTTAATGGTTGCACAAGCGAAAGTACTCATAGTCCTAGAGAGGCCAGGAGCAGAGGAAGCCTTTTATAAATAATGAGGCCTAATTCCTCCCGTAGCACTGGGCATGCCAAGACCAAGTCCTTAGCTTCGCGAAAGGATAGACAATAAGCAGCCTGAATGGCTAGGACTTCCTTCTCAAAGAGATATATGCCACAGTGCTTTGAGGAAAAAGGGTGCGTCTCTCCACAATTGACAGACTTAGCCATACACAAGAAGGACTTAAGACAAATCAGACAATGAACAAGCCCTACTAGTAAACCTAACCCACCCTCCTAGAAATCACACTAGACACCCACATGATATTCATAACACACATAACCAACAAAGTAAATAAAGCTATAAAGAAATTCAAGCCGTAAATGGACTAGCCACGGTTGGCAAAACCCCCCAAATTTTGCAAAAGGCCCCCAAACCCAGGTTTTATTCTGCATTTTTTCAAAAAATAAACACTACAAGCATTAGAATAACATAGAAAAAGAATAGTTATCTCTATTTTTATAATATTAATTAATTTAATAATTATATTAAGGTAAGAACAGATCACAGTAACACATCAGTGATTGAGAATTGTAGGTACCTATGATAGCCATAACCTGTAGAAGGAGAGATGAATTATCAGGGTGTCTACTAGACTTTGATTTTCAATTTTTATTACTTTTTATTACCTTCCAGATTGAAATTTTATTACCTTTCAAGCACTCATTTATATTGATTTAGCACAACAACAGACCAATTTCAGATTGACTAAAACATGTCTTGCATTTCTAATTCAATATGTGGACCAAACACAGTAGAATATGTGGACAGTGGGTTATCAAAACAACAAACTTCGCTATAAGAATATATAACTGACAAAATCCTACAAAATGATGCTGCAATACAATAAAATGCAGAGAAGCTTCTTACCTATAATAGCAATCCTCAAAGCAAAACCATAGTAAAAATACATGTAAGGCCTGCACGGGCCATTGGCTAGGGAACATTTTCAAAAGGGATGAGATGTACTACCTTACCATAACAGACTAAAATGTTCTATATTCCAAACTTCATTTTTTGCCACAAAAGTAAAAAAAATCTAAACAAAACTATATTGTTGTGGTATTAATGCGTAATAAAGGCAGTAATCAATATTAAACTACTCAAATATTTTAAGTAATTGCAGGTTATAAGGTCAGCCACTGGCTATACATTTTGCAGCTTCCACTTTCCTCAATAGCCACACCTCTAATGACCCCCTCAGTTTGAAACTATTATTATTATACGTTTTTATATCTCTTATGTTAAATGCATATATTTTAAAGAATAAATATGCATAAATTCCCTACCTATTGTATAGTAGATCAATGGGGCAGCCTACGAACCAAAGAGCATGAGGTCACACCATGACAGGGATCTGCACTGTCCCAGCAACAGAATGAAGAAACAACAACTCAGCCAGTCTCGTGGCCTCCTCTACCCCTTATAGCCACGCCCAGCTGCCTGAATGGCAATGAGCTGACTGGGTTGCCGCTCTTAAACTTTACCATGGGGGCCTCTGACCTTTATTATTATAATAACATGCAAAAGTACATTAAAAATCCAGAGAAAGAAACACTAAAAGAAGATGGCACTAATCAATGACATAGCACTGCACTATTAAAATCTATATACAACATAGCTCCTATAATCAAAAGTAAAAAAAAGACCATCAAACCCCTTAAAGCAGTGTCAATTATAAAAAAAAATACACGCCAGCGTGTTGAAAATCATCGTCGTTGTCGTTTGTTGTGTGGAAGTCACTGGGGGCCAATGGTGTGATGGACACAAGGGATGACAATAGCCTATCGGCAACTGTGTTACACAATGGCTAACAAATGAGAATCAGTTAATCATAATAGAGTCACCAATTTCAATCATTTTTCTTTTCCTTCAGTCGCATGAGCTCTGCGTTAATTTGATGTATAGATGCTTCTTTTTCTGAAAGAATTTTCTATCCTTTTGCTTGCAGCTCCTTCACTTCAGACAGGTGTCTTTTTTCAGCCACTCTACGTATATCTAGAGTTTCTTCCTTTTCTTTTTGTTCCTGTAGATCATATTTTCTTCTTTGGGATGCCAATCTAACAGCAGTTATCATTGACCTGTCAATTTGTATGTCAAACCAGTTTTTTTCTGCCCAAATTTGTTCATGCACTAATCTCTGTGCTATTAAAGAATGCTCTGTTAGATTTTCCTGAAGTAATAGTTTATTTACAGAGAACCCTCTTTCTACTGCAGCATTACCGTGGGATAATAATAGAACCACACAGATAACATTTAAGAGTTCCTTAAACTTTAGCTCATTCCCTAAAGTCTTATTATAGAAATTATCTAGATGGTGTTCTTCAGAATCTGGTTCAGTTTTAGAAGTAAATATTTTGGTTTCTTCCAAAAAAGAAGTAGATAACAAATTGCTCCACAAACTTGTCACTGAATCTGCAGAAGTGGCAGCCAGGCGACAACTGTCGAGTAGTTTAAAACAACCTAAAATGCTTTAATTCATTAAATACCCACAAAAAGCAGCTATAAAAAAAAAATTGATTCACCAAGTAATGAGGATGTGATTATTAAATTCTGTGTAGGTGACAGCAGACAAGAAAACAAATATCAACAAAAATTGTACCTACGCCAGTGAGAAAACAAAAATACATTTACAAATTGACTAAGAACAGAAAAAATTACTATTACATGCTGGCTGTCATTCCTCAACTGGGTTAATTTATAAGCATAGTGATATTCTTAGATATTCCCCAGAGTGTCTTCTGAATCATCTCAGTATTTTTATTACCTGATCTGAATTTTTATTACTTTTTTCATTACCATGGGATTTTTATTATTTTTTATTACTTTATTACCTGGTAGACACCCTGAATTTATGAGTCAGTATCAGAGAAATAATCCTAATTTGATACATATTTGTTGAAATTATAAACATAAATATGCATTTTGAATAAAATAATGAAAAGTGGTGTTCATTTCTTGAAAAAAAAAGTGTAATTTTGAAGGAAAAAACTAAACCCAGGGTTTTAAAAATTTCACTTTAAAAAACCAAAAAAACAAAAAACAAAACAAAACCGGTAATAAAACCAGGGTTTTGTTGATTTGCCAACCCTGGCACTAGCTAACCCCTCCTTTTGGACAACAGAATTTTTTTTTATTTATTTATTTAGGGGCTATCTGGCAACTGCCGACTTAGGCATAAGTCGCCGTAAATAAACAGCCTAGTTCTAGGCTACTTTAAAAAATTGAACAGGAAACAACAATAAAAAGAAATAACAATAACAATAACAAAGCAATAACAAAAACAACACCAATTAAACCTGGTTAAATGAAAGGGAGAAGGCCGGCCTCCCCCAAAAAGTCAATAAGTCCACCAGTCAAAGTGCACGCACTCGTCCCGAGGACAAGGGACAGGCGGTAGCGACCCCGCCAATCCCGGTACCGGGACAGGTGTCGTGCGAGAAGATCACCAGGACTGGGACATTCGACAAGAATGTGCCGAACAGTCTGGGGGACGACGTTGCAATAGGGTGCAGGCGAGCGCTCCATAAAAGAGCGATGCATCACACGAGTGTGCCCGATTCGGAGACGATAGAAAGCAACCTGAAGCTGCCGCAGCATTGGGAAATAGGTCCATGGGAACAGTCGCGGCGCAATGGCACGCAACTTTAAGTTCCCTTCGACCGTCTCCAATCTTCTTTGCCAAGCAGTCCGAAGAGCTGCCCGTATTCCTGCCATGTAGACAGTGTGAGGAAGAGCGAAACGCTGGCCCGGTCGCAGAGTCCTCACGGACTCTTTGGCGCGCTCATTCCCCGCAATTCCTACATGTCCAGGAACCCAGCAGAAGATAATCTCGACATCTGCCCGGCTCGCCAAAACCGTGAGGTCGGAGATTTCAATGGCCCGAGAGCACTCAGGGCGCTTTGTGAGTCGCTATAGATCACAATCCGGTCACCGAACCGGGCCTGTAGCGTAATCTCCCGTACCGAGTGGTGTATTGCCACCAGCTCGGCCGTGAAGACAGACGCAGCGCCTGGTAGAGCCCCGCTGACTTCAAACAGAGGGGATACGGCGTGGAAGCCGACCCCCTCTTGGGACTTGGAGCCATCCGTATAAACTGGCAGGGTACCAGCGTGACACGATGTGTGCTCCAAAAAGGGCGAACGCAATACTCCCGGAGCAGTACAAGCTTTGGGAGCAGAGGCGTGGCGACAAATAGCCAAATGTGGTACCCTCCAGGGTGGCGTCCTGAGGAGAACCAGGGGCGCCACCAGCCAGAGAGCTATATCTAGCTCTCGAAGGAGTTTCCTGGCCCTAAGCCCTTTCCCTAAACCCAAAGGGCTTAGGGTATGACTGGCGTCTCTCGGCGGCGTAGGCACCATCGAGATCAGCTGCGGATGCAGTGAGAGCTGTTGGCGACTGAGGGAGGCGCCGTACAGGCGAGTGATGCACTGCACGCGGCGCAGAGCGAGTGGCATTTCCCCAGCATCGACCAACAGGCTCTCAATGGGGCAAGTGCGGAAGGCACCGGTCGCAAGGCGAAGGCCGGTGTGGTGGAGCGAATCCACATTCCGCAATAAACGCTCGGCTGCGGATGCATAAAACTCGCATCCGTAGTCGAGCTTCGAACGAACAAAAGATCGATAAAAAAGGAGGGCAGTAGTGCTATCAGCGCCCCAAGCGCTGAACGTCACGGAGCGGAGAATGTCCATGGCGCGGGTACAAGAGACCCTAAGGCTTCGAATATGAGCCTCCCAGGTGAGGCGTCGGTCGAATACAAGACCAAGGAAACGGTGCGACTCAACCACATAGAGGCACACCCCATTAAGAAACAAATCTGGGTCGGGGTGAAGCCGTGGATGGCGGCAGAAGTGCACCACCTTAGTCTTGGCCAAAGAAAACCGAAACCTGTGCGTTTCGGCATAGCGAGAGACGCGGTTCAATGCCTGTTGGAGTCGACGCTCCAGAGTTGGCATCTGGGCCGCGCCAAAAGAGATCGAAAGGTCATCCACGTAGAACGTAGCGAGAACATCTTCCGGCAGCACCGAGGTGATGCCGTTGATGCTCAGGGCAAAGAGTGTGACACTGAGGACACTTCCCTGCGGGACACCCTCTTCCTGCTCCTTTGGGCCGGAGAGGGCTCCCCCCACCCGTATGCGGAATCGACGATCTCGCAAAAATTCAGATATATACATTGGGAGGCGTCCCCTCGCCCCCATCGTTTGGAGAGTGTCCATGATACCGTAAGCGCCATGCGGTATCATAGACCTTCTCCAGATCGAAAAACACCGTGGCGTAGTGCTGTCTACGAAGGAAAGCCTCGCAGACGGCATTTTCCAGTCGGAGCAGAGCATCCGACGTGGAGTGGAACTTACGGAAGCCGCACTGTGCAGAAGATAGATGGCCTCCACTGTCCAGGAAATAGGCTAATCTAACATTTACCAATTTCTCCATCAACTTGCACACGCAAGAGGTTAGAGAGATTGAGCGGAAACCGGGCGGAGTAGAGTGATCTCTCCCCGGCTTGCGAAAGGCGAGCACAGTAGCGATTCGCCAGGAGTCTGGGAGAAGACCTTCCACCTAGATCCTGTTGAACAAATCTAACAGAAAGGCCATGCCTCGCTCACCCAGGTGTCGAAGCATGGCATACAGGACATCGTCCGGACCATGGGCGGTGTCACGCACGAAGCGAGAGCGGAACGCAACTCACTCACAGTAAACTTGTCGTTGAAGGGTTCTCCGCCTCTGGAGGTAAAGTCCAGCCGGTGGCCTTCCGCGACATCACGACGTGCATTGAATGCTGGCGGAGCAGCATCACGACTAGAGAATGCGGAAAAAGCGGTCGCTAAGGATTCCGCCACGGACGCGGGGTCTGAGATTGTGGTCCCATTCTCCTGGAGAATGGGAGGGAGGTCCTGCGAGAACTTGCGCCGAATCCTTTTGACTCGCTTCCACACCTCAGCTAAAGGGGTCTTCCCGTTAAGTGAAGACACGTATGCCCGCCAAGAAGAGCGGCGGGCGTGCTTCGAAATATACCGGAACCTAGCCCTAGCCCGACGAAATTCAGCGACAGTGAAATCGTTCGGCCGGCGCTTATAGCGCATGTAGGCATAACGCTTCTGTTTGAGGGCCGTCTCACACTCGGCCGACCACCATGGGAGTAGTCGGCGTGCAAAACGACCAGACGTCCTAGGAATAGTAGTCAGGCCCACGGCGATGAGGTTGCCGGAGAAGAACTCAACGGCCTCATCTACCGACCTAAACGCCTCGACTGAGATAGAGAATTCAGTCATTTCCTGAAATGCAGGCCACCGCGCCCGCGCCAAGCACCACCGAGGTGGTCTCTCAGGCGGCAGTTGCCCTGAAAATGATATTTGAATGGGAAAGTGATCATTACCATGGAGGTCATCGACCACCTCCCAATACAAATCAGGCTGTGCAGCCGAAGAGCAAAAAGATAGGTCAAGGCAAGAAAATGAAGCGCTTCTCAGACAGTGATGCCTAAACTCATCCAAGTTTAGGACACCCATCTCAAGCTCTTCGATCAGATCGGCAAGGACTTTTCCCCTGGGATTTATGGAGTAATCTCCCCAGAGAGGATGCCTGCCGTTCAGATCTCCAAGCAAGAGATAGGGCCTCGGCAACCGTGCCACGACGCGGCGGAAGTCCCCCGCGTCGAAGTCAGCTGACGGTGGAATGTACGCATGAATCAGAGTATACCTCCTATCCAGGTGCAGCTGCCCAGCCACTGCCTGAAAGGAGGTATCTAAAGAGAAAGGAAGAACGGAGACATCATGCCAGGTGTAAACCGCGCATCCCCGAGCCCGGCCATCCCGCGGTGGTGGGGTCGCAAGACCCTTATACCCTGGAAGGGCGGGCAGGGGGCACGCGCCTAGCATGGTCTCCTGCAAAACGATAGCTAACGGGGAACGGGACGAGCGAGCCTCCGCAGCTCCTCCCAGTTGGCCCGGAGTCCACGGCAATTCCATTGAAGGAATATGCCCTCCAGGCCTAGCTCGGAGGAGACGCGGGGGCCCTCCTCGAACTGAAGACCCTCATGGGAATGGCCGTACGCTTCCCGGGGGCAGAACCCAGGGCGCTGTTGGCCGGACAAAGCGCTGAAGGCGTTGTCGCCTTCGAGGACTTATCGGGGGAGGTTGGGCTCGCCATGCAAGTCTTTTCCTCCCTCCGCCTCGAAACCTTAGGCGGGCGTTGCCGCTTCGGCGGCGGGGGGCCCTCAGGGAGCTTGTCACAGTCGAACGTGAAGAAGAGTGTAGGGGTGGGTCTCGAGGCCCCTCCCTGTTTTCTCATCACACGTTCGACCTTGACTGCCCCATGGTCGGCCAGCTCTAGGGTGATGTCCTTAATGGAGTAGTCAACGAGTTCCCTCGCATAAACTACTCCTTTCACAAAGTTCATGGTAGAGTGCGGCGTCACACTCACCGGGGTGCCATGAAGTGTCCGAAGAGCACTTATCTTGGCCGCCTCGGTGGGATCCAAGCATTCGCCAGAAGGCTCCCATCCGAGAAACGGGTCACCTTCGGCTCTCTACCAATTGAACTAGCTAATCCTCTCCTCTGATGGATCATGTTGCCCTTGGACAACATGGTACCATCAGTGGAGCAAATAACGAGGAAGCGTTTGAAGCCAGCGGGCTCGAAAATGCCAGGTAACCTCTGAATCAGGGGCCCTGATGTCATCGAGGCTCCGCCCTGTGCACTTTTCATCTTTGTCATAGTCAGGAGCTCCGTACCCGGGGGGGCATACGGGCCGGATGTGCCGGTCTTGGCTTGGTCGCTTGCCAAAGTGGCAGCAGACCCATCCATCCCCACAGCCCGCGCGGATGGAGAGGAGCCCCGAGTCTTCTTAGCCTTTCTGGTCTTTTTCTTCTTTTTAGGAGAGGAGGGCGGGGAATGAACCCGTTTCTCTCCTCCACCGACAGAAGCCCCTAGGCCAGATGGACCAGCCTCAGCCAGGTCCTTCCCCGAAATGGAAAAGGTCCTGGTGGTCGCAGGGGCACCGGTCAGAGGAGATCCCTCCCCTCCTTGTGCTGCCTCAGGAGGCCCCAGCCGTTTGAGGAGGACCTTGCATAGGGGCGGATTCAGGTTCGGTGCTTGGTGCCAAGCCCGGATTCTCCCCCATGGAAGGCCCTACCGTCTGAGGCTGGTTTTCCTCAAGGACCATGTCTATCACAGGAGGGGCCTCCAGTTGGCCATCCCCTCCCAGGACATCGCAGGTCCCCTTGGCAGCGTCATAAGTCTTTAGTGGAGAGGCACAGGCCTTGACCCCGGCAAGGTTTAATATTCTTGCCAGCAGGTCTTTTGAGGGAAGCGACCGAAGGGGCCTGGCTTCCCTCTCCCCTCTAAGGATGTTTGCCCTACCGAGCCGCTTGCACGAGGGGCGGTCGGCAATGTGCTGCCTGCTGGCTTTCTTGGCAGTCTCCTTAGAAGGAAAAGGAGGGACTGCCGTTGGAGATAGGGAGGTGCCCGAAAGCACCTCCAGAGAAGGGGGTGAGGGGGTGTCCCCTACACCCGTAGGCGTAGGAGAGGAGTAAGCCTCCTCTCCGGTTAAAGAGGTATAGAGGGTCCCCTGCGCAAGCACAGGGGGGAGGCTTCCATCTTTTCTGTGGAGCTGCACGAGGGCGGCTCCGTTGTTTTAGGGGGAATTAAGGGGAGATGTTTTTGTTTTGCATCATTGGGCATGGTGACCCTCTTTGTTTTACAGGACGCAATCGCTCACCACCTCTTGCAGTAGCCCGCACTGCAAGAGGTGCTTACAGGCCCGGAAGAGCTAGGCACCGCCATTTGGGACCACCCCTCCCGCCTGGTGGCCTGGCAGTCCTTCGGCATGGCGGCTCCACCTTGAACACGGCGTAAAAAAGATATATTTTGAAGACGAGAGGAAAAGGGATGTGAGGAAGGTATGGGTGGGGATGAAGCAGGTTGTTAAAAGCCAACCACCCCAGACCAGAGCTCAGGGGTTAGGGGACATTGTCCCCTCCCCCCTCAGCCCCAATTCGGGACGATTGGCTGAGAAGAAGGTCAGCTTCTACCCTGTGAAATTAGAGGCTGAACAGAGAAAGTTGTGGGAGAGGTTGTATGAAAAGTGACGAGGTAGGAGAGAAATACAGGCTATCTGAAGGAAGGAAGAGAGGCTAAGCTGGGGCCGGACGGAGCGCTGGATCCCGTCAGCACGGCGGCCAGGATGGCAAATCGCCGCGCCCCTTACGGGGTGGACAACAGAAAGAACCATGCTATATAAAAAATTCATCTGCACCTCAATCAACTATGCATCAGCTGGTTGGCACCCAACATTGACCCAAATCCAAGTAGACAAATTCCAAACAACACAAAACAAAGCACTCAGACTCATTACAGTATAGATAAAAAAAAAACCACTCCCATCCAACACCTACAGACACAAACTAAATTCCTACCAATCAGAGTACACCTAGACATGATAGGAACCTGATACTTCAGCCAAGCACTCAACCAACCACCGCTACCAGACACAAAAGAGATCCCTTGCACACTAATACCAAGTTCAGCTAAACAACACCCCCCCCACACACTCACACAATCCACACCAGCAGACACTTAAACTATCTCCCTCCCAAATATCCTAAATGAACAACCCCTCCCACAGAGAACAGACTAATCCTATCCCAACCATGAAATGGCCATTCACCCATACAACATCAGTACAAACACAGGATCCACCTCAACCAATCACCAACATGCTCCAGATGCAATCAAAGCCCAAAGGCATGAAACGCCTTCTCTTTGATTGCCCCAACCTCATACAACCTCGCATTTCTGGGGGATGCCTGTCTCACAGAAGAGAGGTGGGGGAGGATGCAAAATAATAAGTTACATTAAAAATCACAAACTTACTGACTGACAGCTTTACTGAGAAGCTGTCTGAGGTTGGGTGGGCAGCTTGGACAAGCTTCATTTATCTAGTAAAAGGTTTCCTCAGAAACCAGCAGGAGGAGAACTACCAAGAAATCATTGACAAACTTGTGGACACATACCAGGCAGCCAGATGTCACTGAAACTGCGCATACTACACACCCACCATGATGCGTTCAAAGAAGATATGGGAGACTATTCAGAAGAACAAGGTGAAGATTTCCCCTCAACAGGATTATTTGGAGGAATGCTACAAGGGACAGTACAATGAAAGTATGATAGAGGACTATATGTGGACTCATTTGCAGGAGAGTGAAGTGAAATACAATCACCAATCTCAGAGAAACTTCTGTAGGATTAAACTATAATACTAGAATATTTGTGTAAATTTCCTGTAGCAAATAGTCTTTATCAATGCTATGTATCACTGCCTGTATATTAATAAATAATATGTAATACATAATTATACCCAACTCATTTCATTTTTATTTTTATTCTAAAGATAGGGCTTGGAGAACATCATTTTTCATGATTGATTTATCATAATAATCATATTAACATCAATTAAAATTATACTTAAGAGGATTCATTTGATTTAAAAGCAGATATTGTGAAAAACCCTTAAATTAATAAAAAAAAATGGCAATAATAACAATCTTATAAACTCAGAACCAAAGCTAGAATTGGGTAACTGCTCATTTTAACTTATGCCCTAAAAAAAAACCCAGAAAAAAATAGTTTTAACTTGGGTTAAATTGTAACGAGTCACCCAGAAATGACTAAGGAAGGGCATAAAGGAGAAAACCACCTCACCTGTAGATAAAGGAGAGGGGAATACCTTCTCAACTAGAAGTCTTGAAGAGACCCTGAAGAAAGAGTGGTAGGGGATGGGGGCTCCTTTTTGCAAGGTGCAAGGAGAAAGAAGACATTAAAGTACTCTATCCAACTCCATTACAGGTCCCAAATCTCTTGATGGTCTCAATCTCTTTCGAGTTTAAGCTGGAATAATAATAATGAAAGGTACATACCGAACACCAATTCTTCCCAAGTGATGAGATTTTGGTGCACTATAGTGGTCAGGGGTACTTAAGCACAAAGTGTTCAGGTTGGTGCTAGAAGGGTGCTGGAAACTGCATCTAGGTGAAACTATTTTTTCTGCAGCACTCTGGTAGATGTCTAGAACTGACTGGGGGGGGAAAAAAAAAAACAACTTGAGGGAATTATGAAAAAAAATATAGATATTAAACGGCTATGAAACATTTTTAAATCAAAGATAATGTAAATGCTAATAATAGCAAAAGATATTATGGAGCAGGAAGAATACACTTACCCTCTGTCTACGCATCTTGCAAAAGGCAAAAAGCCTGGATATGGACCACCTGCCTGGCAAGTTGTGCACACGTAAGTTTTGTTCCTGCAAGCTCAATATGCAATGGCAGTATATGTTCTGCCATCTACCACTCACTTAGGGAGCAGACTTCTCATCCTGTGGATGTTATTCCACTGACCAAATAATGAAATTTATATAAAGAGCAAAATGGTCAGGTTGGGGGAGAGTGGATAGTAGTGTTTTTAAAACAATCAGGAATCAGAGAACCCTTAGTGGGACCAAGAGGAGGGGGCACCCATTCCATGTTATAGTTAGCAATGGCAGTAATGAAGAATGACCTCCATCTTGTGAGTACAAGAGACCCTAAGGTGAGGTAGACCCTGCCTAGTCATGCCAGTTAATCTGCATCAGTGTCTAACCAAGTGGGTGTGTGGAATGCGAAGGGTAAATACAATAAGATTGTAACCTCCAGAGTGACTTTTTTTTCCTTTTCTAAAAAAATTTATGAGCCCATCTGGAGATTGCCTACTTGGGCATAAGTCGCTGTAATCATGACAGCCTAGGACTAGGCTATTTTAAAACAATATATAAAGCAAAATAAAAACCAAAAAAACAACAAGAATTAAAAAAAGGAAAGACGGGTAACATAGACGAAGATCGCCCAGACTGGGACATTCAACAAGAATGTGTCAAACAGTCTGGGGAACAACGTAGTCTTCACTGTAGGGCACAGGCGAGCGCTCCATCAAATGGCGGTGCGGCCCGCGAGTGTTCAATTCGGAGACTACAGAGAGCAACCTGAAGCTCTCGCGAGACATTGGAGGGTGGGGGGCAATGGGAACAGTCGCGGCGCAATGGCACGCAAATTTAAGTTACCCTCAACGGTGGAAAGCTACCCGTATTCCTGCCATGCAGTCGGTGTGAGGAAGAGCTAAACGCTGGTCCAGTCGCCCAGTCCTCGCGGACTCTTTGGCGCCCTCATTCCCTGCAATTCCTATATGTCCAGGAACCCAGCAAAGACAGACGCAACGCTTGCCAGAGCCCCGCTGATTTCAAACAGGGGATACGGCGTGGAAGCCGAAGCAGGGGCGCCACCGGCCCGAGAGCTATATTTAGCTCTCGGAGTTTCCTGGCCCTAAACCCAAATGGCTTAGGGTATGACTGGCGTCTCAGGGGGCATAGGTACCGTCGAAACCAGCTGCGGATGCAGTGAGAGCTTTTGGCGACTGAGGGAGGCACAGGGCTCGCGCGTTCAGGCGAATAATGCACTATGCACGGCGCAGAACGAGTGGAATCTCCCCGGCATCGACAAGTAGGCTTTCAATGAGGGAAGTGCGGAAGGCAGCGGTCGTCAGGCGAAGGCCGGTGTGGTGGATCGAGGCCACCTTTCGCAATACACGCTCAGCTGCGGATGCATAAAACTCACATCCGTAGTCGAGCTTCGAATGAACAAAGGATTGATAAAAAAGTAAGGCGCCCCAAGCAAAGAATATCAATGGCGCGGGTACAAGAGACCCTAAGGCTGCGAATATGAGCCTCCAAACGAGGCGTCGGTCAAATACCAGATCAAGGAAACAGTGATTCAACTACTTCCAGACGTACTCCATTGAGAAAAAAGTCTGGGTCAGCGTGGAGTCGTGAATGGCGGCAGCAATGCACGACCTTAGTCTTGGCCAAGGAAAACCGAAACCTGTGCGCTTCGGCATAGCGAGAGACGCGGTTCAATGCCTGTTGGAGTAGACGCTCCAAAGTTGGCATCTGGGCCGCGCCAAAAAAGAGATCGAAAGGTCGTCCACGTAGAGCGTAGCGAGAACATCTTCCGGCGGCAGCACTGAGGTGATGCTCAGGGCAAAGAGTGTGACACTGAGGACACTTTCCCTGCGGGACACCCCCTTCCTGCTCCATTGGGACGGAGAGGACTCTCTCCCCGCCCCACCCGCGGAATCGACTATCTCGCACAAATTCAGATATAAACATTGGGAGGCGTCCACTCTCCCATATCATGCGGAGAGTCTCCATGATACTGTATCGCCAGGTCAAAAACCACCGTGGCATAGTGCTGTCTACGAATGAAGGCCTCACAGTCAGCATTTTCCAGTTGGAGCAGAGCATCTGATGTAGAGTGGAACTTGCAGAAGCCACACTGTGCAGAAGACAAGGGGCCTCTGCTGTCCAGAAAAAAAGGAGAATCTAACATCTACCAATTTCTCCATCAACTTGCACATGCAGAAAGTTAGAGAGATTGGGCAGAAACCGACGGAGTAGAGTGATTTCTATTCAGTTTGTGAAAAGTGAGCACATTGCAATTCGCCAGGAGTCTGGGAACAAATTAACAGAACAAATTAACAGAAAGGATATGCCTCACCCACCCAGGTGTCGAAACATGGCATATGGGACATAGTCTGGGCACAAAGTAAAAGTGGAACGCAACTCACTTAACTTAAACTTGCCGTTGAAGGGTTCTCCACCATTGGAGGTAAAGTCCAGTCAACGGCCTTCCGTGACATCACAATGGGTGTTGAATGCTGGCAGAGCAGCATCTCAAGTAGAGAATGCAGAGAAAGGGGCCATGAAGGACTGTCACGGATGCAAGGTCCGAGATTGTGGCTTCCATACCTCTGCTAGAGGGGTCTTGCTGTCAAGTGAAGACACGTATGCCTGCTATGTAGGCATAACGCTTCTGTTTGAGGGCCATCTCACACTCGGCTGACAACCACAGAAGCAGTCGGCATGCAAAATGACCAGACGTTCTATGAATAGTAGTTAGGCCCACGGCAATGAGGTTACCGAAGAACTCAATGGCCTCATCAACCAAACTTAAATCCTCCACTGAAACAGAGAAATCACCACTGTGCCAACGCCCCCGGTGCTGGCTCTCAGGCGGCAGGGGCCCAGAAAATGATATTTAAATGGGAAAGTTATCACTACCATGGAGGTCATCGACCACTGCCCACCCAGATCAGGTTCTGCATCCTTAGAGGACAGAGATAGATGAAGAGAAGAAAATGAAGCAGTTCTCAGGCAGTGATGCATAAACTCATCCATATTTAGGACACCTATCTCCAGCTCCTCAGTCAGGATGGCAGGGATCTGAACCATGAAATTGATTGAGTAGTCTCCTCAGAGGGATGTCTATTGTTCAGATGCCTGAACAAGAGAAAGAGCCTCAGCAACTGTGCAACAAGATGGCCGAAGGAATAGGTCGTACACTTCCTGGAGGCAGAACTCCAGGCACTGTTGGTCGAACAAAGTATTCTCACCTTCAAGGACTTAAAGGGGGAGGTTTGGCTCACCATGCATCTTTTCCACCCGCTGCCTCGAAACCTTAGGCAGGTGGGGCAGCTTCAGAGGTGGGGGTTCCCTCCTTTGGAAGATCCACCATCTTTGAGCCACCCAGCCTAGCCATAGAAGGTAGAAACCCCCTCCACAGTGCGTCCTGAAAAATCATGACTCGAGCGAGAGGGAGTGCAATTCCTCAATCCAATATAAATAGATTTCAAAACCTACATAGCCAAGAATGAATAGGAACTTGGTTATGCAAAATGAGGAACTGCCTGGCAAGGTTTGTAGGATTTGGTTTCAGTTCCACCTCCACCAAACAAAATCCAATTCAAGGGATGGTAGGAGTCACCACTTTCATTGGATGGTGAAAATTTTCCTTTCCTTCCCAATAATTAAGAAAACTACATATTCCAGCATCCTCTTGACTACCAGAGGCACTATGGCTAGGAGGACCCCAGTGAAGTTTTTCTAGTACCATAGTCAGCTCATGCTGTCATTACAACAAATTGACCATCAAGAGATAAGCAGGTGTAAACAACAGTAACATTATTATACCACATTTAATGCAAAGATTCCCTAACTTTTATATTCTCAATATGTTTGAGAAGAGTCTGGTCTGTTTGCATCTTTGCAAGTTACTCTTATAATTTATTAAGAGGAATGAATTGGCTAATTTGGTAGTCTTGTCTTATTTGAGGGTTACCTTAAATGGGTCATCATCCAATGTCCCTGGTTCATCCTTGACAATGCTGACATCCTGAAAAACATATTTAACTTACATTAAAAAATAGCCCCATTGATTTCTCAGAAGACAAAATGTATCCTATTTTCCAGAATCTCACTCTGTAATAGAAAATAAGATTAAAATGACAGTAAAATCATTTTTACATCTTAGATGAAATGAATATAGATGCTTGGCTGGAGAACTGTTATGTAGTAAACTTCATGAATAGAACCATGCATCCTAAAAAACCTCTTACAGATTTGCACTCCCGAAGCACTGTTCAGATGTCTAGATGGAAAATGATACGACAGATTGACAGACTAGCTATGGGCTCACTCCTCTGCTACACTTATATAGGATGCAAATTTCTACAATGAAGATATATATATTAACAAGAAAACAGGACCACCCAAAGATATACATAAGATCCATTGATGATATATTTGTGACAAACCATAAAAACCAACAACTTAAACTTAAAGAGGCAATGTAGTCAAACTCTGTCTAATAAATTCACATATGAACTAAATGGGGTCGGCGTGGAAGTCAACTCCTCTTGACCTTGGAGCCATCGGTATACACTAGCATGGTTCCAGAGTGACACAAGGTGTGCTCGAAAAAAGGTTGAACACAATACTCCCGGTGCTGTAGAAGCTTTGGGAGCAGAGGCATGACAACGAATATCCAAAGGTGGCATCCTGGGCAGAACCAGGGGCGCGACTAGACCGAGAGCTATACCTAGCTCTAAACCTAAACGGCTTAGGGTATGACTGGCGTCTCTTGGCGGCATAGGCAACGTCGAAATCAGCTGCAGATGGAGCTGTTGGCGACTGAGGGAGGCGCCGGGGTCGTGTGTACAGGCAAATAATGCACTGTGCACTGCATAGAGTGAGTGGCATCTCCCCAGCATCAACTAGTAGGCTATGAATGCTCAATGGGGCAGGTGCGGAAGGCACCGATCGCCAGGCGAAGGCCGGTGTGGTGTATCGAGTCCACCTTCCGCAATACATGCTCAGCTGCAGATGCATAAAACTTGCATCCATAGTCGAGTTTCGAACGGACAAAGGATCAATAAAAAAAAGTAAGGCAGTAGCCCTATCAACGCCACAAGCGCTGAACGTCATGGAACGGAGGATATCAATGGCGCGGGTACAAAAGAACCTAAGCCTGCGGATATGAGCCTCGCAGGTGAGGCGTCGGTCAAATACAAGACCAAGAAAACAGTGCAATTCAACTACTTCCAAGCGTACCCCATTAAGAAACAAGTCTGGTTCAGGGTGGAGCCATGGATGGCGGCAGAAGTGCACCACCTTAGTCTTGGCCAAGGAAAACTTAAACCTGTACGCTTCGGCATAGCGAGAGACGCAGTTCAATGCCTGTTGGAGTTGACATCTAGGCTGTGCCAAAGAGATCGAAAGGTTGTCCATGTAGAGCGTAGTAAGAACATCTTTCAGCAGCACCGAGGTGATGCTCAGGGCAAAAAGTGTGACACTGAGGACACTTCCCTGCTCCATTAGGCCAGATAGGGCTCCCCCCACCCATATGCAGAATCAACAATCTCTCAAAAATTCAGATATAAAGAAAGCGGAGGCAAAATGTCTTCTGCACAGCGCGGATTTTGCGGATTTCTGCACCAGTCGGAGCAGAGCATGCAATGTGGAGTAGAACTTGCAGGAGCCGCACTGTACAGAAGACAGATGGCCTCCGCTGTCCAGGTAAAAGGCTAATCTAATATTTACCAATTTCTCCAGCAACTTACACACGCAAGAGGTCAGAGAGATTTGGTAGAAACCGGCCGGGGTAGAGTAATCTCTCCCCGGTTTGCGAAAGGCGAGCACAGTAGCAATTCACCAGGAATTTGGGAGACCCTCCAATCAAATCCTGTTGAACAAATCTAACACAAAGGTCATGCCTCGCTCACCCAGGTGTTGAAGCAATGTGTACGGGACATTGTCCGGACCATGGGCAGTGTCCGCACATGTGGCAAGAACGGAATGCAACTCACTCAGAGTAAACCTGTCGTTGAAGGGTACTCCACCTCTGGGTGTAAAGTCTAGCCGGCGGCCTTCCGCGCCATTCTCCTGGAGAACGGGAAAGGGGTCTTGCAAGAAATTGCCCTGAATCCTTTTGACTCGCTTCCACACATCTGCCAGAGGGGTCTTCCTGTTTGCCAGAGGGGTCTTCCTGTTAAGTGAAGACAAGTATTCCCGCGAAGAAGAGCGGCGGGCGTGCTTCGAAATATACCAGAACCTAGCCCGACAAAATTCACCGATAGTGAAATCGTTCTGGCGGCGCTTATAGCGCATGTATGCATAACGCTTCTGCTTGGGGGCCGTCTCACACTCGGCTGACCACCACAGGAGTGGTCGGCGTGCAAAACGGCCAGACCTTCAAGCAATAGTAGTTAGGCCCGCGGCGATGAGGTTGCCGGAGAAGAACTAAACGGCCTCATATACCGACCTAAACTCCTCGACTGAGAGATAATTCAGTCATTTCCTGAAATGCAGACGACCACGCCCGCGCCAAGCACCACCGGGGCGGGCTATCGGAGGCAGCGGCCCTGAAAATGATATTTGAATGGGAAAGTGATCACTACCATGGAGGTCATCGACCACCCTCCAATCAAAATCAGGCTGTGCATCAAGAGAGCACAAAGATAGATCGAGGCAGGAAAATGAAGCGGTTCTCAGGCAGTGATGCGCAAAATCACCCTCATTTAGGACACCCATCTCAAGCTCTTCGATCAGATCGGCAAGGACATCCCGGTACCGGGACAGGTGTCATGCGCGAAGATCACCCAGACTGGGACATTCGACAAGAATGTGCAGAACAGTCTGGGGGACGACGCAGTCGTTGCAATAGGGCGCAGGCGAGCGCTCCATCAGATAGCGATGCGTCACACGAGTGTGTCCGATTCGGAGACGACAGAAAGCAACCTGAAGCCACCGCGGCATTGGGGGATAGGTCCATGGGAACAGTCGCGGCGCAATGGCACGCAACTTTAAGTTCCCTTCAACCGTCTCCCATCTTCTTTGCCAAGCAGTCCGAAGAGCTGCCCGTATTCCTGCCATGTAGTCGGTGTGAGGAAGAGCGAAACGCTGGTCCGGTCGCAGAGTCCTCGCGGACTCTTTGGCGCCCTCATCGGCGCGCTCATTCCCCGCAATTCCTACATGTCCAGGAACCCAGCAGAAGATAATCTCGACATCTGCCCGGCTCGCCAAAACCGTAGCGTCACGGATATCGCGAACCAGGGGATGCGGAGATTCCAATGCCCCGAGAGCACTCAGGGCGCTTTGTGAGTCGCTATAGATCACAATCCGGTCTCCGAACCGGGCACGTCGCGTAATCTCCCGTACCGAGTGGTGTATTGCCACCAGCTCGGCCGTGAAGACAGACGCAGCGCCTGGTAGAGCCCCGCTGACTTCAAACAGAGGGGATACGGCGTGGAAGCCGACCCCCTCTTGGGACTTGGAGCCATCCGTATACACTGGCACGGTACCAGCGTGACACGATGTGTGCTCCAAAAAGGTCGAACGCAATACTCCCAGCGCAGTACAAGCTTTGGGAGCAGAGGCGTGGCGACAAATAGCCAAATGTGGTACCCTCCAGGGTGGCGTCCTGGGCAGAACCAGGGGCGCCACCGGCCCGAGAGCTATATCTACCTCTCGAAGGAGTTTCCTGGCCCTAAACCCAAAGGGCTTAGGGTATGACTGGCGTCTCTCGGCGGCATAAGCACCATCGAGATCAGCTGCGGATGCAGTGAGAGCTGTTGGCGACTGAGGGAGGCGCCGGGCTCGCGCGTACAGGCGAGTGATGCACTGCACGCGGCGCAGAGCGAGTGGCATCTCCCCAGCATCGACCAACAGGCTCTCAATGGGGGAAGTGCGGAAGGCACCGGTCGCAAGGCGAAGGCCGGTGTGGTGGATCGAATCCACCTTCCGCAATAAACGCTCGGCTGCGGATGCATAAAACTCGCATCCGTAGTCGAGCTTCGAGCGAACAAAGGATCGATAAAAAAGTAAGGCGGTAGCCCTATCAGCGCCCCAAGCGCTGAACGTCACGGAACGGAGAATGTCCATGGCGCGGGTACAAGAGACCCTAAGGCTGCGAATATGAGCCTCCCAGGTGAGGCGTCGGTCGAATACAAGACCAAGGAAACGGTGCGACTCAACCACATCCAGGCGCACCCCATTAAGAAACAAATCTGGGTCGGGGTGAAGCCGTGGATGGCGGCAGAAGTGCACCACCTTAGTCTTGGCCAAAGAAAACCGAAACCTGTGCGCTTCGGCATAGCGAGAGACGCGGTTCAATGCCTGTTGGAGTCGACGCTCCAGAGTTGGCATCTGGGCCGCGCCAAAAGAGATCGAAAGGTCGTCCACGTAGAGCGTAGCGAGAACATCTTCTGGCAGAACCGAGGTGATGCCGTTGATGGTCAGGGCAAAGAGTGTGACACTGAGGACACTTCCCTGCGGGACACCCTCTTCCTGCTCCTTTGGGGCAGAGAGGGCTCCCCCCACCCGTACGCGGAATCGACGATCTCGCAAAAATTCAGATATAAACATTGGGAGGCGTCCCCTCGCCCCCATCGTTTGGAGAGTGTCCATGATACCGTAAGCGCCATGCGGTATCATAGACCTTCTCCAGATCGAAAAACACCGTGGCGTAGTGCTGTCTACGAAGGAAAGCCTCGCAGACGGCATTTTCCAGTCGGAGCAGAGCATCCGACGTGGAGTGGAACTTACGGAAGCCGCACTGTGCAGAAGATAGATGGCCTCCACTGTCCAGGAAATAGGCTAATCTAACATTTACCAATTTCTCCATCAACTTGCACACGCAAGAGGTTAGAGAGATTGGACGGAAACCGGTCGGAGTAGAGTGATCTCTCCCCGGCTTGCGAAAGGCGAGCACAGTAGCGATTCGCCAGGAGTCTGGGAGAAGACCCTCCACCCAGATCCTGTTGAACAAATCTAACAGAAAGGCCATGCCTCGCTCACCCAGGTGTCGAAGCATGGCGTACGGGACATCGTCCGGACCATGGGCGGTGTCCGCGCACAAAGCGAGAGCGGAACGCAACTCACTCACAGTAAACTTGTCGTTGAAGGGTTCTCCGCCTCTGGAGGTAAAGTCCAGCCGGTGGCCTTCCGCGACATCACGACGTGCATTGAATGCTGGCGGAGCAGCATCACGGCTAGAGAATGCGGAAAAAGCGGTCGCTAAGGATTCCGCCACGGACGCGGGGTCAGAGATTGCGGTCCCATTCTCCTGGAGAACAGGAGGGGGGTCCTGCGAGAACTTGCCCCGAATCCTTTTGACTCGCTTCCACACCTCAGCTAAAGTGGTCTTCCCGTTAAGTGAAGACACGTATGCCCGCCAAGAAGAGCGGCGGGCGTGCTTCGAAACATACCGGAACCTAGCCCTAGCCCGACGAAATTCAGCGACAGTGAAATCGTTCGGCCGGCGCTTATAGCGCATGTAGGCATAACGCTTCTGTTTGAGGGCCGTCTCACACTCGGCCGACCACCATGGGAGTGGTCGGTGTGCAAAACGGCCAGACGTCCTAGGAATAGTAGTCAGGCCCACGGCGATGAGGTTGCCGGAGAAGAACTCAACGGCCTCATCTACCGACCTAAACTCCTCGACTGAGATAGAGAATTCAGTCATTTCCTGAAATGCAGGCCACCGCGCCCGCGCCAAGCACCACCGAGGTGGGCTCTCAGGCGGCAGTTGCCCTGAAAATGATATTTGAATGGGAAAGTGATCACTACCATGGAGGTCATCGACCACCCCCCAATCAAAATCAGGCTGTGCATCCGAAGAGCACAAAGATAGGTCAAGGCAAGAAAATGAAGCTGTTCTCGGACAGTGATGCGTAAACTCATCCACGTTTAGGACACCCATCTCAAGCTCTTCGATCAGATCGGCAAGGACTTGTCCCCTGGGATTTATGGAGTAATCTCCCCAGAGAGGATGCCTGCCGTTCAGATCTCCAAGCAAGAGATAGGGCCTCGGCAACCGTGCCACGACGCGGCGGAAGTCCCCCGCGTTGAAGTCAGCTGACGGTGGAATGTACGCAGAAATGATAGTATACCTACTATCCAGGTGCAGCTGCACAGCCACTGCCTGAAAGGAGGTATCTAAAGAGAAAGGAAGAACGGAGACATCATGCCGGGTGTAAACCGCGCATCCCCCAGCCCGGCCATCTTGCGGTGGTGGGGTCGCAAGACCCTTATACCCCGGGAGGGCAGGCAGCGGGCACGCGCCTAGCATGGTCTCCTGCAAAAAAATAGCTAAGGGGGAACGGGACGGGAGGAGACGAGCCTCCGCAGCTCCTTCCAGTTGGCCCGGAGTCCACGGCAATTCCATTGAAGGAATATGCCCTCCAGGCCTAGCTCGGAGGAGACGCGGGGGCCCTCCTCGAATTGAAGACCCTCACGGGAATGGCCGTACGCTTCCCGGGGGCAGAACCCCGGGCGCTGTTGGCCGGACAAAGCGCTGAAGGCGCTGTCGCCTTCGAGGACTTATTGGGGGAGGTTGGGCTCGCCATGCGAGTCTTTTCCTCCCTCCGCCTCGAAACCTTAGGCGGGCGTTGCGGCTTGGGAGGCGGGGGGCCCTCTTTTCGAGGAACCACCGTCTCCGAGCCACTCGCTCCACCTCGGGGCGTGGGCGAAGGGGCCGAAGCTCCTTTGTTGCTGTCCTCCTTTCGGGGAACAGCTTTAGGAACCCTGGAAGATGGCCTAGCGACCATCTTCAGGGGTGTTGCCTCCTGTGAGTCTAACGACTCTGTGGAGGCGCGTGGCCGTTTCGCCTTACGGGAAACGGTCACGCTGGGGGAAGAGGGGGGAGCCCTGGTTTTAGCCGGGGCTGGGTGTGAACCCTTTTTGCCACCAGCTCTACCAGGGGAGTGCCCGGGTGTAGTAGAGCCCGCAGAAGGGCTCCGAATGGGCGCGGAAACAACCTTGCTCGTTGGCCTGGATGGGCCAGGAGCAGAGGGTGCTTTTCTAACTATTGAGGCATATGACGTCCCAGGCAGAGCCGGGCGCGCCAGGACCAAGTCCTTAGCCTCGCGGAATGAGAGTCGATCCTGGGCCTGAACGGCCAGGATTTCTTTCTCAAGGAGATATGCACCACATTGCTTCGAAGAAGCAGGGTGCGGCTCTCCGCAATTGACACACTTGGCCACACACGATTTGGACTTATCGTGTGCGACCTTGGAGCAATTTACACAGACTTCGGGTGACCCCGATTTTGCACGTCTACATGATCGATTCGTG
This sequence comes from Ceratothoa steindachneri, assembly GCA_963969495.1. Classification (NCBI taxonomy): domain Eukaryota; kingdom Metazoa; phylum Arthropoda; class Malacostraca; order Isopoda; family Cymothoidae; genus Ceratothoa; species Ceratothoa steindachneri. Next base: position 1,486,729 of record OZ018322.1, read on the forward strand.
TGGCCGAAGCGGTGACAGTAATAGCACCGCCGCAGCAGTGGCACGAATGCCTTCACGCGGTAGCGGTACCAACCGGCACGCACCGACTCAGGGAGCTTGTCACAGTCGAACGTGACGAAGAGTGTAGGGGTGGGTCTTGAGGCCCCTCCCTGTTTTCTCATCACACGTTCGACCTTGATCGCCCCATGGTCGGCCAGCTCTAGGGTGATGTCTTCTATGGAGTAGTCAACGAGTTCCCTCGCATAAACTACTCCTTTTACAAAGTTCATGGTAGAGTGCGGCGTCACACTCACCGGGGTGCCATGAAGTGTCCGAAGAGCACTTATCTTGGCGCCTCGGCGGGATTCGCCGCATTCGCCAGAAGGCTCCCGTCCGAGAAACGGGTTACCTTCGGCTCTCTACCAATTGCACTAGCTAATCCTCTCCTCTGATGGATCATGTTGCCCTTGGACAACATGCTGCCATCAGTGGAGCGAATAACGAGGAAGCGTTTGAAGCCAGCGGGCTCGAAAACGCCAGGTAACCTCTGAATCAGGGGCCCCGATGTCATCGAGGCTCCGCCCTGTGCACTTTTGGTCTTTGTCATCGTCAGGAGCTCCGTACCCGGGGAAGCAGAGGGCCCGGATGTGCCGATCTTGGCTTGGTCGTTTGCCAAAGTGGCAGCAGACCCATCCATCCCCGTAGCCCCCGCGGATTGAGAGGAGCCCCGAGTCTTCTTCGTCTTTTTGGTCCTTTTCTTTTTTGGAGAGGAGGGCGGGGAATGAACCCGCTTCTCACCCCCGCCGGTAGAAGCCCCCAGGCCAGATGGACCGGCCTCAGCCAGGTCCTTCTCCGAAATGGAGAAGGTCCTGGTGGTCGCAGGGGCATCATCCGGAGGAGATCCCTCCCCTCCTTGTACTGCCAGAGAATCTACAGCCGTTTGATGAGGACCTTGCATAGGGGCGGATTCGGGTTCGGTGCTTGGCGCCGAGCCCGGATTCCCCCCCATGGAAGGCCCTACCTTCTGAGGCTGGTTTTCCTCAAGGACCATGTCTATCACAGGAGGGGCCTCCAGTTGGCCATCCCCTCCCAGGACATCGCAGGTCCCCTTGGCAGCGTCATAAGTCTTTAGTGGGGAGGCACAGGCCTTGACCCCGGCAAGGTTTAATATTTTTGCCAGCAGGTCTTTTGAGGGAAGCGACCGAAGGGGCCTGGCTTCCCTCTCCCCCCTAAGGGGGTTTGCCCTACCGAGCCGCTTGTACGAGGGGCGGTCGGCAATGGGCTGCCTGCTGGCTTTCTTGGCAGTCCCCTTAGAAAGCAAAGGAGGGACTGCCGCTGGAGATAGGGAGGTGCCCGAAAGCACCTCCAGAGAAGGGGGTGAGGGGGAGTCCCCTACACCCGTAGGCGTAGGAGAGGAGTAAGCCTCCTCTCCGGTTAAAGAGGTATGGAGGGTCCCCTGCGCAAGCACAGGGGGGGGGGGACCTCAATCTTTTCTGTGGAGCTGCACGAGGGCGGCTCCGTTGTTTTAGGGGGAATTAAGGGAAGATGGTTTTTTTTTTCATCATTGGGCATGGTGACCCTCTTTGTTTTACGGGACGCAATCGCTCACCACCTCTTGCAGTAGCCCGCACTGCAAGAGGTGCTTACAGGCCCGGCAGAGCCAGGCGCCGCCATTTGGGACCACCTCTCCCGCCTGGTGGCCTGGCAGTCCTTCGGCATGGCGGCTCCACCTTAGACACGGCGTAAAACAGATAGAATGTGAAGAGGAGACGAAAAGGGATGTGAGGAAGGTATGGGTGGGGATGAAGCAGGTTGTTAAAAAACCCCCATCCCGAACCGGAGCTGAGGGGTTAGGGAACAATGTCCCCTCCCCCCTCAGCCCCCATCCGGGGTGGTTGGCTTGAGAAGAAGGTCAGCATTCTACCCTGTGAAATTAGAGGCTGACCAGAGAAAGTTGTGGGAGAGGTTATATGAAAAGCGACGAGGTAGGGGAGAAATCGGGCTATCTGAAGGAAGGAAGAGAGGCTAAGCTGGGGGCGGACGGAGCGCTGGATCCCGTCAGCACGGCGGCCAGGATGGCAAATTGCCACGCCCCTTACGGGGTTCTTTTTATGGGATGCAGACACTAATCACCGCTTGCAGTAGTCCATTCTGCAAGGGGTGTGTACAGGGCTGGCAGAGCCAGGTGCCACCATTTTAGGCCACCCCTCCTGCCTGTTAACCTGGCAGCCCTTTGCTATGGCGGCTCCACCTTCGGCACAGCATAAAAAGGATAGAGTGTGAAGTGAGAAGGAAAGGTGATGTGAGGAAGGTATGGGTGGAGATGAAGCAGTTTGTTAAAAACTCACCATCCCAAACCGGACCTCAGGGGCTAGGGAACATTGTCCCCTCTCCCCTCAGCCCCGATCTGGGATAGTATGCTGAGAAGGTCAGCATCTACCCTGTGAAAATAGAGGCCGACCAGAGGAAGTTGTGGAAGAGGTTGTAGGGGAAATGAGAAGTAGGGGAGAAACACAGGCTGTCTAAAAGAAGAGACTAAGCTGGGGCTAAGTCCCGTCAGCACAGCGGCCAGGAATGAAAAAAACATCAAGGAGATTGTCAACCGTTATATCAAGGTTAAGAATCCAATAGACAAAATTTTACTTATTATATACTATAAAATGACAAAAGTCATCAATCTACTTATGAAAAACAACAGCTGCCAAAACTCATTGAATCTAAAGTCAACCAACATAGTTTACAAGTTTATCTACCCCAATAAAGACTGCAAGTATTATAATAACTCAAAATATATTGACATGACAACCACCACCCTTTTGAGGAATTTAACCATGCACCTGCAAAGTGGAGGGCCTAAAAATCATATGGAGAACGCACATAGTATCAACCTAACTAGAGATATTCTAGTTGAAAACACTACAATTAAAAGAAAAGAGGCAAATAAGGCAAGGCTGAACATTTTAGAAGCCATCTTAGTAAACAAAGAGAAACTGGACATTAACACTCAAGCTACAAGTTGGAATAGAACATCAAAATTGTTTTAAAATTCCACTCACCGGATTGGCTCATTTCCTTTGATGTTACATTTAAGCAAGGAAGAATAAATATCCCCTAAAAACTTCCCTTTTTTTTCAGTATATCAGATTCTGACTCCACCATATTTTACCAATAAAGGAGCAAAGAATACATAAAGACACTCTGAAGATGATTGAATGATCGAAAGCTTAGCAATTTAAGTTTGTTATTTACTAAATGCATTTATTAGAAAGAGAGAAGAATATAGGACAAGTGATCTACCATCTACAAGATAGACTAAAAATGACAGTAAAACAATAGAAAGTTGCCAAAGGAAATTGATCAAGGCGAAATATACCATGGTCTTTAACAAAATTTGCATATACATATATATACCTAAAAGAATACAACTTACAGCCATATTTGATGAGATATGTGTTGATGGATCTTCATCTCTTCTCTGAATTCCTAAAAAACAAAATACTTTTTTTACAAATAAACTGCGAGATAAAGGGATTTCATGAATCAATCAGAAGAACAAGCAAATAAATGATTAAATAAAATTATTTTCTGAATATTTCCAATTTAAGAGAATTGTATATTAATACTAAAATAAGATTATATTCCTTAACTGAATCTTTTATGAAACTCATAATAAATTACTGTTTTATATTTCAAAAGGATAACAATTTTCTTCAATCTTAAAAACAATACCTCTATTGATATATGCACTTAATATTTTCAGAATCTTGCTGCTGACTAGATATTGAAATTTGTCAATGCTACACAATGAAACATGTATACCAGGATGAAACAAGAAATTTGTGACTTGACTCAAAATATAATATTAGTAAGATAAATTAGTAATTTTTCAATTTAAAAATGAGTGATCTTAAGATAATCCAAGAAGGAAATAACTTCTCCTATATAACTGCATTAAATGAATTGTATTTGTACAAGTTATAATATACCCTGTTAAACTTAATAAAGCAACATCAATTGAACACTAATTAAAGGTCATTTTTGATTACAAGGTAATATAATTCATGAGAACTTACCTTGCTTTTCAAGTTTTCTTAATATAGTCTGCAAATTACCTTCATTTGTTTTTTGTTCCTCTCCAAGCCAATTAGCTTGAGAATTGATTTTTGATAATATATAAAGATATTTCAATAATGACATTATAGCAGTGAAATGTATACAAAAAAAAAGTACCTAATAGTTCAGAATAGTACCACTTAAAAAAAAGGTGAAAATAAAAAAAACAAGATGGTTGAGGAAAAATTAATAAATTAAGACATATAAATGGGTATATTCTAAACTTATTCAATGGCATATTCATTCCTACTAAATAGTTAAATACATAATTTAAAAATGTCTTTGGTCAGAGACAAGTATTTATAACTATTTTTTAGTAAACTACTTGATCAATGAGTACTTCCAACAAAGTAAGGTCAGCGCACATAAATGCTACTAAAAACTACCCATATGTCTATAAAGCACAAAGTCATCAATATTTTTTTAATGCCAAAATTGCCATGTGAGTGAAAGTGAAATGAATATAAAGAGTGGCATTTACATCCGTGCGATGCCAAGGATGGGTAAATTTGATGTGTATTGTACGAAAGATATAAGAGTTTTTCTGGGAATTTCAGAGTAATTGTTGAATGAAGTTAGTGAATAACAAGAAGTATTAGGTGAAAGAGTTGGGAGAATGTCTGGAAGGAATTTTAGGATGTGATTGCCAGTGTGAGAGAGCCCATGTATGAAGTTGTGAGGGAACAAAATGATAGAGCAAGTAAGATGGATAAAAGATGGAGTGAAGTACAAGAAAGTGAATGAATTTGAAAAAGCTAAGATGAATAAGAATGAGAGAGTAGACACACATGTTGTGCATAGATTAGAGAGCATGGCAAGAAAGCAGTATGGGGATGAGAATATAAATGTGTGTAAGCCCCCCACTGCAAAAGTTTTTAGATATGGCACCAGGGTATGTTGCAGAATGTGTGAATGAGAGGAGAAAACAGAAAAGGAGATGGACAGGTGAGAGGTTAACATCGGATGATGTGCTTGAGATGGTGGGAGATAAGACACTATGATGAGTATGACAGAAGAATGGATGATATGACTGAAGGCTGGAAGCAGGTAAATTTTAGAAATAAGGTAGCAAAGGGACCTTGGCCACCTCAGTTTAAGAGTTACTGAGATGCCTTGCAAGTCAACTCAATAGAGGTAATGGCCAGCTTCCTTGGTCAATATGGTGGGACTAAGCAAAGAGTGAATGGTGTGGTGTGCCATTGGATGACAGGGGCATGTTTCAGATGTGGCTCAAAGGGGCATATGATTAAGGATTGCAGAGCATCTGGGACTAGTTGTTATGGTTGTGGTAAGAATGGTCATATGGTGAGAGAATGACCAAAGCGTCAGACAAGTATGCGATAGAATGACTGTCAGCATGTGTGTGGTAATTGTGTGCAGAATGGGCACTATGCGAGAATGTGTATGGAAGCGAGGCAGTCATGTGGACATTGTGGCAGAGGTGGACATAAGACTCAAGCTTGCTGGTATGCAAGGCAGGGTATGAACAACCAGCCTGGAGTCAGTGGGAATGAAGGAACTGTTGTGTCGGGAGACTTGAATGTGAGAGGATGCATGGTGATGTGTCTTCCCTGTGAGTGTGAGTGATGTGAGAGTTGGTATGTCTGGAGTGAAAGTTTTGACAGGGGTGAGTTATGAATGCATGAGTGTTATGATTGAAGTGTTTGGCTTTTTGATTCAGGATGTAAGAAGAGTTTGATGTATCGTGATGTGTATGACAGCATGAAGGATTGTGTGACTGTTGAAGTGTGGGGGAAGTTTGGTAAGTATTGGAAATCTCAAAGTCTCGGTGCTTGGAGCAGTTCATTTGACGGTTAGAATGCATGGGATGCAGATGAGAATATCTGAGTTCTATGTGATTGACAAAGTGAGTTCTGAGTATGGAATCAGGGTGTCTACTTGTTTGGTGATTTTGAATTCAAGGACTTTTTAAAAAAATAATCAAGGATGGGTTTTAGCCATTGTTTATATTGTGTATAAAAGCGTATATTTTATAAAAACAGTAATAATTAAGACATTTTATTTCAAATACAATACAAAAAAATACTCATTTGTTGAACACAAAATTTGAAAAACAAAAAAAAGATAGAGCTTGATTAGGTCCAGTAAACCAACTAATGCTTCAAATTAAAGCAATCTAAACACAAAACAAGGTTGCCAGGATATCTGTGACAAAAAGTGGAAACTTTTTTAGCTTTTCTATCAGCGACCTTAGACCCTTTGTTAACCGAAATGATTTTATGGTAGCAGCCTACACACCGTCTCCTTGTTTTTCTTTTTTGTCCAGACATTTCTGATAGAAAGCGACTTTTGAAGATGTTCCTTCTTGTAATTCTGATCTATGCTTACCTGACTTTAGATCTTCTTTTGGGTTTCCAGTAAGTAGTGAAAGAATAAGTGATTCTCTAAATTTAAGCATGATCCAATTATGATTTCCAGATATATACTTGTTGAAAATAAGCCAGGAATTAACTACTGTAGTGCCCAAAAGCAATTCCATGGCTACCTTTCTGTACCATTTCATATTTTTCTCAATGGGCTGTATAAAGATGAAAACTGGTCTGAAGGTCCACCAACTTTTTAGCCAAAAAAAAGTTGGGGTTATAACATATAACATAACATAATTCCACGGATGACAAAAGCCACAAGGGCCTATCAAAGGTCATCCGCATCCGTCAAAACCCACCCACAAAAAGGACCATCTCCAGGGGAAGACAAAATCAAAGTCCCCCACAATATAATATAACAGATGACAAAAGCCACAAGGGCCCATCATAGGTCAACCGAGTCAAACAGCCTCTTTTTTAAGGCACCCAAACTCCCAAGAAAACTACATCCAGAGGATTGCGTCCAGAAACAAGGGTGTCACCAATCAAGGCTTGTCAAGAACTAAATCATGCAGCTATGATATATACAAACAATATTAATATATACAAAACTTAGGAACCATCACAACCTTCCCTCCCCATAAACTCATCCAACCTACTCTTAAATACATTTAGATTTGGACTACCTACTACCCTCTGCGGCAATTTGTTCCAGAAGTCCACCACTCTATTGGTGAAAAAATATTTTCTTAAATCCAACCTACACCCTTGCTTTTTAATTTTCAAGTGGTAACCTCTAGTCTGATTTCCATCATCTAACTCAAAAAACTTGCTAACATCCAATTTATCTATCCCAGAAAAAAAGAGCTCAATCATATCCCCTCTCACACACCTCCTTTCAAATGAGAAATATTTAATACCCTCAGTCTATCTATATATTCAAGGTGCCTCAGGGAAGGAATAATCTTTGTTGCCCTCCGTTGCACTGACTCAAGAAGGTTAATATCGTGTCTAAAGTGTGGGGACCATGCCTGTATACAGTACTCTACATGTGGCCTAACATAAGAGTTATAGAGTTTAAGAATAACCTCCTTACTTTTGTAACTGACATTTCTCTTAATGAAACCCAGCACTCTATTTGCCCTATTTCTTGCTTCAATACCGTGCTTAGAAAACCTTAATGACTTATCTATTACTACTCCTAGATCTTTCTCATCCTCTACTGAGCTCAGCCAATGCCCATCCATTTCATAGTTAAATTCTCTATTATCTTTTCCCATGTTAATAACTTTGCACTTATCAAGGTTGAAAGTCATTTGCCACTTATGTGCCCAGGATAACAATTTATTTAAATCCCCCTGCACTTTAAAATTATCACCAATATCTTTAACTACAGCTGCTAATTTGGTATCATCCTCAAAAATTGACACTATTATTAACTGCCTCCCCAAGATCGTTTATATAGATGACAAATAATAATGGACCGAGAACTGATCTCTGAGGAACCCCACTGATAACATCACATTTTCCCCATCCCTCCTTTTCTTTCCAGTAGGTATAAGATTACCATGATGATCTGAAACTGATGTCAGAGTTAATACATTTCTTTTGTCCTTCCAGTTTATTACTTTTATATTCTTATCATTTTTTTCCTACAATTTTGGTTTAGTTACTTCAACTGGCAACCCCTTTCGATTGCTATGGACAGTTCCACATAAGTAAATCTTGTGCAATAAAAGGAATTCAGCTAGTGTCAGTGATGTGTAATAGTTATCAGTAAAAAGTGTGCAACCTTTATCAAGTAAAGGGTTAATTAGCCTAGTTACTACAGATTCAGAAATCCCCAGGTTTGCTTAAAAGTCACTTTTTTCCTGTATATACCTCAAAATTCCAAGTGTATCCTTCACAAGAACATAGTTTGAAGATCTTAAAACCATATTTATGGCGTTTGTTGGGAATGTACTGCCTAAAGAATAATCTTCCTCTAAAAGGCATCAGTGTTTCATTAATTACAATTTTTTAGTCTAACTTGTACACTTGTTGGTATTTTTCTAGCAAAAGTTTTACAAGCAGCAATATCTTAACTAACCTAGAAATCATTGGCTGATTTATATTTGCAAAATGTAGTGCTCTTAATAAAAGAAAAAATCTATCCCTGTCCATTGTGTTAATAATTATTTTCCTTTCATATAGCACACTTTTGGACCAATAAGAAGCCATATATGGTTGAGGACTTAAGCCAATATATAAAACAATTCCTAAGAATTTTTTTCATTTCTGAAATGTTAGTTGGAACCGATGCTTTCAACCATGACTGGCGTATCACCTTTGGTTCTGTGGCATACTATCATCTAGACTGCTGCTATTGTCTTCATCAGATTCTTTATTTTCTTCATCGCTTGAAAAGCTTGAATCATTGTATTCATCAGACGATGAATCATCTTCAAGAAAAGACTCATCAAAATCAGATTCATCACTTTTATCAACATCTTCATGGGGTCTTTTATTTTGGTTATAGAATAGTGATGAATCCAAGAACAAAAATAAAATATATTATCATCTGTTGCAAAAAATAACAATACTATTATGTTAATTTAAAAAAAATAAATAATATTGCAGATAAACCATCAAAAAAAAATTAAATTCTAAACGATCCACCCGTGGATCGTAATCGCACCAAAAAGATAAAGACTTTTTTTAGTGTGATTACGATCCACGGGTGAATCATGAATTTTAATATGCATGAAGAAACAGAATGGGATAAGGATTATACACACCTCCTCTCGCAGCAAAATCATGAAGACACTGAATTGAGAATGAAAATTAAGTATCGCAAAATAACACTTGCGCAAAAAATTCCTCAACGACACATGGGTGGGTTGGATCGCATTGGACGCATTAAATTAAAAAAGTCAATAAACATTATGGGACAATGATGAAGGTGAGGTATTTAAGGGAAAAATTGGGTTATAAGCAAAGCATAACCAAAATCAACTCACTAGTACAAAAAGACAAGAACAAGGTATCTAAGCGACAGTCACAGAAGTATAGCGAGCATCCATCATAAAATACAATGAATCCAAAGCATACATATGTTCACTCACATTAGTGAGTAGATTAACTTAAATATTACTATTTTCCTAATAGCCATTATAAATTATATAAATAGTGAATTTGAACAATCAATGATTTATTTTAAAAATTCAAGGACCTACTTTTTTCATCAAATTCAAGGAGTTTTCAAGGATTTCAAGGGCAAAAAATAAATTCAAGGACTTCAAGGATTTCAAGGCCAAAAAATAAATTCAAGGACTTCAAGGATTTCAAGGGCAGTAGACACCCTGGGAATGAATTTTGGATATGAGTTTATGAAAGAGAATAGACTGGTTGTGCATCCCAGAGACCGTAAGATTGAGAGAAAGTTCAGTAAGAATGTGTGTTGGGAATTGTAATGTATATGTGGATGGAAAGAAAGCTGCATATAAGGTATGATGTGTAGCTTGTGTATTTAATGGGTTGCTGAATGTGACTGACCCCTTTGTATGTGTGCAAGTGTGTCCTGGATTGAAGAGCCAGTCTAGATTGAGAGCAGTTCAAGCTGGTAATGTTATGGGCCACTTGAACACAGTTATTGATGATAGTAATTTGATTGATGTGAGTGTGAATGTGGGAAGCGAGGTGTTTACTGAGTGGACAAATGATGAATTGAGAGAGAGAGAGTACAATTGAAAAAGAATTTGAGTGACAGTGAGTAGGAGAATGTGTATAGAATGTAAAATGAATGAAAAAGTGTACTCAGTAAAGGTGATTATGACTTTGCAAGAGCTCAGCTACCAGAGTTTAAGGTTTTCCTGAGAGATAACATTCCAATTTATCAGAGGCCTCAACACTTCTCTCACCATGTAGCTTAAGAGACAGAAGAGCAGTGTGAGGAAGTTGGACCTTGTCAGGGTGTGTTATCAGATGCCCATTGCTGAGAATAGTAGGTCAGTGACTGCTTTCTCTACTGCAAATGCTCCTGGTGCCTTCCAGCATGCTAGTAGAGATGTGATTGCATTTATTGATGATATTCTGATTACACTGGTCTGTGTCAAAAATGTACCTTAGGTTTTCTGTAGTTTCTTAATAAAATTGACCTTCTAAATCCGAATCTGGCATCCATTTTTCTCTATCAGGTCCAGTTTTTGCGATACAGGGGGTGATAATAACTTTATAGTTTATACATGTCCTATATTACATCAAATTTCAATAATTTCTGCACTACTGTATTTGCGGTAAATTTTGTGTACATTTTAAGTAATTATGTTGATAAGTTTATATTTTTGCAGGTTAGAAATTGCTTAGCATTATAATAATAATAATAATAATAGTGGTTGAGTTAAAAATGAATGGAAAATATAAGAATAGCTCCAACAGATTTTACTATGTTTGCGGCAAAGTGACTTTTTCCGAGCAGCAATATACAATCTCTCCTGTAATTAAATCTTTGTATCATGCATATTTTGGAATAAGAGTAGGAAATCAAGATAAGAGTTTTGCACCACATATCTGCCGCAAGAGATGTTACATAAGTTTAAGATAATGGAGTCAGGGCGAACAGAAGTCCCTCTCTCTTTTGGTGTTCCCATGGTGTGGAGAGAGGGTAAAGACCAAACTACGGACTGCTATTTTTGCAGGACAAATCTTAAAGGTGGCCATTGGATCAAGTATTTAAGCTTTCTATATTATACTGGATCCTGATTTTTTTTATTTTTTTATTTAAGGGGCTATCAGGCGACTGCCGACTTAGGCATAAGTCGCCATAAACAAACAGCCTAGTTCTAGGCTACTTTAAAAAATTGAACAGGAAACAACAATAAAGAGAAATAACAATAAGAATAACAAAACAATAACAAAAACAATAAGAAAAACAACAATTAAACCTGGTTAAATGAAAGGGAGAAGGCCGGTCTCCCCCCAAAAGTCAACAAGTCCACCAGTCAATGTGCACACACTCGTCCAGTCCCGAGTACGAGGGACAGGCGGTAGCGACCCCGCCCATCCCGGTACCGGGACAGGTATCGTGCGCGAAGATCACCCAGACTGGGACATTTGACAAGAATGTGCCGAACAGTCTGGGGGACGACGCAGTCGTTGCAATAGGACGCAGGCGAGCGCTCCATCAAATAGCGATGCGTCACACGAGTATGTCCGATTCGGAGACGACAGAGAGCAACCTGAAGCCACCGCGGCATTGGGGGATAGGTCCATGGGAACAGTCGCGGCGCAATGGCACGCAACTTTAAGTTCCCTTCGACCGTCTCCCATATTCTTTGCCAAGCAGTCCGAAGAGCTGCCCGTATTTCTGCCATGTAGTCGGTGTGAGGAAGAGCGAAACGCTGGTCCGGTCGCAGAGTAATCGTGGACTCTTTGGCGCCCTCATTCCCCGCAATTCCTACATGTCCAGGAACCCAGCAGAAGATAATCTCGACATCCACCCGGCTCGCCAAAACCGTGGCGTCACGGATATCGCGAACCAGGGGATGCGGAGATTCCAATGCCCCAAGAGCACTCAGGGCGCTTTGTGAGTCGCTATAGATCACAATCCGGTCTCCGAACCGGGCACGTCGCGTAATCTCCTATACCGAGTGGTGTATTGCCACCAGCTCGGCCGTGAAGACAGACGCAGCGCCTGGTAGAGCCCCGCTGACTTCAAACAGAGGACATACGGCGTGAAAGCCGACCCCCTCTTGGGACTTGGAGCCATCTGTATACACTGGCACGGTTCCAGCGTGACACGAGGTGTGCTCCAAAAAGGTTGAACGCAATACTCCCGGCGCCGTACAAGCTTTGGGAGCAGAGGCGTGGCGACAAATAGCCAAATGTGGTACCCTCCAGGGTGGCGTCCTGGGCAGAACCAGGGGCGCCACCGGTCCGAGAGATATATCTACCTCTCGAAGGAGTTTCCTGGCCCTAAACCCGAAGAGCTTAGGGTATGACTGGCGTCTCTCGGCGGCATAGGCACCATCGAGATCAGCTGCGGAAGCAGTGAGAGCTGTTGGCGACTGAGGGAGGCGCCGGGCTCACGCGTACAGGCGAGAGATGCACTGTACCCGGCGCAGAACGAGTGGCATCTCCCCAGCATCGACAAACAGGCTCTCAATGGGGAAAGTGCGGAAGGCACCGGTCGCAATGCGAAGGCCGGTGTGGTGGAGCGAATCCACCTTCCGCAATAAACGCTCGGCTGCGGATGCATAAAACTCTCATCTGTAGTCGAGCTTCGAACGAACAAAAGATCGATAAAAAAGTAGGGCAGTAGTGCTATCAGCGCCCCAAGCGCTGAACGTCACGGAACGGAGAATGTCCATGGCGCGGGTACAGGAGACCCTAAGGCTGCGAATATGAGCCTCCCAGGTGAGGCGTCGGTCGAATACAAGACCAAGGAAACGGTGCGACTCAACCACATCCAGGCGCACTCCATTAAGAAACAAATCTGGGTCAAGGTGAAGCCGTGGATGGCGGCAGAAGTGCACCACCTTAGTCTTGGCCAAAGAAAACCGAAACCTGTGCGCTTTGGCATAGCGAGAGACGCGGTTCAATGCCTGTTGGAGTCGACGCTCTAGAGTTGGCATCTGGGCCGCGCCAAAGGAGATCGAAAGGTCGTCCACATAGAGCGTAGCGAGAACCTCTTCCGGCAGCACCGAGGTGATGCCGTTGATGCTCAGGGCAAAGAGTGTGACACTGAGGACACTTCCCTGCGGACACCCTCTTCCTGCTCCTTTGGGCCGGAGAGGGCTCCCCCCACCCGTACGCGGAATCGACGATCTCGCAAAAATTCAGATATAAAGATTTGGAGGCGTCCCCTCGCCCCCATCGTGTGGAGTCTCTCCATGATACCATATCGCCATGCGGTATCATAGGCCTTCTCCAGATCGAAAAACACCGTGGCCTAGTGCTGTCTACGAAGGAAAGCCTCGCAGACGGCATTTTCCAGTCGGAGCAGAGCATCCGACGTGGAGTGGAACTTGCAGAAGCCGCACTGTGCAGAAGACAGATGGCCTCCACTGTCCAGGAAAAAGGCTAGTCTAACATTTACCAATTTCTCCATCAACTTGCACACGCAAGAGGTTAGAGAGATTGGGCGGAAACCGGTCGGAGTAGAGTGATCTCTCCCCGGTTTGCGAAAGGCGAGCACAGTAGCGATTCGCCAGGAGTCTGGGAGAAGACCTTCCACCCAGATCCTGTTGAACAAATCTAACAGAAAGGCCATGCCTCGCTCACCCAGGTGTCGAAGCATGGCGTACGGGACATCGTCCGGACCATGGGCGGTGTCCGCGCACGAAGCGAGAGCGGAATGCAACTCACTCGCAGTAAACTTGTCGTTGAAGGGTTCTCCGCCTCTGGAGGTAAAGTCCAGCCGGCGGCCTTCCGCGACATCACGACGTGCATTGAATGCTGGCGGAGCAGCATCACGGCTAGAGAATGCGGAAAAAGCGGTCGCTAAGGATTCCGCCACGGACGTGGAGTCCGAGATTGAGGTCCCATTCTCCTGGAGAATGTTAGGGGGGTCCTGCGAGAACTTGCCCCGAATCCTTTTGACTGGCTTCCACACCTCAGCTAAAGAGGTCTTACCGTTAAGTGTAGACACGTATGCCCGCCAAGAAGAGCGGCGGGCGTGCTTCGAAATATACCGGAACCTAGCCCTAGCCCGACGAAATTCAGCGACAGTGAAATCGTTCGGCCGGCGCTTATAGCGCATGTAGGCATAACGCTTCTGTTTGAGGGCCGTCTCACACTCAGTCGACCACCATGGGAGTGGTCGGCGTGCAAAACGGCCAGAAGTCCTAGGAATAGTAGTCAGGCCCACGGCGATGAGGTTGCCGGAGAAGAACTCAACGGCCTCATCTACCGACCTAAACTCCTCGACTGAGATAGAGAATTCAGTCATTTCCTGAAATGCAGGCCACCGCGCCCGCGCCAAGCACCACCGAGGTGGGCTCTCAGGCGGCAGTTGCCCTGAAAATGATATTTGAATGGGGAAGTGATCACTACCATAGCGTCATTGACCACCCCCCAATCAAAATCAGGCTGAGCATCCGAAGAGCACAAAGATAGGTCAAGGCAAGAAAATGAAGTGGTTCTCGGACAGTGATGCCTAGACTCATCCACGTTTAGGACACCCATCTCTAGCTCTTTGATCAGATCGGCAAGGACTTGTCCCCTGGGATTTATGGAGTAATCTCCCCAGAGAGGATGCCTGCCATTCAGATCTTCAAGCATGAGATAGGGCCTCGGCAACCGTGCCACGACGCAGCGGAAGTCCCCCGCGTCGAAGTCAGCTGACGGTGGAATGTACGCAGAAATGATAGTATACCTCATATCCAGGTGCAGCTGCACAGCCACTGCCTGAAAGGAGGTATCTAAAGAGAAAGGAAGAACGGAGACATCATGCCGGGTGTAAACCGCGCATCCCCAGCCCGGCCATCCCGTGGTGGTGGGGTTGAAAGACCCTTATACCCCGGGAGGGCGGGCAGGGGGCACGCGCCTAGCATGGTCTCCTGCAAAACGATAGCTAACGGGGAACGGGACGAGACGAGCCTCCGCAGCTCCTCCCAGTTGGCCCGGAGTCCACGGCAATTTCATTGAAGGAATATGCCCTTCAGGCCTAGCTCGGAGGAGACGCGGGGGCCCTCCTCGAACTGAAGACCCTCACGGGAATGGCTGTACGCTTCCCGGGGGCAGAACCCCGGGCGCTGTTGACCGGACAAAGCGCTGAAGGCGCTGTCGCCTTCGAAGACTTATCGGGGGAGGTTGGGCTCGCCATGCGAGTCTTTTCCTCCCTCCGCCTCGAAACCTTAGGTGGGCGTTGCGGCTTCGGAGGCGGGGGGCCGTCTTTTCGAGGAACCACCGTCTCCGAGCCACTCTCTCCACTTCGGGGCGTGGGCGAAGGAGCCGAAGCTCCTTTGTTGCTGTCCTCCTTTCGGGCAACAGCTTTAGGAACCCCGGAAGATGGCCTAGCGAACATCTTCAGGGGTGTTGCTTCCTGTGAGTCTAACGACTCGGTGGAGGCGCGTAGCCGTTTCGCCTTACGGGAAACGGTCACGCTGGGGAAAGAGGGGGGAGCCCTGGTTTTAGCCGGGGCTGGGTATGAACCCTTTTTGCCACCAGCTTTACCAGGGGAGCGCCTGGGTTGGGTAGAGCCCACAGAAGTGCTCCAAATGGGCGCGGAAACAACCGTGCTCGTTAGCCTGGATAGGTCAGGAGCAGAGGGTGCCTTTCTAACTATTGAGGCATATGTTATCCCAGGCAGAGCCGGGCGCGCCAGGACCAAGTCCTTAGCCTCGGGGAATGAGAGTCGATCCTGGGCCTGGATGGCCAGGATTTCTTTCTCTAAGAGATATACACCACATTGCTTCGAAGAAGCAGGGTGCGGCTCTCCACAATTGACACACTTGGCCACACATGATTTGGACTTATCGTGTGCGACCTTGGAGCAATTTACACAGACTTCGGGTGCCCCCGACTTTGCACGTCTACATGAGCGATTCGTATGGCCGAAGCAGTGACATAATAGCACCGCTGCGGCAGTGGCACGAATACCTTCATGCAGTAGCGGTACCAACCGGCACGCACCGACTCAGGGAGCTTGTCACAGTCGAACGTGATGAAGAGTGTAGGGGTGGGTCTCGAGGCCCCTGTGTGTTTTCTCATCACACGTTCGACCTTGACCGCCCCATGGTCGGCCAGCTCTAGGGTGATGTCCTCAATGGAGTAGTCAACGAGTTCCCTAGCATAAACTACTCCTTTCACAAAGTTCATGGTAGAGTGCGGCGTCACACTCACCGGGGTGCCATGAAGTGTCCGAAGAGCACTTATCTTGGCCTCCCAGCGGGATTCACCGCATTCGCCAGAAGGCTCCCATCCGAGAAACGGGTCACCTTCGGCTCTCTACCAATTGCACTAGCTAATCCTCTCCTCTGATGGATCATGTTGCCCTTGGATAACATGCTGCCATCAATGGAGCGAATAACGAGGAGGTGTTTGAAGCCAGCGGGTTCGAAAATGGCAGGTAACCTCTGAATCAGGGGCCCCGATGTCATCGAGGCTTCACCCTGTGCACTCTTGGTCTTAGTCTTAGTCAGGGGCTCCGCACACGGGGGGGTAGAGCGGCCGGATGTGCCGATCTTGGCTTGGTCACCTACCAAAGTGGCAGTAGACCCATCCGTCCCCGCGAATGGAGAGGAGCCCCGAGTCTTTTTGGTCTTTCTTGTCTTTTTATTCTTCTTTTTAGGAGAGGGGGGCGGAGAATGAACCCGCTTCTCACCCCCGCAAGCAGAAGCCCCCATGCCAGATCCCTCTCCGAAATGGAGAAGGTCCCGGTAGTCGTAGGGGCACCTGTCTGAGGAGATCCCTCCCCTCCTTGTACCTCCTCGGATCCCTCTGCCGTTTGAGGAGGACCTTGCATAGGGGCGAACCCGGATTCCCCCCCCATGGAAGGCCCTACCGCCTGAGGCTGGGGTTCCTCAAGGACCATGTGTGTCCCAGGAGGGGGCTCCAGTTCGCCATCCCCTCCCAAGACATCGCAGGTCCCGTTGGCTGTATTGTCACTAGTCTTGTGTGGGGAGGCACAGACCTTGACCCCAGGCAAGGTTCAATATTCTTGCCAGCAGGTCTTTTGAGGGAAGCGACCGAACGGGCCTGGCTTCTCTCTCCCCCTAAGGGGGTTTGCCCTACCGAGCCACTTACACGAGGGGCGGTCGGCAGTGGGTTGCCTGCTGGCTTTCTTGGCAGTCCCCTTGGAAAGAAAAGAAGGGTCTGCCGCTGGAAAAGGGGAGGTGCCTGAGAGCACCTCCAGAGAAGGGGGTGAGGGGGAGTCCCCTGCGCAAGCACAGGGGGGGAGACCTCCATCTTTTCTGTGGAGCTGCATGAGGGCGGCTGCGTTGTTGTTATAGGGGGAATTAAGGGAAGATGGGGGTTTTTTTGCATCATTGGGCATGGTGACCCTCTTTGTTTTATGGGACGCAATCGCTCACCACCTCTTGCAGTAGCCCGCACTGCAAGAGGTGCTTACAGGCCCGGCAGAGCCTGGCGCCGCCATTTGGGACCACCCCTCCCCCTGGTGGTCTGGCAGTCCTTCGGCATGGCGGTTCCACCTTGAACACGGCGTAAAAAAGATAGATTTTGAAGAGGAGAGGAAAAGGGATGTGAGGAAGGTATGGGTGGGGATGAAGCAGGTTGTTAAAAGCCAACCACCCCAGACCGGAGCTCAGGGGCCTGGGGACATTGTCCCCTCAGCCCCGATCCGGGACGATTGGCTGAGAAGAAGGTCAGCTTCTATCCTGTGAAATTAGATGCTGACCAGGGAAAGTTGTGGGAGAGGTTGTATGAAAAGCGACGAGGTAGGATAGGAATACAGGCTATCTGAAGGAAGGAAGAGAGGCTAAGCTGGGGCCGCCGGGGCTACTGGATCCTGAAAATGTCATTATTATGCAGTCTTAGCATAAAATTTAAAACTAACATAGTTCACTTCAGCATGAACATATCTTTTAATAAATATTTATGTACTATCTGCAACTCCAATCAATTCCTTTATGTAATATGCGATTATATTTTCTACAGGTATAAATAAGAATAAACAGTATGGCATATCCGAATGTTCCTTCTGCCATCAAATCCCTGCCCCATGCTCCAGGAATTCCTATACCTTCTTCCCCTGAACATATAGAGGTCCATGAAGGGATAAATATGGAAGTTGATCAAGATTATGACACATCTGAGTCTTATCAGTTTTTCACACATGATATGGTCGCAAGACCATTCACTCAAGTTCAGACCTGACCAGGGATCTGGGTCTTTCAAAGTAGAATGCACAACTTCTTGGCTTTCAACTTCGTGAAAGTAATCTTCTCGCTAAAGAAACAACATTTTGGGGGTACAAAAATAGAGAACAAGAGTTTTGAAGCTATTTTTTACAACATTCTTTCAGCTCTTTAGTATACTGCACCAATATTAAAGGACTTGTTGAGGCCCTTGGAATTCCCTACTACCCATTAGAATGGAGACTTTTCATAGATTCCTCCAGTAGAAGTTTAAAAGCTGTGTTACTGAATATTGGCAACAAGATAGCTTCCGTTCCTATAGGCCATTCAATCCAACTTACTGAAAGTTATGAAAATATTAAAAAAATTGCTAGATGCAATAAATTTCTCTACCTACAATTGGAGGATATGGGGTGACTTAAAGGTAAGATCAATTTACACTTGGCATTTCTAAGCTCTTTGATAGTGAGATTTTCATTTTTAATTGTTAATACTTGTATACACCTTTTGGTCAACTTACATTTTACAAGAATGCAAATCTAGAAATCATGAGTCATTTTTTAATTATATTTTTTTGTTGAAGTGTGTCCCTATAGGTTAATGGGGAACTTATCCTAATTGAGAAGGTATACAACATAACTCAATAATCTCAAAATAAGATGTATATATATCCAATTAGTTCCAATACAATGATTTACTGCATCGGCATAGAGGATTTTTCAGTACATATTCATATTCTTATTGTTTTAAGAAATATTACTTTGAATTTACATACCCAGCTAAATTTTTTTCAGGTAGTGTCTCTTATACTTGGGATGCAAACAGGCTACATGAAGCATCCTGTTTCCTATGTATATGGGACAGTCGTGCAGATAGTATGCACTATGAGAAGAAGGTTTGGTCTCCCCGAGAAGCATTTAGAATTGAATCAAACAATGTGATAGCTGAACCATAAGTGCCTCCACACAAAATACTGCTTCCTCCACTGCATATAAAGCATGGTATAATGAAAGTTTATGTCAAAACTCTTAATAAAGAAGGCCAAGCTTTTAAATTTCTTCTTCAAAAATTTCCACAAATCAGTGACGCTAAGCTCCATGCGGGCATTTTGGATGGACCTCAGATCAGGAACTTGATGAGAGATCAGCAGATTGAGGCATCAATGACAGACATAGAAAAAGATGCCTGGAAAGCTTTCAAAGCTCTAGTTAACAATTTTCTAAGCAATAAAAGAAATCCAGAATATGTTGCCCTGGTCAATCAGCTCCTAACAAGTCTCAAACATTTGGGAGCTCAAATGTATATAAGGATACACTTTTTACAGTCCCATCTGGATTATTTTCCCAACAACTGCGGGGATTACAGTGAAGAACAGTGAAAAAGATTCCACTAGGACATAAAAACAATGGAATCTAGGTACCAGGGGAAATGGAACGTAAACATGCTTGCTGACTATTGTTGATGTTTGAAGCGTGATGCACCATATGAGAGGCACAAACAAAAATTGTTAACGGTGTCTTTTCTTGGAAATTAGAGTGAAGGTGAAGGTAAGTGTGAATGGTTTAAAAAAGAAGAGTTTCTTAGATATAAGGGTAGTGAAAATGGGATATGAAAGTCAGATAAGTGTATTGAGAAAGTGCGGTCTTTCTTAAGCCAGTGACAGTGAGACAGCTTAAGACCTTCCTTGGCTTGATCAAATTTCAGAGGAAATTCATCAGGAACTGCTCTGGCATTATGAAACTGCTGACTGAATGGATGGCTAAGAAAGGAAGTGTAGTGATTAGGTGGAAGGATAGTATGAATGGGCATATAAGGAACTGAGAAAGGCTGTTGAGTTAGCATACCAGGACTATATGAAAATGCTAAACCACTTGAGTTGTACACAGACGCAAGTGGATATTTCATGGGTGGTTGCCTGGCGCAAGAGCAGTATATGAATGGAGAGTGTGGAAGAATAATTGGGTATGTGACAAGGCTTTGAATGCAGTGGAGCAAAAGTATTTGGCTGTTGAATGAGAGTTTGCGGCTATAAAAATGTATAAAAGTATTGCGATCATTTTTGTATGGGGTCAAGTTTGTGATCAAGACTGATCACCAGCCATTAGTGCATCTGCAGCGAATGAGATTGGTGGACAGTAGAATGGCAAGGACTTTGGAAGATATGAGTGATTTTGAGTATGTGATTGAATATGTGCCAGGGGAAAGGAATGGTGTGGCTTATTTAATGTGGCAGAAGAGAGTGAGAAGAGTGTGTTGTGAGTGATCCAGAATACTTGCCAAAAAGGATTATGAAAGTGAGAGAGAGTAAGGGTGGAGGTGATTCTTTGTTTGAAAGTGTGTGAAATGGACAAGATGTGAAAGTAGATGGGTTGAAAATTAAGAGTTCCTGAGATAGTGGATGAGTTATGGAAGGAGGTGATGACTGAGTTATGCAAGATGCCTAATGACATTGGTGTGGCCAAGGTGGGGAATTACATGAAGGAATTGAAGGCAATGCTTATGCCTGGAGTTCCGCCTTTCCAGGAACAGTCACTGTGCAATGGCACGCAGCTTTAAGTTCCCTTCATCCATCTCCCATCTTCTTTGCCAAGTAGCCACAACAGCTGCCTGTATTCCTGCCATGTAGTCGGTGCGAGGAAGAGTGAAACGCTGGTCTGGTCACAGAGTCCTCACAGACTCTTTGGCACCCTACCTTCTACTCTATCTCCTCTGCATCCAGGAACCCAGCAGGATAATCTCGACATCCACCTGGCTTGCAAAAACTGTGGCATCACGGATATCGCAAACCAGGGGATGCAGAGATTCCAATGTTCCAAGAGCACTCAGGGAACTTTGTGAGTCGCTATAGATCACAATCCAGTCTCCAAACCGGGCATGTTGCCTAATCTCTCATACTGAGTGGTGTATTGCCACCAGCTCAACCGTGAAGACAGATGCAGCACCTGGCAGAGCCCCGCTGACTTCAAACAGAGGGAATACGGCATGGAAGCCAACCCCCTATTGGGACTTGGAACCATCCGTATACACTGGCACAGTTCCAGCATGACACGAGGTGTGCTCCAAAAAGGTTGAACGTAATACATTAATAGTATTCAACACTACTTCCCTTGACCTAGAATTATCATCAATTAATCTATCTTGATTCTCTTGTATAAATACTGAAGAAAAAGATCATTAAGAACCTCCACTATTTCCTCATCAGATTCTTTCAAAACCCCTTCATATCTAATAGGCCCTATTTTATCACTGTTAGATTTGTTATTAATTCTAAAATAGCTAAGGAATTTTCTTGGATCTTTATTATTTTAAGCTAAATTAATTTCTATCCCCCTTTTGCTCTTCTAAATAATCTTATTTAGCTCATTTCTGGTTGACCTATAATGATTTAAATTGTCAAAAGTACTTTCTCTCTGTAATCTCTGGTATGTCCTTTTCTTCTCAGAAATTTTCCTAGCTATCTCTTGATTCCATCATTTCTTCCTAATAGCCTTTATTGGAATATACTACTCCTGGACTATGTTTAGTATAGTCTTAAAGTGTCCCACATCTCTCAAGTATTCCTCCCCATGAATTCTATATCCCGGCTAATCTGATTTAGCAAGTTTCGTAATATATCATAATCTCCCCTATAAAAATTTTGAGTTTTTGTGGAGTTTGTTGATGTTCTACCTTTCACTATTCTCAAGTAAAATGAACCATCTGATAATCACTATTTCCCAATGCTTCCCCCAACAGTCAATTCCTGAACCAAGTGATCATTATTGGAAAGAACCAGATCGAAGAATATTGGCACCCCTTGGTGGCTTATTAATAAATCGAGTCAAAAAATTATCCTCACAACATTCTATAAACTTGCAACCTGATCTATCCTTTCCTATCATATTTTCCCAGTCCACAGAATTGAAATTAAAGTCACCAAGAATAACTGTCTCTACTTCACATCCTTTCCTTATTTCCCTGATCATTAGCTCATCAATACAGTCAGTCTGTCCAGGTGGTCTGTTAAAGGCTCTTAAGTGTATTATCATATTTTTACTGATCCTAATATCTATCCGCAGAAATGCTATTTCTGATATAAATAATCAACCCACCACCCATCCTATCTCTCCTTTGACTAGTGTACATATCATAACCCTGTAGTTCAAATTAACTCACATTGTCATTAAATTTATTTTCATTAACCCATGATTCTATTACACATTATATCTATATCTTCATCAATAATATAACTCATCATATTTCTAAGACTACGAGCATTGGTATTGAGACAACTCAGCCTTCCTATCCCTGAAGCACCTATTTAGAATGTATACCTTCCACTCTTATCTCCTCTGCATCTCTTTCTTTTTCCTGCCCTACCCTGTACTCTTATATTTCCCTGACCAATATCAGTAACTAGTTTCCCGCCTGCAAAGACCCAACGACACTAACTCATGCCACAACACGTCAACCCCAGCCCAGCTTAGATGGAATCCATCCAATGCTTTATTACCATAAAACCCATTCTAAACATCTACAAACATTAATCCCAACTCCTCACACAGGCCTTTCATGTACTCATTCAGTCCAATTACACGAGACAACCATTCCATCCCCACATCCAATCTCAGAAGCACAACTGAAACAACGCCTTTCACTCTACTTTCAACTAACCTTTTTTTACCTCTCTCATAACTCACATAAACCCACCTTCTTTATATCATTTACTCCCACATGCGTAATCACAACTGCATCCCTCTAACACACAGACACCAGACTATCATACCTTTCAGACTCATTATTTACACCAGCACCCAGCAAACAAACTCTCACTCCCTTCCATTTGCTTGCACTCAACTTCCTATCTAAATATCTAATCTAAAAGTCACCCATCACAAGCACCTGTCAAGCTCCTAGTCCTCCTAGGCCTAGCATTACCCTCCCTTCTGTTCTCATTCAAAGTACCACTTATTTCACTTTCTGCCACAACCACATCAGACAAATCCCTTTCAACCTCTTCCTCTCTCAGGGCATTGAATCCGTTAGTCAACCTAACAGGCTCCATGTCCCTCTTACTCACAGATCTAACCTGTCCTAACCTATCTATTCTATCCATATTCACCCACCATTCATCTTCACTCACATCAGTCACTTCTTTCTCTCCAGTCCCTAGTCTAGTCCTATCTTCCACCCTCCTGGTCCCAGCCATATTCTTCATGCATACACTCTCATCCCTTCTCACTTCATTCACCAACTCACTTAATCTCTTGCACTCATCACGCAACTGACTCACCTCCTCTACCAAAGCCACATTTGCACTAGTCACATAACAAACGGGGCATTCAGATACATTTGTTCTTCTTTCAACTCACAAACTACCCTTTCAGGATCTTGAAGACTTCCAGCATGTCTCCTCTTGTTCTCCTGTCTTCAAGCCTAGTTAGCCCTAGTCTTTATCGCCAGACTTTGTAGGGGAGATCTCTGAGGTTAGGCACTAGCTTTGTAGCTCTTCACTGGACTTTCTCAAGGGCTTCTGTGTCCTCTGCCTTGGGGAGACCAGGCCTGGGCAGCATACTCCAGTAGGGGTTTGATAAGGGATTCGTAAATGCCCATCCATTGGGTCCCTCCCTTCCAGTCCCTGTTGTGGCTGCATGCACCACTCCAGTTAGACCTATAGAGCAGTCCTATTAGACCCCGGGCAATGCATTTAGAACTCAAATAGCTAATTTTTAAAAAAAACTGTAGATAATTTTTCAATTCTTGCGTAGTTGTTTGGTATGTTAATTTGAATTTCCTTATCAATAAAGTTAATCTTGTTTCGTTTTGTTTTTCTGTGGGTGTAGATATTGTAGCCCTTAAAGAATCTTGGTCAGTTTCTTCATCATGTGTTCACATTTCTGGTTATACCTTTCTCCAGAATGACTCCCCTTCAGATTTTCATAAGCATGGAGTTGGTCTGTATATTAGAAACTATTAGGTATAATAATGTGTTTACTGAATTTCCTAGTACTCTTGGAGTCTTCCTCCAATCATTTAATGACACCCAAGCCTGATTCTGAGTTATGCCTTGACTGGTTTCATTGCAATTTCAATGCACTTAATGATTATTTGTTCTTGATTGACTGGGATAACATACTTTTTGGTTGTGATATACATGAAAGCTACTCTAAATTTGCTAGTATATTTCATAATGCTTTCAAGTTCTATGTACCTCATAAATCACAGAGTTCATCATGTCCACCTTGGATTAAAAAGGTTTCTCAAGCTATTCAATCTCAAAAGAAATCTGCTTGAATTCATTGCAAGACTCTAAGATCTAATTATGGGCGAAATTGTCCGATTACTGTTCAAGCATGGTTTGAATTAAGGAATGCAAATATCTGTTTTATGCTTGATATGCGTAATGCTGTCTCTTCCTATGAAAAATCCTTAGTTGAAGACCAGAACCCTAAGAGACTTCATGCCTATTTGAGAAGGAAAAAGGTTGATCATCCATCAGTTGGTCCTTTAAGAGTAGATGGCAGGTGGTACAGAGACTGTGAACCAATGGCTAACCTATTGGCCAACCAATTCGTGTCTGTATTTGTTGTCGGAAACTTGCCTAATCTATATCCACACCAAATATGATCCTTATTGAAGTCACTGTAGAGGAAATATTAAAGTCCCTTCAAAGATTAAAGCTATCAGCTGGTTGTGGACCTGATGGCTTTCCTTCCATCATCTTTAAGAAATGTGCATTAGCTCTTTCTTATCCACTTTATCAATGAAGGTACCAACTGAATGGAAGTCTGCCAACATTATGCCATTGTTTAAAGGTGGTATACATTTAGTCACTTCGAACTATAGACCAATTAACCTGACTTCAGTCTGTTGTAAGTCTCTTGAAAGAATTGTTGTTTCCCATATTAATATATTTTGTCAAGCTAATAACATCCTTTTGCCTCATCAATTTGGCTTTCATGCAGGCTTATCTTTGTCTGACCAGCTTCTGAGCACTTATGATTATATCAGCAATCAAGTGAACTCTGGCCAAGCTGTTGATGTACTATTCTTTAACTATAGCAAGGCCTTTGATGTCGTTAACCATCAGCTGCTTCTATTAAAGCTTTCTCTGATAGGCATAGGTGACCCACTGCTAGGATGGATAAGAGATTTCCTGCGTGGTAGGAAAATGAAGATTGTGGTTCAGGGCTCTTCTAGTTGTGAAATCGTTATATCAAGTGGGGTTCCTCAGGGCTCTGTAATTGGACCAGTCTTATTCCTTGTATATATAAATCATGTTTCTGCTGGTCTTAGTTACAACTTTACCTAGTTTGCAGATGGCCTTAAGTTGTATCTGACTTCACCACTTGGTATTGCTGGGGTTCTTGGTTTCAGTGAGACTCTACAAAATGATATACTTACTTGAATACTTGAAGAAGGTGCATGGACCCCGCCTGGCCATCTCATTGTCAAGACCACCATCCTCTTCTCGCTAAATCAGTCACAGAGTTGCTGTGAGCCTGGGGGAGACCAGGTACTGGTGGCTCGTCAGGTAGAGAGAAGAGAAATTTGGTTAGCTGTGTCTTGAATGCATTAAGACTTCCAATCAATGTCAGCTCTGGTGGCAGGGAGTTCCACAAACGTGGACCTACTACAGTGAAAGAGGAGTCTTACTTTGTTAGAAGTGCTGGGTTGGAGCCTCTTAGTGGGGGAAATAACTGCTTGTATGCCCAGTCTTGATTGGGGACGGAATTTTATTTGGGGATTATTAGGACATACATCATGTAGTATCTTGTAAATATTAATTATAATAAAATGTTCCCTCCTTCTTTGTAAGGACATTAAGCACAATTTTTTGAGTCTCTCCCAGTATGTAAAATTTTTATATTCACAAATTTTTCTTGTGTATTCTCTTTGGACAGATTCAATATACTGAATATCACCTACCTTGACTGGGTTCCACAAAGGACAGGCGTATTCTAGGTGGGACCGGACCATAGACTTGTAAATAATTAACATAGAAAGGGAATCTCTAGACCCAAATACGCTAAGTGCCCAAGCAGTTGCATTTCTTGCTCTCAGACACATCGTTTGTATATGGGGAGTCCATGACAGGTCACTAGTTAGAATAATCCTGAGGTCCCTCAATATATCCACAGGGTACAACTGGAGATCTGCGTCTACCACGTAGCTTTGGAGATCTGTGAGGAAGGGCATCTCAGCTATCCACAGTTCATGTCAAGTTTCATGCATAATCAGGTCAAATTTTGCTTATGTAACACCATATTATTGCTGTGCGACCACTCCATCACCCTCATTAGATTGTCTTGGAAGGAGGCCTTATCTGTACTGCTCGTTATCTTTTTGGATATTCTTGTGTCATCTGCAAAAAATCTGACTGTCAAGTTTTGGACGACAGATTCCATGTCATTGATAAATATCAAGAACAATATGGGACAAAACTGTACCTTGGGGGACACTGCTTTTAACTGGAGCAGGTAAAGAGTGATGTCCATCAATGACAACAACCTGTGTCTGATCGCATAGAAATGATTCTACCCAGTTAATTATCTTTTCATGGAGTTTATATATTTTCAGTTTTTCAATCAAGAGTCTGTGGTCTACTTTATCGAAAGCTTTTGCGTAATCCAGGTAGATAGCATCAGTGTCAGCTCCATCGAGTAGACCACTTAAAACTTTGTCAACATGAGCTATCAACTGTGTCAGCGTGCTGCGACTGGATCTGAAGCCATGTTGATTTTTCGTTATAATTTTGTTATTTTCCAGAAATTTGATCATAATTTTCCTGAGACAACGCTAAAAAATTTGATAAAATGGGAGGTCAGTGTAATGGGCCTATAATTTCCAGCGTTTATTTTGTCGCCTTTTTTGTGGATTGGAGTTATATAAGCCATTTTGTAGAATTTGGGGACTATTCCATATTTAATAGATTCGTTCCAGATAATGAACAGAGGTTTTACAATTGAACTCGCACAATTTTTTATAAATTTTGCCAAGATACTGTCTGGTCCATTAGCGGAATTATTATTGATCTTGCTGATTGCTTCCAAGATCTCCGCTTCTGTTAGATTAATTTTGTCATCTGAAAAGTGTGATTGGAGTATATTTGCTATGTTGGTAGGGTTGCTAACAAGGTCTCCCACATTACTTTTGATAAGGTGGACCCTACTCTTCATGCTTAATCTAGTCTTTTGTATGAGTAAAAGCACTTGGGATTCTTTTTTATATTAGAAATTGCAATTTTTTTTATCTTTTTCTAGTTGTTTTAGGTGACATTCCTTTATGTCAAATACACAAAGTGCCAACTCTCGTTCTAATTTCCTGATTCTATTGTCATTTAAAGCAGTCTTCTTTCCTTTCTGTAGCTTGCTCTGGATTCTCTTCTTTTTTCTTCTTAAAGCGTGTGTTTTTTGGGGCTTTCCACTTCTTGGTCTCTTTCTGGGAATATATTCCATAGCTAACTGAAGCAAGAATCATTGTGACTAGGATAGGAAACTCTTTGAAGCAACACATATTGCAAAATGCCTGCCAATCAGTTTCATAGATGGCATTGTTGAGCTTTTCATAGTCACCCCTGGAAAAATCAAGTCCTCTGAAATCATCACAGGACCTGTCTGACGTGTCTGGTCTACGATTTTCATACTGTGCTTGGATTTGTATTTTAACAATGGAATGGTCAGATATCATTGTATCAACAGTCGCGGTGGATAAAACCAAGTTTGGATTGTTAGTGCAAAAGATGTCAAGGACGTTATTACCTCTTGTTGGGATGTGAATATATTGGTTCATCATCTTTTCAGAGAGAAATTGAAGCAGGGAACCACTCGTCTCTTGATTTAGTGACATAGTTCCTGGTTTGAAAGATTCATCAGACCAGTCAATAAACGGAAGGTTTGTGTCACCAGCTAGATAAACTTGGTAAGATGAATCAGTATTATCTTTGATCGACTGGGATATAAAGTTAAGCATATTTAAAAAACTAGTCGTTTCATCTCCAGGAGGGTGATATATTACTACTACACATGTTTTTATAGTGGAGAAAAATGTTGTGATACATCCACATGTGCTATCATCATACAAATTCATAGAAGTAATGGGCAGGCTCTCATGGGAGTATAGGAGGACACCTCCACCATTACGGTTGCATCTTGTGATGTTAAAGTGGTTTATACATAACTGGGCATCAGTTATGTACTGATCCAGCCAGGACTCAGTTATGGCAATGAAGGGTACAAAGTTGCCATTTTCATTCTCATCACCAACTAGTGCTTCAATCTTCTTGATTTTGTATTTACATTGGCTGGAAGCACTAGGGTTGATGGATCTGGTATTTAGTGGTAGGAAGCAGGCTCGGTTGTTTTC
Organism: Ceratothoa steindachneri; assembly: GCA_963969495.1. Classification (NCBI taxonomy): domain Eukaryota; kingdom Metazoa; phylum Arthropoda; class Malacostraca; order Isopoda; family Cymothoidae; genus Ceratothoa; species Ceratothoa steindachneri. Next base: position 1,515,290 of record OZ018322.1, read on the forward strand.
ATACTTTGCACACCAATCCTTCGCCTGTAGGTATTGGGTGGAATTTGATTGGTCATCTGTAGTGACTGGTTCGGGTATGCAGCTTGCATTGGCAGTAAGGTTGGGCCGAGCTGCCACCCTTGGTGCCCTACTTGAAGGTAATTGGGCATCAAATTCAGCCATGTCTGGTACTGAAGAGACATGTCTAACTTTAGTTTTACCATGTCTCTCTCTGTCTTTCCGAAGACCAAGTATCATGTCTTCCAACATTGTGGTCCAGCAATTTTTTGACTGTTGTTGAGGTTCAGCTCTCGGAGTTCTGGAGTCTGATGTACCATCTCTTTGGCCTATGTTGACATTTCAAGGGGAATATCCTCTCCTCTCCATTTGGTTCCCTTAAGATGTACGTATGTACACTCAAGATTTGTACATAGACGGTTCTTTGTGGAGAATTTGTACAGGATTGGATGGAAATATAAGCAGTTGGTGCCCTTCTTGCAACCTTTCTGCCCTTTTGAGCCAAAATTGCAGAAGTTGAAGCACCTTTTTCTGTGTAGGAATTCACATTTTCTGCCATCAATAATCTTGTTACCGTTGATACCATGGGGGCAGGCTCCTCTCTTGTATCTAGGACATATCTTAGATCTTGTTGATGGGGGGATTTCATGCATATTTTCGTTTGTGTGCTCTTCACGCTGGACTGAGTTAGATGGCCCTTTAGATTTTATGACTGGAGCCTTGGATACCTCATTTGTGGAGGATATTTCAGAGATATCGAGGCTACAGCCAGGGCACAATCAGACAAATCCTTTGGAGACTATGTCAGGCAAGGGGTCTGAAATTCTCTGTAAATAAGTGCGCTCGAGTTTGCTTTTGTAGGCCCAACACTATACCTGTTTTTGGTTTCTTTTATTGGGAATTGTCCTATTCCTGATAAATCTTCCTTCAGAGATCATGTTCTAGTGGATTCCTCTCTTAAATTTCATTTGCATATCAGGGAAGTGTTCAGCAAAGCAAGTGGAGTTGCAAATGGTATTCTTATGGACACAATTTGCCAGTCTCCTGATTTTATGAAACCAGTTTTTATTTCTCATGTTCCTCACATTATTGATATTGCAAGTGTACTTTGGAATACTGGTTATGTCAGTGATTTGAAACTACTGGAATCTCTACAAAGAAGATGGCCCCAAAATGTTGAAGGATTCATAAATTTGCATTATATCAAGTGTTTAACAAACCTGAATTTGTTCTCTATCAAGGGTAGGTTGCTGCGATCTGATTTGATCATGGCGTTGAAGAGGCGTGTTCTGTTTGAGATGTTTTCTTATCCTTTTCATTATGGCCATTTAGTTGGGTGTACATGGGGGGGAGAGTGTTCTGATCTAGTTTTCTGGATACAGAAGTTTGGAATTGGTATTACTATGAAATGATTTCCTTCTAACTTATTCTGATCATGTTATTCAACTCTACTCTTTCTTTCAGATGTTTTAGCTATATATTAAGCTCTTCTAGCACGGCGTGTCTTGCGCAGTAATATTTTTATGTGCATTTTTGTAATGTGCCTTAAATTATAACAATTTCTTTCCTACACATTTGGATTAATACCTGTTTTGAGTGTGGATGACCGAGGTGAGCAGCTTAGCACATATTAATCCTCCTTTATAATCTTAATTTTAAACCTGGTATATTCTTTATTAAACCTGATGTCTTTTGTGCTTGATATTAATGTCGTTATCTCTTATTTATCTTTGGTCGATATTTATTATTATTATTATAATATTCTGATAATTCTTTACATCCCTCTGCTTATATTAATTCAGTTTTGTTTGCATTGCTATTGTTATCATTATTAGCTTTACCCTTTAATCTTGTTTAATGAACTGCCTTGTTGAGCTGCACTGTAAGGATGCCATACTCATGGTGCATCCACTCTTTTTCATTTCACCCAGGTGTCTATACATCACCCCTACTGTCGCTGTCTGGTGTGTGGGCCTTGATGTCCTCCCTTGCTTGACTGACTCTGTTCTGCACTCCCTGGTTCACACCTACTGCACTTCCTTAACACCAGTGCCCCAGTGAGGAGCGGTCAGTGTGGGAACAGTCTAAGGACAATACTCGCTACTTGTAAGGCTCAAGGTCACCTTACCAACTCCTTGTGTCCCCGCGCCCATACCATTGTCAACCCTTCGACCTACCCTATCCTATTCCCAGCACCTGACTAACGTATCCTTACCCCCTTCAACCTTATTGTGGAATTCAGCTAGATTGGTATAGATTGACTAGTGCACTATTTCATTGATTATTTGTATTATATTTTTTGTCTTTTACTGCTGTTAGGTATATTAATTTAAGTAATTAATCCTTTTATTACCATTTCTTGCATTAAATTTCATGTAGGTCATGCGATTTATCACTCACGGGCCATACTGCAACTTACTGGTGCATAGCTTTATTGAGCTTAGTTATTCAGTCTAATTCATCTCTCTTCCATACCTCTTTTCCTTTATTCAGGCTAATTCTCATTACGCTCCTATTTCTGCTCTATTCAGTCTACTTCTTGCTCTCTATCATCTGTAGTTTGCCATCCTGCTTCTGTGCTCGGGGTTATGGATTGGGGTTACTTTCCTCTTAGGAAGTGAAATCCATTCTTTGTCCATCGCGACCAGCAACCAGCACAGGGATAGGGTTATCAGGGGTTATGCTGACTGCAGGGTCCCTCAATAGTGTAGAAAATTTTGAATGCCCACTGCCCCCCTCTTAAACACTTGTTTGCATATGCTGACAGTGTTCACACCAAAGGTCAGACAAAGAAGATTTTTTAGGATCATAAATCTCTGGAACACTTGATAAACATGAAGATCAGTGACGCACCCAAAAAAGGGCATTTTTTTTGCATCTATGTTTCGTTTACCCATGCATGCATATTCATGCGCGTTTGGTTAAATAAAAATGTTAGAACATTATTCTAAAGGGTCTTTCAACAAGAACGCTCAAGCTTTGTCAGGCGATAGTGGCCATGTTGTTAAAGCGACATCTGGTAACCTCTCTCTGAACTGTTCAGTAGTACTTGGCAAGTCACGATGAAAGGTTATAGCGTTGAAAACGTGTGCAAATCATCAAATGTTATTATCAAAATCAGTGCTCCATTTGACAAACGTTCCACGCATTATGTAATTTCTTCCTCTTCAGCGGTGAGGCCCATTTTTGGATGAATGGATTTGTGAACAAGCAAAATTGTTGGATTTGGGGCAAAAACAATCCATATGAGATACACCAGAACCAATTGTATCCCAACAAAGTCACTGTTTGGGGCGGATTTTTGTCTAACGGAATTATCGGTCTGTATTTTTATGAGAACGAAGATGGGATTGCCATAACCGTCAATGGCGAGACCTACAGATCGATGATAAGCAACTTCTTGTGGCCTCAACTGAATTACATGACTAATATGGATACTGATGACATGTGGTTCAAACAGGACTGCGCTATGTGCCACACTGCGCACACCACAATAGACATTTTGCACCTGCGTTTTCAGGGCAGGCTCATCTTGTGCGGCGGCGACGTCAACTGGCCACCGAGCTCATGCGATTTAGCGCCATTAGACTGATTTCTTTGGGGCTACCTTAAATCGCAGGTCTATGCGAATAATCCGCAAACAGTTAACATCCTTAAAGTCAACATAATGAACACCATCCAGCAAATTCAGCCAGATTTATGCGCCAAAGTCATCAAAAATTTGGCCTCCCAAATACGTTCGACCAAGCGAAGCCGGGGCGGACATTTGAATGACATCATATTCCACACTTAATTGCCATAAAATGTACTCTCAAATTGAAAATAAATTGAACGCATATATCACACACAACTTGTTTTATTTACATTTAAAAATCAAGCGACCTTATTGAAAGACCCTTTATAAACAATTATGATTTCTGCTTACCATCGTCCCGTTTTTGACGTTGCAGGTGTGCTGGGATTGCTAATTGCAATCTATAGTGCTTGCACTCTTCCCATTCTACCTGTCTCATCTTGTGTGATAATAATAATAATATACTGGGGGGATGAGCCCCCCCAGACCCACACAAATTGGTTGAAACTCAGGACCATCATAGGGGCATCCCCCCACAGTGATAAGACCCCCATAAGAAGTCCCCTTGAATTTACTCCAAAAAGGAGAAAGATATTGGAACAGGGATGAAATATTTTGGGTCCCATCATTCACGCCACCGATCTTCATGTTTACCGAACACTCTTCCTGGAGAGTTAGCCTATCTGCTCCTTTTAAAAGTAAATTGACCGTCTTCCTTGGTGATTCTCTTTTTGAAATTTAATGGCTTTCCATCTTGGCTTTTCTCATTGTGTCCATCATTAGCCAACCATATCACCTCTCCTTGTTGTCATTTTTCTTTGCTGTTCTGGTTACTCAAAGAAGGTGTAACCAGAATTATTGCAGTAGCTCTTGAGAAGATATATACTAGATCCCTAAGAGTTTGTGTTGTATGTGGGCTGCGTGAATGCATTGTAGATTTAGAGGGGATGAGAAGGCAGGATTTAGACAGGATATGTAGGCTGGAGGGGTTAGTTTCTGAGCTCAGGAGGAAACTTAGTGTTAGGCCTAGGGTTGGGAATAGATTAGGTGGTGAGGTAGGCCAGATAGATGTTTCAGGTGAAGGTAGAGGGCCAGTGGAGGAGGTAGGATATGATAATTCTAGGGATAGTGAAGTTAGCCCCCTTAGATTAGTTAGAAATAGGCCTAATGAGGATGGGGGACAGTGGAGAGTGGTTAGGAAATGTGTAGCTAGGGAGGCTTCTCCTGTTCTTTGTGAGAATAGGGTTGCCTCTGTTGAGGTTGTTAGCCAGGGGGAGAATAGGTGTGTGAGTCAGAGGGACACAGAACCTATTAGCTTGACTAATAGATTCAGTGCCCTAAGAGAGGAAGTAACTGGAAGTGATATGACTGATGGGGGTGGAGGTAGAGTGACTGGTAGTTTGAATGAGAATAGGAGTGGGGATGGAGCTAGGGCTGTGGGGGATAGGAATAGGAGTCTGACTGAAATGCTTGTGATGGGTGATTCGCGAGTTAGATATTTAGATAGGGAGTTGAATGCAAGTAGATTGAATGGTTTGAGGGTGTGTTTGCCAGGTGCTGGAGTGAGAGATCTGTCTGATAGGTATGAGGAGCTCGTGTCTGGCTGTGCAAGGGATGCGGTTGTGATTACACATGTAGGAGTCAATGATGTAAAGTGGGTGCATGTGAGTTACGTGAGAGGTACAAGAGGTTGATTGGAAAGGTGAAAGAAAGTAGAATGAAAGGTGTTGTGACAGGTGTGCTTCCAAGAATGGATGTTGGGGTAGAATGGATGTCTCGTGCGATTGGGCTGAATGATTATGTGAAGAGGATGTGTGAGATGGAAGGTGTCATGTTTGTGGATGTGTGGGATAGGTGTGTTGGAAAGAAAGAAATGTATGCGATGGATGGACTGCATTTAAGTAGAAGGGGGGTAGATGTGTTGTTGGGAGGAGTATGATCGTGTTATTAGGTATTTGCAGGCGGGAAACTAGATACTAATAGTGGTCAGGGAATTATGAGATATTATAGTACTGAAAGTAGAATGGACTTGGCAGATAACAGAAATAGGTTCCAAGGAGATAGAGGTGAGGTCATTCAGGTTTCAAGAGGTCCTTCAGGGATAGGGGGGTTAAATTGTTTCTATACAAATGCTCGTAGTCTTAGAAACAAGAAGGATGAGCTATTTAGTTATAATAGTGATGAGAATATAGATATATTATGTCTTACTGAATCATGGGTTAATGAAATAGAATTCAGTGACACTATAAGTGAATTTGATTTACATGGCTATAATATGTACATTAGTCAAAGGACAGGTAGGATTGGGGGAGGAATAATTATCTATATAAAAAACAACATTGTTTCAAGTTTAAATACTTTAATAAAGCAGGATGGAGTTGAGTCACTTTCGATAGATATTAGGTTCAGTAAAAATAGAATGGTGCATTTGGAAGCTTTATACAGACCACCTGGGCAGACTGGTGATATAGATGAACTAATGATGAGGGAAATAAGTAAGGGATGTGAAACAGATGCAGTTATTATTGGGGACTTCAACTTAAACTATGTGGACTGGGAAAATATTATAGGTAGGGATAGAACAAGTGGCAGGTTCATAGAATGCTTTGAGGATAATTTTTTTAATCAATTTGTTAATGAGCAAACGAGGGGGGAAAATATATAAGATTTAGTACTTTCTAACAGTGATCATTTAGTTCAAGAATTGACTGTTGGGGAAGCATTGGGAAATAGTGACGATCAGATAGTTCGTTTTAACTTGGGAATTGAGAAGGGTAAAATAACTGAGAATGCTGAAAAAGTCCAAATTTTCATAAGGGAGATTATGTAAAACTTTGAAGCTTGCTAAATTTGGTAGACTGGGATGTAGAATTCAGAGGTAAAAATGCTTATGGGATGTGGGATACTTTCAAGCATATAATAAATGTAGTCCAAGAACAATGTATCCCAATGAAGGCCATTAGGAACAAAAGTAGGAAACCATTATGGTGGAATCAGGAGATAGCTAGAAAAATTTCAGAGAAGAAAAGGGCATATCAAAAATTACAGGTAGAAAATAATATTCAAAATTTAAGTGATTATAGAATGGCTAGGAATGAGTTAAGATTATAAGGAAGAACAAAAGGGTGTCAGAAATTAAATTAGCTCAGGATAGCAACAAAGATCCTAGAAAGTTCTTTAGTTACTATAAAATTAATAATAAGTCTGGCAGAGTTAAAATAGGACCTATCAAATATGAAGGGGTTGTGAGAGAAACTGATGAGGAAATAGTTGAGGGACGAAATGGTCATTTTGCATCAGTATTTACAAAGGAGAAACTAAATAGTCTTATGAATAGTACTCATGGGTCAGGGAAAGAGGTGTTTACTACCATTAGTGTGGAGCGGAGGATGATAAAAGGACTAATAGGTGAGTTATTTAGATACTACCAAGGCCTCTGGACCTGATAATATTCATTCTAGGATACTTAAAGAAGGGGTAGAAAGTATCTCAATAACTCTGGAGAAGTTGTATACTAGGTCACTGGAATATGGAGAAATACCCGATGATTGGAAGAGAGTGAATGTAGTCCCCATTTTCAAGAAGGGTAGTAAAGAGGATCCAAATAACTTTAGACCGGTTAGCCTAACTCCTGTAGTCTGTAAAATTCTTGAGAAAATAGTTAAAAAAGGCATTTGCCAACATCTAGAGAGGGAGGGGTTAATCAGCGATGCTCAGCATGGGTTTAGATCAGGTAGATCATGTAACTGATCAAGTAGATAAGGGAGAGAATGTAGATGCAATTTACTTGGAATTTAGTAAAGCATTTGATAAGGTACACATAGGAGACTAGTTCATAAATTAAAAATGATTGGGATATGTGGGGTTGTTTCAAATTGGATAGCTGAGTGGCTGAAAGACAGGAAGCAAAGGGTAGTGCTAAATGGTGTAAAGTCAGAGTGGAGGCATGTTACAGTGGGGTTCCTCAGGGATCAGTTCTCGGTCCATTATTATTTGTCATCTATATAAACAATCTTGGGGAGGCAGTTAATAATAAAGTGTCAATTTTTGCAGATGATACCAAATTAGCAGCTGTAGTTAAAGATATATTTGATAATTTTAAAGTGCAGGGGGATTTAAATAAATAGTTATCCTGGGCACATAAGTGGCAAATGACTTTCAACCTTGATAAGTGCAAAGTTATTAACATGGGAAAAGATAATAGAGAATTTAACTATGAAATGGATGGGCATTGGCTGAGCTCAGTAGAGGATGAGAAAGATCTAGGAGTAGCAATAGATAAGTCATTAAGGTTTTCTAAACAGTGGATTGAAGCAAGAAATAGGGCAAATAGAGTGCTGGGTTTCATTAAGATAAATGTCAGTTACAAAAGTAAGGAGGTTATTCTTAAACTCTATAACTCTTATGTTAGGCCACATCTAGAGTACTGTATACAGGCATGGTCCCCACATTTTAGACACGATATTAACCTTCTTGAGTCAGTGCAACGGAGGGCAACAAAGATTATTCCTTCCCTGAGGAACCTTGAATATATAGATAGACTGAGGTTATTAAATATGTTCTCATTTGAAAGGAGGTGTGTTAGAGGGGATATGATTGAGCTCTTTTTTTCTGGGATAGATAAATTGGATATTAGCAAGTTTTTTGAGTTAGATGATGGAAATCGGATTAGAGGTCACCACTTGAAAATTAAAAAGCAAGGGTGTAGGTTAGATTTAAGAAAATATTTTTTCACCATAGAGTGGTAGACTTCTGGAAAAAATTGCGGCGGAGGGTAGTAGGTAGTCCAAATTTAAATGTATTTAGAGTAGGTTGGATGAGTTTATGGGGAGGGAAGGTTGTGATGGTTCCTGAAGTTTTGTATATATTAATATTGTTTGTAGAAAATCTAAAGCTGAATGATTTAGTTCTTGACAAGCCTTGATTAGTGATAACATAACATAACAATTTCACAGGAGACAAAAGCCAGAAGGGCCTATCGAAGGTCATCCACATCCGTCAAAACCAACCCAGAAAAAAGCACCATCACCAGGGGAAGACAAAATCAAAGTCCCCCACAATATATGCCATTCCCTAATCCACTTATCCGTAACTTCACAGGTTTATGCTCGCAACATTTAAACTCATCATACTTACTTAGAATCCTGTCATTTTACTAAAGACACTTGCGCTCCAGTATTAATCAAACTACAGAACAACCTTTCACCAACTTTCACTCTCACTTCCATCATATTAGGTCCACCATATTCGCAATACACACAAGGAACAAGCACACCAACATCAGCACTGATATCCACACTGTCATTAACTCCCATATCATCACTCACCACATGACGCTGATCTTCATCCAGACAATCATTCTTCTCTCATATATATGAACACTTTTCAATCACCCAATTGTAGTGCACACCGCTCAAACATTGCAGATGTACCACATTAGGATTCAAAACCTTCATCTTCTCATCCTTGTACACAATCGGCCTCTCACCACCAAAGTGCACATAAACAATCACTCCATACAAACGACTCACTTACAATCAACACTTCCTGAAATGGCGGGACCCCTTGCATACACATCGCTCTCAATTCTTTCATTAAGTTCCGCACCTTTGCCATACCAATGCTTTCAGGCTTCCTACACACTTCATTCATTACCTCCTTCCTTAAATCATCTACACTATCGGGCACTCTCACGTCTACTCCATCACTCTTCAAATCTGGCAAACCATTCCATACACTCTCAAACAAGAAATCACCACCACCCTTACTCTCTTTTCCATTCATAATCCCTTTCAGCAAATACTCAGGATCACTCACTCCACACACATTTTCATCATTCGTACCAGGATACCTTGACATCAAATCAGCCACTCCATTCTGTTACCCAGGCACATACTCAATCACATAGTCAAAGTCACTCAAATCTTCCAAAGTCCTTGCAATCCTACTATCAGCCCACTTCATACACTGCAGATACACAAGAGGTTGATGATCGGTTTTTATCACAAACCTCACACCATACAAAAATGGATGCAACACTTTCAAACAATATCTTATCGCAGCCAACTCTCGTTCCACAGTCGAATACTTTCGTTCTGCAACATTCATAGCCTTGGATACATACCCAATTATTCGCCTGACATTCTCTCCATTCAAACGCTGCTCTTGCATCAGAAAACCTCCCATACAATACCCACTCGCATCTGTATACAATTCAAGCATTTTAGCATTTACACTATAATCTGGGTAAGCCAATTCAACATCTTCAGCCGCTGCCTCTTTCAGTCTCTCATACGCCTCATTCAGCTTATCATTCCACTTGACAACCGTACTACCTTTCTTGCCCATCCATTAAGTCAGAGGCTTACTCACACCAGAACAATCACGTATAAACTTTCGCTGGAACTCAATCAAACCCAAAAACGACTTCAGTTGCTTCACAGTCACCGGTTTAGGAAACATTTGCACCTTCTCAACATACTTCGGTGATTTTTGCAACCCATTCTCACTCACCATATGCCCAAGGAATTCCACTTCTTTCACAAACCATTCACACTTCGCCACCTTCACCTTCACACCAACACTCTCCAACGTTCTCAACACATAATTCACCAATCTCATATGCTCCTCAAAAGTCTCAGTCATAATCAAAATATCATCTATAAACGCAATCACATTCTTACTCGCAAACCTACTCAACACAACATTCATTGCCCGCTGGAAGGCTCCGGGAGCATTAGCCAACCCAAAGCTGAGGTTCCGGAACTGGTAATGCCTCTTTGAGGAAGAGAAGGCAGTTACCGGTTGGCTCTCCTCAGCAATGGGCATCTAATAATACCCCCGTACCAGATCCAGCTTCGTAAACCACTCCATCCCATGCATACTATACACACACTCAGATACCACACACATCGGAAACCTTTCTTTCACAGTCTTTTCATTCACCTTTCTATAATCCACACACAGACGCAATCTTCCATCCAGCTTACGTACAGGTACAATTGAACTATTACATGCACTCTCGCTCTCTTCAATCACGCCCAATTGCTCCAATTCCAAGCACTGCTCCTCAATCTCATCAGCAACCGGACGTGGGAAATGCCTTGGCTGCTGATAGATTGGGGAGTCCTCCTTCAGGACAATCTTGAATTCCGGGAGCTTTGCAACCCCGAAATCCAGATCACCCTTACTGAGGGCTCCCTTTCGATCAAATATCATTCGATACACATCCTCCCTTTCATACTCAGTTAAACATCCATCCAATTCCACCATGCTCTTCACATCATTATACGTCCATTCACACGTCTTTTCACCTCAACATTCACCCTGACATCCGTACTATCATCCATACCTACCTCATTGACAGTGGAGAGGTGACCCAGTACATCTCCGACTTGAATTCCCCTCACCTGCCCTTTCACATTGGGGTCCGCCTGCACACATACAAGAGGATCATTCATTCTCATCAAGCCATCAAACACACAAGCAACACACCTTACCTTATAACACGCATCGTTTCCATCCAATATCACAGTGTTCTCACCCACATTCAAACTAACATCCTTACTCTAACTCACTCTAACAGACACCCTTTCACCCTTCACAAGCCTTACATTCTCAATACCAGTAAACACACTCCTCAAAAAGCTACCATCTTTCCCTACATACAACTTATACACCCCATTTTTACCAATCTTACTCTCAATCTGATCACTCGCAGGATGCACAACCATCTGATTCATTTTCATAAAATCATACCCCAAAATCACACCATACTCACTACTTCCCTTATCAATCAAAGAAAATTCACATTCATTCATCATCATACCATGCATTCGAACAGCTGACCTTATCATTCCAATCACAGGCACTCTCCTATTACCAATACCTACCAAACTACCCTTGCACTCAGACAGGAGGGCTTTCTCGCTAACCTTGTCATACACATCTTTATACACCAAGCTCGCCTTGCATCCAGAATCTATTAAAGCCAAACACTCAATTCCATTCAACCCAACCTTCACACTCATACTTCCTACCAGACAGCACTTTCACACTAGACAGACTTACCAACACATTATTCACACTCATGCACCCAGAGGATACTTCAGCAGGTACCCTCTTACCATTCAGTTTCCCGTTTCAGACTTTCCATTCACACCTTGCGCTCTCAGTCTAATCCAACACTTTTCACTTGAATGTCCTTCCATTGCACAATAGCTACATACATTCCTCTGGTCACGACACATCCTTGCATAATGACCAGCCTTTCCACAATTACCACATGCATATTTCATACTTTCCCCACCAGTTGCTCCACCATTCAACCTCGGACAATCTTTCTTCAAATGGCCTATTTCTTTACACTCAAAGCACTCTTTCACACTTTCCTGGCAATCCTTTATCATATGCCCTTTCTTACCACACCCAAAACATGCACCAGATGTCCACCTACATTCTGCCAACATATGACCTTTCCTTCCACACTGACGACATTCCACAATCTTTCTCCCACCATTCGGTCTCTCGTTTGCTGGGACATACCTCGGTTTCTCTCTCATATATCCGTTCCCACGCTTGAAACTCATCTGCCCCCTTCCATTCGACCACCCTCCATTTGCCCATCCAATCTGCCAGCCCAGGAAGTTCGACATCACTCCAGCTGGTGCAGCCTTCAGGGCATCCCTGTAGCTGACAAACTGCTGGGATGGATGAAAGCTCCTGGGCTTCTTATCCCCAACATTCGCACCGTACCATCCATCCTCTTCTAGATCGCTTTCATCATCAAAGCGTCCATCTTCTAACAGTTCCAACACATCCTCCCACATCAACCGTTCACCTGTCAGTCTCACTCTCTCCTTTCTCTTTCCACTCAGCCATTCACTCACCTTTCGCGGGATCGTGTCCAAAAACTTCTGCACGAGTGGTTTACATTCATTTACATCATCATCACCATACCTCGTTCTTGCCATATTCTCAAGCCTATGTGCATACATATTCACACTTTCACTCTTCCCCATTCGAGCCTTCTCAAATTCATTCACCCTTTTATACTTCACACTCTCTTTCATTCGTTTCACCTGCCCAATCAATCTCTTCTTCACTACATTGTACTTTGGCTCCCCCACACTCGTTATCACTCGCAAGAACTCCAACACTTTCCCATCCAAATAATCTCCCAGAACACTCACCCAGTGACCCTTGTTCTGCGGGTACTTGAGCTTGCAGTACCGCTCAAAATCCCCGAAGAACTCATCCATACTCTTTCCCCCATGCAATCTAAACTTATCAATCCATGGCACTTCCCTAATCAAAATTCCTTTCCCCACATTCACTTCACTCTCTGAAGAGCTACTCTCGGTCTCACTCATTCCAATCATATCCTCACTCTCTCCCTCGTGTGAGTATAGCGAATCCACACTCTTCCCTCTCGCCTTCATATCCTTAACCTTAGAACCATGCTTACTTACTCTCTTACTTACCACTCTCTTCCATTCACCCCCTTTCCTACCACTCACAGTATCTTCTTTAGACTCAATCCTACTGCCATCCATTCCATTTAGTGGAGTCCCTTCAGTAGGAGCAGGGGTCAGGGTGTAATAGTTTGGTTGTCCGCCTCCCCTCCCCTATGTCTAATCTCTTTCTTCTTTTGCAGAATGTGTGTGTGTGTGTGGATCGTGTGATCACCATCTTTACTTTGTGTGGGGGGACTCGATGGATCTCTATTGTGCTCCCCCATTCATCTCCTATTTTCTTTTTAGGCGGATTCTTTCAGCATATATTTTAGAACGTATTAGGTAAAAGTTTGGAAGTCAAGTTTGTGACTGAAGAAGGAAGAGCCGCCTAGACGGAGGATAGGTGAGTGAAGATTGTGTGAGAGTAGATATGGTTGAATGAGTTAGGAGTAAAGATGTTTGAGTGTGGCAGTGAATAGGTGACTGAATGTGCCTTCTCTTTTCCAGTTCCGTGGTACCGATTGTCGCTGACATCTGGCTTTCGAAGACGGCTGAAGCCAATCTTAACTCTCGTGTGGCAGTAAAGGGACGCATCGATTGGGGCCTGAGCCCTGGCACTTTCCGCTCTGACTGGAACCACCATTTTCCCATCCTTGAGTGTGGATCATTCGCCTTAGCTGGTGCTGGACTCCCAATCCCTTAAGAAAAAGGAACCTCTCTTCCCTCAAGAAAGCGGGCCCGCCTCCCTTTCCCTCCCCCCCCTCCCATACCAGTAATAGCTCTCCCAGAGCTGAAGAAAGTTGGACAGACTCACATGGTGGCACTGGGCAATCTGGTTGTGAAGCCCTAAACATTTCCTTATACGTGTGGTGGTTGGCCAGAGTATTGTGAGGCCAACTGTATATATATATATATATAGGTATTGTATTTTGGTTTAGGTTGAGGGTTGTTTATTTTGGATTGTATTATTTTGCTAGAATTAGGGTTTCTAAATTAAATTTAGAAAATACTCTCTCCTCAACGTCTTCTTGAACCCCCGAGCGGATCTTGTCAGGGCGGCAGGAGTTTTGGCTGGGGTCTCGTGAACCCGCCGCCACAAGGGTTGTAGGTCCTGGGGCTGATCCAGCCCCTGTCATCATGTTATATAGGTCCTGCATCCGTCGGCCCGTCTGATCCTGTCGGTCTACCATTTCCTTCTTCATCCCTTATAATTTAATCTCCATTCCCTCCATCATTCCCCACAACCTTTCACACTCCTCTTCTTTCTTTCTCAACTCCAGTCTCAATTGCACTACTTCTTTATTCAATGTTTCTGCTACAGCCATTGTTCCCAAGTTAGTAAAAAGATAGGAGGAGGGAAAAATCAGTCAAACTACTTATCACACTAATTGGGTATGGACTGCAATCCAATCCCGTCACGCTCCCGGTTTCGAAGCCTCATGTCCCTATTCGGGCGCCAAATGTAGCGGGCCGAAAATATATCTCTAATCCCAATCGATAATCGATCCAACCCGCTTCCTACACTGTCCGGAAGTGAGAAATCGAGGGAGAATGAAACGGATTGTATATACAGTCCCTTTACTTACAAAAAAAGTACAATGATAGTTACAGTAATTTATATTTACAAGGGAAGTGTGCACACTTCAAAATGAGGCCAAATTCCCCAATCCAAATAAGATACCAAAAGAGAATTTTATAACAGGCGAATACAACAAATTTACTTATATATCTACACAAAACATAAAAAAACACAACAACCGAACAAAAAGGGGCACGCGCTATCACTTGTGTGTTGGAGGTGGGTGGTAGTAGGCTAACATAAAAGGAGGCAGGCTTGTCAGCCAATGCGGGTGTGGTGGTCCAGGTGTCTAGCGAGGTATGAAAGCCCTCCGTCTCAGGGCTGGGCTGAGCACTCGTAAAGAAGAACCCTTCTTGCCATCCGTCCAAGCTTCCACTCTCTCTAAATGTATATCCAAACAATCCTCAGCATCAACAATTCTCCAAATATTTAACTCTAAAAACTATTCTTTCAAAATATAATCTTTTGATAAAAGATTATTTTAAACAAGGTAAAATTTTGTTAAAATAAATTTAGCAAAGAAACTATCTGAGAAAGAAAAAACGTTTTATTACATGAAATCAAATACATATATATACCAAGAAAAAATATTAAGAAAAAACTCAGTCCCACTCACACACACACATTCTTACAGAGGGAGGGAGAGGGTACAGAGAAAAGGGGTGGGAGAATGGCCCCTTTTACATACACTCACGTTCGCTCCACCACAATGGGTTAATGAAATAGAATTTAGTGACACTATAAGTGAATTTGATTTACAGGGCTATAATATGTACATTAGTCAAAGGACAGGTAGGATTGGTGGAGGAATAATTATCTACATAAAAAACAACATTGTTTCAAGTTTAAATACTTCAATAAAGCAGGATGGAGTTGAGTCACTTTGGATAGATATTAGGTTCAGTAAAAATAGAATGGTGCATTTGGGAGCTTTTTACAGGCCACCTGGGCAGACTGATGATATGGATGAACTAATGATGAGGGAAATAAGTAAGGGATGTGAAACAGATGCAGTTATTATTGGGGACTTCAACTTAAACTCTGTGGACTGGGAAAATATGATAGGTAGGGATAGAACAAGTGGCAGGTTCATAGAATGCTTTGAGGATAATTTTTTTAATCAATTTGTTAATGAGCCAACGAGGGGGGACAATATATAAGATTTAGTACTTTCTAACAGTGATCATTTAGTTCAAGAATTGACTGTTGGGGAAGCATTGAGAAATATTGACCATCAGATAGTTCGTTTTAACTTGGGAATTGAGAAGGGTAAAATAACCGAGAATGCTGTAAAAGTTCCAAATTTTCATAAGCGAGATTATGTAAAACTCCAAAGGTTGCTAAATTTTGTAGACTGGGATGTAGAATTCAGAGGTAAAAATGCTTATAGGATGTGGGATACTTTCAAGCATATAATAAATGTAGTACAAGAACAATGTATCCCAATGAAGGCCATTAGGAACAAAAGTAGGAAACCATTATGGTGGAATCAGGAGATAGCTAGAAAAATTTCAGAGAAGAAAAGGGCATATAAAAAATTACAGGTACAAAATAATATTCAAAATTTAAGTGATTATAGAATGGCTAGGAATGAGTTAAATAAAATTATAAAGAAGAACAAAAGGGGGTCAGAAATTAAATTAGCTCAGGATAGCAACAAAGATCCTAGAAAGTTCTTTAGTTACTATAAAATTAATAATAAGTCTGGCAGAGTTAAAATAGGGCCTATGAAATATGAAGGGGTTGTGAGAGAAACTGATGAGGAAATAGTTGAGGTACTAAATGGTCATTTTGCATCAGTATTTACAGAGGAGAAACTAAATAGTCTTATATATAGTACTCAGGGGTCAGGGAAAGAGGTGTTTAGTAACATTATTGTGGATCGGGGGATGATAAAAGGACTAATAGGTGAGTTAGATACTACCAAGGCCTCCGGCCCTGATAATATTCATTCTAGGATACTTAAAGAAGGGGTAGAAAGTATCTCAATAGCTCTGGAGAAGTTGTATACTAGGTCACTGGAATATGGAGAAATACCTGATGATTGGAAGAGAGCGAATGTAGTCCACATTTTCAAGAAGGGTAGTAAAGAGGATCCAAATAACTTTAGACCGGTTAGCCTAACTCCTGTAGTCTGTAAAATTCTTGAGAAAATAGTTAAAAAAGGGATTTGTCAACATCTAGAGAAGGAAGGCTTAATCAGCGATGCTCAGCATTAATTTAGATCAGGTAGATCATATTTGACTAATTTACTAGTCTTTTTGGAGTTCATAACAAATCAAGTAGATAAGGGAGAGGATGTAGATGCAATTTACTTGGATTTTAGTAAAGCATTTGATAAGGTACCACATAGGAGACTAGTTCATAAATTAAAAATGATTGGGATATGTGGGGGTGTTTCAAATTGGATAGCTGAGTGGCTGAAAGACAGGAAGCAAAGGGTAGTGCTAAATGGTGTAAAGTCAGAGTGGAGGCATGTTATCAGTGGGGTTTCTCAGGGATCAGTTCTTGGTCCATTATTATTTGTCATCTATATAAACGATCTTGGGGAGGCAGTTAATAATAAAGTGTCAATTTTTGCGGATGATACCAAATTAGCAGCTGTATTTAAAGATATTGATGATAATGTTAAAGTGCAGGGGAATTTAAATAAATTTTTATCCTGGGCACATAAGTGGCAAATGACTTTCAACCATGATAAGTGCAAAGTTATTAACATGGGAAAAGATAATAGAGAATTTAACTATGAAATGGATGGGCATTGGCTGAGCTCAGTAGAGGATGAGAAAGATCTAGGAGTAGTAATAGATAAGTCATTAAGGTTTTCTAAGCAGTGTATTGAAGCAAGAAATAGGGCAAATAGAGTGCTGGGTTTCATTAAGAGAAATGTCAGTTACAAAAGTAAGGAGGTTATTCTTAAACTCTATAACTCTTATGTTAGGCCACATCTAGAGTACTGTATACAGGCATGGTCCCCACATTTTAGACACGATATTAACCTTCTCGAGTCAGTGCAACGGAGGGCAACAAAGATTATTCCTTCCCTGAGGCACCTTGAATATATAGATAGACTGAGGGTATTAAATATTTCTCATTTGAAAGGAGGTGTGTGAGAGGTGGATATGATTGAGCTCTTTAAAAAAATTTCTGGGATAGATAAATTGGATGTTAGCAAGTTTTTTGAGTTAGATGATGGAAATCGGACTAGAGGTCACCACTTGAAAATTAAAAAGCAAGGGTGTAGGTTGGATTTAAGGAAATATTTTTTCACCAATAGAGTGGTAGTCTTCTGGAACAAATTGCCGCTGAGGGTAGTAGTTAGTCCAAATTTAAATGTATTTAAGAGTAGGTTGGATGAGTTTATGGGGAGGGAAGGTTGTGATGGTCCCTAAGTTTTGTATATATTAATATTGTTTGTATATATCTATAGCTGCATGATTTAGTTCTTGACAAGCCTTGATTGGTGATACCCTTGTTTGTGGACGCAATCCTCTGGATGTAGTTTTCCTGGGAGTTTGGGTGCCTTAAAAAAGAGGCCGTTTGACTCAGATTACCTATGATGAGCCCTTGTGGCTTTTGTCATCTGTTATATTATATTGTGGGGGACTTTGATTTTGTCTTCCCCTGGTGATGGTGCTTTTTGTGGGTGGGTTTTGACGGATGTGGATGACCTTTGATAGGCCCTTGTGGATTTTGTCATCCATGAAATTATGTTATACAGTTATGTTATGTTAAGACCTAATAGCACGATCATACTCCTCCCACAACCCATCTACCCCCCTCCTACTCAAATGCAGTCCATCCATTGCATACATTTCTTTCATTCCAACAAACCTATCCCACACCACATCCACAAACATGACACCTTCCATCTCACACATCCTCCTCACATAATCATTCAGCCCAATCGCACGAGATATCCATTCTACCCCAACATCCATTCTTGGAAGCACACCTGTCACAACACCTTTCATTCTACTTTCTTTCACCTTTCCAATCAACCTCTTGTACCTCTCACGTAACTCACATGCACCCACTTTCTTCACATCATTGACTCCTACATGTGTAATCACAACCGCATCCCTTGCACAGCCAGACACGAGCTCCTCATACCTATCAGACAGATCTCTCACTCCAGCACCCGGCAAACACACCCTCAAACCATTGAATCTACTTGCATTCAACTCCCTATCTAAATATCTAACTCGCGAATCACCCCTCACAAGCACTTCAGTCAGACTCCTATTCCCCACAGACCTAACTCCATCCCCACTTCTATTCTCATTCAAACTACCAGTCACTCTACCTCCACCCCCATCAGTCATATCACTTCCAGTTACTTCCTCTCTTAGGGCACTGAATCTATTAGTCAAGCTAATAGGTTCTGTCCCTCTGACTCACACACCTATTCTCCCCCTGGCTAACAACCTCAACAGAGGCAACCCTATTCACACAAAGAACAAGAGAAGCCTCCCTAGCTTCACGTTTCCTAACCACTCTCCACTGTCCCCCATCCTCACTAGGCCTATTTCTAACTAATCTAAGGGGGCTAACTTCACTATCCCTAGAACTATCATATCCTACCTCCTCCACCGGCCCTCTACCTTCACCTGAAATATCTAACTGGCCTACCTCACCACCTAACCTATTCCCAGCTCGAGGCCTTACACTAAGTTCCCTCCTAAGCTCAGAAACTAACCCCTCCAGCCTACATATCCTGTCTAAATCCTGCATTCTCATCCCCTCTAAATCTACAATGCATTCATGCAACCCACATACAACATATGTATACCTCTCACCAAATAACTTAAAACCGGTTAGCCTAACTCCTGTAGTCTGTAAAATTCTTGAGAAAATAGTTAAAAAAGGGATTTGCCAACATCTAGAGAGGGAGGGGTTAATCAGTGATGCTCAGCTGGTTTAGATCAGGTAGATCATGCTTGACTAATTTACTAGACTTTACTAGACTAGTTCATAAATTAAAAATGATTTGGATATGTGGGGGTGTTTCAAATTGTATAGCTGAGTGGCTGAAAGACAGGAAGCAAAAGGTAGTGCTAAATGGTGTAAAGTCAGAGTGGAGGGATGTTATCAGTGGGGTTCCTCAGGGATCAGTTCTTGGTCCATTATTATTTGTCATCTATATAAACAATCTTGGGGAGGCAGTTAATAATAAAGTGTCAATTTTTGCAGATGATACCAAATTAGCAGCTATAGTTAAAGACATTGATGATAATGTTAAAGTGCAGGGGAATTTAAATAAATTTTTATCCTGGGCACATAAGTGGCAAATGACTTTCAACCTTGATAAGTGCAAAGTTATTAACATGGGAAAAGATAATAGAGAATTTAACTATGAATTGGATGGGCATTGGCTGAGCTCAGTAGAAGATGAGAAAGATCTAGGAGTAGTAATAGATAAGTCATTAAGGTTTTCTAAGCAGTGTATTGAAGCAAGAAATAGAGCAAATAGAGTGCTGGGTTTCATTAAGAGAAATGTCAGTTACAAAAGTTAGGAGGTTATTCTTAAACTCTATAACTCTTATGTTGTCTGAGAACCTTCTTGGCGAGTGGATCGATGCGCTTATCTGTGGCTCTTTCTACGGTTCAAGTTATCTTTTTACATAACACCTGGCACGTTTGTGCTGTGTTTTAATTTTGTTTTTTGCAGTGTTATTGCCTGTGCTTTCACCAATTTGCTGTGTTGCTTTTTTGTGCTTTTAGGTATTGTTTACTAGCCTGCCCGCCTTAGCACCCACATGTTGTTCTTTTTCAAGTCGACTCATTGTTACCTCCGCTCTGTCTTCCCGCCCCCCCCCCCTCATCGACCGCTAATTCTGATTTGTCACTAATTTTTTTTCCCTCATTTCTTGTTTCTATCGTAATCTTATTTGTTCACACTATTCAATTACTCTTTATTTTGTCTTGATTGTTGTTTCTCCCATTATTGTGTTGCTTAGCCACTATGATTGATAGGTTAACGATTCTTGCCCTCAATGGAACTGCTACCAGTGTTTCTCAAAACACCCTTACTCACATAAATGCATTGGGAATTTCTTGTTCCCGTCGCCAGACTAAACGTGGTTTCCATTTAGCTCCCGCTCTTTGAAAACTTTTTTACTTGAATCAACCCCCCCCCCCCACTTACCCCTGATTCTTCTTCACCTGCCCCTTCACCCATTCTCTCAGTGTCTCTCCTCAATGTCAGAAGCCTCTTGAAGAAGCTGACTACATTCAGGACCTGCTCGTTAACACTCGAGTCACTCTCCTTGGACTCACGGAAACTTGGCTTGCCCCTTCTGCTTGCTGTTTAAATCTCGCTACCCCTGATGGTTACATCCACTCCCATACCTCCCGTAACTCTCGCGGTGGTGGAGTTGCTCTCATTCACAGTGCCTCCTTCCCTCTGAATAATCTACCCTCTCCCCCTCTTCTTTCTTTTGAGGCGCTCATCAATGTCTGTGATTCCACCCCCTCTCTAACTATCTTAGTCCTCTACCGCCCCCCCAGCTCCTCCCTTGAGCTTTTTCTTGATGAATTTAGTAACCTCCTCGCTAGCCTCTCCCCCACTGGTTCTCTGCTAATCCTCAGTGATTTCAACCTTCCTGGCCACCATCCTAATTTCAAAGCCTTTTCTGAAATCCTTGATCTCTTCTCCCTCACCCAACATGTTTCTTCCCCTACCCACTCTCATGGTAACATTTTAGACCTTGTAATCTCTGACTGTCTTATTTCCAACTTGATGACTACAAATTTGTCCAATGCTATATATATACCTCCCCAGCTGTCTCATAATCCTAAGCCTTTCCATCGACTAGCCTCCATTGATATTCCCTCCTTATCTAATGATGTGGCCTCCAAACTTCCTTCCATTGATGCTTCTGCCTCTCCTAACCAGATTCTCTCTTCTTTGGAGCAACCCCTTCTCACTTGTATTGATGCCCACTCTCCCCTTGTCACCCCTTCGAACTCCCATTGTCACCGTGCCCTTTGGTACTCTATGGAACTCCTTAGTGCTAGGCAGTCCATGTGTGCCCATGAAAGAGTGCTTAGAAAGGCTTGCACCCGTGGGCAAGACACGACCCCTCTCTTGCTGGCATTCCGACTTGAGACAGCTTCCTACATGGTGAAATTAAAATCTGCTTGTGAAGCCTACTCACATAATCTGCTTACTGATAATAGGAATGATCCCCGTACCGTCTTCCACCTGCTCTCCCGTCTTAATTCTTCCCCAGCCCACGTCTCCCCACCCATTAACCCTGCTACTCTCTCGAATTTCTACGCAGATAAGGTCACTAACCTCCGTGCCTCCCTCCCTCAGCCTTCTGTCCCGGCTCCTGCCATTCTCCCTGACTTCCCGCCTCAGCCGCTTATCATTTTCCCCGCTTTGAATGCGTGGGAGCTTACAGCCCTACTCTCACGTTATAAGAAATCGGGCTTCCCAAAGAATATTTTTCCACCTAAACTGTTATGTAAAATTCTGCCTGATATTCTCCCAACGCTACTTCACCTGTTCAACACTTCACTTGCAACTGGTCTTGTTCCCTCTTCCTTCAAATGTGCCCACATCCGTCTGATTCTTAAAAAGCCTCAACTGAACCTCACTGACCCTTCCAGTTATCGCCCGATTTCGCAACTTCCTTCCCTCTCTAAGGTTCTGGAGAGAGTGGTTGCTTCACACATCAACAGTCACATGGTGGCCTGTAACATTGATGAAACCTATCAATCTGGTTTAAAGTCAGGTCACTCCACAGAAACCACCCATCTCAATGTGTCCGATTGCTTACGAAGAGCCGCAGGCAGGGGTTGTGCCTCCATCCTCGTTCTACTTGACCTCTCCTCTGCCTTTGATACTATTGACCATACCGCCCTACTTGATTATCTCCACTCTTTACTTGGCATATCAGGCACCGTGCTTGACTGGTTCCGCTCTGACCTCTCATCTCGTACCCAATCCGTTGTGATTGACGATGTTAAACATAACATAATTTGACGGATGACAAAAGCCACAAGGGCCTATCAAAGGTCATCCGCATCCATCAAAACCCACCCACAAAAAGCACCATCACCAGGGGAAGACAAAATCAAAGTTCCCCACAATATAATATAACAGATGACAAAAGCCACAAGGGCTCATCATAGGTCATCCGAGTCAAACGGCCTCTTTTTTTAAGGCACCCAAACTCCCAGGAAAACTAGATCCAGAGGATTGCGTCCACAAACAAGGGTATCACCAATCAAGGCTTATCAAGAAATAAATCATGCAGCTATAGATATATACAAACAATATTAATATATACAAAACTTAGGAACCATCACAACCTTCCCTCCCCATAAACTCATCCAACCAACACTTAAATACATTTAAATTTGGAGTACCTACTACCCTCCGCGGCAATTTATTCAAGAAGTCCACCACTCTATTGGTGAAAAAATATTTTCTTAAATCCTTTTCTTGACCTTTAGTCTGATTTCCATCATCTAACTCAAAAAACTTGCTAACATCCAATTTATCTATCCCGGAAAAAATTTTAAACAGCTCAATCATATTCCCTCTCACACACCTACTTTCGAACGAGAACATATTTAATACCCTCAGTCTATCTATATATTCAAGGTGCCTCAGGGAAGGAATAATCTTTGTTGCCCTCCGTTGCACTAACTCGAGAAGTCATTATGGCTAAATGTAAAGAAAGGTAAAAACAAGCTTGTCATAGGATGATTATACAGACCACCAAATCTTAGTAAGGAAGCTTCAAATCTTCTGTGGCAGGAGATTGAACGGGCATGTAGAAGTAAGCATGTGTGTATAATGGGCGATTTTAATTACAGAAATATAGACTGGGAAGCTCTTGTGGGTGATCAGGAGGCTGAGGAATTTTTTAATGTTGTCCAAGATAATTTTCTGAGGAAGATTATTAACGAACCCACTAGAGTTAATAATATACTGGATTTAGTTCTGACAAATAGGGAAGAAATTATTAAGGATACTGAGATTGGAGGAAATTTGGGTAATAGTGACCATTGTGAAATTAGATTCAAGATGAAATGGAATGGTATTGATAGTAGCATGAACAATGTTAAAATTCCTGACTTTAGAAGAGCAAATTATAATGGGCTAAGGACTTACCTGGAGGCAGTTGTACAAAAACCAGGCAATGAAATCAATTCAGGAATAGATTCAATGATATCAGTTAGTGGAGACAATAATCACCAGGAGGAAGAGATTACAATTGAAGAGGAGTATGAAAGAATAATTGAGCAATTAATTACAGGTCAGATGATTAACATTCCTTATAAGGAGCTTAGGACTAAAAATAATGACCCAAAATGGATGACAGATAAAATTAAGCATTATATTGGCATTAAAAAGGGCATTTATAGGAAAATAAAAAATGGAGAGGATCACTTAAGGCAGAGATATAATGAACTAGCAAGAGATGTTAAAAAGTTAGTTAGAGTAGCAAGGAGAAATTATGTAATTAAAGTGGCAAATAGGGCAAAGGAAGATCCTAAAAGTTTTTATCAATTATACAAAACTAAGGTTAGAGATAAAATAGGCCCACTTATAGATTCCAATGGGGAATTAGTGAGTGATAGGGACTCAATGGCTGGAATGCTAAATGACTTTTTTCTCTCAGTATTTACACAGGAGGATACTCTAAATATACCCGAGGTGTCAATGATCTTTCGGGGTAATGATGAAGAGAAATTAAAGGATATCTTGATCACAAAGGAGATAGTGACAAAGGAAATTGATAAAATCAAAAGTAGTAAAGCACCCGGTCCTGATGAGGTCTTTCCTAGAATTTTGAAAGAATGTAAGGATGTGTTAAGTGAGCCCCTAGCATGCATCTTTAGAAAATCATTGGAGAGTGGCATTGTGCCAGTGGCATGGAAGAAAGCCAATGTGATACCTATATTTAAGAAAGGGGATAAAACAAATATGTCTAATTACAGACCAGTAAGTTTGACATCAGTGGTAGGGAAAATGATGGAATCTATTATAGCAAGGAATATTAGGGATCACTTGGATAAGCATAAGTTGATAAAAGAATCACAGCATGGCTTTAGTAAGGGTAAATCCTGCCTGACTAATTTGCTGTCTTTTTATAGTAAGGTGTATGAAGCAGCAGATAAGGATGAAAACTATGATATTTTATACTTGGACTTTAGTAAGGCTTTTGATCGAGTGCCACACTTACGGCTTCTGAGCAAAGTTAAAGCACACAGGATCGATGGCAGTATATTTAGGTGGATTCAGTCATGGCTTGGTGACAGACAGCAAAGAGTTAGTATAGATGGAGTTAAATCTGAGTGGGGGTGTGTTAGCAGTGGAGTTCCGCAAGGATCTGTTTTGGGTCCCTTGCTATTCTTAATTTATATTAATGATCTTGACATAGGTATAAGTAGTGACCTGAGTAAATTTGCTGATGATACTAAGCTAGGTAGGGCCATTAGGGCTGATTCTGATGCTGTTGTAATGCAGGAGGAATTGACCATTCTGTCCAATTGGGCTGAGAAATGGCAAATGAAGTTTAACATAGACAAATGTAGTGTACTTAGTATAGGTAGAAATAATCCACTGAATAGTTATAAATTAAATGGGAGAAATTTAGGGAGGACCGATTGTGAGAGGGACTTGGGTATTTTGGTAAGTTCAGACCTTCGTCCTAGAAAGCAATGCCTAAATGCTAAGAATAAAGCTAATAGGATATTGGTATTCATTAGGAGGAGTGTAAGCAATAAGAGTGCTGAAGTCATTCTAAAACTGTATCTGGCGCTAGTTAGGCCTCATCTAGACTATGCAGTACAATTTTGGTCACCATATTATAGGAAGGATATTGATTTGCTTGAGTCTGTGCAGAGAAGGATGACAAAGATGATTGGTGGGCTAAGGAACTTACCTTATGGTGAAAGGCTCAGAAAACTAAATCTACATACATTGGAAAGGAGAAGAGTCAGAGGGGAATTGATTGAAGTCTTCAAATGGGTAAAAGGATATAATAAAGGGGATCTGGGTAAGGTTCTTATACTTAGTGAACATGACAGGACACGTAGCAATGGGTTTAAGCTTGATAAGTATAGGTTTAGGAAGGAGATTGGGAGGAATTGGTTTACAAATCGTGTGGTAGATGAATGGAATAGGCTCACTAGACATGTGATAGAAGCCTCCTCTCTGGGTAGTTTTAAGAATAGATTAGATAAATATATGAATGAAGCTGCTAGATGGGACTGACTTTTTTATGTACATATGTATATATTTTTCTAAGGAGTTGGGAGATTATTTTGCGGTTGCATGAATGGACATAATCCTCTGGATGCATTTTATGTATATTGTAGATTAGATCTGACGAACTCCTGTAAAGGGTGGAAATGTTGATGACTTTTCTCTGGTAAGAAATCTTTTGTGTGTTGACTGGAACAGGAGCTGCCAAGTGTAGGACATGAATGGTCTTTTGCAGTCTCCTTCTTTTCTTATGTTCTTATGTTCTTATGTGTCTAAAATGTGGGGACCATGCCTGTATACAGTACTCTAGATGTGGCCTAACATAAGAGTTATAGAGTTTAAGAATAACCTTACTTTTGTAACTGACATTTCTCTTAATAAAACCCAGCACTCTATTTGCCCTATTTCTTGCTTCAATACACTGCTTAGAAAACCTTAATGACTTATCTATTACTACTCCTAGATCTTTCTCATCCTCTACTGAGCTCAGCCAATGCCCATCCATTTCATAGTTAAATTCTCTATTATCTTTTCCCATGTTAATAACTTTGCACTTATCATGGTTGAAAGTCATTTGCCACTTATGTCCCCAGGATAACTATTTATTTAAATCCCCCTGCACTTTAAAATTATCATCAATATCTTTAACTACAGCTGCTAATTTGGTATCATCCGCAAAAATTGACACTTTATTATTAACTGCCTCCCCAAGATCATTTATATAGATGACAAATAATAATGGACCAAGAACTGATCCCTGAGGAACCCCACTGATAACATCCCTACACTCTGACTTTACACCATTTAGCACTACCCTTTGCTTTCCTGTCTTTCAGCCACTCAGCTATACAATTTGAAACACCTCCACATATCCAAATCATTTTTAATTTATGAACTAGTCTCCTATGTGGTACCTTATCAAATGCTTTACTAAAATCTAAGTAAATTATATCTACATTCTCTCGCTTATCTACTTGATCTGTTACAAACTCCAGAAAGTCTAGTAAGTTAGTCAAACATGATCTACCTGATCTAAACCCATGCTGAGCATCGCTGATTAAGCCCTCCCTCTCTAGATGTTGGCAAATGCCTTTTTTAACTATTTTCTCAAGAATTTTACAGACAACAGGAGTTAGGCTAACCTGTCTAAAGTTATTTGGATATTCTTTACTACCCTTCTTGAAAATGGGGACTACATTCGCTCTCTTCCAATCATCAGGTATTTCTCCATATTCCAGTGACCTAGTATATAACTTCTCCAGAGCTATTGAGATACTTTCTACCCCTTCTTTAAGTATCCTAGAATGAATATTATCAGGGCCAGAGGCCTTGGTAGTATCTAACTCACCTATTAGTCCTTTTATCCTCCTCCGCTCCACACTAATGGTAGTAAACACCTCTTTCCCTGACCCATGAGTACTATTCATAAGACTATTTAGTTTCTCCTCTGTAAATACTGATGCAAAATGACCATTTAGTACCTCAACTATTTCCTCATCAGTTTCTCTCACAACCCCTTCATATTTCATAGGTCCTATTTTAACTCTGCCAGACTTGTTATTAATATTATAGTAACTAAAGAACTTTCTAGGATCTTTGTTGCTATCCTGAGCTAATTTAATTTCTGACCCCCTTTTGTTCTTCTTTATAATCTTATTTAACTCATTCCTAGCTATTCTATAATCACTTAAATTTTGAATATTATTTTGTACCTGTAATTTTTTGTATGCCCTTTTCTTCTCTGAAATTTTTCTAGCTATCTCCTGATTCCACCATAATGGTTTCCTACTTTTGTTCCTAATGGCCTTCATTGGGATACATTGTTCTTGGACTACATTTATTATATGCTTGAAAGTATCTAACATCCAATAAGCATTTTTACCACAGAATTCTACATCCCAGTCTACCAAATTTAGCAAGCTTCGAAGTTTTACATAATCTTCCTTATGAAAATTTGGAACTTTTTCAGCATTCTCAGTTATTTTACCTTTCTCAATTCCCAAGTTAAAACGAACTATCTGATGGTCACTATATCCCAATGCTTCCCCAACAGTCAATTCTTGAACTAAATGATCACTGTTAGAAAGTACTAAATCTAATATATTGTCCCCCCTCGTTGGCTCATTAACAAATTGATTCAAAAAATTATCCCAAAGAATTCTATGAACCTGCCACTTGTTCTATCCCTACCTATCATATTTTCCCAGTCCACAGAGTTTAAGTTGAAGTCCCCAATAATAACTGCATCTGTTTCACATCCCTTACTTATTTCCCTTATCATTAGTTGGCTGTCTGGCTTTGTTCTGGAAGGTTGTCTTACAGGAAGCTCCTGATTCTCATTGTAAGATTGGGATATAATACTGATTTGGGTGTGTAGTTTTTCTTGTATTTATTTAATACACCAATCACTGTAATAAATATTAGTGATTAATACTTTTGGGGAAGATAACTGGCAGCAATCCTGAGCAAGAATTTTTTTGGTGAGTGTTAACTTTTTTCCTTAGTAAATTTCTGAGAGTATGGCTTTTTGTATAGATGGTGAGAGCATGCCGTTTGAAAGTAGTGTGTATGTGGTGTGTGATGCATGTGGAGTTGAAAGGAGAGTGAATGTAACTGAATGCCGTGTGTGTTTTCTGGAAGGGGAGGTTAGGAGGTTGAGTGGGGAATGTAAGAGGTTGAATGATTTGGTGTTTGAGGTGAGAAGAGATGCAAGTGTGCGATTGAAGGGTGAGATTAGTGCTAAGAGGGTGGAAGATAGGGCTAGGACTGGGAACAGTGTGGAAGTTGTGAGTGATGATGAATGGTGGGTGAAAATGGATAGGATAGATAAGTTAGGACAGGTTAGGTGTGTGAATGAGAGGGACATAGAACCTGTTAGGTTGACTAACAGATTCAATGTCCTGAGAGAGGAAGAGTGTGAAAGTGATTTGCCTGGTGTGATTGTGGATGAAAGCAGGATGGGTGGTAGTGTGACTGAGAGCAGGAGGGAGGGTAATGTTAGGCCAAGACAGAATAGGAGAATGACTGAGGTGCTAGTGATAGGTGACTCTCAGATTAGGTATTTAGATAGGAAGTTGAGTGATAGCAAGTGGAAGGGAATGAGAGTTTGTCTGCCGGGTGCTGGTGTAAGTGATGTTTGTGAGAGGTATGATAGGTTGGTTTCTGGGTGTGAGAGGGATGCAGTTGTGATTACGCATGTGGGGGTGAATGATGTAAAGAAGGTGGGTACATGTGAGTTACGTGAGCAGTAGAAAAGGTTAGTTGAAAGGATGAGTAAAAGCAGGGTAAAAGGTGTTGTTTCTGGTGTGCTTCCGAGATTGGATGTAGGGGTAGAATGGTTGTCACATGCAATTGGTTTGAATGAATTTGTGAAAGGACTGTGTGAGGAGTTAGGATTGGTGTTTGTAGATGTCTGGGGAGGGTTTTACGGGAATAGGAGGTTGTATGCGATGGATGGGCTCCATCTTAGTCGGGCAGGTGTTGAGGTTCTATGGGGGGAGCTGGATAGTGTGATTAGGTCCTTACAGGTGGGAAACTAGAAGCTGTTAGAGGTAAGGGAATAACAGGAATAGAGGGCAGGTGTAGGAAATGGAAGGGATGCAGAGATAGAGGAATAGCTAGGGGAGAGGGCATACTGATGCGTTATAGGGGGACTAATGCACAAGTGAATGAGCAGATAACTAGGAATAAAAAAGCTCAATGCAATGAAGATAGGAATAATAAAAAAAACTTAAAAATATACTACACAAATGGTCGGAGTATAAGGAATAAGATAGATCTCTTAAGAGCGTTAGCGAGTGAAGAGAATTTTGATATAATTGCGATAACAGAGTCATGGCTTGACTGGCAGGTAATCACTTTAAACCTGAGGTTGAGATTGAAGGCTTTAACATGTTCTATACAGATAGGAATAGGAAGAGAGGAGGAGGAGTTATTATTTATATTAAAGATAATCTCCAGTGTTGTGTAAACAGTACAATTAAATAAGATGATAACACAGAGTAATTATGGCTAAATGTAAAGGAAGGTAAAAACAAGCTTGTCATAGGATGATTATACAGACCACCAAATCTTAGTAAGGAAGCTTCAAATCTTCTGTGGCAGGAGATTGAACGGGCATGTAGAAGTAAGCATGTGTGTATAATGGGCGATTTTAATTACAGAAATATAGACTGGGAAGCTCTTGTGGGTGATCAGGAGGCTGAGGAATTTTTGAATGTTGTCCAAGATAATTTTCTGAGGCAGATTATTAACGAACCCACTAGAGGTAATAATATACTGGATTTAGTTCTGACAAATAGGGAAGAAGTTATTAAGGATACTGAGATTGGAGGAAATTTGGGTAATAGTGACCATTGTGAAATTAGATTCAAGATGAAATGGAATGGTATTGATAGTAGCATGAACAATGTTAAAATTCCTGACTTTAGAAGAGCAAATTATAATGGGCTAAGGACTTACCTGGAGGCAGTTGTACAGAAACCAGGCAATGAAATCAATTCAGGAATAGATTCAATGATATCAGTTAGTGGAGACAATAATCACCAGGAGGAAGAGATTACAATTGAAGAGGAGTATGAAAGAATAATTGAGCAATTAATTACAGGTCATAAGAACATAAGAAAAGAAGGAGACTGCAAAAGACCATTCATGGCCTACACTTGGCAGCTCCTGTTCCAGTAAACACACAAAAGATGATTAACATTCCATATAAGGAGATTAGGACTAAAAATAATGACCCAAAATGGATGACAGATAAAATTAAGCATTATATTGGCATTAAAAAGGGCATTTATAGGAAAATAAAAAATGGAGAGGATCACTTAAGGCAGAGATATAATGAACTAGCAAGAGATGTGAAAAAGTTAGTTAGAGTAGCAAGGAGAAATTATGAAATTAAAGTGGCAAATAGGGCAAAGGAAGATCCTAAAAGTTTTTATCAATTATACAAAACTAAGGTTAGAGATAAAATAGGCCCACTTATAGATTCCAATGGAGAATTAGTGAGTGATAGAGACTCAATGGCTGGAATGCTAAATGACTTTTTTCTCTCAGTATTTACACAGGAGGATACTCTAAATATACCCGAGGTGTCAATGATCTTTCGGGGTAATGATGAAGAGAAATTAAAGGATATCTTGATCACAAAGGAGATAGTGACAAAAGAAATTGATAAAATCAAAAGTAGTAAAGCACCCGGTCCTGATGAAGTCTTTCCTAGAATTTTGAAAGAATGTAAGGAGGTGTTAAGTGAGCCCCTAGCATGCATCTTTAGAAAATCATTGGAGAGTGGCATTGTGCCAGTGGCATGGAAGAAAGCTAATGTGATACCTATATTTAAGAAAGGGGATAAAACAAATATGTCTAATTACAGACCAGTAAGTTTGACATCAGTGGTAGGGAAAATGATGGAATCTATTATAGCAAGGAATATTAGAGATCACTTGGATAAGCATAAGTTGATAAAAGAATCACAGCATGGCTTTAGTAAGGGTAAATCCTGTCTGACTAATTTGCTGTCTTTTTATAGTAAGGTGTATGAAGCAGCAGATAAGGATGAAAACTATGATATTTTATACTTGGACTTTAGTAAGGCTTTTGATCGAGTGCCACACTTACGGCTTCTGAGCAAAGTTAAAGCACACAGGATCGATGGCAGTATATTTAGGTGGATTCAGTCATGGCTTGGTGACAGACAGCAAAGAGTTAGTATAGATGGAGTTAAATCTGAGTGGGGGTGTGTTAGCAGTGGAGTTCCGCAAGGATCTGTTTTGGGTCCCTTGCTATTCTTAATTTATATTAATGATCTTGACATAGGTATAAGTAGTGACCTGAGTAAATTTGCTGATGATACTAAGCTAGGTAGGGCCATTAGGGCTGATTCTGATGCTGTTGTAATGCAGGAGGAATTGACCATTCTGTCCAATTGGGCAGAGAAATGGCAAATGAAGTTTAACATAGACAAATGTAGTGTACTTAGTATAGGTAGAAATAATCCATTGAATAATTATAAATTAAATGGGAGAATTTTAGGGAGGACCGATTGTGAGAGGGACTTGGGTATTTTGGTAAGTTCAGACCTTCGTCCTAGAAAGCAATGCCTAAATGCTAAGAATAAAGCTAATAGGATATTGGGATTCATTAGGAGGAGTGTAAGCAATAAGAGTGCTGAAGTCATTCTAAAACTGTATCTGGCGCTAGTTAGGCCTCATCTAGACTATGCAGTACAATTTTGGTCACCATATTATAGGAAGGATATTGATTTGCTTGAGTCTGTGCAGAGAAGGATGACAAAGATGATTGGTGGGCTAAGGAACTTACCTTATGGTGAAAGGCTCAGAAAACTAAATCTACATACATTGGAAAGAAGAAGAGTCAGAGGGGAATTGATTGAAGTCTTCAAATGGGTAAAAGGATATAATAAAGGGGATCTGGGTAAGGTTCTTATACTTAGTGAACATGACAGGACACGAAGCAATGGGTTTAAGCTTAATAAGTATAGGTTTAGGAAGGAGATTGGGAGGAATTGGTTTACAAATCGTGTGGTAGATGAATGGAATAGGCTCCCTAGACATGTGATAGAAGCCTCCTCTCTGGGTAGTTTTAAGAATAGATTAGATAAATATATGGATGAAGCTGGTAGATAGGACTGACTTTTTTTTATGTATATATTTTTCTAAGGAGTGGGGAGATTATATTTTGCGGTTGCATGAATGGACATAATCCTCTGGATGCATTTTATGTATATTGTAGATTAGATCTGACAAACTCCTGTAAAGGGTGACAATATTGATGACATTTCTCTGGT
This sequence comes from Ceratothoa steindachneri, assembly GCA_963969495.1. Classification (NCBI taxonomy): domain Eukaryota; kingdom Metazoa; phylum Arthropoda; class Malacostraca; order Isopoda; family Cymothoidae; genus Ceratothoa; species Ceratothoa steindachneri. The sequence goes on from OZ018322.1 coordinate 1,547,933, forward strand.
AAGAAATCTTTTGTGTGTTGAATGGAATAGGAGCTGCCAAATGTAGGCCATGAATGGTCTTTTGCAGTCTCCTTCTTTTCTTATGTTCTTATCAGTCTGCCCAGGTGGCCTGTAAAAAGCTCCCAAATGCACCATTCTATTTTTACTGAACCTAATATCTATCCGAAGTGACTCAACTCCATCCTGCTTTATTGAAGTATTTAAACTTGAAACAATGTTGTTTTTTATATAAATAATTATTCCTCCACCAATCCTACCTGTCCTTTGACTAATGTACATATTATAGCCCTGTAAATCAAATTCATTTATAGTGTCACTAAATTCTATTTCATTAACCCATGATTTAGTAACGCATAATATATCTATATCCTCATTGCTAATATAACTAAATAGCTCATCTTTCTTGTTTCTAAGACTACAAGCATTTGTATAGAAACAATTTAACCCCCCTATCCCTGAAGCACCTCTTGAAACCTGAATGACCTCACCTATATCGCCTTGGAACCTATTTCTATTATCTGCCGAGTCCATTCTACTTTCAGTAATATAATGTCCTCTCATAATTCCCCGACCACTATTACTATCTAGTTTCCCGCCCGCAAAGACCGAATAACACGATCATACTCCCCCCACAACATATCTACCCCCGTCCTACTCAAATGCAGTCCATCCATCGCATACATTTCTTTCATTCCAACAAACCTATCCCACACATCCACAAACATGACACCTTCCATCTCACACATCCTCCTCACATAATTATTCAGCCCAATTGCACGAGACATCCATTCTACCCCAACATCCATTCTTGGAAGCACACCTGTCACAACACCTTTCATTCTACTTTCTTTCACCTTTTCAATCAACCTCTTGTACCTCTCACGTAACTCACATGCACCCACTTTCTTCACATCATTGACTCCTACATGTGTAATCACAACCGCATCCCTTGCACAGCCAGACACGAGCTCCTCATACCTATCAGACAGATCTCTCACTCCAGCACCCGGCAAACACACCCTCAAACCATTCAATCTACTTGCATTCAACTTCCTATCTAAATATCTAACTCGCGAATCACCCATCACAAGCACTTCAGTCAGACTCTTATTCCTAACCCCCACAGACCTAACTCTATCCCCACTCCTATTCTCATTCAAACTACCAGTCACTCAAACTCCACCCCCACCCCCATCAGTCGTATCACTTCCAGTTACTTCCTCTCTTAGGGCACTGAATCTATTAGTCAAGCTAATAGGTTCTGTGTCCCTCTGACTCACACACCTATTCTCCCCCTGGATAACCACCTCAACAGAGGCAACCCTATTCTCACAAAGAACAGGAGAAGCCTCCCTAGCTACACATTTCCTAACCACTCTCCACTGTCCCCCATCCTCACTAGGCCTAGTAGATAGGTCACTGAAATTTTCAATGCAGTGTATTTAGGCAAAAAATAGAGCAATTAGGGTGCTAGGTTACATTAAAAGAAATGTTAGTTACAAGAGTAAGGAGGTCATCCTTAAACTATACAACTCTTATGTCAGGCCACATTTAGAGTACTGCATACAGTCATGGTCACCACATTTTAGACATGATATAAACTTATTAGTCAGTACAAAGGAGGGCAACAAAAATAATACCATCCCTGAAGCACCTTGAATATGAAGATAGACTGAGGGTATTAAATATGTTTTCATTTGAAAGAAAGTGTGTGAGGGGAGATATGATTGAGCTTTTTAAATCTTTTCTGGGATGGATAAATTGGATTTCAGCAAGTTATTTGAGTTACAAGGTAGTAATAGAACTAGAGGCCACCACTTAAAGATTAAAAAACAGAGGTGCAGACTGGATGTTAGAAAATATTTTTTCACTAACAGAGTGGTGGATTATTGGAATAGTCTGCCACCTGAGACTGTTGACAGCCCAAACTTGAATGTTTTCAAGCGCAGATTGGATGATTATATGAGGCTGAAGGGTTAATTTCTTACTTTTTGGCATGTGGATATGTTTCTTGACTCATTCCTGTGGATGCAGTTTCTTTTTATTGTATATTTTTGGGGACTTTGATTTTTTTTTTGACAGACTCCTATGGAGGCTTTAAATTATATATTATAGATGCATGGTTGGACATTCCTATGGATTGTTAAATGGTACTGTACCAGTAGCCCTCAAGTCGGCTATCATTATGCCCATTCATAAAGGAGGCAGCAGAGGCCAAGCTAGCAAGTACAGGCCAGTAGCCCTGACATCCCATCTTGTCAAGATCTGTGAAAGAATAGTGAGAAAAAGGATGGTTGAATTTATAGAATCAAAGAGAGCCTTCAATGACGGACAACACGGCTTCAGACAGGGCCGCTCATGTTTGTCTCAACTACTCCAACACTATGAGAGAATTCTAGAAACCATACGGGATGGACAAAATGCCGATGTAATATATTTGGATTTTGCAAAGGCCTTCGACAAAGTGGATCACGGGATCCTATTACATAAATTACGAAGCCTTGGAATAGAAGGCTCACTTGGAAAATGGCTACACAGTTTCCTAACTGGGAGGACCCAGCAGGTATCTGTGCAAGGTGAACTGTCGTTACCTAGCAGTGTGCGGAGCGGTGTTCCGCAGGGCTCAGTGCTAGGTCCACTCCTGTTCATAATACATGTGGGAGATATAGACAACAACCTGGAGCATGTCGAAGCATCCTCCTTTGCAGACGACACAAGGATAAAAAGGCAAATAACAAGCCCAGAAGATGCAGCTAAAGTACAGAGAGTTGTACTGAATGGAGTGAGGTCAGAGTGGAGGAATGTTATTAGTGGCGTACCTCAGGGATCAGTTTTAGGCCCTTTATTATTTATAATCTATGTAAATGATCTTGGGCAAGGTGTAAATAGTAAAGTGTCAATTTTTGCTGATGACACTAAATTGGCAGCTGTAGTCAAAGAGGTTGAGGGTAGCTTTAAAGTGCAGGGTGACTTAGATAAGCTGTTAGCTTGGGCTCAGAAGTGGCAGATGACTTTTAACCTTAATAAATGCAAAGTTATTAACATGGGGAGAGATAATAGGGAATTTAGCTATGAGATGGATGGATATTGGCTTAATTCAGTTGAAGATGAGAAAGACTTAGGAGTGGTAGTAGATAGGTCACTGAAATTTTCAAAGCAGTGTATTGAGGCAAAAAATAGAGCAAATAGGGTGCTAGGTTACATTAAAAGAAATGTTAGCTACAAGAGTAAGGAGGTCATCCTTAAACTATACAACTCTTATGTCAGGCCACATTTAGAGTACTGTATACAGGCATGGTCACCACATTTTAGACATGATATAAACTTATTAGAGTCAGTACAAAGGAGGGCAACAAAAATAATACCATCCCTGAAGCACCTTGAATATGAAGATAGACTGAGGGTATTAAATATGTTTTCATTTGAAAGAAGGTGTGTGAGGGGAGATATGATTGAGCTTTTTAAAATCTTTTCTGGGATGGATAAATTAGATTTCAGCAAGTTATTTGAGTTAGAAGGTAGTAATAGAACTAGAGGCCACCACTTAAAGATTAAAAAACAGAGGTGCAGACTGGATGTTAGAAAATATTTTTTCACTAACAGAGTGGTGGATTATTGGAATAGTTTGCCACCTGAGACTGTAGACAGCCCAAACTTGAATGTTTTCAAGCGCAGATTGGATGATTATATGGGGATGGAGGGTTAATTTCTTACTTTTTAGTATGTGGATATGTTTCTTGACTCATTCCTGTGGATGCAGTTTCTTTTTATTGTATATTTTGGGGGATTTTGATTTTGTTTTTGACAGACTCCTATGGAGGCTTTAAATTATATATTGTAGATGCATGGTTGGACATTCCTATGGATTGTTAAATTGTATATTGTAGCTGCATGATCTGACAAAATCCTATGGATGCATTATATGGGTGGGATTTGATGGATACGGATGACCTTTGATAGGCCCTTGTGGCTTTTGTCATCCGTTAAATTATGTTATGTTATGTTATGTTATGTTACAAGAAGACCTGCAGAGAATACTGGACTGGGCATCAACCAACAACATGCTCCTAAATGGAGAAAAATTTGAATTAGTAAGATATGGGAGAAACAACATACTCAAGAGCTCCACCAACTACAAATATGATGAACAGCAGATAGAAGATAAGGAGCATGTCAAGGATCTGGGAGTCCACATGAGCAGTGATACTACTTTTACCAACCACATAAATACTGTAGCTGAAGCAGGAAAGAGCATGAGTGGTTGGGTGTTAAGGACTTTTGCTTCCAGAGAAGGGCAGTGCCTTAAAACACTCTGGAAGTCTCTAGTTCTCCCAAGGCTAGAGTACTGTTGCCAGCTTTGGTCCCCCCATAAAATACAAGAAATAACTACCCTTGAAGGCATCCAAAGATCATACACGGCACAAATCCAAGAGGTACAGCACTTAAACTATTGGGACAGACTCAGAGAACTGAAACTGTACTCATTACAAAGGAGACGGGATCGGTACACAATAATCTACATGTGGAAGATATTGGAAGGCAGAGTGCCAAATGTGGCCATAGTCACCAACCAACACCCAAGGAAAGGGAGACTCAGTTACATCAAGGGAGTACAGGGCACCGTACAGCGAGTAAGAAACCTGGCCCACAACTCCTTCACGTACAATGGGCCCCGCTTATTCAACTGTCTCCCGCAAGAACTAAGAGACCTGAGTGGAATTAGCCCTGAAGCCTTCAAAAATAACGGATGACCTTTGATAGGGCCTTATGGCTTTTGTAATCTGTGAAATTATGTTATGTTATGTCAATAAATTACCCTGACCACTATCAGATAGGCCAACATAATCGATGGAACTTTCTTTTCTTTTTTTTTTTAATGGAATTGTTCATCTGTAGAATTACCTAAATCCTTATCATATTGTCATTCATAAATAAAAATAAATTTAGTTTTATTAAAATCACCAATAAACCTAGTATTGAGATAACTAAAGATGCACTATTCATACATAGCCTTCGCAAAATACGAATGACAATGAGTGGGAAAAGTATAAGTCCTGTAGAACAATGCAAAAGAAGAAATGATAAATAAATAAATTAAAGGATGTCTGCTTAACAGTGGAAGATGAGATTTTACCCCTAAATTGAGGGGTTTATTTCTCGGTTGTATATAAACACAAACCCATGAGGTAATTTAAATACCTAATCTTAAATCGATTGTTTAATCAATCTAACTTTTCCTCCCGAAAACATAATTAACGACAACTGAAAGAACTGATAGTACGTTTTATAACTGGGCATGCGAATTTGTACTATTGATTTATAATTTACATATTTTTGCTGGAACGGAAAGGGAGAGCCAAATACAAGGTAATTATATAAGATATAACTGCATATAGTATTGATGAGTTTCTCTTTACTTATTTGACCAATCAATGTATAAACTACGCTAATAGCAACATAGCCTGACAAGAATTGCGAGTTAATATAGGAAACCAACCCACTCGAATGATTATATACATTATTTTTCGTTTCACGATAATACTGTTAAAAAATCGGTAATTTCTAACCTTTTCCTTAGAGCATACAAAATATGTCATCCTTCCTATTTAGATAAAGAAATTGTCATTATCAGGACCATTTTTTCTAATTTTGAATTACCCCGATTGGTCCATATCGTCTGACCATTTTGCAGCTAGGAAAACATTCTATGGTAATAAGCCTTCCCGCACTAATGACTTCAACAAATGTATAACATTGCCATTTAATAATAAATTAAATAGTTTAAAGGACATATTTGGAAAAGCGGGTATTAATCTAGACTTTAAATATAATAATTCCTTAAACCAATTGATGATTGCCAGGAAACCCAAAGAACATATTAACATAGGAGTATATGCAATACCACGCAACGATTGCTATAAAGTTTATATAGGGGAAACGGGGGGGGGGGGAGAAATCTAGACAAGAGATTGTATGAACACAAAAGAGATATTAGAGTGGGCAGCGAAAGTAGTGAAATATCTTGCCATGTTAGAGACAAGAATCATACGATCGATTTCATTGGAAGTAAAATGGTATTTAAATCGGCTAACTATGTTAAGAGAAGAATCGTAGAATCGAGCTTGATATCGTCAGTTCCTAATTTAAATCTATCTGAGGGTCAATTTTCTTTTAACCCTGTAATAAGAAAGCAAATAAACAAAATAGTGAAATGTCAGCCCTTCAATATGTTTAGGCTTAACCCCCCCCCCCCTAGATTAGCCACAAGTAGGGGATTGGGGAAAAAAGAGGGGATCTTTCACGACCAGACCTTGTGTTATGCTTATATGCACTTTTCTTATATTTTCTATCCAGTGTCAGTTGAAAAAGGGTGTGAGATACACCGAAACTGTTCTGAATTAAATTGACTTCGGAGAATGTGGTTTAATTTCTCATATATATATATATATATATATATATATATATATATATATATATATATATATATATATATATATATATATATATATATATATATATATATATATATATATATATATATATATATATATATATATATATATATATATATATATATATATATATATATATATATATATATATATATATATATATATATATATATATATATATATATATATATATATATATATATATATATATATATATATATATATTACGAAATCACCGGAACTTCCCGCTCCCGGAGAAAACATCTAGAACATATTCCTCCTGCGAAACGTGCCTGATGCAAGACTATAAACATTTCATTTGAGATTTCAAAAAAGAGACAACATGAAGTTTTTAATCCGTCCCCAAACACAACGACAGACTTTCATCGGAAGTGTTCAAAAGAATATTTGTATCGTGACCTCACTAAAATCCACCCATCAAATCATTGTAGTGAGACTAACTCCATCTTCTTTTTAAAATCTAAAAACCAATAACTTAGCTATTTATACTATAATTTAGGGTGGTCATTCATTGCTACATTTTCATCATTACAAAGTTCGAATATAAAAGCGTGTAGCCATTAAATATCGACCGAATTCTAGCAGATTTTTCATTCTGGACCTGCAAAACTTTAAGCAAGACTCGATTCATACTTTACTTCAATTGGAATTCAAGATTCATAAACTGTTGCAATCGTCAAGTTGATACTATTCAATTATTTATAAACCGGTCATATTTATTATTGTTATTAAAGTGTTCTTGTAATAATGAATTTATATAACCTCTGTAGAAAAGGGGAAAGTTTGATTGATTGTATAGCAGATAAGCTGAAAAGCACTTAGGCCAAAGGAAGAGAGAGAGTGAGAGGGGAGTTATGGTAACAAAACTACACAAATTCAACTCATTCTTCAAAAGTAGTATCTCCCTCAACATTATGTGCTAATCTCAGGGTAACGTTCGAATTCTCCTAAGCCAGGAAAATAATAACAACTCTACGGAACCACAACACGCCCATCACAGTGGGCAGAATATGTGTGTGTGTTAGGAAATGCCATCGAAGTACCCCTGTAAGAAAAAAAACCCCTCGGAAATGCCCCCTCTCTTCTTTCAAGACCGCGTGCGCCCGGCGTGATAGTTTTAGAAAGTTTGAGAAAGAATCAGTCCCTTGCTTAATCACCTGTCACAGCTGTGTTTTCTTCCGACGCCACTCTCCTCCTGCATACCCCTTGTTATAACACCGTGCGGAGCCACATTAACCCTACCCCAATATCACGAGGCGAGCTTCATCGTCTGGAACGACGCGTTATTATGAAATGTGTTTACTTAGACTGGCGCCAAGAATTCCCTAGGGAGCCCCAAGCCCTCAAGCGTTTATCAAACCAGCCACCCGGGGATTTAATCCGAAGCTCACCACTCGAGGAGATTGAAACCCACCATCCACTCCGTTCAGATTGCCTTCTGTTTCCCGTGAACTCCTGTAACCCGTCGTCGTACTTCATCGAAGATATCGACAGCAGATCGTTAAGCTTTGGCCCCTGTTCAGAGGAAAGCTATCGTCCAACCTTCTTCCCGGAGAGTTGTGCGGCCCTCTCATCTTAACCACCCTTTGAAGATTCCCGTTATTTCGAGACTGAGACTCCTTGCCGGTCTGCAGAATCATCTCGATTTGAAATTACGTCTCTCTAGAACAGAAACAATCTCATTCGTTATCACGAAAGAATTAAACCCCATCTTCCAGTCCTCCTCGTCAGGACACCCCGAGTATCATCCTGAAGACCTGCGCCGTTGTCTTCCACCCTCATACCACCGTCCAAATCGCCCGCGCTTAAAGGTAAAGCGATCTTGTATGGCCATTCCCAGATTACCTCGTAAATCTCCACATAATTCATTTGACTACCTATATTAATATTGCCCCCTTTTATTATACATATTAAAAGTATATTTAGGGGTATTGTCTTTATATATCCTTTGAACTGCAACTTGGCAAGCCATTAGTCAAAACCCGCTCAACCGTAAATCGCACTCTATATTGATCGCCCCAGAACTATCTCAAGCGGCCTGTGATCAGCTGTCTGTTCGTGGCTGTGTACAACTCTGTGCGCCGAGCTAGTCTACTCAGGCATACCTCGACAGTGTGTGATTTTATTGCCAGAATTTCAAGTTGCCTCCGCTAACCTGTTGTTCACCAAACTCGTTCTACTCTTCTTTAAGGACACCGTTGTGTTGATCAGACCAAATTTCAGGGAAATTTGCGTATTTCTGATTTTATTCCATAATGTTTCATCTGTTTCATAAACTATCATACAAATTTTCAGGCTTATATCTACTTTATTTACTGAATTATGACCCTATTTATAGCAGCCAGTCCGCTCGAGAAAGTGAATTATGACTCAGCATAAAGCACCCCATTTACTATTTATACTTCCGATAATTTTTATAAATACTTGAAATTAATTTTAATATCTGAGCGAAAAATTTCTCTTAGTTTAGTCTTAGTCTTAGTAAATAAAATTTAGCTAAATGTTATCATGTAATTAATATATAAACAGTTTAGATATATTTATAATTAAATATATATATATATATATATATATATATATATATATATATATATATATATATATATATATATATATATATTTATATATTTATTTATCTCTTCAAAAAATTCCGCTTTTGTATTTATCAGAGGGATAATTATGAATTTACTTAGTTATTTTATTTTATAATATGAAATGAGAAATCTGGCAACTACCATGCCCCTAAGGATACCAGAATGTTCATGAAATCTTGAAATCAGTTTCCGAACTTGATGGTGAAGTAAGGTTATTCGATTTGTGCAGTGCAAAATGCCATTGAGCAAAAAACGTCTTCATCTCAAAAACATATCTGTAAAAGTGTAAAAATAAGGGCAAATAAGAGTTTAGAGACACAACCAGTGCCTAGTCAAGGAAGTAATTTTACATAACAGGCAAAACTTGAATATGATCAAGAAATAGACACAGCTCTCAGAACATGCTTACTTCGTTCACTGAATGCAGCTGCAGCTGTGTGTACACGTAGTATAAGTGTTACTTCCTTTACCCAAATTATAAAACTCAAGTCAATAAAAAATATATACACTAGTGTGTGTAATTGTGGTTCAAATGAGAGAAATTGCCAGGAGACAAATGATGTTTTAGCATATAAAGTAGAAGCAATTTGTAAATGATGTGAACAAAGAGAAATTTTTACTGCTCATATATTCGAAACAGCTGATTGCCAAAAATTTCCATGCATAAATTTAGGCTATGTTTATATGTCAGTGATTCTTGACTATGGATGGCATGGATTGAATGGGAATCTTTCAATACTTGGAGCAAAATGCATGAAAAAGTATATTTATTATAAACACCTAAATGTTTTATATAAGTGTATGGATGAACATTAAGAAAACAAACAGCATATGGTTAATGAAGCTATTGAGGAACACTACAATAAAGAAGGTAAAAACATGTATATGAATGACAATCTTCTAATTGACGTGAGCTATGATAGGACATGGGCAAAGCGAGGACATACATCAAATACTGGTATTGGTGCAATAATAGAAGTTCTGACACGTTTCGTTGTTGTTTCAAAATTCTGTCAAGTGTGTGAAACAATTGATAAAAAGTTAAAAAACAAAAACAATAAATGAAGAAGAGTATAATAAATGAAAAAACAGCCATAAGCCGAATTGTGTTTAAAACTTTGAAAGATCATCAGGAGCAATAGAGAAAGAGACAGCAGTCAAGATGTTTCAATGGTCAAAGAACGTTGGGTTTATTTATAAGAATTTTATAGGAGATGGCGATTCTTCTGCTTATAAGGAAGTAATTAATTTAAATGGAGGCAAGAGTCTGTAGCGGTCTATACTTCTACAAATCAAATATTTATTCATAAATAAATAATATATATATATATATATATATATATATATATATATATATATATATATATATATATATATATATATATATATTTCGTGAAATTGCTATTCCCGCTCTCCCAAGCGTCTTAAAATATACCCATGAGGTTGATTCACATTGCTGACCTTGCATCGGTGAATCAGGTCTGTAAATATATGAATTGTAATTGTTTAGCTAAATATTTCGCAAAAGAATCCGAATTAATGCGTGATTCTTTTGTCATTTACAGACCCTTCCAACTCCGTTATAATATATTTACACATTTAACTATTTATCCAATTTAAATATAATCTATTTAATATTTATCAAACGATTTACCACTATTTACTCATTTAACTATAATCACTTATCATCCAATTACCTACAAATACATTGACAAATGTATAATTTATTTAATATTTATCAAACGATTTCCACTATTTACCCATTTACCAATTTATAATCTATATAATATTTATAAAAAAATTTACCAATTACTATTTATCAAACAAATTACCAATTAATAATTACCAAACCATATTTATCAATTGTAAATCCATTCTCGTTAACTCATGCAAATTAAATTCGCACGCGTAATTCAATATTATCATAAAATTTTACTGTAGAAATTAACCTTTAAATCTAACTGTTGATTCAATAATATATATTTTAATCAACTCTTTGTTTTTAATACACATTTTCACAACGTCACTCAAATATAGGTCTAAGGAAATTTGTCTGCAAAAATGTAGATTTCGCGTTAGCATTTAACTTTATTCCCTTGAATAACGAAATATAGGTTATTATGTTTATTGTGATGAGAGCTATCTAGGATATTGCCTAAATATTGATCTAAAGCCTATAAATAGTGCCCAGAATAGTTTAATTATCTCCCATTCATCCATTCATTCGTAATATTAAATTAATTTTCACCGTCACGTGTGTTGCAATTTTCGGACGACGCATTCCGCCTCATTCAGTTCCATTTTTTCTCGAGTGGACTTTCATTTTTCACAAGTGACTTTTCGACACGTGCTCGTTTTCAATCCTAAGTTGACCTTATCATCCTTGAGTGACCCGTTATCAATTTCGTAAAATCACTTATAATATACAGTAATAAATACAAAGAGTGACCAATTTTTAATATTTTTTTCTCAAATTGTTGCGTTCAATCGCGTGAATTGAATTTGTGCACACACACACAAACACACACACTTTTATTTTTCTTTAAATTGATTATAACGGAGCCCTAAGCTACGCCCCAACTTTGGGGACAGTAACAACGACCCAAGCATCCTCCCCCGCAACAACAATGACGTATTCATCCACCTTTACCCCCCTCCCCCCGCAAGCATTCTCCCCCATTCGCCTCCCACTCAACAACGCCACTTCCCCACTACCTCTTCAGTTAAGCTTCCGCCATTCCACCCACAAAATCCTATTGGCTTGTGAAAAATGGTGGAACTCATCCTCCTACATCAGGCAGTTCCTGGGGACCATAGAACAATCGTCGGAGCCCAGAAATTACCTCTAAGTATTTTTTTTCACTTTTAAGAGTATTTTGCTTGATAGGGTAATTTCTGGTTCTTGAGGAAGGTTTAAGAGGAACCTTCATGGAGGAATTTAGAAGGGCACAAATTGAGGAACTGCATATCCTTCTTGATACGCAGGAGATAGGGGACAGGCGCCCCGAGCATTTTCTAGGCCATCTCAAGGCCCTGGCACATGCCAAGGGAGCAGAGCTAGACCAACCCGAGCTATTTATAACAGAAATATTCACGCGTGGAATGCTGAACCAAATTAAGCCCCTTATACTAATGTCCCCCCTGCGAATGTGGAGAAGATGACAGAGGCGGCTAACCCTATGTATAACAATACATTCGTCAGCTGGGGGAAAACAGGCACCAGGACGTTTGACGATGTAAATAGTGGGCGTAGCACATCATACAACTGTAATGTTAGAAACCACTTACATGTATCAATTTTACACGTTAGGTCACCGACCGAGAATCCTTATAACCGGCCAGGACTCCCTCAAGATCAATCCTCCCAGGCTTCGGGTTTTTTATCCGTTCTGAAGAGGATAGAGATGGATATTCGGGCCCTAAAGGTGCGAACGGGTCTTCACCGAGAGCACAATCCTGAGTAGGACGGAAGAGTCAGAAGTCATTCCTCCCCCGGAAAAAGGCAACCCTAACGAGAAAACAGCAGCATAAGAGGTAACAACAAGGAAAGAAAGTAACCTAGGAGACCTTACGGTCCATTCAAGGAGGGTACCTTTAGACTAGCAATCGAGCGGGCACATGGCTGCTCAATTGTTTTGCGTGCCTAACGGCCACTTTTCAAGACTTTGTCTAGTCTTGACTTCAACTGGTCAACAGATTCACTGTTGACAACTTCCACTGGAAGTGCGTTCCACTTACCGCAGATACTGTAGGTGAAAATATTTCCACACAGATTGCGATTGTGACGCTTCAGTTCAAGTTTGAAGCCGTGATTGCGCATTCTGTTCTCACTCAGTGTGAAAATATCCCGGTAGTCAACATTGTCGAACCCTCGAAGTATTTTGAAAACTTCGATGAGCTGACCACGCAGTCTACGGATTTCCAGCGAGAACAGATTTAATTCCCTTAGTCTATCTTCATAACCTTTATGTCGGATAGAGGGAATCAGCTTGGTTGCCCTGGCTTGTACGCGTTCCAATCCCGCGATGTCCTTTCGAAATGAAGGACTCCCAAATTGTACGGCATACTCCAGGTGCGGTCGGACAAGTGAGTTGTACAAACACAGTAAAATCTCTTTGATGCGATATCCAAACTCGTGCTTTATAAAACGAGCCTCCTTTGGGACTTTTTCTCCGACTCAATGCACTGTTTCGAGAACTTGAGGTCACCAGTGATTGTTACACCCAAGTCCTTCTCAGTGTCGGTGGATTCAATAGCAGTGCCCTTAAGGATATACTGAGATTGGGCTTTCTGTGGCCGATATGCATCAATTTGCATTTATTCACGTTAAAAGGCATTTGCCACGTGTCCGATCACTCCCCAATCTTCCCAAGATCTTCCTGCAGGCGGGCAGTATTTCCATCTTTTGCAACGTTCATACCAAGCTTGGCATCGTTGGCAAATTTGGAAATCTTAGCACCCTTTTCCCCCTTCCATGTCGTTGACGTAGATGATGAATAGTAGTGGTCCCAAGAAAGAACCTTGGGGCACCCCGCTAGTAACGGGCACCCACTCAGAAGCCTGTCCATTCACCCTCACCCGTTGCCGTCTGCCACTTAGCCAGTTCTCGATCCAGCCGGCTACTTTTCCGTCTATGCACAGCGCTCGCACTATCCGGAGAAGGCGGCGGTGTGGTACCTTATCAAAGGGTTTCTGAAAGTCTAAGTACATCACATCCACCGCCTTGTCCCGATCGTGCTCACTGAAGATGAAGTGGAAGAATTCCACAAGGTTCGTCAGGCATGACCGTTGCTTTCGGAAGCCGTGCTGGGAACTCCCCAGTAGCAGCTTCGACTCTAAATGCGACGTAATTTTGTCCACCATCATGCTTTCCATGAGTTTACCGACTATCGAAGTCAGACTGATTGGTCTGTAGTTCGACGGTTGGCTACGGTCTCCTTTCTTGAAGATAGGAGTCACCCCCGCCTCTCGCCAGTCTCTAGGAACGCAGTCGGTCCCGATTGACATGTTGAAGATTGCGCTCAGGTGTCGTGACACTTGATCACGCACTTCTTTCAACACTTTAGGTATAAACCCATCCGGGCCAGGTGACTTATTCGTCATTAGGTCACTGATCTTCTTTTTGATTTCTCCTTCGGTGAAGTCCATATCCTCTAGCTTTTCTCCGAAGTAGGAATCCGTCAGCTGGGGGATGGGACCATACTATTCAGTAAACACTGAAGAGAAGTAGTTGTTGATGAGGTTAGCATTTTCTGCATCTGAATGCTTTAATGCCCCCTCCTCATTTCTCAAAGGGCCAATCGTTCGACGGATTGGTTTACGGCTGTTCACATATCCAAAAAACTCCTTGGGATTCTCTTTACAGAGTCTCGCCACTCGGAGTTCCTCAGACCACTTAGCCGCCCTTATGCTGGACTACAAATCTAATTAGTCGGTGGTCACTGCCACCGAGCTCTTCGCCAACAGAGAGGTCCTCAACGATGTCATCCTCAGAGGTGAAAACCAAGTCGAGGATATTGTCTCCTCTCGTTGGCTCTTTCACACATTGAGTCAAGAACTCGTTGTTCGCGAACTCCAGTAGTAGTGCGTTATCGCCACAGGGTTTTCTGGTTTCCAAGTCAACTTGTGTGTTGAAATCCCCCATGACGATACACACTCTGTCTTCGACAAGTTCTTCTAGTAGCTGGTACAGATCTATGTCCTTTTCAACGAGTTGGGCAGGAGGTCTATGAAGCACCATGGTCCTGTATTTGGCAGGACCTATATCTAGGTCAACACCTAGTAGTTCATGGTCGGATGCGATGTTGCAATCCGTCGAGTTGAGAATATCCTTGACCTACAACATCACACCGCCACCCTCTCTATCTGGCCTATCTTTCAGGAAGAGCTGGTAACCGGGAATCGTGAATTCACCTTCAAAGTCTCGGCTTGAGGTTTTTATTCACGACTCCGTTATGGCTACCATCTCAGGTTCTTCTGTTGCTACCAGGTCGGGAAGTTCAAGAAACTTGTTTCTGATAGACCTCGCATTAAACAGCAGAACTTTGAGGGAGTCCCCGACTGTAGAACTCCATACGCTCTTCCGTTTCCGCTTTGTTTCTCTGAGGCGGGGTCACTCCCCTCTTTGTGACCTCAGAAAAGGTGGTACCTGGAGTAACACGGGTGTACTGGCGTACGTCCTCCTTTACTCGGGGCCTGACACCTCTTTGGGTCCGCTCCACAACATCTTGGATTATGTTGGTGAGTAGAGCTTTCCCTTTAAACGAAAGATGCACTCCGTCCCTTTTATACAGGTCGTTTCTCCCGTAAAAGGTGCGGTAGGTGTCTACAAAGAAGTCTCCTTCTGCCCTGCAGAGATCCGCCAACCGTCGGTTTACTGCGACGTTTCTCTCGTGAGCGGTTCGGGATGGACCTCTTCTCGGAAGCATCCCAACCACGACACGTTTTCGGGTTTTAAGCCCAATGTCATCCACGGCTCTCATCACCGTTTGGATGGTCTTGCCACTGAGGCCAACCTTACCCCCTCTGAGTTAGAGGTCGTTGCCACTCACCATCAGAGCGACAACTGAATTCTCAGAAATCTGAGCTTTTTCTGCATCTACCCTGATGTTGTGGTTACCCTGTCCTGGCAGGCAGCTTACCTTAACGCAAGTGCGAAGGCAGGCCGCTAGCAGCGGCTGCAGATCCCGTGTTTGCGAGTCACCAAAGAGGGTGACCTTCGGACACTTGGTCTCTGAAGACGGGGTCTTCCCTTGTGCAAGAGGCCTCTCCTTTTTTTTCTTTGCTCTCCCCATTATTATCTTTATTTTTCTTATTCCCCCTTTTCTTCTTGTGTATGGGGTTTTCTTCTATTTTTGGTTCTTCTTCTTTTGTTTCAACTTTATTCTTTTTTTTATTTTTATTCCTTTTTCCTTCCTTCTTTTTCCCCTCCCTCAGCTATCTTAACGTCGAATGATGCCGAAATCTCCGCTTGGGTAAGAACTATGGCACCAGAAGATTCCGACACATCAGTGGGCGATTCCTCTTCTAGGCATCGAATATGAGCTGCGTGAAAGGCTTCGAATTTCTCCACCTTTCTCTCAAGAAATTGAGCTCTCTCCTCTGAGGCTCTATAGAGGTCTTTTAATTTCTCCACCTCCCGCGTCAATGTGCAAATAGTGCAGATACTTTCATGGCTTTATTTTGAGTAGCAGCCCCCCGGAAAGTCAACGCACCACTTTTCTAACTGGCATGCTGCACAGTTATGTTTTAGACGAACGGGTCCTCTTTTGCTTGTCATTTTGAGCGCTTTCTCTTTCTCTGAAAACTTGTGACCAATCAATGATAAAAAGGGGGGGGTTAGGGAGTTCTCCCCGCGTGAGTCGCTCCCGCCTATCCATCGGAGAAGTTTTGGATCTTTCAGAAGGCACGCTCCATGTGCTGCTGTTCGTCCGACCGAATCGTCAAACCTTGGCGTGCCGTGGCTCCCAACTAAGCAGCACTGACGGTCCCCGAAGGGGTCATCAATTTCTCACCAGGCGAACAACGGAGCACGCCCCGTACTAAACTCCTACTAGTTTCCTTCACGACGGCCAGGATCTGGGAACAGCGTTCAATGGATATCCCACCACACCAAGAGACTCGACTCAAGGCATTTTATTGGCCTGGCAACCAACCTGGGAACAAAGGGGCATCACCTCGGACCGATGCTACCGGAGGCACCCGTCAACGGGCACTGCGAACGGTCAATAATTACGCGCCAGGAAAGGAGTTAACGGGGCAATACCCTCATCCCATTCATCGTGCCCCAACGCCTAGGACACCTCTAGTCCCAGTCTCTCGCAACCGGTGAGCGTCGATTGGCGTTGTTTATAGAGGTTTCAAAGCCTCTCTTCTGACGCGTGAGGTAGCTGCCAGGTCCTAATATGTAGATAGAGAGAAAAAAGTGAAAGAGTGACATGATTGGAGTAGGCTTCTTTTTTTATTTTTGTATAAGTGGGAGAGATAGAATAAAAGTAAAAAAGGGGAAGGATAATGTGATAGAACGGGTTGAGGCCGCGTTAATTTCAACCACTATCACATGTTATTTAAAACCACGATGCTACCCACGTGCATCTTCGCTTTGAATCCAGCGGCCTTATCGCAGCCAACTGAGTCAATGAATGATTAAACAAGGAGGTTTATCTTCCCACGCTTGCGCTATGCGCCGACCTCGCCAGATTGAGTTAGGCTTATGGGCAGATAAGGCATTGTTGCTTGGCTCGGCTGTGCGTTCCCTCAAAGCTCCCACTCCATTGTCCCCCACGCCAAGGGGATGTCCTGACTATTTATTTGGAAACTTTACCACTAAGATCAGATTGGAGATCAAGATTTTCGTCGCGAAACATCACTACGACCCACTCTCACCTTGTGCGCCAAGGGACCTCGACCTCAAGATTCACCATCACTTGTCCAGAAGAAGGACAATATCCCTTGAGTGCCAAGGTTCGAGCCTTTCGTGACGCCAAGTCCACAAGGCTTGCCCTGGTTGTTCAGAAAGAGAACAACTTTAGAACAGGCATTGTTATTTTGAGCCCTTTGACAAGAAACGGTTCTCACCCCCCCCCCTGTTGTTCAGAAGAGAACAACGTAGAACAGCCATTGTTCGTTTGAGCCCGTTCGCCTAAGAAACGGTTCTCACCCTTTCCCCTGTTGTTCAGAAAGAGAACAACGTTAGAACTGCCATTGTTCGTTCGAGCCCGTTGACAATAAACGGTTCTCACCGCCCCCCCTGTTGTTCAAAAGAGAACAACGTAGAACAGCCATTGTTCGTTTGAGTCCGTTCGCCAAGAAACGGTTCTCTCTCTTCCCCCTTGTTGTTCAAAAGAGAACAACATTAGAACAGCCATTGTTCTCGAGTCCTTAGACAAGAGACGGTTCTCACTCCCCCCCCCCTGTTGTTCAGAAGAGAAAAACGTAGAACAGCCATTGTTCTTCAAGAAATGGTTCTCATTCCCAAGACGCCACGTTAGGATCATTTAATCCCCCCCCCTTCGGCTGGAACTCGCCAGCGGACCGAAAATTCCTTCACGTCGCCTTCCTCTGCACAACAAGTATAAGTACGTAAGCCGAACGTTACCTTTGAGTATTTAACCCTTTTATCAACTCTATCCTGTGCTTTAAATGGTTTAGCGAACCATCCCCTCCCTTGAACTTTATATTTGTTTTACCTTTTTAAATCTTTTAATCCTCGGATTAGCTCGATTCCCCATGACCCTTTCCATTCTCTGTTTATGTCAATATTTTCCGTTTTGTGTGTTGTTGATAGTTATTATTAATAAAACTCTATTTTATTAATGATGGCAATATTATTATCCTTGAGCTCAGTTCCACTTCTTAAGCATATCGAAGATACATAATATCGGCCAGCTTAGACATCCAGGCACTCTAAAGTTAATTAAATAAGTTCGTTTCAACGAATAGTTATGTATGGTATATCGTCGAGAGTCCATTCTACGACAGATAGATTAGAAAAAAGGAAGGAATGACGCACTTAGTTTGGAACCTCGTTTCCGACGAAATCGACAAGAGAAGCCCTACCAGGGGTACCCAGGAGTGGTACCCTCGCCGACATAGCTCGAAAAGTTAAAGGTACATACAAGCTCTCTTCCCGCGACAAGGGGGCGTTACACCTCTCCCTCTACTTTATTTATGAAAAGAGAGAGAGAGAGAGAGAGAGAGAGAGAGAGAGAGAGAGAGAGAGAGAGAGAGAGAGAGAGAGAGAGAGAGAGAGAGGCACAGCGGTTTCATTCCCAACCTAGACCTAATTCCCTCTATCCTGACAACTCTCAGGGTAGATGCTGGGACCATTCTAATTATTGGAGCAACGCTGCCTTCTGTGTTCAGCCTTGCATCTTTTACCATGCATCATTTTATGCCCACAACTTTAACCCTCATTCTGGTCATGTTGATCATACTTCTTTTTTTTAGCCTTTTATTAGTATCACCTCAAATATGGCTCCAGACCAGAAAATTGCTCTGCCTATGCAACTACCAGCAAAATGCTCAACTTGCACCTCAATCTCAACCTAACCTTATCTCACCACCTCAGATCTTACAAAACTCTACGAGTTTCCTTACCCAACCTTCACTTTCAGCACATGGAACTTTAAACTGAATTAGCAAGTGATATGTGGGTCTGGCACCTCTTCAACCTCATCACTTCAGACCAATCCTCCTTTTAGTGTTCATGACCCACTCTCTGGTTTCTCCTTCCTGGTTGACACTGGCGCTCAATACAGTGTCATTCCTGCCTCTTCAATCATGAAAGCTTGCACTTCTTTTGATTTTGTCCTTAAAGCTGCCAATTTATCGGACATAAGGACTTATGGGAGGCGTATCCTTGAGTTCTCTCCCGGGTTACGTCGTGTGTTCCCATAAACATTCATCATTGCCGACGTCAGCATGGAGATTTTAGGCCTAGACTTTCTTTCCGCGCACGACATTCTCATCGATTCTCGCCACGGCAAACTTATCGAGTGAACCACGAGACTAACTGTTGTTGGTTCATTCTTTCCTTCTACCAGCTCTCCCCTCTCTGTTAGTCTCCCTGCAACTGCTCCCTGCCTCGAGCAACTTCTTCGGGAGTTTCCAAGCCTATATCTGCCTTCTTCTAAGGACAGACCTATTAAGCACAATGTGGTGCACAGAATAGAGACGACAGGAGGGTCAGTTTTCTCACTTCCCTGTCGACTGTCCCCGGATAGACTTGCCCTAATGAAGCAGGAATTTAGGTTCAGGATGAAGGCCGGGATCGCTTCCCCATCCACCTCCCCATGCACTTCACCGCTTCATGTAGTACCTAAGTCTACTCCGGGGGAATTCAGAGCTGTAGGTAACTACAGGCGACTCAATACCTGTACAGTTCCGGATATGTATCCTCTGCCTTTCTTATGGGATTTTAACTCCGCT
This sequence comes from Ceratothoa steindachneri, assembly GCA_963969495.1. Lineage (NCBI taxonomy): Eukaryota > Metazoa > Arthropoda > Malacostraca > Isopoda > Cymothoidae > Ceratothoa > Ceratothoa steindachneri. The sequence continues at coordinate 1,567,929 of OZ018322.1, forward strand.
GTCTTCGGTTGTTCCATTTTTCTCGGCTTGATTTGGTTCGCGCTGTCACCTAAATCCCGATTCACCCTGATGATATCCCTAAGACGGCTGTCACCACTCCATTCGGTTCCTTCGTCATGAGCCAAATGCCTTACGGGATTCGTAACAGTGGTCAAATCTTCCAACGCCTCATGGATCAGGTTCTGAGAGGTCTTCCATTCGTATTTTGTTATATAGACGAACTCCTAATAGCAACTTCGTCTTTAAAGGAGCATTTTTCTCACCTTCGCCAGGTTTTTGCACGTTTAGATGAGTATGGTATCGTACTCATTTCTAAGCGTATCTTTGGTGTCACACAGCTCTCCTTTTTTGGACACCACATTTCCCCTCAGGGAATTCGTCCTCTCGAGGACAAAGTTTAAGTTATCAGGGCTTTCTCGCGACCTTTTTCGCTAAAGCAAATCCGTAGATTCTGTGGGATTGTTTACATTTACAACAGTTTCATTTCGAACATCTCTCACATTATGCAGGAAGGAAGAACCTTCCTCTCTCCTGGTCCCCCGAAGCTTGCGAGGCTTTCTCTCTCACCAAAGAGGCTATGGCCTCCCTGTCGCCCTGGCCCCTAATAGCCCAGGGGCTCCCATAATCGTTGCTTCGGACGCGTCCGCTACCCATGTCGGTGCGACGCTACAGCAGACGGTTGGTGACTCTTGGCAACCTCTCGTCTTCATCTCAAAGGCGTTTCTTCCTTCTCAACAGAGGTACAGTACGTTTTCCCGCTCATTACTGAGCATATACCTCGCCCTCCGTCACTTCCAACAATACTTGGAAGGGGGTGAATTTACTGTCTTAACCGACCACAAGCCATTGGGTGGTGCGCTTGCCTCTAGTGGCACCTCCTCTGTACACTCTGTAGTTGATACTCGTCACCTTGACTTCATCCTGCTGATGACAAACGATATTCACTACGTTCCTGGTTCTTCAAACGTCGTACCAGATGCGCTCTCTCGCATTTCATCGATTTCGGGTACGCAACTCTCCCAAACGCGATCATCGATCACGCGACAATAGCGCTTGCCCAAGAACAAGATGAAGACACGCAAACACTGCGTCACTCTTCTCAGCTTATCGTTCGCGAAATCAATTTGTCGGACAGTCCCTCCAGGCGTATCCTGTTTGCCTATTCATTCTCTGACTGTCCTCGTCCACTCATTACTCTCGCTTACCGTCGGCACATTTTTGACCAGACTCACGGTATCTCTCATCCTGGCATTCTAGCAACTCGCAAGCTTATCACACAACGTTATTTGTGGCCAGGTATGAATGCCGACGTGGCCAAATGGCCCCACGCATGTCTGCCTTTTCAACGTGCAAAGATTCAACGCCACACAAATTCCCCTCTGGCTGCTTTTCTACTTCCATCGGCACGTTTTGACGCCGTTCACATCGATCTGTTTGGTCCTCTGCCTTTTTCGCGTGGTTGCACTTACTTTCTCACCATGATCGATCGTTTTACCTCTTGGCCAGAGTCACTTCCTATCCCGGACATCAGAGCTTCCACTGTACCACTATCTACCTTCCCCAGAGTTACTCTAAGGTGGAACGTTTTCACCAGACTCCCAAGGGAAGCTTACGCTCCACTGACCCCAACATCACTTGTGTGGACAAGCTACCCTTAATTCTCTTGGGAATTCGTGCCTCCTTGAAAGAAGATTTAAATTGCTCTGCTACGGAACTCCTCTTCCAGGCCAAATCTTTTCTTCCACTGATTGTCCTCTTCCTTCCGACATACATCCTGCTGCATACGTACACAATTTAGTACGGACGATATCTGAGGTTAAGCCAACCGCCACAAGAGTGCTTGCTAATCAGAAACCTTTCGTGCCAAAGGAGATGACAACTTGCTCTCATGTATTTGTCCGTCGTGATTCCACTCGCACATCCATGCAAACTGTCTATGACGGACCCTTTCTTGTCGTCTCCAGGAGGCCGAAATTCTTTGTACTGCAGCTTGGCACCAAGCAGGATACGGTTTCCATCGATTGGCTTAAACCCACTTTCATAGAGGCCGTTCATCTGGAACAGCCACTAACTTTCTCTTCCACTAATATAGGTCCAGTGACCACCCCAGCCTACCTTACGCACCCAACTATTCCTTCAACACTTCCAAACCAACTAATCCTACTTCCGAACACTTCTTCGGCTCTTTCAAAACAGACTGCAACTCTTCCTCCCACATCCATGCAAACTGTCTATGACGGACCCTTTCTTGTCGTCTCCAGGAGGCCGAAATTCTTTGTACTGCAGCTTGGCACCAAGCAGGATACGGTTTCCATCGATTGACCTAAACCCGCTTTCATAGAGGCCGTTCATCTGGAACAGCCACTAACTTTCTCTTCCACTAATATAGGTCCAGTGACCACCCCAGCCTACCTTACGCACCCAACTATTCCTTCAACACTTCCAAACCAACTAATCCTACTTCCGAACACTTCTTCGGCTCTTTCAAATCAAACTGCAACTCTTCCTCCCACCACTTTACTCACCAACCCTCCGCCAGCTATTTCTACACCCCCCAAATCTTCTTTCCAACTGCTGCCCCCTCCGTTTTTGTTGCAGGACCCCTCGGCAGCAGCTGGAGAACACCAAGCGACCAGCGCGCAACTCCCGACAGTCGACTTTTCGGGAGGTTCAGAACAATCCTCACTCGACGCTCCGGTCCTAGCTCGCGACAATCACTTGCCTCAATCGAGTGGCACTACTAATCGCCTCCTGCCGGCAATCTGAGTCAGCCAATTGACACCATAACCCGTTCTGGACGCGTTGTAACAAGGCCTCGCCGCTATATAGACTAAAGTTTATGTAAATACCTTGTGTTATGCGAGCTTTCCCTCGGTGGGGCAGTATTGTAGCGGTCTACAGCCCTACAAATGTAAATACTATTTCTTAATATATATATATATATATATATATATATATATATATATATATATATATATATATATATATATATATATATATATATATATATATATATATATATAATTTCAAGAAGCGTTGGTAACCATGACTTAAATCGGGAGATTGGTACAGCCGTGAACAGGTCTGTAAGTATTTGAATTGTAATTGTTTAGCTAAGTATTTCCCAGATATAATCCATAATTAATTATTTTGTCTCCTTTACAGACCCATTCAACTCCATTATAATCTATTTAACAATTATCCAATCTATTTACCAATCTATTTATCCAATCACTTATCATCCAATTACTCACCAATCCAAATTTACTTATAAACCAATTACTATTTATCTAAATTACTTATAGTACAAATTATAATTTATCCAATTACTTATCATCCAAATCATTGTTATAATCTATTTACCAATTATCAATCATCATTTGTTATAATCCAATTACCAATTATCAATCATCATTTGTTACCAAATACCAATCATCATTTGTTATACCCTAATTACCAATAATCTAATTACCAATTATCTAATTATCATTGATAATTCATCATTTATGATTTATCATTTATTAATTATACCAAACTATATTTATCAATTGTAAATCCATTCCCGTTAACTCATCCAAATTTAATTCACGCCTAATTCTCAATACAATCATAAATTGTAACTTGACAACCTTTCACCCTTAAATAATCTAACTGTTTCTTCAATAATATATATATTTTTCTTAACTCTTCGTTTTTAATTCACGTTTCCCAACGTTGCCCAGATTGTAACTTGACAACCTTTCACTCTTAAATAATCTAACTGTTTCGTTAATAATATATATTTTTCTTAACTCTTTGTTTTTAATTCACGTTTCCCAACGTTGCCCAGATTAGGCCTAAGGAATTTGTCTGCAAAATTTAGAATCGCGTTAGCATTTAAAAATTCAATCCTTTAAATAACGAAACATAGGGTTTCATGTTTATTGTGATCTGAGGGCTATCTAGGATATTGCGACAATATTAATTAAAAACCTATAACTTCAATCTCCTGACGTTCCTCAATCTTCCTGCTTCATGGCCTTATTAATCGGAAAAACAGCCGTTCCGCATTCTCCTCGTTAAACTTAAATTCCTCGCGATTTCATAACCGCCGAAATATTGGTGTTCTACCCTAGTGTTGTATATCTCCTTCCTCCGGACTATTTGAACCCCTCGCTAGAATAAGACCGCCCCTCGGCTTAGGGCACCCCATCGCAATCAACAAACCACTCTCATGGGAAATAAGGAAGGGCAACGCAAACCAACGAGGGCATCTGTATCAACCGGAGTCCTTGCCAAAAGATTACGCGATAACTCGGTAATCTATCACCATTACTGGCAACTAGCGCCTCCCTTCAAAGGATCATGGTTTGTCCTCACGACATGGGGTGATATTAGTCCTGCCCATCTTGTAGAGTGGAGTATATCGATGAATTCCTCCGTGGATTTTATACTATATTTCGAGGTATGTATATCCCCTCGAAATATAGCATAAAATCCACACCCCCTAGAAATATAGCATAAAATCAGCAGAGGAATTCATCGATATACTCCACTCTACAAGACCGGCAGGACTAATATCATCCCTTGACGTGAAACGACTGTTTACGAACATGCCTATCACTCAGACCATCGACATCATTATAAAATACGTGTACCACCATCCTTCAATGTCTCCTTCAAATATTGACCCAAACATCTTAAGGAGTATGTTACGTTCATGCACACCAGTGGCGCCGTTTAGGACACTGGACAGTAATCTATACACGCAAGTAGATGGAGTGGCTATGGGTTCACCCTTAGGGCCGACTTTCGCCAACTATTATATGGGTAAACCTGAAGAGAGATTATTGGACATCATGAAAAATAACCTACACTCATATTGCTGATACGTAGACGATATCTACATCAACGTCCAAAACGAAGAACATCTGATATACATCAAGCAGCAATTTGAGGAGAACTAGTGTTCTAATTCACTTATGAATTGAGCATGGGCAATAAACTCCCTTTCTTGGACGTTGATGTTCAAAACATCAATGGCAGCTACATCACTAAAGCACATAGAAAAAGTACGGATATGGGAAGATGCCTTAATGCATGGAGTGGATGCCATGAAAAGTATAAAATATGCGTAATCGGCTCATACATTCGCCGAGCATATAAATGCTACTCTACGTGGGAACTTTTCCACCAAGAGATAGCACGAGTAAAACAAACACTCGCGAATAACGGGTTTTCAAACAACATGATCGACAAAAAACTCCGATCATTGCTAAATAATCATTGCAAAGATACGGATAAAACTGAAAGTAATCATGGAGAAGTCAACAACATCAAAGTGTATTACAGAAACCAGATGTTCACGGCCTATAAAATAGATGAAAAAAAAATTAAGGAGATTATTAACAGTAACATCAAGGTTAAAAATCAAATGGATAAAATTTAACTCATTATTTATTATAAAACAACAAAAGTCAGCAATCTCCTGATGAAGAACAACAGCTGCCTAAACTCCTCGAATCTCAAGTCAACCAACATAGTTTACGAGTTCATCTGCCCCAATGAAGACTCTAAGATTTATACCAACTCAAAATATATTGGCATGACAACTACTACACTTTCGAACTTTCGAGACGTTTAACTATGCATCTACAGAGCGGAAGGCCCAAAATCATTTGGAAAGGGCTCATAACATTAACCTAACGAGAGATATGCTAGTTGCTAACACCGTTATTAAAAGAAAAGGTTAATAAGGCTAGACTGCACATCCTAGAAGCCATATTAATAAACGAATATAAGCCGGCCATCAACAGTCAAGCGACAAGCTGGAATCGCAAATTAAAATTAATTTAAAATTCCACTCATCGGACTGGCCCATTTCCTCTAACGTTATGCTCAACCTAGGCGGAATAAATACCCCTTAAAAATCGTTTTCTTTCATTATGTCAGATTCTCACTCTACTCATTACATCTGTATAGGAGGCAAGAACATATCAAAACACTCCGAAGATGGTCTTCAACAAAATTTGCATTCAGGAAAGACTGCTACCCAACTACACTAATATATATACACACTAATATAATTTACAATTATACATGTTCGACCTGCTACAGTCGTTATGTAGGCCAAACTAGCTTACAATTCAACTGCAGGATCGCGAAGCACTTGGGTTTGTCTCATAGGACTGGTATTCCCATTTCTAAACTTGAAGCCTCTTCCATCAGGCAACATTCAGAGTATCACCATCATCCTCTTAATTCTAATTCATTTACTATATTATCTTCAGCCTTAACTTCTCTCGATTTAAAAATCTTAGAGTCACTATATATCATTAAAATAAATCCAAAGTTAAATAATTACGCCTCCTCAATTAAATTATTCACAATATAACTAACCAACACTTCAATAGATTCACTAGCCAACCGAATAAATTTCGTCATTAATTTTATATGTTTAGTTAGTTTATTTCTCAACTCCCACGTTAAAGGTCAGTCCCTTTGTTCATTCTGATTTATTTTCGTTTTTTATCTTTTTTTTTTGGTGTGTTTTTTTACAATTTAATATAATGTTATTTTTTGTTTGCTTCAGTAACTTTTATCACGTGATAATCAAGTCAGTTTGTTATAATTTCCCTTTCTATTTTTTTTTCCCACTGGGTAATATTATTTAATTCTATATATTATTAGTGTTTTTACTTTAATTTTAATTATTGTAAATTTTATTATTTTAACTTGCCTTCTTCCGCTTTTTTTATGGATCCTTTTAAGTGTTATCAATTAATGTTCCTTTCTCTTCTCATTAGACGATATAGTCGCTGAAGATGGTCCTAGTAAAGGTCCGAGACATCTGGCCAATAAATGATTAGTATAATCACCTGGGTCTTCATATTCCAGATATATATATATATATATATATATATATATATATATATATATATATATATATATATATATATATATATATATATATATATATATATATATATATATATCGAGAATTATTTGTAATAGTGCAATTTTAATTATGTGGTTAAGAATGCGATTTCTTTGGGTGACTAGCTCTTTATCGAAGTCCTCGGAAGAGCTCTTCTCACATACACGAGAAGATAACTCATACAATGAGCTTTTCTATAAGATCCAAAAAACTACCCTGTGATCCGCATTTTTAATTGTCATCCCTGCTTGTCGAAGAGAACAGAAAATTTGTTTTGTTCACTTTATCCTCTTCTTGTAAACTTGCCTTCTTAAATGCATAATTATGATGGTGCTATTGCAAATAAATCTCGATTTTACAACACGGGGCTAGAGTGGATAAAGCAAATTTTATATTCTCTTCGACAAGCAGGGATGACAATTAAAAGGATCGATCGAAAGAAAAGCTGATTTTGTCCCTTATCTTTTTGTGTATGGGAGAAGAGCTCCTTCAGAGCTTCGATTAATGACTAGTTAGCCAATAAATTGCCCTTTTAACCGCACACACAAACACACACACATATATATATATATATATATATATATATATATATATATATATATATATATATATATATATATATATATATATATATATATATATATATATATATATATATATATATATATAATATCCAGGTAGTTTCCGCTGTGCAGCCTTAATTTAATTTTCCATAAGAAAAGAATGGCGAGGAGTAGACTTAATTTTAACATCAAAAAAATCTTCTTTACTATTGAGTAGTGCAACGTTTCGACCTAACGGTCATCTTCAGGCTCTAGAAAACAGATACGATATATATATATATATATATATATATATATATATATATATATATATATATATATATATATATATATATATATATATATATATATATATATATATATATATATATATATATATATATATATATATATATATATATATATATATATATATATATATATATATATATATATATATATATATATATATATATATAAACAAACAACTTTATTGCGGATTTCGGTGATCCATAAAAAAAATAAAAATACATTACAATTTTAAAGTATAAAATTTCGATATTACTTATCCAAAAGGCACCAAAAGATTAATTTACCTTAACAACTAAAATTACCACTATCTTACTGCTAAGTTTTGTATATATTAATATCGTTTGTATATATCGATAGCTGCATTATTTAGGTCTTTACAAGCCTTGATTGATGATATCCTTGTTTCTGGACGCAATCCTCTCGATCTGATTCCCTCTGTAGACTTTCTCCCGAAAGGTTGTATTGCTCCACATTTTCCAAATCTTGCTTGATATAAGTGATTAATCGTTAGGTACCTTAGTGAGAATTTTGCTTAACCTAGGTTATCTCCTTATATCTACTGCCTTAATAACCTAAGACCTTTTCTTTAAGGAAAGTCGCCCGGCACGGGGGCGTTCTTCTCTCGAGATGTCTCAAAAGGACAAATCTCGAGTTAAACTAAAACGACCTAATTCTAATACTGATCTCGAATCCCCTAACGTTGATCCTACTCTAAAACAACTACACAAAGTGATCAAAGAGACTGACCAAGCTGTCTCTCGTTTCTCTTCACAGCCATCAACTTCTGGTTCAGAGAAATCGAACAAGTACCCGAATTACCCTGCTATATATCATAGTTCAACGCACAGTAATAAAGCTCCTGTATCACAAAGTAAGATCAATAATACAGGTAGTATAAATGTGACTTCCATAAACAAAAATGACCCCAAATTGAATATTGATCCCAAATTTGTTTCTTGGGTATATTTAAGTTCTCCAACAGTTAATTTGACAAAATTAAGTCCATTAACAATTAAAACAGTTGTTGAATCCATTTGTCATGGCCCTGTCATCGAGGTTAAATATTGCAGAACAGGATCCCTCTTAATACATACAAAATCCTCAGATCAGACAACAGCCCTTTTAAATACAAAAACCATTATCAATGGACAATATGATGTAGAATGCTCAGTTGCACAAAATTTAAACACTATTCAAGGTATCATATATGCACCTGATCTACTATACTTTGAGGAAGAATTATTACTTAATGAATTAAAAATTCAAAATGAGTCCGTTATGAAAATTAGACGCCTCAATAAAGGCCCTTCCCGAATCCCTACCCCCTTGTTAGTATTAACTTTTGCTGGAAATGTCTTGCCTTCTAAATTATATTATGGATACCTTACGTTCAGTATTGATAACCACTACCCTAATCCCTTGATGTGCTTTAATTGCTGGCATTTTGGACATGGAAGTAGGACCTGTACAAATAAATCTAGATGTCTTTATTGTAATGAGCAACATAATTCTCAGGATTGTATCGCTCCAAGGGAGGCTCCTAAATGTATTCACTGTTCTTCTCCCAACCATTTAGGAAATTCTAAGGAATGTCCTGTGTGGATCAGGGAGAAAGAAATTATTCATTTAAAAATTGATAAAAAATTATCCTTCTTGGAAGCTCGACAGGTATATTTCAAAAATCATCCTATAAATGCAAGTGACATATATACAAATAACAAGAAAAAAACTATAACTGAAAAAGCTACAAAAGAAACACAATGCGACCTACCCATTACTAGACCACAATCTCTACCTGCAAAAAGTATTAATAATGAAGATAAACAAAACTCTCAAAATGTTGATAATGTAGATGTCTCAAATGAATACCTATGGTCTATCCTTAAAGAATATAAGAAAATCATGGAAGCAAACATTGCCCCTAAACAGGCAGTTAACAAAATGGCTATAGTGTTTAATAAAATGGGCTTTACAAAAAAAATTGATTCAAGGGATGGTTACAGAATATTATTTGGTGATTAATAATTTAAATTATATATAGATAATGAACTTTAGAATATGTCAGTGGAATATACGCAGTTATACAACTAGGTTACCATTCTTGCAGATGATCTTAAATGAATATTCCCCATCAATTGTAATGCTACAAGAAACAAGGTTAGGAATAGAGCAAAACATTTCTTTAAAAGGATATTCCATCTTAAGAAAAGATAGAAGCCGTAATGGAGGAGGAGTTCTACTTGCCATAGCCTCCTGGGTACCATTTGTAACTTTAAATATCACCTCTGATCTGGAAGCTATAGCAGCTAGAATTAATTTACCATCTTTAAAATTCACAATTTGTTCAATCTATATACCTCCAAGATTTCCTTTAACTACACAAGACTTAATGAATCTTTATAACCAACTTCCTCCACCAGTATTAATATCTGGAGATTTGAATGGACATCACTACCTGTGGGGCTCATCAGAATGCTGTCCTAGAGGAAATAAAATAACAGATTTTATTGAAGAAGCAAATTTATACATCCTAAACTCAAAGGCCCCAACCTATTGCAATGAATTTAGAGGACACTTTTCTCATATAGATATATCTCTATGCTTCCATTCTTTAAAACTAAACTTAGAGTGGAAAGTACTACCAGATCTTTATGATAGTGACCACTTCCCCATAATTATGGAAACGATGTATGAAATGAAGTATAATACCAGGCCCAAATGGCTATATAAAGGTAATTTAAAAAAATTTCATCAAGAGCTACAAATTCCAAAAGTCAATATTTCACTTAATGCAAATGATGCTTGCCTTCTAGTAACCTCTGCTATCACCAAATGTGCAGCCAAAACCATACCAAAGTCATACAGAAGAATATTCCCTAAATATAACAATCCCTGGTGGAATGATAGTTGTGCCTATGCAATAAAAGTTAAAAAAAAAGCCTATAAACTATTTAAGAAGTACATGAATCCAGAGTCTTTACTGTTATATCATAAAGCTAAAGCCTTAGCCAGAAGGGTAATTAGATTATCGAAACGTCTCTCTTGGAGAAGGTTCGTACAAACTATTAATCATAACACTCATACAGCAGAAGTTTGGGATAAGATAGGGAGACTTACAAAAGGACATAAACCCCATCCACTTGTCACATTAAAATCTGGCAGTAACTTTACTTCTGACCCATTTGTGACTGCCCAAATATTAGCCGGCCACTTTGCTACTATTAGCAGTATTCACTCCTACATAGAACCCTTTGTATACACTATGGTGGAGGCTGAATTTAATGAAATTTCATTTGGGGTATCTAACAATGAGGAATATAACTGCCCAATTACATTATATGAATTAGAAAAAGCTATTCCCCAAAACAAACCAAGCTCTCCTGGCATGGATGACATAATATATCCCTTCCTAGCAAATCTTAGTAACCTAAATAAACATAATCTCTTAAATTTCTACAATCACCTATTTCTAAATAATACCTATCCAGATACATGGAAAGAGAGTTTACTCATCCCTATTTTAAAGCCAGGGAAACCAAGTCAGGAACCATCTTCTTACCGCCCTATAGCCTTGACAAGCTGCTTATGCAAGACATTAGAGAGAATATTGACCATTAGATTACAGAAATACCTTAATGAAAAAAAGTACTTATCATACTACCAAAGTGGATTCAGAAAGCACTTCTCAACTATGGATAGTTTGGTACGCTTAGAATGTGACATAAGGGAAGCGTTCCTCTGCAATAAATATGTAATGGCAATCTTTCTGGACATTGAAAAAGCATATGATACCATTTGGCACCATGGTCTTTATAAAAAACTATACAAGATGGGTTTACGTGGCCACCTCCCCAACTTTATTAAAAATTTCATTTCCTCTAGAATTATAAGAGTTTCTATAGCTAATCTCCCTTCAGAAAAATTTGCTGTACAAATCGGCTTACCACAGGGCAGCGTTATAAGTCCACTCCTATTTTCAATCATGTTAAATGATTTATTCAAAAATTTAGACATAAACCATGCCTTGTATGCTGATGATATTGCAGTGTGGCTATCTGGTGAAAACTTGGATCAAATGCATAACCAGATGCAAAAAATCATGGATTCTATATCTGACTGGTCACAAAAATGGGGCACCACCTTTTCTCCTACTAAAACTAAGTGTATAATTTTTACAAAACGCCCTAGGAAACATAACTTGCCAGAACTGATAATATTAAATTACCCTATTAATTACATGCAAACTCATAAATACTTGGGCATGGTATTAGATCAGGGACTAACTTGGACAGCTCATATTACGTCATTAATAGAGAAATGTATATCTAGCATTTTGCTCCTAAAATATCTTGCAAATACAAACTGGGGATCAAATAGAATGCATCTATTACATATATATAAATCCCTTGTTAGAAGTAAAATAGACTATGGCTCTTTCCTATACCATACATCATCAGAAAGCAACCTATTAAAACTTGATAGAATACAATTTAAGTGTATTAGACTAGCTATAGGTGCATTAAATTGTACCAGAGTTGATTTTTTAGAGGCAGAAGCTAATATAATGCCTCTTAAATTTCGTAGGATATTGCTAGGGCTAAGATATGGTATTAAAGTACTCAGTATTGCAAATCACCCCACACGTATATGTATTTTACAATTCTTTTGGTATAATTTCTATGACCTTCGGCCTCATCCAAAACCTTTTTGTGGTTGGATTAAAAAATATATAATGAACTTAGGATATGACCCCATTGATTTAAACACCATAAAAATATCTAACTGCTATATAACACTAACTAAAGTTCACTTTAACCTCTCATTAACTGCATACCCTAAGAACAACACTCCTTCATGTATTTACCAAACATTGTCCTTAGAATTAATTGAGTTATATAAATCCTCAGGTTTTAATGTAACTTTCACAGATGGTTCCAAAAGTAATGAAGGAGTAGCATGTGCTTTTATCTGGAGGGAAACCATAAAGACCTTCAAACTGCCCCATCACTGCTCTATATTTACTGCTGAGTTATATGCAATATTGAGTTCACTCAAGTACATAAATCAAAAACTAGACAACTGTAAACTACTCATAGTTTCAGACTCCCTATCAGGTTTGCTAGCTGTGAAAGAACAAAAAAGTCACTACTTAACCCACCGTATAATTAACTATATACATAAAATCAACCTGGAATCTGTTTTTTTATGGGTTCCTAGTCATGCAGGTATAAAAGATAATGAAGTGGTTGACACAGCAGCTAAAGCAGCAATACACAATGCTAATACGACACACCTGGGGTTCTCAGTATCAGAAATGATAGGCATGCTGCAGCCCTCTGTCTTCAACCTCTGGCAAAATGAATGGTCCCAAAATATTGGCATTCTCCCGCAAATAATTCCTAATTTAAACAATAACAGACCTTATAGAATGTCACGTCGTGACAGTATCGTACTAACTAGACTAAGATTAGGTTGCAGTAGACTATCCCATGGCTACTTCTTTGATCCATCACTTTTCCACTTTTGTGGAAAATGCAATACACAACTTACCCCAGAACATGCTATAACTCAATGCCCTGAATATGCTTTAAGTCGTAAACCCTTATTAAATTTCTGCTTGGAAAACAACTTAAGATTTTCATATGCTACTGTCCTAAATTCCTCAGTCCCATTTGAACTAGTACTAAAGTTTCTAAGAGATACATCATTATATAGACACATTTAATTTATTTGATTTTTTTATTTTATTTTTTTTTTTTGTTATTATTATTATTTTTTTTTTTTCAGGTTGTATATCCATTTATGTACATATATAGATATGAGTATTTGTATACACAATTGTGTAACTGTTGGCACCGTCTAGTTTAGCTTATCTTCCAATACTAACAGACTCCACCTTTCTCTTTATTCTTGAGTGTCTAGGAGTGGAGTCCCTAGACTGAAGAGGTGATGGTGACTATCTTGACTGTAATTTCACGGTGTCAATAATCCTTATAGGGTTTCAGCACCTATAAAACAGATTAAATCAATCAATCCTCTCGATCTAGTTTTCCTGGGAGTTTTGGTGCCTTAAAAAAGAGGCCGTTTGACTCGGATGATCTATGATGAGCCCTTGTGGCTTTTGTCATCTGTTATATTATATTGTGGGTAACTTTAATTTTGTCTTCCCCTGGTGATTGTGCTTTTTGTGGGTGGGTTTTGGCAGAGGCGGATAACCTTTGATAGGCCCTTGTGGCTTTTGTCATCCTATAAATTATGTTATGTTATGATATTAGCAAGTTTTTTGAGTTAGATGATGGAAATCGCACTAGAGGTCACCACTTGAAAATTAAAAAGCAAGGGTGTAGGTTGGATTTAAGGAAATATTTTTTCACCAATAGAGTGGTAGTTTTCTGGAACAAATTGCCGCTGAGGGTAGTAGGTACTCCAAATTTAACAAATTTAAATGTATTAGTAAACATGTAGATGAGCGGTCTGGCCGTAAAAATTATTTTGTGTAAATATTATCGTTCACCCGTGTCATTTCTGCTGTCATACCCCACCCCCAACCCCTATTATAATTCGCAAAATGATTCAAGGCGCTGACATGATGTAGTTAAAGCATTCACCTCTGTAAATGTCAGAACATTATGAAAATTAGGATTATATAGTGGGTGGCTGTGCCCCCCAGACCCCCCAATTTAATTACAACTCGAGATCATCTGGGTGCAGTCCATGCATCGTGTTTAGTCCCCCACGATCCGTCCCCTATAAATGTACTCCAAAAACGTGAAACATTTTGGAACTCGGATGAAGCTGTTAGAGGTAAGGGAATAACGGGAATAGAGGGCAGGTGTAGGAAATGGAAGGGATGCAGAGATAGAGGAATAGCTAAGGGAGAGGGCATACTGATGCGTTATAGGGGGACTAATGCACAAGTGAATGAGCAGATAACTAGGAATAGAAAAGCACGATGCAATGAAGATGGGAATAATAAAAAAACCTTAAAAATATACTACACAAATGGTCGGAGTATAAGGAATAAGATAGATCTCTTAAGAGCGTTAGCGAGTGAAGAGAATTTTGATATAATTGCGATAACAGAGTCATGGCTTGATTTGGCAGGAAATCACTTTAAACCTGAGGTTGAGATTGAGGGCTTTAACATGTTCCATACAGATAGGAATAGGAAGAGAGGAGGAGGGGTTATTATTTATATTAAAGATAATCTCCAGTGTTGTGTAAACAGTACAATTAAATTAGATGATAACACAGAGTCATTATGGCTAAATGTAAAGGAAGGTAAAAACAAGCTTGTCATAGGATTATTATACAGACCACCAAATCTTAGTAAGTAAGCTTCAAATCTTCTGTGGCAGGAGATTGAACGGGCATGTAGAAGTAAGCATGTGTGTATAATGGGCGATTTTAATTACAGAAATATAGACTGGGAAGCTCTTGTGGGTGATCAGGAGGCTGAGGAATTTTTGAATGTTGTCCAAGATAATTTTCTGAGGCAGATTATTAACGAACCCACTAGAGGTAATAATATACTGGATTTAGTTCTGACAAATAGGGAAGAAGTTATTAAGGATACTGAGATTGGAGGAAATTTGGGTAATAGTGACCATTGTGAAATTAGATTCAAGATGAAATGGAATGGTATTGATAGTAGCATGAACAATGTTAAAATTCCTGACTTTAGAAGAGCAAATTATAATGGGCTAAGGACTTACCTGGAGGCAGTTGTACAGAAACCAGGCAATGAAATCAAATCAGGAATAGATTCAATGATATCAGTTAGTGGAGACAATAATCACCAGGAGGAAGAGATTACAATTGAAGAGGAGTATGAAAGAATAATTGAGCAATTAATTACAGGTCAGATGATTAACATTCCTTATAAGGAGATTAGGACTAAAAATAATGACCCAAAATGGATGACAGATAAAATTAAGCATTATATTGGCATTAAAAAGGGCATTTATAGGAAAATAAAAAATGGAGAGGATCACTTAAGGCAGGGATATAATGAACTAGCAAGAGATGTTAAAAAGTTAATTAGAGTAGCAAGGAGAAATTATGAAATTAAAGTGGCAAATAGGGCAAAGGAAGATCCTAAAAGTTTTTATCAATTATACAAAACTAAGGTTAGAGATAAAATAGGCCCACTTATAGATTCCAATGGAGAATAAGTGAGTGATAGGGACTCAATGGCTGGAATGCTAAATGACTTTTTTCTCTCAGTATTTACACAGGAGGATACTCTAAATATACCCGAGGTGTCAATGA
This sequence comes from Ceratothoa steindachneri, assembly GCA_963969495.1. Taxonomy (NCBI): domain Eukaryota; kingdom Metazoa; phylum Arthropoda; class Malacostraca; order Isopoda; family Cymothoidae; genus Ceratothoa; species Ceratothoa steindachneri. The sequence continues at coordinate 1,583,970 of OZ018322.1, forward strand.
TCTTTCGGGGTAATGATGAAGAGAAATTAAAGGATATTTTGATCACAAAGGAGATAGTGACAAAGGAAATTGATAAAATCAAAAGTAGTAAAGCACCCGGTCCTGATGAGGTCTTTCCTAGAATTTTGAAAGAATGTAAGGATGTGTTAAGTGAGCCCCTAGCATGCATCTTTAGAAAATCATTGGAGAGTGGCATGGAAGAAAGCTAATGTGATACCTATATTTAAGAAAGGGGATAAAACAAATATGTCTAATTACAGACCAGTAAGTTTGACATCAGTGGTAGGGAAAATGATGGAATCTATTATAGCAAGGAATATTAGGGATCACTTGGATAAGCATAAGTTGATAAAAGAATCAGAGCATGGCTTTAGTAAGGGTAAATCCTGTCTGACTAATTTGCTGTCTTTTTATAGTAAGGTGTATGAAGCAGCAGATAATGATGAAAACTATGATATTTTATACTTGGACTTTAGTAAGGCTTTTGATCGAGTGCCACACTTACGGCTTCTGAGCAAAGTTAAAGCACACGGGATCGATGGCAGTATATTTAGGTGGATTCAGTCATGGCTTGGTGACAAACAGCAAAGAGTTAGTATAGATGGAGTTAAATCTGAGTGGGGGTGTGTTAGCAGTGGAGTTCCGCAAGGATCTGTTTTGGGTCCCTTGCTATTCTTAATTTATATTAATGATCTTGACATAGGTATAAGTAGTGACCTGAGTAAATTTGCTGATGATACTAAGCTAGGTAGGGCCATTAGGGCTGATTCTGATGCTGTTGTAATGCAGGAGGAATTGACCATTCTGTCCAATTGGGCTGAGAAATGGCAAATGAAGTTTAACATAGACAAATGTAGTGTACTTAGTATAGGTAGAAATAATCCATTGAATAGTTATAAATTAAATGGGAGAAATTTAGGGAGGACCGATTGTGAGAGGGACTTGGGTATTTTGGTAAGTTCAGACCTTCGTCCTAGAAAGCAATGCCTAAATGCTAAGAATAAAGCTAATAGGATATTGGGATTCATTAGGAGGAGTGTAAGCAATAAGAGTGCTGAAGTCATTCTAAAACTGTATCTGGCGCTAGTTAGGCCTCATCTAGACTATGCAGTACAATTTTGGTCACCATATTATAGGAAGGATATTGATTTGCTTGAGTCTGTGCAGAGAAGGATGACAAAGATGATTGGTGGGCTAAGGAACTTACCTTATGGTGAAAGGCTCAGAAAACTAAATCTTCATACATTGGAAAGGAGAAGAGTCAGAGGGGAATTGATTGAAGTCTTCAAATGGGTAAAAGGATATAATAAAGGGGATCTGGGTAAGGTTCTTATACTTAGTGAACATGACAGGACACGTAGCAATGGGTTTAAGCTTGATAAGTATAGGTTTAGGAAGGAGATTGGGAGGAATTGGTTTACAAATCGTGTGGTAGATGAATGGAATAGGCTCACTAGACATGTGATAGAAGCCTCCTCTCTGGGTAGTTTTAAGAATAGATTAGATAAATATATGAATGAAGCTGCTAGATGGGACTGACTTTTTTATGTACATATGTATATATTTTTCTAAGGAGTGGGGAGATTGTATTTTGCGGTTGCATGAATGGACATAATCCTCTGGATGCATTTTATGTATATTGTAGATTAGATCTGACAAACTCCTGTAAAGGGTGACAATGTTGATGACTTTTCTCTGGTAAGAAATCTTTTGTGTGTTGACTGGAACAGGAGCTGCCAAGTGTAGGCCATGAATGGTCTTTTGCAGTCTCCTTCTTTTCTTATGTTCTTATGTAATGATCTTTTCTTATGTTCTTATGTACCCACCTTCTTTACATCATTCACTCACAACTTCCACACTGTTCCCAGTCCTAGCCCCATCTTCCAGCCTCTTAGCACTAATCTCACCCTTCAATCGCACACTTGCATCTCCTCTCACCTCAAACACCAAATCATTCAACCTCTTACATTCCCCACTCAATCTCCTAACCTCCCCTTCCAGAAAACACACACGGCATTCAGTTACATTCACTCTCCTTTCAACTCCACATGCATCACACACCACATACACACTACTTTCAAACGGCATGCTCTCACCATCTATACAAACAGCCATACTCTCAGAAATTTACTAAGAGAAAAGTTAACACTCACCAAAAAAATTCTTGCTCAGGATTGCTGCCAGTTATCTTCCTCAAAAGTATTAATCACTAATGTATTTATTACACACTGATTGATGTATTAAATAAATACAAGAAAAACTACACACCCAAATCAGTATTATATCCAAATCTTACAATGAGAATCAGTAGCTTCCCGTAAGACAACCTTCCAGAACAAAGCCAGACAGCCAACTGACAAAGCTAGACAGCCAACTCACAAAGCCAGACAGCCAACTGACAAAGCCAGACAGGAGCATCCAAGTGTAGGCCATGAATGGTCTTTTGCAGTCTCCTTCTTTTCTTATGTAAACCAAAGTAAAACAAAACAATACTTTCTAACTTCAAGCAAAGCATAAGTAATTAAGGTTCTTTTTTTTATCCTTCTGTCAGATGCCAAAATTCCAAATAAGGATATTTCTAGAATAATTTTTAAAAAGAGCAAAAAACAAACAAAACCAAAAGGCAGAGAGAAAATTCCACAATTAGGTATGGAATGGAAACCCAGTCCCTCAGGGGTCCAAACACGCAGCCAAGATTGAAGACTTCTTTATTATGAAGAGGACCAACTAGGGAACATAATATCAAGATATATAAGCAGAGGTCTTGATGATGATGCTTTTCGTGTTTGATGTATTCTTGTGGATTGTTTAAATTGTATATTGTAGATGCATGATCTGACTCAATCCTATGTATGTATTTTGTGGGTGGGTTTTGACAGATGCCGATGACCTTTGATAGGCCCTTGTGGCTTTTGTCATCCGTGAAATTATGTTATGTTAAGACGAAAAGAAAATATATAAAACATGAATCAGAAATTGAACGTTCAAAAACACGTCCAACTGGAATTGAGGAAAGGCAATTTCTCCAATTCCACTGTCAATAGAAAAAAACAAAAAATAATGCATAGAAGCAAAAGAGAAAAGGGAATGCACAAACATGGAATAATAAACATAACATAACATAACATACTTACACGGATGACAAAGGCCACAAGGGCCTATCAAAGGTCATCCGCCTCCGTCAAAACCCACCCACAAAAAGCACCATCACCAGGGGAAGACAAAATCAAAGTCCCCCACAATATAATATAACAGATGACAAAAGCCACAAGGGCTCATCATAGGTCATCCGAGTCAAACGGCCTCTTTTTTAAGACACCCAAACTCCCAGGAAAACTACATCCAGAGGATTGCGTCCAGAAACAAGGGTATCACCAATCAAGGCTTGTCAAGAACTAAATCATGCAGCTATAGATATAAACAAACAATATTAATATATATACAAAACTTAGGAACCATCACAACCTTCCCTTCCCATAAACTCATCCAACCTACTCTTAAATACATTTAGATTTGGACTACCTACTACCCTCTGTGGCAATTTGTTCCAGAAGTCTACCACTCTATTGGTGAAAAAATATTTTCTTAAATCCAACCTACACCCTTGCTTTTTAATTTTCAAGTGGTGACCTCTAGTGCGATTTCCATCATCTAACTCAAAAAACTTGCTAACATCCAATTTATCTATCCCGGAAAATTTTTTAAAGAGCTCAATCATATCCCCTCTCATACACCTCCTTTCGAACAAGAACATATTTAATACCCTCAGTCTATCTATATATTCAAGGTGCCTCAGGGAAGGAATAATCTTTGTTGCCCTCCGTTGCACTGACTCGAGAAGGTTAATATCGTGTCTAAAATGTGGGGACCATGCCTGTATACAGTACTCTAGATGTGGCTAACATAAGAGTTATAGAGTTTAAGAATAACCTCCTTAACTGGCTCTGATGAGCCCGCACTCTCTCAGTCATGCCGTCATTCAAACTCTCCAAAACATACGTTACCCCATTTTCCCAAACTCTCACAACTCTATAAGGTCCATCAAACTTCTCACTCATCTTTGATACATTCAACCTACCCTTCACTTCTTTCACCTTCAATACTTTTGTACCTAATTCAAATGAACGGAACCTTTCATGCGCCTCACGCCATACACTCTGCTCACTTTCACTCAAACGAAACCTATTTTTCACTCACCTTTCAAAATTCATCACAAACTGACATGGGGACATTCCCGTTGCACTATGCACAGTTGAATTATACGCCCACAACACTCTCCCCAGACACACATCCCAGTCATTCACTGTCGTACTCATCATTCTCAACATCTCACACAAGATTTTATATAGTTTTTTAATATTCTTAACATATAATTCCCAAATTTGGTGACCCTAGGTTATAATTGGGTTTATTTTTATTGGAATTGCTTTGGACACAAATTCAATGAACAATGGCTCACAAAATATGTTATTCCGACAAATATTACGATGATTTATACGAGTATAGGTATGTAGTCATGAGTCCTTAGGCCAGACTGGTTGGTTAATATATGTTAATTCGAGAGTAGAATTTTTTATTTCTATTTATAGTTAGAACGGTACTGCAAGACTAAGTAATCCAATGGGTGCCAATTATAACGATTGCTTAATGAGTTTTTGGATACTGACTATTTTAAGGTTGGGATGGGTGTCTTAGGAATGCGACAGCCTATAGACATTGCTCTCCCTTGCTACATATCCTTAATTTCAGTTAAACCTTTGATGCTAGCTATTCCTTCACTAATTACCATTTTGGTTCAAGTGTATAGGGTGGCTTGGACCAATTAGATTCTGGAGGAGGATACTTGGGCACAATGTCTTCAAACCAGAAAATAACTGCCTGAAGCACAAATGTTAGGATTTGCCTCTTGCTCTCTTGAACTAAATGGTCTCAAATAGAGGGCATATTAGATAATGAGTGTCCATCTGCTAGCTGTAAGGCACCCTGATAATGGTTGTTGATTATCAGCTATCTTGGTACTTTCTTTGGGAACTCAGTGGCTACAATTTAGGCCCTATGATGTTAGATGGTAGTTTCAGATGTGGCCAATAACAGCATTGTATTTGTTTTAGGGTATCTATTTATTTAGTAAATGCCTTCACTTCTACTTAATTATATTATTGGTAAACATGAAGATTAGGGGTGTGCCCCCAAAAGTTTTTGATAAACATGTAGACAAGCGGCCCAGCTGGAAAAAATTATTTTGTGTAAATATTATCTAATAAAATCCTATGGATGCTTTATGTGGGTGGATTTGATGGATACAGATGACCTTTGATAGGCCTTTGTGACTTTTGTCATCCGTGAAATTATGTTATGTCCACCCGTGTCATTTCTGACGTCATACCCCACCCCCAACCCCTATTATAATTCGCAAAACGATTAAAGGCGCTGACATGATGTAGTTAAAGCATTCACCTCTGTAAATGTCAGGAACATTATAAAAATTAGGATTATATACTGGGGGGCTGTGCCCCCCAGATCCCCCTAATTTAATGAAACTCAGGATTATCGTAGTGCGGTCCACGCATCGTGTTTAACCCCCCATGAGGCGTCCCCTATAAATGTACTCCAAAAATGTGAAACATTTTTGAACGCGGACGAAATAGTACATATTATCGGCCGGGTCACTCGTCTACATATTTACCAAGTTTTTTCTTGCATTCCCCCAGACACCCCCCAATTGATTGAAACTCAGGATCATTGTAGGGGGGTCCCCTCGCAGTGTTTAAACCCCCACGAGCAGTCCACTTGAATTTACTCCAAAAAGGTGAAACATATTGGAACACAGATGTGTGTTGAATGGAACAGGAGCTGCCAAGTGTAGGCCATGAATGGTCTTTTGCAGTCTCCTTCTTTTCTTATGTTCTTATGTTCTTAAGGTTCTTATAGTCCGTTCAGCCAATCCATTTGAAGACGGTACATACAGAGTTGTTCTCACATGCTCCACACCATTCTCTCTCAACATTTGCTCAAACACTTCCCCTACAAATTCAGGCCCATTATCAATACGACATCTTCTAGGCTTCCATACACACATAGGAAAAAACAACTGCTCAACCACACGCGCAACAGTCACACTCCTTTTATCTCTCACAGGCGCTGCATACACAAACTTACTTTTATGGTCAACCATCACAACCATACCAACATTCCCAGCTCTCGTACGCGGCAAAGACACACAATCAATCACTACCAATTCAAACGGTTCTTTCGCATCAACTTTCAACATCGGTGGTTTCACTTGCACACCTTGCACCTTTCGCTTCTGACACCTTTCACACGTAGTTGCAACATCATTCACAACAGTTCTCAGAAACGGGTGGAACACATGCTCCTTCATACACTCCCAGAGCTTAAATTTACCCATATGCCCATAATTATCATGCACAACCTTCACCAGACCAATCATACCAACTAAGGACATCACAGGTACATACATATCATCACCACCCTTCACATGCCTCACAAAATATACAACATCCATACAAACAACAAAATCCTTAGCATACCTTTTAAAATCACTTAAACACTCTGGCCATTCATTCAAATCAACACGCATCATTACACACCTCTTCAACTCACTAACAAAAGGACACATCTCTTGCATCTCTAGAATATCATCATCACTTAAAATCTCATTCTCATCATCCATGACCAACTCAATCATGCCACAAAACTTGACAACATTCTTTGCACACTCATTCAACCTCATCACCTCACATTCACCTTTCATAAGACGATCCTTATCAGCATCCAAAGACAAATCATTCAATCTCATAAAGTCTACACCAAGCAAGAAACAACACAGCATTTGCTCATCCTTCAGAATCACAAAGTCATGCTTCACATTCACACCATTACCCAAACTCACTTTCAGACTAACCTGTTGCAATGCCACTATCAAGCCATTCCCTAATCCACTTATCCGTAACTCCACAGGTTTATGCTCGCAACATTTAAACTCATCATACTTACTCAGAATCCTCTCATTCACTAAAGACACCTGCGCTCCAGTATCAATCAAACCACAGAACAACCTTTCACCAACTTTCACTCTTGCTTTCATCATATCAGGTCCACCATGTTCGCAATACACCATAGGAACAAGCACACCAACATCAGCACTGATATCCACACTGTCATTAACTCCCATATCATCACTCAACACACACTCATCTTCATCCAGACAATCATTCTTTTCTCTTATATATGAACACTTTTCAATCACCCAATTGTAGTGCACACCGCTCAAACATTGCAGATGTACCACATTAGGATTCAAACCCTTCATCTTCTCATCTTTGTACACAATCGGCCTCTCACCACCAAAGTGCACATAAACAATCACTCCATACAAACGACTCACTTACAATCAACACTTCCTGAAATGGCAGGACCCCTTGAATACACATTGCCCTCAATTCTTTCATGAAGTTCCGCACCTTTGCCATACCAATGCTTTCAGGCTTCCTACACACTTCATTCATTACCTCCCTCCTTAAATCATCCACACTATCGGGCACTCTCACGTCTACTCCATCACTCTTCAAATCTGGCAAACCATTCCATACACTCTCAAACAAGGAATCACCACCACCCTTACTCTCTTTTCCATTCATAATCCCTTTCGGCAAATACTCAGGATCACTCACTCCACACAAATTTTCATCATTCGTACCAGGATACCTTGACATCAAATCAGCCACTCCATTCCGTTCACCAGGCACATACTCAATCACATAGTCAAAGTCACTCAAATCTTCCAAAGTCCTTGCAATCCTACTATCAGCCCACTTCATACGCTGCAGATACACAAGAGGTTGATGATCGGTTTTTATCACAAACCTCACACCATACAAAAATGGACGCAACACTTTCAAACAATATCTTATTGCAGCCAGCTCTCGTTCCACAGTCGAATACTTTTGTTCTGCAACATTCATAGCCTTGGATACATACCCAATTATTCGCCTGACATTCTCTCCATTCAAACGCTGCTCTTGCATCAGAAAACCTCACATACAATACCCACTCGCATCTGTATACAGCTCAAGCATTTTAGCATTTACACTATAATCTGGGTAAGCCAATTCAACATCTTCAGCCGCTGCCTCTTTCAGTCTCTCATACGCCTCATTCATCTTATCATTCCACTTGACAACCGTACTACCTTTCTTGCCCATCCACTCAGTCAGAGGCTTACTCACACCAGAACAATCACGTATAAACGACTCAATCAAACCCAAAAACGACTTCAGTTGCTTCACAGTCACTGGTTTAGGAAACATTCGCACCTTCTCAACATACTTCGGTGATTTTCGCAACCCATTCTCACTCACCATATGCCCAAGGAATTCCACTTCTTTCGCAAACCATTCACACTTCGCCACTTTCACCTTCACACCAACACTCTCCAACGTTCTCCAACGTTCTCAACACATCATTCACCAATCTCATATGCTCCTCAAAAGTCTCAGTCATAATCAAAATATCATCTATAAACGCAATCACATTCTTACTCGCAAACTTACTCAACACAACATTCATTGCCCGCTGGAAGGCTCCAGGAGCATTAGCCAACCCAAAGCTGAGGTTCCGGAACTGGTAATGCCTCTTTGAGGAAGAGAAAGCAGTTACCGGCCGGCTCTCCTTAGCAATGGGCATCTGGTAATACCCCCGTACCAGATCCAACTTCGTAAACCACTCCATCCCATGCATACTCTCCACACACTCAGATACCACACACATCGGAAACCTTTCTTTCACAGTTTTTTCATTCACCTTTCTATAATCCACACACAGACGCAATCTTCCATCCGGCTTACGTACAGGTACAATTGGACTATTTCATGCACTCTCGCTCTCTTCAATCACCCCCAATTGCTCCAATTCCAAGCACTGCTCCTCAATCTCATCAACAACCGGACGTGGGAAATGCCTTGGCCGCTGATAGATTGGGGAGTCCTCCTTCAGGACAATCTTGAATTCCGGGAGCTTTGCAACCCCGAAATCCAGATCACCCTTACTGAGGGCTCCCTTTCGTTCAAATATCATTCGATACACATCCTCCCTTTCTACTCAGTTAAACATCCATCCAATTCCACCATGCTCTTCACATCATTATACGTCCATTCACACTTCTCTTCACCTGCAACATTCCCCCTGACATCCGTACTATCATCCATACCTACCTCATTGACAGTGGAGAGGTGGCCCAGTACATCTCCGACTTGGATTCCCTTCACTTGCCCTTTCACACTGGGGTCCGCCTGCACACATACAAAAGGATCATTCATTCTCATCAAGCCATCAAACACACAAGCAACACGCCTTACCTTATAACACGCATCCTTTCCATCCAATATCACAGTGTTCTCACTCACATTCAAATTAACATACTTACTCCAACTCACTCTAACAGACACCCTTTCACCCTTCACAAACCTTACATTCTCCATAGCAGTCACCTCAATACCAGTAAACACACTCCTCAAAACACTACCATCTTTCCCTACATACAACTTATACACCCCATTTTTACCAATCTTTCTCTCAATCTGATCACTCGCAGGATGCACAACCATACGATTCATTTTCATAAAATCATACCCCAAAATCACACCATACTCACTACTCACCTTATCAATCACAGAAAATTCACATTCATTCATCATCATACCATGCATTCGAACAGCTGATCTTATCATTCCAATCACAGGCACTCTCCTATTACCAATACCTACCAAACTACCCTTGCACTCAGACAGGAGGGCTTTCTCGCTAACCTTGTCATACACATCTTTATACACCAAGCTCGCCTTGCATCCAGAATCTATTAAAGCCAAACACTCAATTTCATTCAACTCCACTTTCACACTCAGACACTCATACTTCCTACCAGACAGCACTTTCACACTAGACAGACTTACCAACACATTACTCACACTCATGCACCCAGAGGATACTTCAGCAGGTACCCTCTTACCATTCAGTTTCCCGCTTCAGACTTTCCATTCATACCTTGCGCTCTCAGTCTAATCCAACACTTTTCCCTCGAATGTCCTTCCATCGCACAATAGCTACATACATTCCTCTGGTCACGACACATCCTTGCATAATGACCAGCCTTTCCACAATTACCACATGCATATTTCATACTTTCCCCACCAGTTGCTCCACCATTCAACCTCGGACAATCTTTCTTCAAATGGCCTATTTCTTTACACTCGAAGCACTCTTTCACACTTTCCTGGCAATCCTTTATCATATGCCCTTCCTTACCACATCCAAAACATGCACCAGATGTCCACCTACATTCTGCCAACATATGACCTTTCCTTCCACACCGACGACATTCCACAATCTTTCTCCCACCATTCGGTCTCTCGTTTGCTGGGACATACCTCGGCTTCTCTCTCATATATCCGTTCCCACGCTTGAAATTCATCTGCCCCCTTCCATTCGACCACCCTCCATTTGCCCATCCATTCTGCCGGCCCAGGAAGTTCGACATCACTCCAGCTGGTGCAGCCTTCAGGGCATCCCTGTAGCTGACAAACTGCTGGGGTGGATGAAAGCTCCTGGGCTTCTTACCTCCAACATTCACACTGTACCATCCATCCTCTTCTAGATCGCTTTCATCATCAAAGCGTCCATCTTCTAACAGTTCCAACACATCCTCCCACATCAACCGTTCACCTGTCAGTCTCACTCTCTCCTTTCTCTTTCCACTCAGCCATTGACTCACCTTTCGCGGGATCGTGTCCAAAAACTTCCTCATGAGTGGTTTACATTCATTTACATCATCATCACCATACCTCGTTCTTGCCATACTCTCAAGCCTATGTGCATACATATTCACACTTTCACTCTTCCCCATTCGAGCCTTCTCAAATTCATTCACCCTCTTATACTTCACACTCTCTTTCATTCGTTTCACCTGCCCAATCAATCTCTTCTTCACTACATCGTACTTTGGCTCTCCCACACTCGTTATCACTCGCAAGAACTCCAACACTTTCCCATCCAAACAATCTCCCAGAACACTCACCCAGTGACCCTTGTTCTGCGGGTACTTGAGCTTGCAGTACAGCTCAAAATCCCCGAAGAACTCATCCATACTCTTTCCCCCATGCAATCTAAACTTATCAATCCTTGGCACTTCCCTAATCAAAATTCCTTTCCCCACATTCACTTCACTCTCTGAAGAGCTACTCTTGGTCTCACTCATTCCAATCATATCCTCACTCTCTCCCTCATCTGAGTATAGCGAATCCACACTCTTCCCTCTCGCCTTCCTATCCTTAACCTTAGAACCATGCTTACTTCCTCTCTTACTTTCCACTCTCTTCCATTCACCCCCTTTCCTACCACTCACAGTATCTTCTTTAGACTCAATCCTACTGCCATCCATTCGATTTAGCGGAGTCCCTTCAATAGGAGCAGGGGTCAGGGTTGTAGGTCCTGGGACTGATCCAGCCCCTGTCATCATGTTATACAGGTCCTGCATCCGTCGGTCCGTCTGATCCTGTTGGTCTCCCATTTCCTTCTTCATCCTATCAGTCTTTTCATTCATCTCTTTTATTTTATTCTCCATTCCCTCCATCATTCCCCGCAACATTTCACACTCCTCTTCTTTCTTTCTCAACTCCAGTCTCAATCGCACTACTTCTTCATTCAATGTTTCCGCTACAGCCATTGTTCCCAAGTTAGTAAAAAGATAGGAGGAGGGAAAAATCAATCAAACTACTTGTCACACTAATTGGGTATGGACTGCAATCCAATCCCGTCACACTCCCGGTTTCGAAGTCTCACGTCCCTATTTGGGCGCCAAATGTAGCGGGCCGAAAAATATATCTCTATCCCAATCGATCCAACCCGCTTCCTACACTGTCCGGACGTGAGAAATCGAGGGAGAATGAAAGGGATTGTATATACAGTCCCTTTACTTACAAAAGAATACAGTTATATTTACAGCAATTTTATATTTACAAGGGAAGTGTGCACACTTCAAAATGAGGCCAAATTTCCCCAATCCAAATACGATACCAAAAGAGAATTTTATAACAGGCGAATACAACAAATTTACTTATATATCTACACAAAACATAAAAAAACACAACAACCGAACGAAAAGGGGCACGCGCTATCACTTGTATGCTGGAGGTGGGTGGTAGTAGGCTAACTTAGAAGGAGGCAGGATTGTCAATGAAGGCGGGTATGGTGTTCCAGGTGGTTAGCGAGGTATGAAAGCCCTCCGTCTCAGGGCTGGGCGGAGCACTCGTCTAGAGAACCCTTCTTGTAGTCTGTCCAAGCTTCCACTCTCTGAAGAAGAGATATATCCTCCATTTATGATCCATTTACTTATACATGGAAGGGAAACTAATAAGTGGGCATTACCCGAGTAAATTTATCGACTATCTTACCTCTAAATGTATATCCAAACAATTCTCCAAATATTTAACTCTAAAAACTACTCTTTCAAAGTATAATCTTTTGATAAAAGATTATTTTAAACAAAGTACAATTTTGATAAAAGATTATTTTAAGCAAAGTACAATTTTGATAGAAGATTATTTTAAGCAAAGTACAATCTGAGAAAGAGAAAACAATTTTAATACATGAAATCAAATACATATATATACAAAGAGAAAATATAAAAAACCTCATTCCCACTCACACACACATTCTTACAGAGGGAGGGAGAGGGTACTGAGAAAAGGGGTAGGAGAATGGCCCTTTTACACACACTCACATTCGCTCCACCACAATGTTTTACTAATTTACTAGACTTTCTGGATGCATTATGTGGGTGGGATTTGATGGATACGGATGACCTTTGATAGGCCCTTGTGGCTTTTGTCATCCGTGAAATTATGTTATGTTATGTTGTGGTGGAGCGAATGTGAGTGTGTGTAAAAGGGCCATTCTCCCACCCCTTTTCTCAGTACCCTCTCCCTCCCTCTGTAAGAATGTGTGTGAATGGGAATGGGTTTGTTTTATTTTTGTTTATTTTATGTATAAAATGATTACCATGTTTTTCTTTCTTTCCAGGCATCATAATCTGGAAAGATAGTAGATAGTTTTGAGATATCACTATAATTAAAAGATTATACTTTGCAAAAATTAATCTTTTATCAAAGCGTCATATTCTGGAAAGATAGTAGCTAGTTTTGAGATATCACTATAATTAAAAGATTGTACTTTGTTTAAAATAATCTTTTATCAAAGCATCATATTCTGGAAAGAGAGAGTGGAAGTGTGGACTAACAGCAAGAGGGGTTCTCTAGACGAGTGCTCCGCCCAGCCCTGAGACGGAGGGCTTTCGTGCCTCTCTAACCACCTGAACCGCCATACCCGCCTTCGTTGACAATCCTGCCTCCTTCTAAGTTAGCCTACTACCACCCACCTCCAGCACACAAGTGATAGCGCGTGCCCCCTTTTCGTTCGGTTGTTGTTGTGTTTTTTTTTTTTGTGTAGATATATAAGTAATTTGTTGTATTCGCCTGTTATAAAATTCTCTTTTGGTATTGTATTTGGATTGGGGAATTTGGCCTCATTTTGAAGTGTGCACACTTCCCTTGTAAATATAAAATCATTGTAAATATAAGCTGTAATTATCATTGTACTTTTTTTCTGTTAGTAAAGAACTGTACATACAATCCGTTTCATTCTCCTTCGATTTCTCAAGTCCGGATTAGTATAGGAAGTGGGTTGGATCGATTGGGGTTAGTCTAAATTTTTCGGCCCGCTACATTTGGCGCCCGAATAGGGACATGAGACTTCGAAACTGGCAGCGTGACTGGATTGGATTGCAGTCCATACCCAATTAGTGTGACAAGTAGTTTGATTGATTTTTCCCTCCTCCTATCTTTTTACTAACTTGGAAACAATGGCTGTAGCGGAAACATTGAATGAAGAAGTAGTGCGATTGAGACTGGAGTTGAGAAAGAAAGAAGAGGAGTGTGAAATGTTGCGGGAATGATGGAGGGAATGGAGAATAAAATAAAAGAGATGAATGAAAAGACTGATAGGATGAAGAAGGAAATGGGAGACCGACAGGATCAGACGGACCGACGGATGCAGGACCTGTATAACATGATGACAGGGGCTGGATCAGCCCCAGGACCTACAACCCTGACCCCTGCTCCTACTGAAGGGACTCCGCTAAATGGAATGGATGGCAGTATGATTGAGTCTAAAGAAGATACTGTGAGTGGTAGGAAAGGGGGTGAATGGAAGAGAGTGGAAAGTAAGAGAGGAAGTAAGCATGGTTCTAAGGTTAAGGATAGGAAGGCAAGAGGGAAGAGTATGGATTCGCTATACTCAGATGAGGGAGAGAGTGACGATATGATTGGAATGAGTGAGACCGAGAGTAGCTCTTCGGAGAGTGAAGTGAATGTGGGAAAAGGAATTTTGATTAGGGAAGTGCCAAGGATTGATAAGTTTAGATTGCAAGGGGGAAAGAGTATGGATGAGTTCTTCGGGGATTTTGAGCGGTACTGCAAGCTCAAGTACCCGCAGAACAAGGGTCACTGGGTGAGTGTTCTGGGAGATTGTTTGGATGGGAAAGTGTTGGAGTTCTTGCGAGTGATAACGAGTGTGGGAGAGCCAAAGTACGATGTAGTGAAGAAGAGATTGATTGGGCAGGTGAAACGAATGAAAGAGAGGGTGAATGAATTTGAGAAGGCTCGAATGGGGAAGAGTGAAAGTGTGAATATGTATGCACATAGGCTTGAGAGTATGGCAAGAACGAGGTATGGTGATGATGATGTAAATGAATGTAAACCACTCATGAGAAAGTTTTTGGACACGATCCCGCGGAAGGTGAGTGAATGGCTGAGTGGAAAGAGAAAGGAGAGAGTGAGACTTACAGGTGAACGGTTGATGTGGGAGGATGTGTTGGAACTGTTAGAAGATGGACGCTTTGATGATGAAAGCGATCTAGAAGAGGATGGATGGTACAGTGTGAATGTTGGGGGTAAGAAACCCAGGAGCTTTCATCCACCCCAGCAGTTTGTCAGCTACAGGGAGGCCCTGAAGGCTGCACCAGCTGGAGTGATGTCGAACTTCCTGGGCCGGCAGAATGGATGGGCAAATGGAGGGTGGTCGAATGGAAGGGGGCAGATGAATTTCAAGCGTGGGAACGGATATATGAGAGAGAAGCCGAGGTATGTCCCAGCAAACGAGAGACCGAATGGTGGGAGAAAGATTGTGGAATGTCGTCGGTGTGGAAGGAAAGGTCATATGTTGGCAGAATGTAGGTGGACATCTGGTGTGTGTTTTTGGTGTGGTAAGAAAGGGCATATGATAAAGGATTGCCAGGAAAGTGTGAAAGAGTGCTTCGAGTGTAAAGAAATAGGCCATTTGGAGAAAGATTGTCCGAGGTTGAATGGTGGAGCAACTGGTGGGGAAAGTATGAAATATGCATGTGGTAATTGTGGAAAGGCTGGTCATTATGCAAGGATGTGTCGTGACCAGAGGAATGTATGTAGCTATTGTGCGATGGAAGGACATTCAAGTGAAAAGTGTTGGATTAGACTGAGAGCGCAAGGTGTGAATGGAAAGTCTGAAGCGGGAAACTGAATGGTAAGAGGGTACCTGCTGAAGTATCCTCTGGGTGCATGAGTGTGAGTAATGTGTTGGTAAGTCTGTCTAGTGTGAAAGTGCTGTCTGGTAGGAAGTATGAGTGTCTGAGTGTGAAGGTGGAATTGAATGGAATTGAGTGTTTGGCTTTAATAGATTCTGGATGCAAGGCGAGCTTGGTGTATAAAGATGTATATGACAAGGTTAGCGAGAAAGCCCTCCTGTCTGAGTGCAAGGGTAGTTTGGTAGGTATTGGTAATAGGAGAGTGCCTGTGATTGGAATGATAAGGTCAGCTGTTCGAATGCATGGTATGATGATGAATGAATGTGAATTTTCTGTGATTGATAAGGTGAGTAGTGAGTATGGTGTGATTTTGGGGTATGATTTTATGAAAATGAATCGTATGGTTGTGCATCCTGCAAGTGATCAGATTGAGAGAAAGATTGGTAAAAATGGGGTGTATAAGTTGTATGTAGGGAAAGATGGTAGCGTTTTGAGGAGTTGGAGTAAGGATGTTAGTTTGAATGTGAGTGAGAACACTGATATTGGATGGAAAGGATGCGTGTTATAAGGTAAGGCGTGTTGCTTGTGTGTTTGATGGCTTGATGAGAATGAATGATCCTTTTGTATGTGTGCAGGCGGACCCCAGTGTGAAAGGGCAGGTGTGGGGAATCCAAGTCGGAGATGTACTGGGCCACCTCTCCACTGTCAATGAGGTAGGTATGGATGATAGTACGGATATCAGGGTGAATGTTGGGAATGAAAAGACATGTGAATGGATGTATAATGAGGTGAAGGACATGGTGAAATTGGATGGATGTTTGACTGAGTATGAAAGGGAGGATGTGTATTGAATGATATTTGAGCGAAAGGGAGCCCTCAGTAAGGGTGATCTGGATTTCGGGGTTGCAAAGCTCCCGGAATTCAAGATTGTCCTGAAGGAGGACTCCCCAATCTATCAGCGGCCGAGGCATTTCCCATGTCCGGTTGCTGATGAGATTGAGGAGCAGTGTTTGGAATTGGAGCAATTGGGGGTGATTGAAGAGAGCGAGAGTGCATGGAATAGTCCAATTGTACCTGTACGTAAGCCGGATGGAAGATTGCGTCTGTGTGTGGATTATCGAAAGGTGAATGAAAGGACTGTGAAAGAAAGGTTTCCTATGTGTGTGGTATCTGGGTGTGTGTATAGTATGCATGGGATGGAGTGGTTTACGAAGCTGGATCTGGTACGGGGGTATTACCAGATGCCCATTGCTGAGGAGAGCCGGCCAGTAACTGCCTTCTCTTCCTCAAAGAGGCATTACCAGTTCCGGAACCTCAGCTTTGGGTTGGCTAATGCTCCCGGAGCCTTCCAGCGGGCAATGAATGTTGTGTTGAGTAAGTTTGCGAGTAAGAATGTGATTGCGTTTATAGATGATATTTTGATTATGACTGAGACTTTTGAGGAGCATATGAGATTGGTGAATGATGTGTTGAGAACGTTGGAGAGTGTTGGTGTGAAGGTGAAAGTGGCGAAGTGTGAATGGTTTGCGAAAGAAGTGGAATTCCTTGGGCATATGGTGAGTGAGAATGGATTGCGTAAATCATCGAAGTATGTTGAGAAGGTGCGAATGTTTCCTAAACCGGTGACTGTGAAGCAACTGAAGTCATTTTTGGGTTTGATTGAGTTCCAGCGAAAGTTTATACCTGATTGTTCTGGTGTGAGTAAGCCTCTGACTGAGTGGATGGGCAAGAAAGGTAGTACGGTTGTCAAGTGGAATGATAAGATGAATGAGGCGTATGAGAGACTGAAAGAGGCAGCGGCTGAAGATGTTGAATTGGCTTACCCAGATTATAGTGTAAATGCTAAAATGCTTGAACTGTATACAGATGCGAGTGGGTATTGTATGGGAGGTTTTCTGATGCAAGAGCAGCGTTTGAATGGAGAGAATGTCAGGCGAATAATTGGGTATGTATCCAAGGCTATGAATGTTGCAGAACAAAAGTATTCGACTGTGGAACGAGAGCTGGCTGCGATAAGATATTGTTTGAAAGTGTTGCGTCCATTTTTGTATGGTGTGAGGTTTGTGATAAAAACCGATCATCAACCTCTTGTGTATCTGCAGCGTATGAAGTGGGCTGATAGTAGGATTGCAAGGACTTTGGAAGATTTGAGTGACTTTGACTATGTGCCTGGTGAACGGAATGGAGTGGCTGATTTGATGTCAAGGTATCCTGGTACGAATGATGAAAATTTGTGTGGAGTGAGTGATCCTGAGTATTTGCCGAAAGGGGTTATGAATGGAAAAGAGAGTAAGGGTGGTGGTGATTCCTTGTTTGAGAGTGTATGGAATGGTTTGCCAGATTTGAAGAGTGATGGAGTAGACGTGAGAGTGCCCGATAGTGTGGATGATTTAAGGAAGGAGGTAATGAATGAAGTGTGTAGGAAGCCTGAAAGCATTGGTATGGCAAAGGTGCGGAACTTCATGAAAGAATTGAGAGCAATGTGTATGCAAGGGGTCCTGCCATTTCAGGAAGTGTTGATTGTAAGTGAGTCGTTTGTATGGAGTGATTGTTTATGTGCACTTTGGTGGTGAGAGGCCGATTGTGTACAAAGATGAGAAGATGAAGGGTTTGAATCCTAATGTGGTACATCTGCAATGTTTGAGCGGTGTGCACTACAATTGGGTGATTGAAAAGTGTTCATATATAAGAGAAAAGAATGATTGTCTGGATGAAGATAAGTGTGTGTTGAGTGATGATATGGGAGTTAATGACAGTGTGGATATCAGTGCTGATGTTGGTGTGCTTGTTCCTATGGTGTATTGCGAACATGGTGGACCTGATATGATGGAAGCAAGAGTGAAAGTTGGTGAAAGGTTGTTCTGTTGTTTGATTGATATTGGAGCGCAGGTGTCTTTAGTGAATGAGAGGATTCTGAGTAAGTATGATGAGTTTAAATGTTGCGAGCATAAACCTGTGGAGTTACGGATAAGTGGATTAGGGAATGGCTTGATAGTGGCATTGCAACAGGTTAGTCTGAAAGTGAGTTTGGGTAATGGTGTGAATGTGAAGCATGACTTTGTGATTCTGAAGGATGAGCAAATGCCGTGTTGTTTCTTGCTTGGTGTAGACTTTATGAGATTAAATGATTTGTCTTTGGATGCTGATAAGGATTGTCTTATGAAAGGTGAATGTGAGGTGATGAAGTTGAATGAGTGTGCGAAGAATGTTGTCAAATTTTGTGGCATGATTGAGTTGGTCATGGATGATGAGAATGAGATTTTAAGTGATGATGATATTCTAGAGATGCAAGAGATGTGTCCTTTTGTTAGTGAGTTGAAGAGGTGTGTAATGATGCGTGTTGATTTGAATGAATGGCCAGAGTGTTTAAGTGATTTTAAAAGGTATGCTAAGAATTTTGTTGTTTGTATGGATGTTGTATATTTTGTGAGGCATGTGAAGGGTGGTGATGATATGTATGTACCTGTGATGTCCTTAGTTGGTATGATTGGTCTGGTGAAGGTTGTGCATGATAATTATGGGCATATGGGTAAATTTAAGCTCTGGGAGTGTATGAAGGAGCATGTGTTCCATCCGTTTCTGAGAACTGTTGTGAATGATGTTGCAACTAGCAAGAGATGTTAAAAAGTTAGTTAGAGTAGCAAGGAGAAATTATGAAATTAAAGTGGCAAATAGGGCAAAGGAAGGTCCTAAAAGTTTTTATCAATTATACAAAACTAAGGTTAGAGATAAAATAGGCCCACTTATAGATTCCAATGGAGAATTAGTGAGTGATAGGGACTCAATGGCTGGAATGCTAAATGACTTTTTTCTCTCAGTATTTACACAGGAGGATACTCTAAATATACCTGAGGTCTCAATGATCTTTCGGGGTAATGATGAAGAGAAATTAAAGGATATCTTGATCACAAAGGAGATAGTGACAAAGGAAATTGATAAAATCAAAAGTAGTAAAGCACCCGGTCCTGATGAGGTCTTTCCTAGAATTTTGAAAGAATGTAAGGATGTGTTAAGTGAGCCCCTAGCATGCATCTTTAGAAAATCATTGGAGAGTGGCATGGAAGAAAGCCAATGTGATACCGATATTTAAGAAAGGGGATAAAACAAATATGTCTAATTACAGACCAGTATGTTTGACATCAGTGGTAGGGAAAATGATGGAATCTATTATAGCAAGGAATATTAGAGATCACTTGG
Source organism: Ceratothoa steindachneri (assembly GCA_963969495.1). Taxonomy (NCBI): domain Eukaryota; kingdom Metazoa; phylum Arthropoda; class Malacostraca; order Isopoda; family Cymothoidae; genus Ceratothoa; species Ceratothoa steindachneri. Next base: position 1,603,798 of record OZ018322.1, read on the forward strand.
ATAAGCATAAGTTGATAAAAGAATCACAGCATGGCTTTAGTAAGGGTAAATCCTGTCTGACTAATTTGCTGTCTTTTTATAGTAAGGTGTATGAAGCAGCAGATAATGATGAAAACTATGATATTTTATACTTGGACTTTAGTAAGGCTTTTGATCGAGTGCCACACTTACGGCTTCTGAGCAAAGTTAAATCACACAGGATCGATGGCAGTATATTTAGGTGGATTCAGTCATGGCTTGGTGACAGACAGCAAAGAGTTAGTATATATGGAGTTAAATCTGAGTGGGGGTGTGTTAGCAGTGGAGTACCGCAAGGATCTGTTTTTGGTCCCTTGCTATTCTTAATTTATATTAATGATCTTGACATAGGTATAAGTAGTGACCTGAGTAAATTTGCTGATGATACTAAGCTAGGTAGGGCCATTAGGGCTGATTCTGATGCTGTTGTAATGCAGGAGGAATTGACCATTCTCTCCAATTGGGCCGAGAAATGGCAAATGAAGTTTAACATAGACAAATGTAGTGTACTTAGTATAGGTAGAAATAATCCATTGAATAGTTAGAAATTAAATGGGAGAAATTTAGGGAGGACCGATTGTGAGAAGGACTTGGGTATTTTGGTAAGTTCAGACCTTCGTCCTAGAAAGCAATGCCTAAATGCTAAGAATAAAGCTAATAGGATATTGGGATTCATTAGGAGGAGTGTAAGCAATAAGAGTGCTGAAGTCATTCTAAAACTGTATCTGGCGCTAGTTAGGCCTCATCTAGACTATGCAGTACAATTTTGGTCACCATATTATAGGAAGGATATTGATTTGCTTGAGTCTGTGCAGAGAAGGATGACAAAGATGATTGGTGGGCTAAGGAACTTACCTTATGGTGAAAGGCTCAGAAAACTAAATCTACATACATTGGAAAGGAGAAGAGTCAGAGGGGAATTGATTGAAGTCTTCAAATGGGTAAAAGGATATAATAAAGGGGATCTGGGTAAGGTTCTTATACTTAGTGAACATGACAGGACACGTAGCAATGGGTTTAAGCTTGATAAGTATAGGTTTAGGAAGGAGATTGGGAGGAATTGGTTTACAAATCGTGTGGTAGATGAATGGAATAGGCTCACTAGACATGTGATAGAAGCCTCCTCTCTGGGTAGTTTTAAGAATAGATTAGATAAATATATGGATGAAGCTGCTAGATGGGACTGACTTTTTTTTTATGTATATATGTATATATTTTTCTAAGGAGTGGGGAAATTATATTTTGCGGTTGCATGAATGGACATAATCCTCTGGATGCATTTTATGTATATTGTAGATTAGATCTGACGAACTCCTGTAAAGGGTGACAATGTTGATGACTTTTCTCTGGTAAGAAATCTTTTGTGTGTTGACTGGAACAGGAGCTGCCAAGTGTAGGCCATGAATGGTCTTTTGCAGTCTCCTTCTTTTCTTATGTTCTTATGTTAACTACGTGTGAAAGGTGTCAGAAGCGAAAGGTGCAAGGTGTGCAAGTGAAACCACCGATGTTGAAAGTTGATGCGAAAGAACTATTTGAATTGGTAGTGATTGATTGTGTGTCTTTGCCATGTACGAGTGCTGGGAATGTTGGTATGGTTGTGATGGTTGATCATAAAAGTAAGTTTTTGTATGCAGCGCCTGTGAGAGATAAAAGGAGTGTGACTGTTGCGCGTGTGGTTGAGCAGTTGTTTTTTCCTATGTGTGTATGGAAGCCTAGAAGATGTCTGAGTGATTATGGGCCTGAATTTGTAGGGGAAGTGTTTGAGCAAATGTTGAGAGAGAATGGTGTGGAGCATGTGAGAACAACTCCGTATGTACCATCTTCAAATGGATTGGCTGAACGGACTATAAGAACCTTGTGTGAGATGTTGAGAATGATGAGTACGACAGTGAATGACTGGGATGTGTGTCTGGGGAGAGTGTTGTTGGCGTATAATTCAACTGTGCATAGTGCAACTGGAATGTCCCCATGTCAGTTTGTGATGAATTTTGGATGGCGAGTGAAAGATAGGTTTCGTTTGAGTGAAAGTGAGCAGAGTATATGGCGTGAGGTGCATGAAAGGTTCCATTCATTTGAATTAGGTGCAAAAGTATTGAAGGTGAAAGAAGTGAAGGGTAGGTTGAATGTGTCAAAGATGAGTGAGAAGTTTGATGGACCTTATAGAGTTGTGAGGGTTTGGGAAAATGGGGTGACGTATGTTTTGGAGAGTTTGAATGACGGTATGACTGAGAGAGTGCGGGCTCATCAGAGTCAGTTAAGGAGATGGAGAGAACCTCCTGACTACCTGGTGAGCCATCCGGTGTATGGACTGTGTAGAGAGAGAGGTAAAGTGCATGATGATGAGATTGAATGTGAGAGTATGGATCTGTCTGGGAAAGAGCTAGTCTTAGTCTCGAGGAGTAGAAAGCGTACAAAGAAGAGTGAAAGGAAGAATGCAAGTACGAATGAAAGTAAGTCTGAGCAGAGTCTTTCTGGTATGGGGGAGCTTGAAAGGGAGATTGAGTTTTTGCGTAAACAGGTGAGTGATTTGGCTGGTATAAGTAGACGAGTGAGTGAGCTGCCTGTGCCAAATTTTTCTGGTTTTGGGAACAGTATGAATGATAGTGTGTTTGGGCAGAATGAACCTAGTGTGGCTGATTTTTCAGGTTTTACGAATGGTAATAGTAGGGATGAGTTTGATGTAGTGAATTATGAAGTGGCTGATTTTTCAGCTTTCTGGTGGGAACCAGTCGAAGGGGTTTCTGGTATGCCTGTTTCGCAAGAATGTACCTTGAGTTGGATGAGAGCTGTGAGTGAGGAGCTGATGAATGGGGGTATGAAGAGTGAAGGTTCTGAACGGAAGAGTATGAAAGAATTCTGTCGTGAGATGGGAGAACTGGTAATGAGGGCTAAGAGTATGGTTGATGAGATGATAAATAGTGACAATGAGACTGACAGGACGACTGACGAACAACCACGACTAATTGCTACGCGTAGCCAGGGACCAGTAGAAGAGTGTGAATGGGTGCAGAAGGGTGAGATTGAGCACAAGTGGTACCGTGAAGAGTGATTGAAAGGGTTTTGTGAGTGGCTGGTCGAATGGCTTAAGGGAGGAGGGGTGTGGTGGAGCGAATGTGAGTGTGTGTAAAAGGGCCATTCTCCCACCCCTTTTCTCAGTACCCTCCCCCTCCCTCTGTAAGAATGTGTGTGTGAGTGGGAATGAGGTTTTTTATATTTTCTCTTTGTATATATATGTATTTGATTTCATGTATCAAAATTGTTTTCTCTTTCTCAGATTGTACTTTGCTTAAAATAATCTATCAAAATTGTACTTTGCTTAAAATAATCTTTTATCAAAATTGTACTTTGTTTAAAATAATCTTTTATCAAAAGATTATACTTTGAAAGAGTAGTTTTTAGAGTTAAATATTTGGAGAATTGTTGATGCTGAGGATTGTTTGGATATACATTTAGAGGTAAGATAGTCGATAAATTTACTCGGGTAATGCCCACTTATTAGTTTCCCTTCCATATATAAGTAAATGGATCATAAACGGAGGATATATCTCTTCTTCAGAGAGTGGAAGCTTGGACAGACTGCAAGAAGGGTTCTCTAGACGAGTGCTCCACCCAGCCCTGAGACGGAGGGCTTTCATACCTCGCTAACCAACTGGACCACCATACCCGCCTTCGTTGACAATCCTGCCTCCTTCTAAGTTAGCCTACTACCACCCACCTCCAGCATACAAGTGATAGCGCGTGCCCCTTTTCGTTCGGTTGTTGTGTTTTTTATGTTTTGTGTAGATATATAAGTAAATTTGTTGTATTCGCCTGTTATAAAATTCTCTTTTGGTATCGTATTTGGATTGGGGAAATTTGGCCTCATTTTGAAGTGTGCACACTTCCCTTGTAAATATAAAATTGCTGTAAATATAACTGTATTCTTTTGTAAGTAAAGGGACTGTATATACAATCCCTTTCATTCTCCCTCGATTTCTCACGTCCGGACAGTGTAGGAAGCGGGTTGGATCGATTGGGATTAGAGATATATTTTTTGGCCCGCTACAACATGATCTACCTGATCTAAACCCATGCTGAGCATTGCTGATTAACCCCTCCCTCTCTAGATGTTGGCAAATCCCTTTTATAACTATTTTCTCAAGAATTTTACAGACTACAGGAGTTAGGTTAACTGGTCTAAAGTTATTTGGATCCTCTTTACTACCCTTCTTGAAAATGGGCACTACATTCGCTCTCAGTGACCTAGTATACAACTTCTCCAGAGCTATTGAGATACTTTCTACCCCTTCTTTAAGTATCCTAGAATGAATATTATCAGGGCTGGAGGCCTTGCTAGTATCTAACTCACCTATTAGTCCTTTTATCCTCCTCCGATCCACACTAATGGTAGTAAACACCTCTTTCCCTGACCCATGAGTACTATACATAAGGCTATTTAGTTTCTCCTTTGTAAATACTGATGCAAAATGACCATTTAGTACCTCAACTACTTCCTCATCAGTTTCTCTCACAACCCCGTCATATTTGATAGGTCCTATTTTAACTCTGCCAGACTTGTTATTAATTTTATAGTAACTAAAGAACTTTCTAGGATCTTTGTTGCTATCCTGAGCTAATTTAATTTCTGACACCCTTTTGTTCTTCTTTATAATCTTATTTAACTCATTCCTAGCCATTCTATAATCACTTAAATCTTGAATAGTATTTTCTACCTGTAATTTTTTGTATGCCCTTTTCTTCTCTGAAATTTTTCTAGCTATCTCCTGATTCCACCATAATGGTTTCCTACTTTTGTTCCTAATTGCCTTCATTGGGATACATTGTTCTTGGACTACATTTATTATATGCTTGAAAGTATCCACATCCCATAAGCATTTTTACCTCTGCATTCTACATCCTTTCTCACTCTTCTGCATCTCTTATTGCGCTTTTTTCATTCACTTCTAGCATTTCTAATATCATCATTCCACCATGGTTTACACACACTCCTCCCTGGTCTCACCCATATCCTGTGTCTCACTGCTGCACTTCTAACGTTATCCACTAATCTTTCATTCATTTCATTCACATCGTGCAGCCTAATTCCTTCCACAGTTCTTCTATTCAGATCTACCTGGAAATTCTCCCAATTAGCATCCCTCAGTTTCCACTTTGTCTTCCTATCCTTCTCCTTAGCTTCCTTTCCTCCATACAACCGGCATTCTACTATCATCTTATTATGGTCTGATACAATATCGACCATGCCCTCATCAATCCACATACTAATCACAAATTCTTGCATCCTTCTATTCACCAATATGTAGTCGATAGCTGACTCTTGCCCCCTTGTATTCCATATTACATGCCCTTCTGCCAAGGTTTCATTCAAGTTTTCCAGATTCATTTAGTCTATAAATTCCATAAGCATCTCACCATTCCTATTTATTCTTTTCCCTAGCATACCTAGATGGGCATTCATGTCTCCTATAATCATCACTTTTTCTCCATTTTTCACTCTCACTAATTCTTTCAAGATGCTATACTTGGTCCTGTTCTCATTCCTAGCTCGTTCACTCTCAATAGTCATGTATACCACAGCCATCACAAATCTCTGTGTTACCCTGGTCACCTGCACACTCAATTTTCACTGCAAGTGTATCTTCACTCATGGCACAGTTACCTAAATTCAGCCTCTCTACTCTCAAGTTCCAATTTTTCCTATATATAATATCTACCCCTCCTTCCTTTCTAGTCTGTTTGTTCTGCTCTTACCAATCATCTGTGACTGTTGCTTGGATACCTTGTTCTTGTGTTTTTGCACTGGTGAGTTGATTTTGGTTATGCTTTGCTTATAACCCATTTTCCCTTAAATACCTCACCTTCATCAATGTCCCATAATGTTTATTGCACTTTTTTAATTTAAAGAAAATAAACAATGGCTAAAACCTGTCCTTGATTATTTAAACTGCCATCAACTTGTCTGCTTGTCATATTTTCTTTTTAAAACAAGACCCCAACATGCAGTACCAATAACATTTTAGCTATAATACATATAGGTAAACCTGCTTTAAAAGTGCTCTTCTTCCATATACTTGACTAGCTTTTTGAATGTCACACTAGAACTATGCATTTCCAGAATCCATCAGTATTTGTGATATAATAATTCCTCAATTCCAGCCTGCATCTAGATTTTAAATTTTTCATACAGTGACGCCTTATTCTATCATATCTCCAGCTCAAAATATCCCTGAGACCGAGGCCCTCAGTCTATAGGTTACATCTGCTTTAGTTTGGAGTTATCCCTCTCTTAGCCAGGTGAATGGTGAAGAAAAGAACATTTGAAGCTGAGGTGCAAGCTTATCTCTAGGATGATTTAAGAGAGTCTGATACACATGATTTGTCAATGAGGCAGAGCTACTTGATATATGATCTAATGATGGCCTATGAAAATATTTGGAGATGAATCTTTTCAAGATGATAATGAAAAGATTATTTCATCAAAAAAGAAAGCATAGCTAAATGATCATTTTACCAACCATCTGTATTTACATGATTAAATATTGAACTTATTTAATCTTAAATTTTTATAATTAAAAGTTTTATCTGGCATAATAATAGAGCTGTCCTGATTGACTGAGGCTTCTATAAGCAGAGTAGAAAATTCCACTGTTTAGAAGTGAAGCCGATTTTAAAATATTAGTCATTAGTTTAGGTCTTCATAAGTCAGATTCTCTAGAAGTGAATGTTGCTCTTAAAAAGTATTTTGTGAACAATTTCTCTATTCCATTATATTAATTCTCTAAGTTTATTGTAGCTTGGATAATCTTGCTGCCCTTGATATCTAGAGGATTGTGTGTCCCAACCCCAAGACCATCAGGTAGATCTGTGGATATATACCTTTCACACATTTGCACTTTCTCTAGCTTCATCACTTTATATATTTCTCTCCTTACCAAATATCTGCATGATACACTACACCCTTATTGATATTGTGCTCTAAATTTGAGTGGTATCTAAGTTCCTATCCAAATGTGTATGTACCCTCCAAATTCTATTGGACTCCATATTTAGCACGAATGAAAGATTGACATTTTGCAAATTGAAATTTGTCTTAATAGTTGTTGTAGGTTGCATGTTCCTGTGACGCATGGAGGTGGGCCTACCCCTGACTCTGGAGCGAGCTTCCTTCTTGTTGCCTTTTTGCTGATCTTGTTTTTTGTTTTTTTAGCCTCTGCTCCTTTTTTTAATCTTTGTTATTTATTTTATAATCTAGCCTAGTATTAGGCGATAGTATGAGTATAGCGACTTTTGCCCTATTGGCAGTTGCCAGATGGGCTCTTAAAAAAAAAATCTCTTGTTTATTTTTAAAGACCATTTGTATTTTTACATCCATTAAATTCAGTATTCTTCTCATATGTTTACACTATTAATCTTAATGGCTACTTGTTATTAACTATAAAACCATACTAAATGCATATTAAATTTTTTCTTTTCAGAATAATTACCCAAGTATAAATTACTAAGTATTTTTATTCTCAAAACTATATTTTGACCCTCATTTCATCTTGTAATTTTTCCTGACCTTGTAACCTTCATGAAAATTTTGAACTATCATGACCATTTCAACAGGTCAAAGTCATGAATTTGATTATGTTGAAGAGAGATCTTGTATTCGAGCTCAGGTTTGTTAATACCTTATAATTTAGTTTTTACCCCATTCCTTTTTTGCCGCCAAGAGGCAGGAAGGTTTAACGAAAGGAATGCCCCTGCTAAATCTGAACCCTGATGAGATAGCATTTGCTCTCAGCCCCAGTACTTTCCCAGCCGCAATGCCTGCAGGAGGATTTGCCACTTGATATTTCTTATACTACTGTTTTCACTTTGTCTACTTTCAATATTTTCTTTACAGATCTCTCCTTACTAACCCATAAGGGGGTGCTACTATATATGGCACCTGGAAGACATGTACCCTTCCGCTCCAGGGCTCTTGGTTTGGTAATAGGTAGGTGGACACACCTATCTTCTTTATTACCTATCTTAGTCTACACCTCCAAACTTGTCCTCTTGGTATTTTGAGGTTCTGGAAATGGTTGCACTTCTAACCTTGTATTTGAATCTAGTCTAGTAGCATTATATACCACAAGGTCCTTAGCTGCTATGAGAGTTGACAGGCTGAGATGTCTAAGAAATGATTGATTTCATTCACTTGAGGAGTTTAGGTCAGTTGATTAGGTCTTTGAATTTTTTCTCCAATAGCCCCATTACTGTGGTCCTGATTCCTCAATGACTTCACCCTGTAAATTTCATTGGGAGAGGTCAAGGTTCCATTTCATTCCACAGCATGCTTGCTGCTCTTCTTGGCAGGTGTGCATGTCTTCACTCAAAGGGAGGACTCATTTTGCAAAGGTGTGGCAGCATGTAAGAAGTATTCAATGCAATTCTCACAGGATCCCCTCCCATCCTCTAGGAAGATGAGACTATCATTTTGGATCCTGTGCCTATAGCTGAGTTGTGGTGAACAGTGAATGAATGACTGCTTGAGGTATGCAGAAGCTATTTTCTCCAACTTTTTTGCTATGAATTTTCATAACTTTTCCTTAGTTTGTCTGTATTCTATTTTCTGCCATGTGAGAAGTGTGTAGGTAGGATTATATTTTAAATTTAACCAAGGATTAGAGTAAAGTTTTTTTTTTGCTTATTATATAATAGTACCTTGTTTTAATAACTTAATTAATATTAAGCTGTATTAGCTTTTATCAAAAGTCCATCCAGATTTATAATAGGACTTTACCTAATTAATTGGGAACGTATGCATTAATTGCAGCAAGGAAGGGACAACCAGTCCAGGTGCTAGTCACCCTGTAATGAGTGCCATTTATTTTGGGGGTATTGCCACAAGGATTCATTAAAGGTGACTTAAATATTTGCCATCCCTTTTCTAAAGTATTGTTATTGGTCAATCATTGACCTAAGGGAATACAATTGGGGAAATTATATTGGATAAAGGATTTATGTATCCAGGAAGTCTATGGCCATTCCTGCGAGGATCTTTTCTTCAAAGAGGTCCCCTGCATCTCTGAGCTAGGCCTAGAAGGCCTTTTCCTTTTGGGGAATTGCTGCGCACTTCAGGCCACCTGGGATGAGTTTTGGAGTCTCCTGTATTTCCACTTCACTTTAGCATTTTGATTCATGAGAGCATGTTGGGTGTATTCTTCCTGCCCATCCTCCTGGGATATAAGGGTTTTGCAATGCCACTATTATGAGATGGGGACTGGGCAGGTGTATGGCTGATTTACATCCAACATGTCTGTTCTCTCTTCTACTTTAAATCCCTCCTCCCATGCAGAGGATATGCATGCTAAGTACACTGTGTAGCCTGTTACAGTTGGTACCTGGAGGAGCTTCCCAGCCTGGGAAGCACTACTTTACCTTTTTATTATTATTATTACTTAGTTATTATTATTATTTAGTAGTAGTATTTTTGAAGTATTTATTATTTATGATTATTATTAGTATTTAATATAATTATTATTTATTATTATGTATTATAATTATTGTATATTATTTATTATTATTACAGCTATCCTTTCAACCTTTACTACCTGCACTTTGTATCAGGAGGACTGTCCCTCATCCTTGTAACCGCTCTTGGGGAGCTCCACCTCTGAAAAGGAGTTGCCCTCTTTCCCTCTATAGTTGGAGGGACCCCTCCAACCTACTTTTACTGGAGAGACAACAAATGCTGCTGGGCTTAAAGAGATGCAGGTTATAGTTCAGTATTGGTCTGAAATGTTGAAAGAAATTTGTTCATTTCATCTTCAGATATTTTTTATTAGGCACGCTAAGGCAGAAGACCTAAAGGATTGTCTTGATAGAGCATTAGATGGTGCATCACTGAAACGAGAGGAAATATTAGTGATTGGTTTAGATGGTCCAAATGTTAATAAAAAAGTTTTTCTTTTGATTAATGAAGATATTAAGGAGGTTAGAGGAAAAAATTTATTGAACATTGGTACATGCAATTTACATATTGTTCAATGCTTATATGAAAGGAATATCATCTTCTGGAAATATGGATCGTATTGATTTCATTCAAAATGTTCAGTTTTTTTCAATGGACGAGTCGTAAGGAGGACTTTTCTGTTATACAGGTTGACTTAGATTCCCCTAGCCACTCTTTCATCCAACATGTTTCTTCGTGATGGCTCACATTAGAGCCAGAAGTTGAAAGACTTTTGGTGCAGTGGTCGGCCATGGAACAGTACTTTCTTCATTTTATACCAGTGAAGGCAAAAGATCTAAAATCAACTGCAATATATTGTGAATTGCCTAAAAAAATCCATCAATGAAAGCAAAGCTGCTTTTCATAGTGTCTCTTGCTAAAGTACTTTTGAAGTTTGGGGAAAAATTTCAAGCTCAGGAACCTTTAATATATATTTTGTATGAAGAGCTTGAAGGCATCACTATTACATTGTCAAACAGATTTTTAAGTTGTTCATTTATGTCTCGGGTGGCTAAAAATGTTCTCTTCTTCAAGATGGAATTCATAATAAAGGAAATTATAATTCTTTTAAGAAGATGTGTATTGGTATAAACTCATCCATATTGGAGAGTGTACCAGAAAAAGAAATGGTTCCTAAGTTTTACTTAGGAACCATTGATTATCTTCTTTCTAAAGCTTTGTATCCTGGGAATGTTCTTAAATATTTCTCTTGCCTTACACCATCAAAAATAATATCTGAAAGCCAAAATGCTATTTTAAGGTTATCTGAAGTTATGCCATTTTATTCTTTTCCAGATGAATTGAGATGTTTGCAGAGTGAAAATCTGTCCAAATTTTTTTCAGATGAAGGAATAGATAATTTTTGGCCAAACATTTTCATTTAAACAAACTGTAGGCATTCTAAAATATCCACTTATTACCAAAATTGTAAAATCCTGCCTATTGCTTCCACATGGAAGTGCTGCTATAGAAAGAGGGTTTTCTAAGCCAAAAAGAATCATGACTGAAGACAGAACAGCGATGCGTGAATGGATATTTAATTCAAGACTTCATGTAAAGTATGGCATGATGATTTACAAAAACAAGCTAAAACTACTTCCGATGGAAGCAAAGTTATATGCTTTAGCCAAAAGCAGCCAGGAAGAGCTATCAGCATTATTTGGATGAGCAAAAAATGATCAATGTAAAAAAGGAAAGAGCAAAAAAATTAAGAGAAGAAGGAAAAAGATCATCTGAACTGAAGGAAATTAATTACAAAAGATAAAAACTGGAAGAATGAAATTTTCAATTAAAGTAGCAAAGAAAAATAAAAGTGTGGAAACAATGACAACAGACAAATTTTTGGAAGAAGCTACTGTGAAACTGAGAAGAGCATTGACAAAGAAAGATTTTACTGATGTAGCTCTGGCACAGTCTTGACTTGATACTGCCAACCAAAAGAGGCAAGAAGAAAAAAAGAAAGATCTACAAGTTTATGAAATTCAGACAAAATTCACATGAAGCAAGCCTCACTAATAAGTGATTATTTTAAAAAGAAATAATTTTTCTTTACCAAACTTTGGAAAACACTTTTGTAACCATTATATTTAGTAAATTTTAGTTTGTGTATTTTGTAATTCAATGTGTTTACCTTTGTACTTAAAGTTAATAAAATAAAATACAATGAAATATGGCAGCAACTCATTGTCAAAAATACCAGTGTTTAATAACTGCTCAGTATAATACTTTTGTGTTACATCTAGCTATACTATTGTAAATATACTTTTAAATTTGGTTGAAAACTGGTATTTTAAGACAAGTGAGTTGGTTAGTGATTGGGTCCTGAAAGATGCTTCATTCAATCAAAAACTTCTTTTTTATATAAATTTTTTATTTTTTATAAATTGTCACTTTTTTAACTTTTTTATAAATTTTCTCACCTTCTTCACCTTTTTGTTATTAGTTATCTGTAGGAACCCTGATTTTAAGAGGACAGCACCAAATGAGCTTTACCTGCTACATCTTCACCAAAAGCTGGAGTCGGTGGCTCGGAGATGGTGGATCCTCCAAATCTAAAGCTGCCCCACCCAGGGTTGGCAAAAAACCTGGGTTTTATTCTGGGTTTTTTCAAAAAACAAATGCTACAAGCATTAGAATAACATAGAAAAAGAATAGCTATGTCTATTTTTATATAATATTATTAATTACTTAGTTTAATAATTATATTATAGTAAGAACAGATCACTGAGCGCGAATTGTGGGTAGCCATGATAGCCATAAGCTGTAGAAGGAGAGATGAATTATTATGAGTCAGTATTAGAGAAATAACCTTAATTTGATACATATTTGTTGAAATTATAAACAAATATGATTTTGAATAAAATAATGATAAGTAGCATTCATTTCTTGAAAAGAAAAGTGCAATTTTGAAAAAAACCCCTCAAACCTGGGTTTTATTCTGTGTTTTTCAAAAAACAAATGCTACAAGCAATAGAATAATATAGAAAAATAATAGCTATCTCTATTTATATATAATATTAATAATTACTTAGTTTAATAATTATATTATAATAAGAATAGATCACTGATTGAGAATTTGGGGTACCCATTTCCCATGATAGCCATAGCCTGTAGAAGGAGAGATGAATTATGAGTCAGTATCAGAGAAATAACCTTAATTTTATACATATTTGTTGAAATTATAAACATAAATATGAATTTTGAATAAAATAATGATAATTAGCATTCATTTCTTGAAAAGAAAAGTGTAATTTTGATAAAAAAAACCCAAACCCGGGTTTTATTCTGTTTTTTTCAAATCTTTTGTTTTTTATAAAACAAATGATACAAGCACTAAAATAACCTAGAAAAAGAATAGCTACCTCTATTTTCATATAATATTAATAATTACTTGTTTAATAATTATATTATAGTAAGGACAGATCACTGATCGCGAATTGTGGGTACCCATGATAGCCATAACCTGTAGAAGGAAAGATGAATTATTATGAGTCAGTATCAGAGAAATAATCTTAATTTAATACATATTTGTTGAAATTATAAACATAAATATGCATTTTGAATAAAATGATGATAAGTAGCATTTATTTCTTGATAAAAAGTATAATTTTGAAAAAGCCCCAAAACCTGGGTTTTATTCGTGTTTTTTTCAAATCTCAGTTTTTTTTCAAAAACAAATGCTACAAGCATTAGTAGAATAGCATAGAAAAAGAATAGCTATCTCTATTTTTCTAATAATAATTAATTAATTTAATAATTATATTGAGAATTATGGGTACTCATGATAGCCATAACCTGTAAAAGGAGAGATGAATTATTATGAGTCAGTATCAGAGAAATAACCTTAATTTGATACATATTTGTTGAAATTATAAACATAAATATGAATTTTGAATAAAATAATGATAAGTAGCATTCATTTCTTGAAAAAAAAAACCCATACCCGGTTTTATTCTGGGTTTAAAAAAAAAAAATGCTACAAGCACTAAATAACACAGAAAAAGAATAGCTATATCTATTTTTATATAATATTAATAATTACTTAGTTTAGTAATTATATTATAGTGAGAACAGATTACAGTAACAGACCACTGATCGAGAATTGTGGGTACCCATGATAGCCATAACCTGTAGAAGGAAAGATGAATTATTATGAGTCAGTATCAGAGAAATAACCTTAATTTGATACATATTTGTTGAAATTATAAACATAAATATGCATTTTGAATAAAATAATGATAAGTAGCATTCATTTCTTGGAAAAGAAAAGTGTAATTTGAAAAAGTCCCTCAAACCCAGCTGTTTTTTTTTTATTTGCCTACCCTGGCCCCACTTCTTGCCAAATGTTTTGAGGTGATGGGAGGAGAATACTACCTACCGAACTCACCCTCCCTTTATATGTCATCAAAGGCAACAGCGCCTTCAGCATATTGTTCAGTCAACACTGCTCAGAGATCTGCCCTTGAGAGCCCTTCAATGACAGGTTTACATTGAATGAGTTGAGTTTCGCTTATGCTTCATATGCGAACACTGCCCCTTGTCCAGAGGATGTCCCATATACCATGGTTTGACACCTAGGTGAGAAAGACATCACCTTTCTGTTAGATTTGTTCAACATGATCTGTGTAGAGGGTCTCCTCCCAGACTCCTGGCAAATGGCTACTGTGCTCGCTTTTCGCAAACTGCGTATACCACTCTACCCCAGCAGTGTTTTTCAATTTAAAGCAGGCTTATGCTCCCGCATGGCAATATGGTATCATGGAAACTCTCTACATGATGGGAGTAAGGGGACGCCTCCCAATCTTTATCTCAGTTTTTGCAAGATCATCAATTTTGCCTATAGGTGGGGGAAGGGAGCCCTCTCTGGCCCAATTGAGTAGGAAGAGGATGTTATGCAGGGAAGAAATGTCCGCATTATCACACTCTTTGCCCTGAGCATCGACAGTATTTTTTTGATACTTCTGGAAGATGTTCTGGCTATGTTCTATGTGTGGATAACCTTTCAATCTCTTATGGTACTGCCCAGATGCCAACTCTGTAGCATCGACTCCAACAGGGATTGAACCGCATCTCTTGCTATGCCAAATTGGGTTTGGGTTTTTCTTGGCCAAGACTAAGGTGTGGCACTTTGGCCTCCATCTACGGCTCTACCCTTACCCAGACTTGTTCCTAAACTGGGTTCACTTGGAAGTGGTGGATGTGCTCCTTTTCTTGGTCGTTTTGCCTCACTTGAGAGGATATTTGCAGCCATAGGGTGTCTTGTACTCATGCCATAGTCATTCTTCATTCCATGATGTCCAGCACCTGGGTTGCTGATAGGGCTAATTCCTTGTTTTTAAATCGATCCTTTGTTCGTTGGAAGCTTGACTAAGGATGTGAGTTTTATGCAGCTGAGTGTGTGGTGGACTCTATCCTCCATATCAGTCTCCACCTGGTGACCTTTGATTTCCACAATGTCCCTCATTGAAAGCCTACCTCTCGATGCTGAGGAGATGCCACTCACTCTGCACTGTGTTTTATGCTCCTGTACGCACAAGCCAACCTCTTTCACTGCATTTGCAACTGGTCTAGACCATACCTATGCTGCCCAGAGAAGCCAGTCAGACCCTAAACTTTCGGTTTAGGGCTAGAAAACTCCTTTGAGAGCCTGTATAGCTCTTGGGCCTTTGCTGCCTTTGGTACTGCCCAAGACATTACCCTGAATGGTAGTACCTTTGACTATTTGTCTCCATGCCTCTACTTAAAGGTTCTACAGCTCCAGGAGTATTACAGTCTTTTTTAGCATACTTTGTGTCACGCTGGATCTGTGCCAGTTTATACGGATAGCTCCAAGTCAGGTGGGGGAGGGGTGTGTTTTCTCACCGTATCCCCTCTGTTGGAAGTCAGCGGTGCTCTACTAGATGCTACATCTGTCTTCACAGCCAAGCTGGTTGCAATACACTGCTCTTGGGGCAATGAAATCTCCACACCCCCTGCTTTGCAGTATCTATGAGGTCATAACATAACATAACATAACATAATTTCACGGATGACAAAAGCCACAAGGGCCTTTCAAAGGTCATCCGCCTCCGTCAAAACCCACCCACAAAAAGCACCATCACCAGGAGAAGACAAAATCAAAGTCCCCCACAATATAATATAACAGATGACAAAAGCCACAAGGGCTCATCATAGGTAATCTGAGTCAAACGGCCTCTTTTTTAAGGCACCCAAATTCCCAGGAAAACTACATCCAGAGGATTGCGTCCAGAAACAAGGGTATCACCAATCAAGGCTTGTCAAGAACTAAATCATGCAGCTATAGATATATACAAACAATATTAATATATACAAAACTTAGGAACCATCACAACCTTCCCTCCCCATAAACTCATCCAACCTACTCTTAAATACATTTAAATTTGGACTACCTACTACCCTCCGTGGCAATTTATTCCAGAAATCCACCACTCTATTGGTGAAAAAATATTTTCTTAAATCCAACCTACACCCTTGCTTTTTAATTTTCAAGTGGTGACCTCTAGTCCAATTTCCATCATCTAACTCAAAAAACTTGCTAACATCTAATTTATCTATCCCAGAAAAAAAGAGCTCATTCATATCCCCTCTCACACACCTTTCAAAGGAGAACATATTTGATACTCTCAGTCTATCTATTTATTCAAGGTGCCTCAGGGAAAGAATAATCTTTGTTGCCCTCCGTTGCACTGACTCGAGAAGGTTAATATCGTGTCTAAAATGTGGGGACCATGCCTGTATACAGTACTCTAGATGTGGCCTAACATAAGAGTTATAGAGTGTAAGAATAACCTCCTTACTTTTGTAACTGACATTTATCTTAATGAAACCCAGCACTCTATTTGCCCTATTTCTTGCTTCAATACACTGCTTAGAAAACCTTAATGACTTATCTATTACTACTCCTAGATCTTTCTCATCCTCTACTGAGCTCAGCCAATGCCCATCCATTTCACAGTTAAATTCTCTATTATCTTTTCCCATGTTAATAACTTTGCACTTATCAAGGTTGACAGTCATTTGCCACTTATGTGCCCAGGATAACAATTTATTTAAATCCCCCTACACTTTAAAATTATCATCAATATCTTTAACTACAGCTGCTAATTTGGTATCATCTGCAAAAATTGACACTTTATTATTAACTGCCTCCCCAAGATCGTTTATATAGATGACAAATAATAATGGACCGAGAACTGATCCTTGAGGAACCCCACTGATAAAATCCGTCCACTCTGACTTGACACCATTTAGCACTACCCTTTGCTTCCTGTCTTTCAGCCACTCAGCTATCCAATTTGAAACACCCCCACATATCCCAATCATTTTTAATTTATGAACTAGTCTCCTATGTGGTACCTTATCAAATGCTTTACTAAAATCTAAGTAAATTATATCTACATTCTCTCCCTTATCTACTTGATCTGTTACAAACTCCAGAAAGTCTAGTAAATTAGTCAAATATGATCTACCTGATCTAAACCCATGCTGAGCATTGCTGATTAACCCCTTCCTCTCTAGATGTTGGCAAATCCCTTTTTAAACTATTTTCTCAAGAATTTTACAGATTACAGGAGTTAGGCTAACCGGTCTAAAGTTATTTGGATCCTCTTTACTACCCTTCTTGAAAATGGGGACTACATTCGCTCTCTTCCAATCATCGGGTATTTCTCCATATTCCAGTGACCTAGTATATAACTTGTCCAGAGCTATTGAGATACTTTCTACCCCTTCTTTAAGTATCCTAGAATGAATATTATCAGGGCCCGGAGGCCTTGGTAGTATCTAACTCACCTATTAGTCCTTTTATCCTCCTCCGATCCACACTAATGGTAGTAAACACCTCTTTCCCTGACCCATGAGTACTATACATAAGACTTTAGTTTCTTCTTTGTAAATACTGATGCAAAATGACCATTTAGTACCTCAACTATTTCCTCATCAGTTTCTCTCACAACCCTTTCATATTTGATAGGTCCTATTTTAACTCTGCCATACTTGTTTTTAATTTTATAGTAACTAAAGAACTTTGTTGCTATCCTGAGCGAATTTAATTTCTGACACCCTTTTGTTCTTCTTTATAATCTTATTTAGCTCATTCCTAGCCATTCTATAATCACTTAAATTTTGAATATTATTTTCTTCCTGTAATTTTTGATATGCCCTTTTCTTCTCTGAAAATTTTCTAGCTATCTCCTGATTCCACTATAATGGTTTCCTACTTTTGTTTCTAATGGCCTTCATTGGGATACATTGTTCTTGGACTACATTTATTATATGCTTGAAAGTATCTAACATCCGATAAGCATTTTTACCACAGAATTCTACATCCCAGTCTACAAAATTTAGCAAGCTTCGGAGTTTTACATAATCTCCCTTATGAAAATTTGGAATTTTCTCAGCATTCTCGGTTATTTTACCCTTCTCAATTCCCAAGTTAAAACGAACTATCTGATGGTCACTATTTTCCAATGCTTTCCCAACAGTCAATTCTTGAACTAAATGATCACTGTTAGAAAGTACTAAATCTAATATATTGTCCCCCCTCGTTGGCTCATTAACAAATTGATTAAAAAAATTATCCTCAAAGCATTCTATGAACCTAGGGTGGGAGGGGGGGTTGTTTGTTAAAGCCGAAAGTTCGTTAAAAGCGATGGAAATAATGATGGTTCGTTCATTAATCTGTATATGTAAATATTTATATAAAGACTGTATTGCATGGATATGTAATATGTATGTAATTACTAATAAAGTTAAGTGGACTTACATCGGATTTATGAACTTCGGTTCATTAAACCTGATGGAGTTCGGCCATGAAATTTGGTTCGTTATATCGAGGGTTTACTGTATATTAACTGGAATTTTTTAAAACAAAAGGAATTATAAATGGTTGAAGTTTTGAAAAAATACATATGACTATTGAATGTTGGAACATTTTTAAAACAAAAAGAATTACTAATGGTTGTTCAGAAAAAATAAATATGATTATTGAATGTCTTTAAATTTTTTAAAAGAAGAAGAATTACAAATGGTCAAGTTAAAATCTTTTTGAGAAAATTGATTGAAATTAAGGCTTGGCTGCCTTTTGTTTTTGTGTATATATTCAAAGCTTTTATCAAAGTTCTTTTAAAATAGATTTTCCAATTTAATCTTTAGCTGAAGGAAATAGCTACTGGCCTCTAAAAACTAAATGAAATTATTACAGCAAATTTAAATTTAAAAAAAAAAGAGCTCTGCAGATAGTTTTTCCCAGTTTTCAAAAGAATTCTGGTAAAAGTTTTTTTCCTGCCTTTAAACCTAGAAAATAAGCCTCCATCTGAAAAGACATAGACCAAGGGTAAATTATTATGGATATGTACTGGTAACCTTTTATATTTGTTTTAGACAAAAAGCCTTTTGCCAGAGCTGGATAGGCCATAGGCTTACTTTTCAGCACTCTACAAAACAGGCTTGCAATGCGAGACACATTAAGGTTAAGGTTCTCCACAACTTGACATGAAATACTTGCTGCTGTCTCATCTATTGCATCATCCAATCTTCCTTGGCAGTGTTTTTTCAAATGACTCATTTTCTTTGACTCAGCCCCTGTAGCCACAAGGAGCTTTTATTATGTGTGAAATCACACTTTTTACCGACTACAATGCCTCAATATATCAGTGTCATACCTTCAATCTTCCACTGGACAACTTGCTTTCTGAAGGATTTGCCATTGTTAACTTGTTTTACCATCCTGATGAGTAATACCATCAATAACAGTCTACATTATACATGGTACAGTGTTGTCACTTCCTTTCATCCAATATATGTCACTTTCCTCTATAACTTTTTTTAGCTAATGTTCTATGAAATGAACCTTTTATGCACTCTGAGGCAAAGTTGAAAGAATATTATGCAATTTTCATGGAAATTAATCGAGTATTTTCAAGAAAATGTAGATTTGTTTTGTTCTTTAGTTTGATGGCATTGTAGGTAGTTAATGAAGTATCAGCTAATCTGTTTAAATTTCTTTGTTAATATCCTTCTGTCATTCAAACCCATGCATATTTTAGAACTACTAGTACTACTGCTAATTATTTTTTCTCCTGTTTAAATTTTTATTTTTAAAGAAACCATGATATAGCTCAAATATTAAACTAAAAAAATATTCATGTTTTAGTAATAATTATAAATTAAGCAGTAAATTGCTCTGCTTTTGGCATTATATAATTTATTTTCTTCATATTCACTTATTTCTGAATCAATAATTGCTCATTTTCAGTGCAACTGCTTATGTGGAACTGGAGCTTGTCGATGTTGTTGCCGAGGCTGTCCTCCAATGAAAGAATCTACATTGACAAGAATTATTTATGTGACTTTTCTGATGATTGGAGTATTCCTAATGGCTGTGTTTATGTCTAGGGAAGTACAGGAAGAAGTTAAAAATCTTGTAAGTTTATAAAATTTATACTTCACAATTGTTTTTCATACTGTTCTATCAGTCACTCTTATTTAAAATGGTGGAATTTTTAAGGCACTTTAAGTTTAAAGGAAGCTTAAATTGCTCTAGATAGAAATTGAATATTATTTATTAATAACTGGTTATGGCTTCACTCAATTTTTTTTATTCTAGTATGGAGGGAAAGTTTAATCAAATTAAACATCTTTCTAAATCTGTTGGTGCAGGGTAAAGTTTAACCCACACTTTGTGAAGCTAGTCGTTATTCTTAGTTTGTAGGTGCCAAAATTTTCATTACACCCATTTGTAATGACATTAAGTATTGTAACTGGGACCATTATTTGATCAGAAAATCCCATTTTTCAGAAGAATGCTGTGATAGTATTACATTTTGGACAAAATAAAGAAGGCAAAGATGAATGAAAGAACCCAGAGGAATAAATATATATATTGGTGTTGGAAGGTGTATAGTATCAAAAGTGTGTTTAAGAAGCATAACAGAAAATGATAAGGGATAAGCAAGGTTGGTTTAGAGTGGGCAGGGGCTATGTGGACCAAGTGTTTGCATTGAGACACTGGGATGTAAAATATGAAGTGTATGCAGGATTTATTGATCTGGAGAAAATGTGCAAGTGTGTTAATAAGGAAGCATTATGGAAAGTTCTAAGAATGTATTCACTCATTGGTAAACTGTTGAATGGTGTACATTTTGGGTGAACAATGCCTTGAGTGATGATTTAATATATGGTAGGGAGCAAGGCTATGGTGTGATGTCACTATGGCTGTTTAATATCTTCATAGATTGAATACTGAGAGAACTTCAATTGCAAATGAGGGAAAGGAGTGTGGGTTGATAAGAGATGGGGGTTCTATCTATGTTGGTATGTGCTGATAACCTGGTGTTAGTGGTTGAGAGTGGAGGATTTGGAAATGCTTATCAAAAGCATTTCATAGCATAGATGGGTCCTGGAAGCAGGTGTCCTGTGTAAACTGCTACACCTGGTACCTGGAGGGAGGCATGACCTCCCCAAGTAAAAATAAGGAAGTCCCCCACTCACTGGGTTTCTCAAACCCAGCTACCTTATCCAGTGTCAGAAGAGAGGCTTTGAAACCTCTATAAAGAATGTCCTTTAATGGCTGCAGGTTGCAAGAGACCAGGACTTGAGGTGTTCTTGGCATCAGAGGAGTATTAATAAGAGTATCAGTTTTGCCAATATGACCCCTTCTCTGCGCCTAATGGTTTGACCCCCTACCTGGAGTCATTCTTGTTGACTACCAAGCCAACTTAAATATCAGGTCTCATCGGAGTCTGCCACAACATATCTTTATATCTAGTAAAGAAATCCACCATGTCACCCCCTTGCCTCTCTGGCTGCTCATTTAGGAGCTGCAACCTTTGGATAGAGACTGTCCATTGGGCAACTTCTGGTCTGTGTGTGTCATTGTTTTGGTATGAACACCACATTTTAACACACCCACGGCTGGAGACCTGAAAACCTGTGATGGGATAGGCTGTAGTGGCTAGATGCAGGATATAGCTCACCAACTATTCTTTTTCATCAGTCGCAAGCTTCAGAAGTTGTATGTTATTGGTAAACCTTAACAAAATTTTGGATTACATCCCTCATAGTGAAACTTTGCTCAACCTTGGTGTTGGGTGTGTGAGGACTATGATTGCAACACTTGTCTGACTGGTGGGTCTCCCCTCTTACCATTCCTCTAAGCTTTTCAGGAGCTCCTCAAAGAATCTCTTGAGTTAAGGGGGGGGGGGCCCTTATCTTATGTCTATGGGAGAGGGCATTTCTCCCTCTCCTATGTTCATGGGTGGGGCAGTTTTCCCTTTACTCCCTACATTTCCTGGGAATCACCCTTGGATGTCTTCACATTAGTACCTGCAGCATCTAGTCTTTCATGGGAGTCCACCAATAGAGACTAAACAGGTGAACTAAGATGGCTCAATAAAGTGAACCCCCTTAGAGGGACAAGGGTTGGTGTGGCTCATCGGGCAAAGCCCCCTACCGTTTAACAGACATCTTGACATTGGTAGTGGCTTACTTGGTGATGGTTACTTGGAGGCCCATGGTGAGGTGGGAAATGATCCTAGAAGTGCTCCTGCACCCAAGGGGAAGACCCGAAAAGTCTGAAAACCTGACATGGGATAGGCTGGAGTGGCTGGACATGTTTATAATTGAATGAATTGCGTTCCACTGTTGCTTCGTGCAGACACTGCTTCTGGTCTGGGCAATTTCTCATATGACATGCCTCGACACCTGGGTGATTGAGGCATGACTTTCTGTAGATTTGTTCAATAGGATCTGGACAGAGGGTATCCTCCTAGACTCCTGGCAAATGGCTACTGTGCTTGCTTTTCACAAACTGGAGAGAGATCACTCTACCTCAGCAGTTTCTCTCTAACCTCTTGCGTGTGTAAGTTGACGGAGAAATTGGTAAATGTTAGACTAGCCTTTTTCCTGGACAGCGGAGGCCACCTATCTTGTTCACACTGTGATTTACAAAGTTCCATTCCACATTAGATGCTCTGCTCTGACCGAAAAAGGCCATCTGCGAGACCTTGTTTCATAGACAGCACTACACCACTGTGTTTTTTTTTATCAGGATAAGGCCTATGATACTGCATGGAGATACAATATCATGTAGACTCTCCACACATTGAAGGTGAGGGTATACCTCCCAATCTTTAATTCTTGAGTTTTTGCGAGATTGTTGATTCCACTTATAGGTGGGGGGACATGTTCAATAGAACATGGCCTAATGGAGCTGGAAGAGGGTGTCCCACAGGAAAGTGTCTTCAGTGTTGCACTCTGCCTTGAGCATCAAAGCTATCACTTCTGTGCTGCTGGAAGATGTTCTCTCTATGTCAGGGGTCATTAAACTTTTTTCACAGTGGGCCAGATAGCAGAGTGATGAGCGCATAACCATTTTATTCAATACATTATAGTGAATACACAAAAAATAAAGACAACCAACATATTTATTTACCAATAAACAAAATATACAAAAAATAAATACAACAAACATATTTATTTACCAAAAGGTTATCAAAGAAGGTGTCGTTAGCAATAAGGTAGTATTATCACACCCAGTGTGCACATATCTGAGTCTCACAAACTAAGCAGCAAAAAAAGGTTAGTGAGATTTGTGAAAGTGGCATTTAGCTTTTAAGATATCATCAATATTTGCTTTGTGATTGCTTCATCCAATCAAGAGAATTGCTTTCCACTGTTTATTTGCTGCACCGTGCAACGATGGTTGGATCTGACCCGCAGGCCGTAGTTTGCAGATTCCTGCTCTATGTGAACACCCTATCAATCTTTTGGTGTGGCCCAGATGCCAACTCTGGAGTGCCGATTCCAATAGGCATTGAAGTGTACAAGTTTTGGTTTTTCTTGGCCAAGATTAAGGTAGTGTACTTCTGCCACCATCCATGGCTACATCACCACATGGACTTGTTTGTAAATGGGTTTGCCTGGAAGTGGTTGATTTGCACCATTTCCTTGGTCTTAGGAGGCTCATACCATGACAATTCATGGAAAAAAAAAGGCAATTTGACACCACACCCCCTTCAATTTTGGTACAATTTTGTCTATAGCATTGCTTATATCAAGATACCCCAAATTAAAATTTTTTGGTTGATCTTAGTAACAGTTAAAAAGTTATGGACCCCATTTGGGGGGGTTTGAGGGTTCTCCCAAATTTCAAATTGCTATATCTTGGCTCCTATTTATTGACCTAGAATAGGGATTTAAAGTGCATTCAAAAGATAATTTGCCAAATATTAAATGAGTTTATATACCTAAAATCAGTTAAATTTACTAAATAAAAATTTATGACCTTAAATATTTAAATGGAGGCTTTTGCCCCACCTAAATAAATTTTTTATTTTATTTTTTATTAAATTAAACTCAACCTTATTTATTTAAATGACATCCAAGAAATTGATGTGTAGTATTTTGGTTTAAATTGTGCATTTGGAGAATTGAATATTGCTAACTTCACTGAAAAAAATGTATTTTATACTCAAACACTATTATACAGTTTTCTTATTCACCTATGCAGCAATCCATTGTATTTGCGCATTCTCTGTTCTCTTTAACTTTGACCAATATGCATGTGTCAGTGTATTGCCAATTATTTATGTCAGTCTCTCTTAAATTCCTTTTCATCCTTTCACATATTCACAGTACCTATTATACTTAGATTTATGACAAAATAAAATGACACCTAAATAAAGAGTATACCTATCATTGCTGTGACCCATTACAAAAAATATAAAAAATAATTGTGAACAATTTTGAGACACTCACAAATAATGTAATTAAAAACACTCATTCAAAATATGGCTACAGTAAGTCATCACAAGTTTGTACAAACTGTTTGAAGAAAATAAATGAACTTAATAAAAGCCAATGGATATTCCATAAAGAAAGATCAGAAAGAGATGCATCTACACCTCATCTTTCATCAGAAATAACTCTTCAACCAAATAGGTACTTATGAACTATATCTTCAAAGGGAACAGCTGGACAAGACTTGAATGTCTTGATGTTACACTATTCAAATTATGTAAGTCCCTAGACTTTGTTTGTATATGTACCTAGTAAGTACTGGTAAAACATTTTACAATGTTTGTATCATTAATTTACCTACTCAAAATAAAATTGGCTGATAGTAGACCTTTCAATATCTTTTTCAGATGTCCTCAGCATTCACAGTAAATAAAGACTTGCATCGGAAAAATACAAAAAAAGCTTCAATATCTCTAAAAAGGAAACTGGATCATTCTTTTTCTATATCATTAGAAAATGATGGTTCATCCAATAGAGTTCTAATGGAGAAAGAAATTACAAGGTATGGAGGAAACTGTTATAATTAGTTAGCTATAATTATAATATATAAAATTAAACATAAAACAGCTTATTCCTTATGCACCATCACCTATTTTTATTTTATTCTCATTTTATTTATGTAACAAGTTATCCATTTTTCTTCTTTCAAACAGGTATGAGATTGTAATGAATGATCTTAAAGAAGAATTCAACTCAATGACTTCATATCCATATCAGCAAGAACTTCAGATCCTTACATTGTCTTGTTTTACAATTAATACAACCCAACAGTTCTTTGACAATACCAGGTACATTTGAAAGCTCAATTTGGCATTCTTCCAGAAGTGTCTTAGAGTAAAGGCTTTTTATGGAGACAATGAGGTAAGTCAAATGTGTGCAGATAAATCTGAATGTATCAGTATAAGAAATATAGATACTGGTGAGGAGTACAAACAAAAATGTGTATTGCATAATTTGAAAGAGCTGTATGCAAAATATCGAGAAACTGATGAAAGCATTGGATTTTTATCATTTGCAAGCTTAAGACCTAGATGCTGTTTCATTGCTAGAGGAGGTATAGGAACATATTGTCTGTGTTTGCACTTATTAAACATAATCCAAGCAATTGGTGAAAAAGACCTAACATACCATACTCTTATTGAACACAGTATTTGCAATGTCAATAATTCAAACTGTGTTGCATCCTTGTGTTGAATGTCCTGGTAGCACTGGTGTAACAAACTATTTATTTGAAAACATTGTCAATATTAATGGATACAGATAATGTAGAATATGTTCAACACTGATTGGTCAACACTGTGAGACAATATATAACTACTGTAGAGGAATTTCTTGCTGATATAATTGTCTCCATGTGTAATCATTATATAGCAAAATGTCAGAGTCGGCACATAAAGGACATAAAAAAGAATACACACCAATGAAATGCTTGCACTTAGGGATTTTGGTGAAAATTATTCCTTCATTCATCAGGATGCCCCTCAGAATTTTCATTGGATGATTGATCAAGTGACACTCCATCCATTTGTAGTCTATTATAAGAATGATGATGAATTAAATAAAGCACATTAGATATTGCATTATGAGTGACTTTCTTGAGCACTCAACTTCAGCAGTTTATTCTTTTCAGCAGCTTTTGATTAAAGATATAAAACTGAAGTTCCCTGATGTACAAAAGTTTTTTTACTTTTCTTATGGCTGTTGTGGACAATATAAAAATAGGTTCAATTTCCTTAATCTCTGCTATCATGAACATGACTTTGGTATTAAAGCTGAGTAAAATTTCTTTGCCATAAACCATAGTAAAAATGCATGCAATGATATTGGTGAGACAGTAAAAAGAGGTGCAGCAAAGGCTAGTCTGCAACTAATTGATGCTCATATTTTGACTCCAAAAGCCTTATATCATTTTAGTATTAAGTATTTAAATTTAATTGCCTTTTTCTTTGTTACTAAACAGGAGGTGGAATCAAGTAAATTACATGTCTGATAGGTATAATGAAGCTTTAACTGTCAAGGGTACAAAAGGCATCCATAAAATTGTACCCATGTCAAATAATCACCAATACAGCCTTACATAACATCTGAATAAAAAAAATTATACTTTGATTAGAATAAATAAAATTGACCATTGGGATTAAAGCAGTTTCATAATTGAACCCATGTCTACTCCAAATGCTTCATTTCGTCCAAATGAGATAAAGTTAGTGGATCCCTAGGATAAAAGTTTATAGTAAAGTAGGTTGGCAATCACCTACAGAACTTTGGAATTGATACTCATACTTTTAAGTGGCATACAACTTCAAGTGTATGTTGTAGGTCTCTATGTATATACAGTAGCTATATATTATTTCTAGTAGTTAGTACCCTCATCCTTCATTTGATTAATTTATTATGCATATTTACTATAATCAAATACTATAATACAAATAAAAAGATGTTAAGAAATATATTGTTTCAATGTATAACTTTCCAACCGAATAAATTTGGCTACATATATGACAGCATAATTTAAATACAAGTTAATATAGGCAATAAATAAAAAAAACCTATGGTTTCTTGTAAAATTATCGCTATTCAAGTGCAAACTCATATGACTTATACCAAACTACACAACACTTTCTTGTAAGCTATTTATGCAGATAGGTTAGGCATCCCTTTCCTAAAAAAAAATTCTAAAAAATAGATTTAGGTGGGATGTAAAAACTTCTTTTAAAAATTAATATGGTCTTAAAATTTTATTCATTAATGTTTTTATATATCTCTACCCATTTAAATATGGCAAATTATCTTTGAAATACACTTTAAATCAATATTATAACTAATAAAATGCACTGCTGCATAGTTGAATAAGAAAAATGTATAATACATTTGAGTTTAAAATACATTTTATGTCATTTATTCAAATATGGTTAGACTTTAATTTAATAAAACAAATGTTCAAAAATTGATTTAAGTGGGGAGTAACACCCCCCCCCCTTTTAAATATTTGTCATTATAACTATCCCTTAACTTGATCTGATTTTATGTATCTATACTCATTTAACATTTGGCCCTTTAAATCACTATTCTAGCTCAATTATGAGCCGAAATATAGCAATTTGAAAGTTGGGGTCCCTTCACCCCCCCAAAATGGGGGGGGCATAACTTTTAAACTATTAGTTAGATCAACATAAAATTCAGAATTTGGGGTTTCTTGATATAAACAATGATATAGATCAAATTATAGCAAAATTTAAAGGGGGTGTGGTGTTACCCACTGCATGATCTTTCATGGAATGTACCTTAGGGTCTCTTGTAGCCACGCCATGAACATTCTTCATTCCATGGTGTTCAGCTCTTGGGGTGCTGATAGGGCTACTGTCTTACTTTTCTATTGATCTTTTGTTCATTTGAAGCTTCACTACCATTGCAAGTTTTATGCATCTGCAGCCAACCTCAACAGTGCCTATGCTGCTGAGAGATGCCCTGTAGGTTTAGGGCTACAAAACTCAAGAGTTCACTGTAGCTCTCGGGCGGTGGGCCGGTGGCACTGTTTAAAATAATCTTTTATCAAAAGATTATATTTTGAAAGAATAGTTTTTAGAGTTAAATATTTGGAGAATTGTTGATGCTGAGGATTGTTTGGATATACATTTAGAGAGAGTTGAAGCTTGGATGGACGGCAAGAAGGGTTCTCTAGACAAGTGGTCCGCCCAGCCCTGAGACGGAGGGCTTTCAAACCTCGCTAGACACCTGGACCACCACACCCGTATTGGCTGACAAGCCTGCCTCCTTTTATGTTAGCCTACTACCACCCACCTCCAGCACACAAGTGATAGCGCATGCCCCTTTTCGTTCGGTTGTTGTGTTTTTTATTTTTGTGTAGATATATTTAAGTAAATTTGTTGTATTTGCCTGTTATAAAATTCTCTTTTGGTATCTTATTTGGATTGGGGAATTTGGCCTCATTTTGAAGTGTGCACACTTCCCTTGTAAATATAAATTACTGTAATTATCATTGTACTTTTTTTTGTAAGTAAAGGGACTGTATATACAATACGTTTCATTCTCCCTCGATTTCTCACGTCCGGACAGTGTAGGAAGCAGGTTGGATCGATTGGGATTAGAGATATATTTTCAGCCCGCTACAGCGCCTCTGGTCCTGCCCAGGACGCCACCCTTTGACTATTTGTCACTACACTTCTGCTCCAAACGCTTCCACATCTCTGGGAGTATTGCGTTTGGCCTTTGTGGAGCACACTTCCGTGTCATGATGGATCCGTCTGTGGCAGTGTATTTGGAGGGCTCTTAAGTGCCAGGAGGGGTTGGTGGGGTCAGCTTCTATGCTGTATCACCTCTTTTTGAAGCCAGCAGGGCTCTTCCAGGCACTGCATCTGTCTAAACGGCCAAGCTGGTTGCACTATGCAGTTTGGATGTGTCATGTCCAGTTCAGAGACTGGATTGTGATCTTTAGCGACTCTAAAGCACCCATGAGTGCTCTTGTAGCATTAAAATCTCCACCCACCCTGCTTTGCAGTACCTGTGGTACCATGATTGCCACTAGCTGGGAAGATGTCGAGATTATCTTCTGCTAGGTTCCTGGACATGTGGGAATTGCAGCGAATGAGCATGTCAACAAGGGCGTGAAAGAGTCTGAAAGGACCAGACAGCCAGATTTTAGCTCTTTCTCATATTGACTTCATAGCAGGTACCAGGGCTGCCTGGCAAAGAAAATAGGAGACAACCAGCAGGAACCTAAAGTTATGTGCCATTGCACTGTGCCTTTGCCATGAACCTACCCTCCCCCAATGACATGATGGCTTCAAGTTGGTTTTTGTCATCTTCGAATTGAGTACACGCTCGGAATGCACTGCCATTTGATGGAATGCTCAACTGTACCTTACTGTGACAACTGTGTTGTTTCCCTGACTGTTCAGCACATTCTTGTTGAATGTCCCAGTCTGGGTGATCTTCACACATGTTACCCTGCCCCAGTACTGGGATGAGCGGGATTGCTACTGCTTCTCCCTCTTACTTGGGATGAGTTTGTGCATACAGACTTGTGGACTATATTACTTCTTGGAAGAATTAATTTTTTGGTCATATAATCATGTGCTGAGGGGAGGCCCATACCCCTGATGTTGGAGTTTGCTCTTTTTGCTGCCTGTTTTGTTTTGTTTTTTGTCATTGGTTTTTTGGTGTTCTTTTGCACATTTTTTTTTATCTAGCCTAGCATTAGGTTATGAACGATTATGGTGACTTATTCCCTAGTAGGCAGTTGCAGATTAGCGCCCTCAAAACAACAAACCCCAAAGCAGCCTGGGTGCTTTGGAAGCATTGGAATCTCTGCACCCTGTAGTTCACGCTACCTCACACCATAGCTTCCGTGAGCATAGCAAAGCTTGATGAGGGCCTCAAAGAGTATTTGTGGACTTGGTGACTAGACCAGTGTTCGCTTTTCCTCACACAACTACAGGTACAAAGACTTGTGGACTATCTTTTTCATGGTGGCTGGCTCCTTCCATTTTATTGACTCCTTGGTGTTGGGTGAATGTTTTTGGGCCATTGCATACCTCCTCCTTGCTCTGCTCCCTTCCCCCCCCTCTTTTGGGGGGTTTCAGTTGCTTGCTTTTTGTTTGTATTTATTGTTTTATGTGAACTTTAAACTAGCCTAGTAGTAGGCTTTTTTAAAAAAATGATGACAACTATTGCCTTTGTTTTCAGTTGCCAGATGGTCATTTAAAACAAACAATAATAGTAGTGTGCTTTCCTTCACCTTAACTGTAATGACTGCATTGTCCTCTAGACTGTTTTCCACATTGTTGTTGCGTTTTCCACTCTGGGGAATCTTTCTGGATGTTACCTGTCTCAGTACAGGGACAAGCAGGGTTGGTTACTTATCCCTTATACTTGAGACCTGTGGACTGACTGATTTTTTGGAGGAGGCTAGCCAACATTTTATTTATTTTTTTGTGTTGTGGTGCATGCTCCATGCTGGCGGGAGGCTGGCTTCCCTCTGATACCAGAGCATATTTTCCTCTCCTTATTCTCAGTCTTTTTTCTGTTTTGCTTTAATTTATGTGGATTTTGTTGGTTTTTTTGCTTTCATTTGTATTGCTGTTTTTCCCCTTTTTATATATGCTAACTTGATTGTGACAACTCACCAGGATGGACTAATATAATTATAAATAAATGAATCTCAAAATAGTAAAAATAATTGTCTACTCATATGTGACTAATTATATCCCTTACACTACTTGCCTTTGAGTCCTGCCAATCATATATATAAAAAAAGAAGCAAGTTTTGATTGGCTAACAGAAAATATTAACTGCAATCATCTCAAGAGTACATAAAAAGGATGCAGTGAGCATTTCTAATATAACTTAACCATCAGAATATACAAGAAAAGAAACATTGATCACAATGGTGATCTATCATCAGATGGCAGTGTTTATCACACTAATCAAATGATGATCCATTGTAGGGAATGGGTTAATGGTGCCCTGCCAGTTTGACCAGGGTTTAACATATGCATTCTCTTTGAAAACAAGGTTCTCCATGTCTGAAATTTAAAAAAATAAAAATAGCTGGACTGATCAGATGATGATGATGACTTTGGAACTGATAATTGAACTACAGTGCACATTTAAGGGGTTTACTCTGCACCAGAATCTTGTAGTTAAGGGGCTTCTCCATTACCACCCCTTCCTCTTTGGGAGCGTTCCCCAAGTAGTTCCCTATATATCATGAGAGGGTGCCACCACTCTATCCTTAGAAAGCTACCCTGTTTAGATTGCTAGATGTGATACCTGTATGAGTGGCATTTCCTCCCGGCCTGAGCACCTGCAGTTAAGCACTTTCTGGCATGGTTCTCGATCCCAGTACTTGCAGATGCAAACCACCCCTGCCCCATGTTTGCAGGACCTGCAGCTTTATATCTGTCACTATTTTCTCTCTTGTCTACATTCACCACTTTCCTTTCAGATCTCTCCTTATGGACTTCTGACCAGCAAGATAGTGGATGGTATTTCTGGGTGTAACACCTCTGCTGCAACTGTAACTTGGAAGTCAGGCCCACCCTTTCTCTCTCAGTGCCTGGGTATGGTAATAATAATAGGCCATCACCCAGCCTTCTATCCTTATTCCTCCTCATTATACATATACCCTAGTAGTCTACCCTTTAGCAACTTTTCCCCACTCTTATCCAGAGAGGTTCTGGAGGCTTGTTTCATTTTTTCCCTTCTTACCAGAAACTGGCTGAGTGGCAGGATACACTGAGGGGCACATCCCCAATGGCATGAGGAGGTATTTTCCTCACTGGGGTACCCTTTTTACACTTGAACCTGGTACCTGGAGGAGTGGTATGTCCTCCCTCCTTGAGTGCCAATAGGAGAGGCCTGATCCACTGGTGCATTCCTTTCCCTCAATGCACACACACTTTTCTAAGTCTTCCCTCATTACTTCTATCTCTTGCAGTGTAGAAAGAGACTTTGGAAAAAACATACTTTAATGCCTGCAGATTGTAAGAGGCCTGGAATTGAGGGGCTCTGAGTATTTAGGCACAATTAATGGGAAGATCAGTTTTACCCTAAAGGTCCCTTTCCTTTCATGCTCTTAATATGCTGACCACCCACATGCAGCCATTCTCATGTGCATAAGATTCTACTGCTGATGTTAGGTGAGCTTTACTGCCCTGATGGCTACCAAGACAACTAAAAGTCCTGGTTCCTATCTCTGGATCTGTTACATAACATCTTCAGATCCTGACTCACTTTATGATGATTAGTATGACTTATTAAGGGATTCGCTCTGTTTCCCTACCCTTCTGACTGCCCAGTTTGGAGCTGCAGGCCTTGTGGATTGACTGTCCACTGGGTAACATCTATTTGGTGTGTGTGTGTGTGCATGTGGACACCACACACATTATTTGAACTGTGAAGAGTCTGCAAACCTGAGATGGGATAAGTGGAAATCAGCCTGATGAGGGATATAGCCCACCAACCCTTTCTCTTTTTTACTGGATGGTCACAAGCTTTTGGAAAATCCTTGTGTTAAGAAAATTTTTCTGAATTTCAGACATTCCAATAACTAAAACCTTGCCCAACCTTGTTGGGGTAGGTAAGGAACTTGACAACACACCTCTAGTCTTGGGATGATATCTCACTTTCTATTGGTAACATATATAATTCAGTACTAGCTGTTTCATGGCTTGGTTGTTGGTGACTCAACTGACTTCCCTGCCCTAGTCATTTTATAACTAGTGGAAGGGTTAAGGGTTTATCCAACAGGACTAAAAGCAATACCTGACACAAGATGTGTACTCTATGCATAGCATGTTTACATGGCCACCCATTACTTTCGATCCAGTAAATGAAATGCTTCATTGTGCAACAGTGGTACTTTTAGGAGTGGGTCTTGTAGTGATTCCATAGTCACACATCTGACCATCAGTTGTTACCCTACCCCTCCTTTTCTGGTTTGATGCTGTCCGTTTCCCCTCTTTCATCTATCCTTTTCTCTTTACTTTCAGCTCAAAATTGCAATCCAAAGTTGTGTAGGCAGGACATTGGGATGAATTGGGCAATGATTTTCTTATTTTTTGCCATCGCTACTGTCAGGACCCCATGTAATTGGTGAGTTGGGAGCATACCATAGTAATTAATTACCTTGTATGGAAGTTGTGGCTCTCCCAGCTGGGCATTTTTTTTTCTGTAGTTCTATTTGTTTTGCATGGTATTTAGTCACTTTATAAATTCTCTTGTCACTTGTAATAATCTTGTCACTTGTGATGTTGTTTGTTCTGTTATACTTTATTTGTTATTATTACTTTTAAAAGTTTGTTATTGCTTTTAATTTTATATTTTGAGCTTGATTTGTGCCAGAAATATTCCCCTAAAAGAATTTTGTATATTAACATTAGCAGGTTTAAAGCCAATTTGTAATATTACTCACATCTAGTAAATTTTATATAATCTTTTGTTCTGAGAAACTCGTCTGAGCTTTTTATTCCTAATTTCAAGAAATCTATTCTCCTGAGATGTAACTCAATCCACAGAGCTCAGGGGATGTATATATATACATAAAAGCTTCTTGTAGTGCCTCACAGATTTACTAATTTGAATGTGATTGTCATGAAATGATTTTTATCAAGATTTGCAGCTGTTTTAATAACTTACATTTTCCCCTATTCGTAATCCTGATTTAGATGAGTATTCATGACTGTGTGTTGGAATCTATGGCTGCAATTCAAGAATATAATCCAAAGGCTTGTTATATATTTTTTTATCTTAATGCACATCAGCATAAGTGGTCAATCTTCTCTTGCACTAATTAACATTGTCATGGAATGGCCCCCCGTAAGGGGCGCGGCGATTTGCCATCCTGGCCGCCGTGCTGACGGGATCCAGCGCTCCGTCCGGCCCCAGCTTAGCCTCTCTTCCTTCCTTCAAAACACTTGTTTCCTCGCTTTTCACACAACTTCTCCCACAACTTTCAATGGTCAGCCTCTAATTTCACAGGGTAGATGCTGACCTACCTTTCAGCCAACCGTCCCGCATCGGGGCTGAGGGGGTGGGGGACAAAGTTCCCTAAGCCCTGAGCTCCGGTCTGGGGTGGCTGGTTTTTAACAACCTGCTTCATCCCCACCCATACCTTCCACACATCCCTTTTCCTCTCCTCTTCACAATCTATATTTTTTACGCCGTGTCTAAGGTGGAGCCGCCATGCCGATGGACTGCCAGGCCACCAGGCGGGAGGGGTGGTCCCAAATGGCGGCGCCTGGCTCTGCCGGGCTTGTAAGCACCTCTCGCAGTGCGGGCTACTGCGAGAGGTGTGCGCGATTGCATCCCGTGTTTAAAAAAGGGTCACCATGCCCAATGATGAAGATAAAAAAAAACAAACCCAACACTCAACTTCCCCTGTTCCATCGACGGAGCCGCCCTCGGGCAGCTCCAGCAAAAAAATGGAGGTCCCCCCCCTTTGCTTGCACAGGGGACCCTCCATATTTCTCTAACTGGAGAGGAGGCTTACTCCTCTCCTTTGCCTACGGGTGCAGGGGACTCCCCCTCACCCCCTTCTGTGGAGGTGCTTTCGGGCACCTCCCTTTTCCCAGCGGCAGTCCCCTCTTTTCTTTCCAAGGGGACTGCCAAGAAAGCCAGCAGGCAGCCCTTAGCCAGCCGCTCCCTATCAAAGCGGCTCAGTAGGGCAAACCCCCTTAGGGGGGAGAGGGAAGCCAGGCCCCTTCGGTCGCTTCCCTCAAAAGACCTGCTGGCAAGAATTTTAAACCTTGCTGGGGTCAAGGCCTGTGCCTCCCCACACAAGACTGGCGACACTGCCAAGGGGACCTGCGATGTCCTGGGAGGGGATGGCCAACTGGAGGCCCCTCCTGTGATAAACATGGTCCTTGAGGAGACCCAGCCTCAGACGGTAGGGCCTTCCATGGGGGGGAATTCGGGCTCGGCGCCAAGCACCGAACCCGAATCCGCCCCTATGCAAGGTCCTCCTCAAATGGCTGAGGGCTCCGAGGCAGTAAAAGGAGGGGAGGGATCTCCTCCGACAGGTGCCCCTACGACAACCAGGACCTTCTCCATTTCGGAGAGGGACCTCGCTGAGGCCGGTCCATCTGGCCTAGGGGCTTCTGCCGGCGGAGGTGAAAAGCGGGTTCATTCCCCGCCCTCCTCTCCAAAAAAGAAAAGGACCAAAAAGACAAAGAAGACTCGGGGCTCCTCTCAATCCGCGGGGGCTGCGGGGACGGATGGGTCTGCTACCACTTTGGTAGGCGACCAAGCCAAGATCGGCACATCCGGCCCCTCTACCCCCTCGTGTGCGGAGCCCCTGACCAAGACTAACACCAAGAGTGCACAGGGCGGAGCCTCGATGACATCGGGGCCCCTCATTCAGAGGCTACCTGGCGTTTTCGAGCCCGCTGGCTTCAAACGCTTCCTCGTTATTCGCTCCACTGATGGCACCATGTTGTCCAAGGGCAACATGATCCATCAGAGGAGAGGATTAGCTAGTGCAATTGGTAGAGAGCCGAAGGTGACCCGTTTCTCGGACGGCAGCCTTCTGGCGAATCCCGCCGAGGCGGCCAAGATAAGTGCTCTTCGGACACTTCATGGCACCCCGGTGAGTGTGACGCCGCACTCTACCATGAACTTTGTGAAAGGAGTAGTTTATGCGAGGGAACTCGTTGACTACTCCATTGAGGACATCACCCTAGAGCTGGCCGACCATGGGGCAGTCAAGGTCGAACGTGTGATGAGAGAACAGGGAGGGGCTTCGAGACCCACCCCTACACTCTTCGTCACGTTCGACTGTGACAAGCTCCCTGAGTCGGTGCGTGCCGGTTGGTACCGCTACCGCGTGAAGGCATTCGTGCCACTGCCGCGGCGGTGCTATTACTGTCACCGCTTCGGCCATACGAATCGCTCATGTAGACGTGCAAAGTCGGGGTCACCCGAAGTCTGTGTAAATTGCTCCAAGGTCGCACACGATAAGTCCAAATCGTGTGTGGCCAAGTGTGTCAATTGCGGAGAGCCGCACCCTGCTTCTTCGAAGCAATGTGGTGCATATCTCCTTGAGAAAGAAATCCTGGCCGTTCAGGCCCAGGATAGACTCTCATTCCGCGAGGCTAAGGACTTGGTCCTGGCGCGCCCAGCTCTGCCTGGGACGTCATATGCCTCAATAGTTCGAAAGGCACCCTCTGCTCCTGGCCCATCCAGGCCAACGAGCACGGTTGTTTCCGCGCCCATTCGGAGCTCTTCTGCGGGCTCTACCCAACCCGGGCGCTTCCCTGGTAAAGCTGGCGGCAAAAAGGGTTCATACCCAGCCCCGGCTAAAACCAGGGCTCCCCCCCTCTTCCCCCAGCGTGACTGTTTCCCGCAAGGCGAAACGGCTACGCGCCTCCACCGAGTCGTTAGACTCACAGGAGGCAACACCCCTGAAGATGGTCGCTAGGCCATCTTCAGGGGTTCCTAAAGCTGTCCCCCGAAAGGAGGACAGCAACAAAGGAGCTTCGGCTCCTTCGCCCACGCCCCGAGGTGGAGCGAGTGGCTCGGAGACGGTGGTTCCTCGAAAAGAGGCCCCCCCGCCTCCGAAGCCGCAGCGCCCGCCTAAGGTTTCGAGGCGGAGGGAGGAAAAGACTCGCATGGCGAGCTCAACCTCCCCCAATAAGTCCTCGAAGGCGACAGCGCCTCTAGCGCTTTGTCCGGCAAACAGCGCCCGGGGTTCTGCCCCCGGGAAGCGTACGGCCATTCCCGTGAGGGTCTTCAATTCGAGGAGGGCCCCCGCGTCTCCGAGCTAGGCCTGGAGGGCATATTCCTTCAATGGAATTACCGTGGACTCCGGGCCAACTGGGAGGAGCTGCGGAGGCTCGCCTCGTCCCGTTCCCCGTTAGCTTTTTTTTTGCAGGAGACCATGCTAGGCGCGTGCCCCCTGCCTGCCTTCCCGCGGTATAAGGGTCTTGCGACCCCACCACCGCGGGATGGCCGGGCTTGGGGATGCGCGGTTTACACCCGGCATGATGTCTCCGTTCTTCCTTTCTCTTTAGATACCTCCTTTCAGGCAGTGGCAGTGCAGCTGCACCTGGATAGGAGGTATACTATCATTTCTGCGTACATTCCACCGTCAGCTGACTTCGACGCGGGGGACTTCCGCCGCGTCGTGGCACGGTTGCAGAGGCCCTATCTCTTGCTTGGAGATCTGAACGGCAGGCATCCTCTCTGGGGAGATTACTCCATAAATCCCAGGGGACAAGTCCTTGCCGATCTGATCGAAGAGCTTGAGATGGGTGTCTTAAATTTGGATGAGTTTACGCATCACTGTCCGAGAACCACTTCATTTTCTTGCCCTGACCTATCTCTGTGCTCTTCGGATGCACAGCCTGATTTTGATTGGGGAGTGGTCGATGACCTCCATGGTAGTGATCACTTTCCCATTCAAATATCATTTTCAGGGCAACTGCCGCCTGAGAGACCACCTCGGTGGTGCTTGGCGTGGTCGCGGTGGCCTGCATTTCAGGAAATGACTGAATTTTCTATCTCAGTCGAGGAGTTTAGGTCGGTAGATGAGGCCGTTGAGTTCTTCTCCCGCAACCTCATCTTTGCGAGCCTGACTACTATTCCTAGGACGTTTAGGCCTTTTTGCACGCCGCCCACTCCCATTGTGGTCGGCCGAGTGTGAGACGGCCCTCAAACAGAAGCGTTATACCTACATGCGCTATAAGCGCCGGCCGAACGATTTCACTGTCGCTGAATTTCGTCGGGCTAGGGCTAGGTTCCGGTATATTTCGAAGCACGCTCGCCGCTCTTCTTGGCGGGCATACGTGTCTTCACTTAACCGGAAGACCCCTTTAGCAGAGGTGTGGAAGTGAGTCAAAAGAATTCGGGGCAAGTTCTCGCAGGACCCCCCTCCTGTTCTCCAGGAAAATGGAACCACAATCTCGGACCCCGCGTCCGTGGCGGAACTCTTAGCGACCGCCTTTACCGCATTCTCTAGCCGGGATGCTGCTCCGCCAGCATTCAATGCACGTCATGTCGCAGGAGGCCTCCGGCTGGACTTTACTTCCAGAGGCAGAGAACCCTTCAACGACAAGTTTACTGTGAGTGAGTTGTGCTCCGCTCTCGCTTCGTGCGCGGGCACCGTCTATGGTCCGCACGATGTCCCGTACGCCATGCTTCGACACCTGGGTGAGCGATGCATGGCCTTTCTGCTAGATTTGTTCAACAGGATTTGGGTGGAAGGTCTTCTCCCAGACTCCTGGCGAATCGCTACTGTGCTCGCCTTTCGCAAGCCGGGGAGAGATCACTCTACTCCGACCGGTTTCCGCCCAATCTCTCTAACCTCTTGCGTGTGCAAGTTGATGGAGAAATTGGTAAATGTTAGATTAGCCTTTTTCCTGAACAGCAGAGGCCATCTGTCTTCTGCACAGTGCGGCTTCCGCAAGTTCCACTCCACGTCGGATACTCTGCTCCGACTGGAAAATGCCGTCTGCGAGGCTTTCCTTCGTAGACAGCACTAGGCCACGGTGTTTTTCGATCTGGAGAAGGCCTATGATCGGTATCATGGAGACTCTCCATATGATGGGGGGAGGGGACGCCTCCTAATGTTCATATCTGACTTTTTGCGAGATCATCCATTCTGCGTACGGGTGGGGGGAGCCCTCTCCGGCCCAAAGGAGCAGGGAGAAGGTGTCCCGCAGGGAAGTGTCCTCAGTGTCACACTCTTTGCCCTGAGCATCAACGGCATCACCTCGGTGCTGCCGGAAGATGTTCTCGCTACGCTCTACGTGGACAACCTTTCAATCTCTTTTGGCACGGCCCAGATGCCATCTCTGGAGCGTCGACTCCAACAGGTATTGAACCGCGTCTCTCGCTATGCCGAAGCGCACAGGTTTCGGTTTTCTTTGGCCAAGACTAAGGTGGTGCACTTCTGCCGCCATCCACTGCTTCACCCCGACCCACATTTGTTTCTTAATGGGTTGCGCCTGGATTTGGTGGAATAACACCGTTTCCTCGGTCTTGTATTCGACTGATGCCTCACCTCGGAGGCTCATATTCGCAGCCTTAGGGTCTCTTTTACCCGCGCCATGGAAATTCTCCGTTCCGTGACGTTCAGCGCTTGGGGCGCTGATAGGGCTACTGTCCTACTTTTTTATCAATCCTTTGTTTTTTCGAAGCTCGACTACGGATGCGAGTTTTATGCATCCGCAGCCGAGCGTTTATTGCGGAAGGTGGATTCGATCCACCACACCGGCCTTCGCATTGCGACCGGTGCCTTCCGCACTTCCCCCATTGAGAGCCTATTGGTCGATGCTGGGGAGATGCCACTCGCTCTGCGCCGCGTGCAGTGCATCACTCGCCTGTACGCACGAGCCCGGCGCCTCCCTCAGTCGCCAACAGCTCTCACTGCATCCGCAGCTGATCTCGATGGTACCTATGCCGCCGAGAGACGCCAGTCATACCCTAAGCCCTTTGGTTTTAGGGCCAGGAAAGAGATTATCTTCTGCTGGGTTCCTGGATATGTAGGAATTGCGGGGAATGAGCGCGCCGATGAGGGCGCCAAAGAGTCCGCGAGGACTCTGCGACCGGACCAGCGTTTCGCTCTTCCTCACACCGACTACATGGCAGGAATATGGGCAGCTCTTCGGACTGCTTGGCAAAGAAGATGGGAGACGGTCGAAGGGAACTTAAAGTTGTGTGCCATTGCGCCGCGACTGTTTCCATGGACCTATCCCCCAATGCCACGGCGGCTTCAGGTTGCTTTCTGTCGTCTCCGAATCGGACACACTCGTGTGACGCATCGCTATTTGATGGAGCGCTCGCCTGCGCCCTATTGCAACCACTGCGTCGTCCCCCAGACTGTTCAGCACATTCTTGTCGAATGTCCCAGTCTGGGTGATCTTCGCGCACGATACCTGTCCCGGTACCGGGATGGGTGGGGTCGCTACCACCTGTCCCTTGTACTCGGGACAGATTCGTGCACATTGACTTGTTGACTTCTTGGGGGAGGCCGGCCTTCTCCCTATTATTTAAGCAAGGTTTTTTTTTGTTTTGTTTTGTTTTTGCATTTTTTTGTTTGTTTTTTTTTTCCTTTAGTTGCACGCTCCTGCGCCGGGGGGGACCTCTCCCCGACGCACCAGCTTGCTTCCTTTCCCATTTTTAGGGTGTTGTTTTTTTTTCTCTAATTTTATTTTAAAGTAGCTTAGAAATCGGCTGATTTTACCACTTTGTATGCAGCATTCCTTCTTCCCAGGATAGACAGGGTTATGTCTTGAAGGTTTAGATCCTGGTGTAATCATTGTGAAATGAAGTTGAATCCAAAGAAATCTCACAGTATGGTTATTAGTCAATCAAGGATGTTATACCCTTATTACCCTGGTATTGTAATCGTATTACAACTCAGAATTGTTCCTCACTTTAATGCCAGTATTTTTTTATGTTTCTTGCTTCTGTTAGATTGTGGAATATACTTCCCATTCATGTGGTCAAGTCACCTAATTGTGTGATTTGTAAAACAGATGAATGCTTTTCTTTGCACTTATTTTCTCTATTCCTTATGCTTTCAATTTAATGCCCCATCGTTGGTTCACCATCTTGTGCTTATAAGCTTTTATGCTTTTCAGCTGGTCAGCTTCCTTGATTTTATTTTTTTAATAATAATAATAATAATTACTGGTTGAGAGGCTCCCCTCCCCATCACCGCCCCCTATCAGTAAAGGGTTTTCCCTCTTTACCACTTCTGTAGCTGCCCTTGGGAAACTGCGCCTCTTAAAAGGAGGTGGTCCCCTGTTCTTTCTCAAGGTCTTCTCCAATTTCCTCATGGTGGAGAGTGGCTTCACCCTCTCTATATCTATACGTGATAGATTTCTTCCTCCCCACTTCCTCCAAGTCACCTCCCCCATGACTCTAATTGACTCTTCCTTCTTTTTCACATTTGCCTGCCACCAAGAAAGTGTGGAATAGAGAACTCAGGATTGACTGCTTCTAATGGCTCAATGGGGCAAATCCTCTTAAAGGATATCCCTGCTAGCATTCCTTTTGGATTTTTTCCCTTACCTCCAATTCGGTAAGGTTCTTGGGCTTGTGTAGGTGAAAGGCTTTTTTCAAATCCTACCATCAATTTTTAATAGGATTTTGGTCAAGTTTCTGTGATGGTCATTCCAACACATTCCATGCTTTCATCTTCAGCTACTCCTCTGTGGATTTTGACATGTTTCAGATTAATATCCTGCTGGATTGTCCAATTGCACCCAAGCTTCAATTCCTTCACTGAAGGCCCAGCATATTTTAACAGCATTTCCTGGTACTGGGGTGCATCCATCATTCCATCTTATGCAGGGAAGTTTTCTAGTTATCAATGCAGCAAAACACCCCCAGAACATGATATATCCACCAGTGTACTTCACAGTGGGAAGTGTTCTTTTCTTTATTTGTTTCATGCTTCCATATCAAAACCTATCACTAATTCATTGCTTCAAAACCTCCAATTTCATTTTGTCTGCTCAGAAAATCTTCTAGTAGTTCAGTGACCTATCTAGTTGGCCTGGGGGGGTACTGTAATATGATTCTGCTTCTGTTTAGTGGTCAGCAGTCAAGTGTGTATGAGTGCTTGCATATAGCCCTTCTATCCTTCTCAGTATTTTTTCTTTTACTAATATCCCCTCAATCATTTATCTATACTTAAAGACCTGACCAGCTACCTCATGCCATG
The DNA here is from genome assembly GCA_963969495.1 of Ceratothoa steindachneri. Classification (NCBI taxonomy): domain Eukaryota; kingdom Metazoa; phylum Arthropoda; class Malacostraca; order Isopoda; family Cymothoidae; genus Ceratothoa; species Ceratothoa steindachneri. The sequence continues at coordinate 1,645,308 of OZ018322.1, forward strand.
TCAGAAGAGGCTTTGAAACCTCTATATAAACAATGCCCTTTAACGCCTGCAGGTCACAAGAGACCAGAACTAGAGTTGTCCTGGGTGTTGCCTCCTTGGCTATTCAGTTGTGAGCTCTGGCCTTTGGGGATTAACCAGTCCACTGGGCAACCTTTGGTTGGTGTGCATTGCTGTACAGATGCGAATATCATCATTAATGCACCCAGATTGGACCCCTGAAAAGTCTGAAAACCTGAGCTAGGAATGGTAAGAACAGCTGAATGCGTGAGATAGCTCCCCCATCCCCTTTTTTCAGTGCTTACAAGCTTGGAAACTTGTGTGTTGGTTGCCTTCTCAAACAAGATTTCAGACTGTCCCTATCAGCGAAACCTTACCCAATAATGGCAAAGAGGCTTCCGCTTGGCCATCTGTGGCAGCTCCAGCTTTTAAAAGGAGGTCCGCCCCCCCTTCCCTGTGCTTTCTCAGGAGCACCCCCAACCATTTTCTTCTATTTCTACAGGTGAAGCTGCTTTCCGCTCAGCCCCTTCTTTAAAGTCACCCTTGGACCACTCCACTTCTAGACCAGTGGCAGCCCCTCTTTCCTTTTCACACAGGTCCACCAAACAACCAGATAGCAGGATGCCTCAAATCGACCAGGGGTAACTCAACATGGAGAACCAACCCCCTTAGAAATGCATAGTTGGTCTGCCCCTTTTTTTTTCATGATGGAGGTCGGTTCACTGTCCCCAATGACAACTACAGGTCCCAGGCCTAATGAGTCCCTAGTCTGGATTCCAAATCCCTTTAGATGTGGGTTGTAGGTTGAAGGCTATTTCTAGGTGGAAATGGTCCTGGAGGTGCCCCCACCCCAAATACCTGTGCTTTCCAAGGGGACAACCCCGAGCCAAAGCCTGCACCTGTGCAAGATCCTCACAAGGAGAGGAGGTATCTCCTCCCATAGTTGGTGCTCTCCTGTCACCTAGGTACTTCTATCTTGAAATGCTTGAATTTGATGGATGTTTTCAAGCCCACTAGCTTCAACCATTTCCTCATTATTTGCTCTACTGATGGGAGCATGTTGTCTAAAGGACACATGCTCCATCTGTGTCAGGCATTATTTAGAGTTCTAGGTAGAGAACCAAGAATCTCCCATTCTGGTGAAAGTGGCAGACCCTGATGGGATGGCTTTCTGCCAGTGAATCTGACACCTCACTCTACCTTTGTAAATCACTGAGGAGGTGATCTACTACCAAGGAGCAGTCAAGGTTAAATGTGTGATGTGAAAACTGGGGGATGCCTGGAGACCCACTCCTACACTCATTTCCATGTTTGCTTGTGACAGGCTCCCTGAGTCGGTGTATGCCAGTTGGTATCGTTATTGTGTCAAGTCATTTGTGCCAGTGCTACAAAAGTGCTACTACTGCACTGCTTTGGCTATATGAATCGCTTGTGTAGACGTGCAAAGTTGGGTTTACCCAAATTCTGTCTAAATTTGTCCAAGACCATACATGGTAAGTCCTTATCGTGTACAGCAAAGTGTGTCAATTAAGGAGAGCTGCACCCTATTGGCATGTATCTTCTGAAAAGGAGCTTCTTGCTATTAAGGCTTCATTCTGACTCTTTTTGGGAAGCTAAGGACCTAGTCCTTTCATGCGCTGTGCTCCCTGGTACATGATATGCCTCAAAAGTTAAGCAGACACCCTCTGCTTCTTGCCCCTCCAGACCTACATGCATGGTTGCTTTCATGCCCATTTGGAACTTTCTGCCTGTTCTATAACCTAGGGTGTTCATTTCCCTGGTAGAGCTTTTGGCTCAAAGGGCTCACACCTTGCCTCGTTTAAAACCTGGGATCCCCACCTCCCCCTGCATGACTGTTTCCTGTAAGGCGAAACGGTTGTATGCCTCCACCAATTCTTAGATTCACAGGAAGCAACCCCCCCCTTCTTTCAAGGTGTTTGTGAGACCATCTTCAGGGACTCCTAAGGCTGGCCTTTGAAAGGACAGCACCAAAAGAGTTTCGGATCCCACACTCCTATCCTTGACTGGACCAGTCAACTTAATGTTGGACCCTTCAAAAGAGGGGACCCCCTCCCATCTCTGAAGCTAGCCTGCCCGTCAGTTTTGAAGGCAGCGAGAAGAAAAGACTCATGGTGTGCCCAATCTCCCGCCAATATCCGGGAGATATGGGTAAGGATCTTAGTTTTAGTGACAGGATAGGACATGTACGAGGGGTGGTCAATAAGTTTTGTAATTCGGATATAAGGAAACTAGATATGAGGAAAAGTGTTTTATTATTTTTCAATATAACTACCCTCGACTTCAATGCACTTGTGCCACTTGTCCCCGTAAGGGGTGCGACGATTTGCCATCCTGGCCGCTGTGCTGATGGGATCCAGCGCTCCGTCCGGCCCCAGCTTAGCCTCTCTTCCTTCCTTCAGATAGCTTGTATTTCTCTTCTACTTCGTCGCTATTCATACAACCTCTCCCACATCTTTCTCTGGTCAGCCTCTAATTTCCCAGGGTAGATGCTGACCTTCTTCTCAAGCCAACCGTCCAGGATCGGGGCTGAGGGGGGAGGGGACAACGTTCCCTAACCCCTGAGCTCCGGTTTGGGATGGTTTTTTTTTTTAACAATCTGCTTCATCCCCACCCATACCTTCCTCACATCCCTTTTCCTCTCCTCTTCACAATCTATCTTTTTACGCTGTGTCTAAGGTGGAGCCGCCATGCCGATGGGCTGCCAGGCCACCAGGTGGGAGGGGTGGTCCCAAATGGCGGCGCCTGGCTCTGCCAGGCCTGTAAGCACCTCTTGCAATGCGGGCAACTGTGAGAGGTGATGAGCGATTGCATCCCATGAAACAAATAGTGTCACCATCCCAATGATGAGAAACATAAAAATCTCCCCTTAATTCGACCTCTGTCACCAATGGAGCCGCCCTTAGGCAAAATGGAGGTCCCCCCCCCTGTGCTTGTGCAGGGGACCATCCATATCTCTCTAACCGGAGAGGAGGCTTACTCCTCTCCTTCGCTTACGGGTGTAGGGGACTCCCCCTCACCCCCTTATCTGGAGGTGCTTTCGGGCACCTCCCTTTTTCCAGTGGCAGTCCCCTCTGTTCTTTCCAAGGGGACTACCAAGAAAGCCAGCAGGCAGCCCTTAGCCAGCCGCTCCACATCGAAGTGGCTTGGTAGGGCAAACCCCCTTAGGGGGGAGAGGGAAGCCAGGCCGCTTCGGCCGATTCCCTCAAAAAACCTGCTGGCAAGAATATTGAACCTTGCCGGGGTCAAGGCCTGTGCCTCCCCACACAAGGCTAGTGACGATACTGCCAATGGGACCTACGATGTCTTGGGGGGGGGGATATGTCCAACGTGAGGCTCCCCCTGAAATAGACATGGTCCTTGAGGAAACCCAGCCTCAGAAAGTAGGGCCTTCCATGGGAGGGAATCAGGGCTTGGTTCCAAGCACCAAACCCGAATCTACCCCTATGCAAGATCCTACTCAAACGGCTAGGGTTTCCGAACCAGTACAAGGAGGGGAGGGATCTCCTCCGACCGGTGCCCCCACGACTACCAGCACCTTCTCCATTTCGGAGAAGGACCTGGCTGAGGCCGTTCCATTGGCCTGGGGGCTCCTTCCGGCGGAGGTGAGAAGCGGGTTCATTCCCCACCCTCCTCTCCAAAAAAGAAAAAGACTAAGACCAAAAAGACAAAGAAGACTCATGGCTCCTCTCTATCCGCAGGGGCTACGGGGACGGATGGGTCTGCTGCCACTTTGGCAAGCGACCAAGCCAAGATCGGCACATCTGGCCCCTCTGCCCCCCCCAATTGCGGAGCCCCTGACTAAGACCAAAAGTGCACAGGGCGGAGCCTCGATGACATCGGGTCCCCTCATTCCGAGGTTACCTTGCATTTTTGAGCCCGCTGGATTAAAACGCTTCCTCGTTATTTGATCCACCGATGGCAACATGTTGGCTAAGGGCAACATGATCCATCAGTGGTAGAGAGCTGAAGGTAGGTGACCTGTTTTTCGGACAGGAACCTTCTGGCAAATGCGGCGAATCCCGCTGAGGCGGCCAAGATAAGTGCTCTTTGGACACTTCATGGCACCCCGGTGAGTGTGACGCCGCACTCTACCATGAACTTTGTTAAAGGAGTAGTTAATGAGAGGGAACTCATTGACTACTCCATTGAGGACATCACCTTAGAGTTGGCCGACCATGGGGTGGTCAAGGTCGAATGTGTGATGAGAAAACAGGGAGGGGCTTCAAGACCCACCCCTACACTCTTCGTCACATTTGACTGTGACAAGCTCCCTGAGTCGGTGCATGCTGGTTGGTACCACTATCGCGTGAAGGCATTCGTGCCACTGCCACTGCGGTGCTATTACTGTCACCGCTTCGGCCATACAAATCGCTCATGTAGACGTGCAAAGTCGGGGTCACCCAAAGTCTGTGTAAATTGCTCCAAGGCCGCACACAATAAGTAATTCATGTGTGGCCAAGTGTGTCAATTGCGGAGAGCCGCACCCCGTGCGGACCACCCCAGGCCAGGACCAAATACTTAGCCTCATTCCATGAGGCTAAGTATTTGGTCCTGGCACGCCCAGCTCTGCCTGGGACGTCATATGCCTCAATAGTTAGAAAGGCACCCTTTGCTTGTGGCCCATCCAGGCCAACAAGCACGGTTGTTTCCGCGCCCATTCAAGGCCCTTCTGTGGGCTCTACTCAACCCGAGCACGCCCCTGGTAAAGCTGGCGGCATAAAGGGTTCCTACCCAGCCCCGGCTAAAACCAGGGCTTTCCCCTCTTCCCCCAGCGTGACCGTTTCCCGTAAGGCGAAATGGCCGCGCGCCTCCACTGAGTCGCTAGACTCACAGGGGGCAACACCCCTGAAGCTGGTCGCCAGGCCATCTTGCGGGATTCCTAAAGCTGTTCCCCGAAAGGAGGACAGCAACAAACTAGCTTCGGCTCCTTCGCCCACGCCTAGAGGTAGTGCGAGTGGCTCGGAGACGGTGGTTCCTCGAAAAGAGGGCCCCCCGCCTCCCAAGCCGCAACGCCCGCCTAAAGTTTCGAGGCGGAGGGAGGAAAAGACTCGCATGGCGAGCCCAACCTCCCCCAATAAGTCCTCGAAGGCGACAGCGCCTTCAGCGCTTTGTCCGGCCAACAGCGCACGGGGTTCTGCCCCCGGGAAGCGTACGGCCATTCCCGTGAAGGTTTTCTCTTCGAGGAGGGCCCCAGCGTCTCCTCCGAGCTAGGCCTGCAGGGCATATTCCTTCAATAGAATTGCCGTGGACTCCGGGCCAACTGGGAGGAGCTGCGGAGGCTCGTCTCGTCCCGTTCCCCGTTAGCTATCTTTTTGCAGGAGACCATGCTAGGCGCGTGCCCCCTGCCCGCCCTCCCGGGGTATAAGGGTTTTGCGACCCCACCACCTCGAGATGGGGGCCTGGCTGGGGGATGCGCGGTTTACACCCGGCATGATGTCTCCGTTCTTCCTTTCTCTTTAGATACCTCCTTTCAGGCAGTGGCTGTGCAGCTGCAGCTGGATAGGATGTATACTATCATTTCTGTGTACATTCCACCGTCAGCTGACTTCGACGCGTGGGACTTCCGCCGCGTCGTGGCACGGTTGCGAGGCCCTTTCTCTTGCTTGGAGATCTGAACGGCAGGCACCCTCTCTGGGAAGATTACTCAATAAATCCCAGGGGACAAGTCCTTGCCGATCTGATCGAAGAGTTTGAGATAGGTGTCCTAAACGTGGATGAGTTTACGCATCACTGTCCGAGAACCGCTTCATTTTCTTGCCTTGATCTATCTTTGTGCTCTTCGGATGCACAGCCTGATTTTGATTGAGGGGTGGTCGATGACCTCCATAGTAGTGATCACTTTCCCATTCAAATATCATTTTCAGGGCAACTGCCGCCATAGAACCCACCTCGGTGGTGCTTGGCGCGGGCGCGGTGGCCTGCATTTCAGGAAATGACTGAATTTTCTATCTCAGTCGAGGAGTTTAGGTCGGTAGATGAGGCCGTTGAGTTTTTCTCCGGCAACCTTATCGCCGCGTGTCTGACTACTATTCCTAGAACGTCTGGCCGTTTTGCACGCCGCAACTCCCATGGTGGTCGGCCGAGTGTGAGACGGCCCTCAAACAGAAGCATTATGCCTACATGCGCTATAAGCGCCGCCCGAACGATTTCACTGTCGCTGAATTTCGACGGGCTAGGGCTAGGTTCCGGTATATTTCGAAGCACGCCCGCCGCTCTTCTTTTCGTGCATACGTGTCTTCACTTAACGGAAGACCCCTTTAGCAAAGGTGTGGAAGCGAGTCAAAAGAATTCGGGGCAAGTTCTCGCAGGACCCCCCTCCCATTCTCCAAGAGAATGGGACCGCAATCTCGGACCCCGCGTCCGTGGCGGAATCCTTAGCGACCGCTTTTTCCGCATTCTCTACCCGGGATGCTGCTCCGCCAGCATTCAATGCACGTCGTGATGTCGCGGAAGGCCGCCTGCTGGACTTTACCTCCATAGGCGGAAAACCCTTCAACGACAGGTTTGCTGTGAGTGAGTTGCGCTCCGCTCTCGCTTCGTGCGCGGACACCGCCCATGGTCCGGACGATGTTCCGTACGCCATGCTTCGACACCTGGGTGAGCGAGGCAGGGCCTTTCTGTTAAATTTGTTCAACAGGATCTGGGTGGAGGGTCTTCTCCCAGATTCCTGGCGAATCGCTACTGTGCTCGCCGGGAAGAGATCACACTACTCCGATCGGTTTCCGCCCAATCTCTCTAACCTCTTGCCTGTGCAAGTTGATGGAGAAATTGTAAATGTTAGACTAGCCTTTTTCTTGGACAGCGGAGGTCATCTGTCTTCCTCACAGTGCGGCTTCCACAAGTTCCACTCCACGTCGGATGCTCTGCTCCGACTGGAAAACGGTGTCTGCGAGGCTTTCCTTCGTAGACACACTACGCCACGGTGTTTTTCGATCTGGAGAAGGCCTATGATACCGCATGGCGATACGGTATCATGGAGACTCTCCACACGATGGGGGCGAGGGAACGCCTCCCAGTCTTTATATCTGAATTTTTGCGAGATCGTCCATTCCGTGTACGGGTGGGGGAGCTCTCTCCGGCCCAAAGGAGCAGGAAGAGGGTGTTCCGCAGGGAAGTGTCCTCAGTGTCACACTCTTTGCCCTGAGCATCAACGGCATCACCTCGGTGCTGCCAGAAGATGTTCTCGCTACGCTCTACGTGGACGACTCTTCGATTTCTTTTGGCGCGGCCCAGATGCCAACTCTGGAGCGTCGATTCCAACAGGCATTGAACCGCGTCTCTCGCTATGCCGAAGCGCACAGGTTTCGGTTTTCTTTGGCCAAGACTAAGGTGGTGCACTTCTGCCGCCATCCACGGCTCCACCCCGACCCAGATTTTTTTTTAATGGGGTGCGCCTGGATGTGGTTGAGTCACACCGTTTCCTTGGTCTTGTAGTCGATCGATGCCTCACCTGGGAGGCTCATATTCGCAGCCTTAGGGTCTCTTGTACCCGCCCCATAGATATTCTCCGTTCCGTGACGTTCAGCGCTTGGGGCGCTGATAGGGCTACTGCCCTACTTTTTTTATCTCCTGACTGCTGTTCAATCCACTCCTGGACGGCGAGCTGGACATCTTCATCGTCCCCAAACCTGCGTCCACGCAGTGCAGCCTTGAGCTGGCGGAATAAAAAGTACTCACTAGTTGCCAGATCTGGACTGTAGGGGGGATGGTTGAGCTCCTCGTGGATGATGTTTATAACACTTCCATGTGATATTCCAAGTTCTCGGTCGATTTCTTCGACTTTCACCCGTCGATTTTCGAGGATCATCCTCTCCATACGGGCTACATTGTCCTCGTTGGTCACGTCTGATGAGTGTCCTGGACGATGGTCATCTTCAAGAGACTCACGACCATGGCGGAACTCCCTATTCCAGTGAGCAATGGTTGTATAGGAAGGGGCGGTGACGGTGTACACTGCATTCATGCGTTCATGGATCTCTTGCATTCTTGCCTTCCTTGGTCAAAATTTGATCACTGCGCGGTGCCCAACCTTCTCCATTGTTGAAAAATTTGTGACTGACGATCTGTGATCAGCTACTGCTTCTTAAATAGATGAGGCAAGAGCGTGCGACTGCAAGTCCTGACTTGTCATAACTTGTCCTAACACCCCCACAAACAGCCATCCCCCTTCCTCTGTTTTGCCCTACTGATTTGAAAACTTATTGACCGCCCCTCATAGCATTGTATTTAATCCAGACAAGCTTAGCTTTAAGAAGTGGTAGATGAATGGAACAGCCTCATTATTTATGTGATAGAAGCATCCTTCCTGGCCTCTGGGGAGTTTTATAAATAGACTTGATAGATTTATGCATGGGGATGCTAGGTGGGACTGAACTTGGGGATGGCAACAGGGGTTGTCTCATATAGGCTATTTGATTACCCTTTTTTCAGACTCATATTCTTATATTAACATACCCATTGTACTGTTGCAGAAAGGCTTTTATTTTATTCTTTGGGAAAACAGTTTCAGATTCTTACAACAAGCTTCTCTCAGAACCAAATTATGATATATTAGCATTCAGAAGAGAAAATTTCCTTGCTATGTAAAAAAATTGCTAAATTTAACCCTTTATACCCTGAATTAATTTTTTAAAATGTAAACATATTAATTACATTTATAGTTTCTATTAAATGGTAAATAGTTAGTGGCAAATGGCCTGCAGCAAATCTGATGCAACCTTTGTGTGAACCTAAACACAACATGTGCCGCCGTACTTGTGACACTTGCTTGCTATACTCCACACATGTAATTTCTCTAGCTATAAGCCTTTATTTTGTATGTGACAAATTCATCACATACAGGCATAAGTGATTAATTATTTTGATGATGTTACAAGGCATTTGGGTTTTGATGTACAGTAAACCCTTGATATAACGAACTATATGGGGCAGGGTGTCGTTCGTTAAAGCTGAAAGTTCATTAAACCTAATGGGCATTAAAAGCAATAGAAATAATGAACCAAGTTCGTTATGTATATGTAATACGTATGTAATTACTAATAAAGTTAAGTGGACTACATAACATAGTATTGATATGAACCTTGCACTGTAGGAGACATGCGACACACCAACACTCACTCAGGCTGGTCATAACGCTCGCCTGTTAAACCCGATAGAGTTTGGCCAGGAAATTTGGTTTGTTATATCTGAAATTCATTATATCGAGGGTTTACTGTATTTGGGGAAAAATTAGTTTTATTCACTTTATGTGCTTTTCTAGTAAGTAAATTTAGATTAGAGGTGTATGTATGTGTTAACTTAAAAATTGCTCAAACATTTCTCAATAGATAAGATATTCATTGAAACTATTTTTACATATCATTTGTATGCATATAAACAAATAATAATGTAAGATTTGGACATGCAACTGTATTTCTCTTATGTTGAAATTGTAACTACAAGTATTTTTCTTAGCTGATACACTTTTAGAAAATATCAAGAAATTTTTGGTGGCAAATGTAAATTTGATTTATTTCTAGTTTTCAGATAAAGCTTTGTGCAAGTGGTTGGGTGCTCGTATTGGAACACCATGCCTGGACAAATTGGGGTATCTGGTTGTGTACCGCATTGGCTTAGCTATTTCTTTGTTTCATCTGGTTCTCATGTTTTCTACATGTGGTATGTGATTCATTTTGATGGTTTAATTTTTAGCAGCTAAGTTATAAATTTTTTATGCCTTAATTCTAAACCAGTTTCCCCAAGGATTCTCTAACATAGTAGAACACAGGATTTTTCTGAAGCTATTTTGAATTTTGTAATTTGTATGTATTCTAATTTTTATATGGGCTATTGTTTGTCAGTGTTTTTATTTTTATAGCTTTGTGTAATTTGATTGTCAACTGATGAGTTTAAAGAGTGGTTATCATCATCATCATCATCTATATTTTGCTCTACTGTATGGTTCTTTATATTTTCTTCTGGAATTTTACACTAAAGAGCTTGTATTTGTTCCTAAAGCATTTCTTGTGAGATTTTGATTTGATTTGATTTGATGGAATAAGTGGTGAAAATGTGTAGTAGTTGTAGATAGTTATGAAGGAAATTTGTATTTGCCCTGGAGCAAAGGGCATCCCAGGTATTTTTCTTTTTTTAGTTTTTCTTTTTGTCCTCCACTCACATTGGGTCAGCGCTAGGCTAACCTTTCTGTAGTTGTTAACTACTCTTGCCTTGTTTAGTTTTTTAATTTTGTTTACTTTTGTTATATTCTTTTATATATATATATATATATATATATATATATATATATATATATATATATATATATATATATATATATATATATATATATATATATATATATATATATATATATATATATATATATATATATATATATATATATATATATATATATATATATATATATATATATATATATATATATATATATATATATATATATATATATATATATATACACCCCAGACTCCACGCAAAGCTCAAATTTGGACTTTTTTTTGTCAAAAGAACTTTCATCCACTGCTCAACTGCCAATCTTTGTTTTTGTTTTTCTGTTTTTTTTTTGGGGGGGGGGGCTTATGTAGCAAATGTTTCCTGACAGTGACTTCCATACAAGCCATTTTAAGTTTTCTCAAAATAGTGGATCTTGAATTTTTTTCATTTTCAGGAAGTATTATTTTATTGATGTTTTTTTCTTCTTCTATTTCAAATGCCTTTTAATAAAAGATACTTAACATCCTTCTCTGAGAGCTTTTTTGGCCATCCTTTTCATCTTCCATGTTTGAAAATTTCCAGTTTCTGTTTTGTTTGCCCCTTAGGGGGCGTGGCGATTTGCTTTCCTGGCCGCCATGCTGACGGGCCTCAGCACCCCGTCCAGCCCCACCCTAGCCTCTTCTCCCCCTTCCGCTAATGACCCTTTAGCTTTCTCTGACAATTTCTTTCCCAACTCTACTACTCCCTCTTTCAAAGCATTTGTTTCAATGGGATTGGACTTCTCTACTCACGTTCGGACCTGTACTAGTTTCGGTTGGCGGTGTAGCGGCGGGATCGCGAGTCCCTAGCCAAAAGTTCCCGCCGCCCTGACAAGGTCCGCTCGGTGGTTCAAGAAGAGGGTATTGAGGAGAGAGAGTATTATCTAAATTTAATTTACACACAAAAAAAGAAATCAACCACAACCCCAGAAAACAAAAATGTAAATTTACCCAATTTCCAAAATATTAACTATCTTAAACCACAACTAAAGATATATATATATATATATATATATATATATATATATATATATATATATATATATATATATATATATATATATATATATATATATATATATATATATATATATATATATATATATATATATATATATATATATATATATATATATATATATATATATATATATATATATATATATATATATATATATATATATATATATATATATATATATATATATATATATATATATATATATATATATATATATATATATATATATATATATATATATATATATATATATATATATATATATATATATATATATATATATATATATATATATATATATATATATATATATATATATATATATATATATATATATATATATATATATATATATATATATATATATATATATATATATATATATATATATATATATATATATATATATATAGTGGGCCTTACAACTTTACCCTGGCCACACACACGCAAATAAGGAAATGTTTAGGGCTTCACAACCAGATTGCCCAGTGCCACCATGTGAGTCTGTTCAACTTTCTTCAGGTCTGGGAGCACTATTACCGGTATGGGAGGGGGGGGGGGGAGGGAAAGGGAGGCGGGCCCGCTTTCTTGAGGAAAGAGAGGTTCCCTTTTCTTAAGGGACTGGAAGTTCAACTTCAGCCAAGGCGAATGATTTGCACTCAAGGATGAGGAAGTGGTGGCTCCAGTCAGAGCGGAAAGTGCGAAGGCTCAGGCCCCAATCGATGCGTCCCTTTACTGCCACACGAGAGTTAAGATTGGTTTCAGCCGTCTTCGAAAGCCAGATGCCGACGACAATCGGTACCACGCAACTGGAAAAGAGAAGGCACATTCAGTCACCTATTCACTGCCACACTCAAACATCTTTACTCCTAACTCATTCAACCATATCCACTCTCACACAATCTTCACTCACCTATCTTCCGTCTAGGCAGCTCTTCCTTCCTCAGTCACAAACTTTACTTCCAAACTTTTACCTACACTTTCTAAAGAAAAATATTTGCTGAAAGAATCCGCCTAAAAAGAAAACAGGAGATGAATGGGGGAGCACGATAGAGATCCATCGAGTCCCCCCACACAAAGCAAAGATGGTGATCACAGATCCACACACACACATTCTGCAAAAGAAGAAAAAGATTAGACATAGGGGAGGGGAGGCGGACAACCAAACTACTACAGCGGGAGGTCTGATTCTCGGGAGTCTGTCCTGGCTTGATTCCCCCATCAACGCCTGTGGAATATTGACAACTACCAAACCATCGCCCTTCCACCCCCATTTTTTGGGGGCTGCCAAGAAGTTGGCTTTTGGTTTGCGGGACTGGGGGAGGGGAAGGGTTAAGGCTCACCAGGTGATCTTAAATGGTCCACCAGGCTTACCCTGAGGTTACCTGGCAGTGAAGTCCATGGCCCCCTCTGTAAATGGCCCCGTGCCTGCGCCTACACGCTGACTGCATTGTTTAGAACCGGCCGGTTGTCTCTGCCAATGGGCATTAGCGGGGCTAATGGAAACCAAGCCATAGGCCCCTCTCTCGGGTCTCAGGTCCACTTGTCTATTGGATCTGGCAAGATGGTACTTTCCTGGGTGGTAGATTCCTGTTTATGTTAAAACAAATTCTTTAACAAACCCCTCTTAAAAACCCAATGAAACCAGCAAAGAAAGTTTTAAGCTGCGTATCCCCTCCCCTCTCCCCGCCTCCCTTACTTCTCAGCCTGTGAAGAAAATGGATACAAATCCACTAATTCAGGGAAAGAAAAGAACGCAAGATGTGGAAAAAACTGGTGGGAGAACTTTAACCACAAGATCACCCCCTAAAACAACTGGGCAGATAGAAGAAAATTGCATAGAAATGAGCAACATCTCAGGAAATTGAAACTCACCGCTACAAAAACATCCAAAGTCAGTACAAAGTCCACAGGAAGTTTCAGACTCCCAGCAAGCAGCAGGTCCAGCATGATCCACCAAAACGCTGCCTGAACTGCTCTCACTGCAGGTACTCCCAGGACAATTTGTTGATTGATCTTTCAGAAGATTTTACTTGATAAAACCAGAAAGCCAAAAAACAAACAAACAAACAAAGTAAAGATTTCCAAAAACTATTTCACCTTCCAGCTCACAATTTATACCTCTCTCGCCTCAACCAGATGGTAGTATACTAGTTGAAGTAAAAACAAAAGAGTAAACAAACAAACTTAACATTAAAAGAACTGACAGGAGATAAAGTAATAGTACCATCCATCCTTCCTTTAAAATGCGTAAAAATAGAACCAAACTTCGCCCAATACTCAAAAGCGGAATTAATTGAAGAATTAAGCGAGTACTCTGTCACTCAAGTACACAGAGTACATAAAACGATTAATAACAGCAAGATACCAACAAACACTTACTCCATATCATTTGACCTAGACATCCTACCAAAATATATATATCTAGGATGGTGCCGGTGTGGTGGAGCGAATGTGAGTGTGTGAAGGGGCCATTCTCCCACCCTTTTTCCCAATACACTCGCCCTCCTTCTGTAAGAATGTGTGTGTGAGTGGGAATGGGTTTTTTATTATATTTTCTTTTGTACATATGTATTTGATTTCATGTTGTATGAATAAGGTTATTTAACATCTCATGTTTTTTTTATTAGCTACTAAATGTTAAAGATTTTATGAGACAGCGTTCAAGTACCAGAATAAAAAAAAAAGAAGAAGAAAAAAGAACAAAACAAACAAAAACATTGCCTGCATTTTGCAAGAGCGACTTTAACGAAAATATTTTGGAGATATTTAAAGAAGATATAAGAAGTCTTCTAATAGTACTTGACTGGATCTTAAAGAAAACTGAGCTCCGAGGTGGCAGGCACCATAAGCCCGGCACACCCAATTTTGTCAGAAGAGTGACTGCCGACAAGATTTTCCCCCGGGGAGGCTGGCAAATCATAAACCGTGGTACCACGTAAGAAAACTCCTCTTTTTGTTGTCTCTTGTTTTGGTTGTCCCCTTTTGTATATGCTGACTCTTAGTATTAATATATATATTTTTTGATTGATTGGGTTCCAAGATAGGATTGTTTTAGTATATATATAAATAGGCTCATTGGGTGCATATTTACCCATATTTTTTGTAAATATTGTATTTTTTGTTAGTAAAGGACTGTACATACAATCCGTTTCATTCTCCTTCGATTTCTCCCATCCGGATTAGTGTAGGAAGCGGGTTGGATCGATTGGGGTTAGGCTAAATTTTTCGGCCCGCTACATTTGGCGCCCGAATAGGGACGTGAGACTTCGAAACCGGGAGCGTGATGGGATTGGATTGCAGTCCATACCCAATTAGCGTGGCAGGTAGTTTGGTTGTTTTTCACCTTTGTCTATCGCTGTTACTAACCTGGGAGGATGGCTTCTGTGGAACAGGGCCTCCATGATGAGATTGTGAGACTGAGGCTGGAATTGAGGCAGAAAGAGGAGGAATGTATGATGTTGAGGAACGTGATTGATGGATTGAAGAGTGATGTGATGAGTATGGATGAGAAGACAGACAGGATGAGGAAAGAAATGGACGAGAGACATAAGCAGGTCGACCAACGGATGAAGGACTTGTATGACATGATGAAGGGGTCAGGACCGCCCCCAGGACCCTCGACCTTGACCCCTGCTCTGACTGAAAGGGATAAGACTAATGGGATCAATGGGAGTGTGTGCGAGTCTAGAGAGGATAGGGTGATTATGAGTGATAGGAAGGACGGAGAATGGAAGAGAGTTGAACGCAAGAGAAGAAGGAAGAGTGGTGCAAAGGGGAAGGATAGGAAGGTAAGAGGCAAGAGTGTGGACTCATTGTACTCGATGAAGGAGAGAGTGATGGTATGATTGATATGAGTGAGAGTGAAGTGAATGTGGGAAAGGGTATTTTGATAAGGGAAGTGCCAAAGATAGATAGATTTAGGTTACATGGTGGGAAAAGTGTGGAAGAATTCTTTGGGGAATTTGAGTGATATTGTAAGCTCAAGTACCCGGAGAATAAGGGATACTGGATGAATGTTTTGGGGGAATGTTTGGAGGGAAAAGTATTGGAGTTTTTCCGTGTGATAACAAGTGTGGGGGAACCAAGGTACGATGTGGTGAAGAAGCGGATGATTGGACAGGTGAAACGAATGAAAGAGAGTGTGAAGTATAAAAGGGTAAATGAATTTGAGAAGGCTCGAATGGGGAAAAGTGAAAGTGTGAACATGTATGCACATAGGCTTGAGAGTATGGCAAGAAAGAGGTATAGTGATGATGATGTAAATGAATGTAAACCACTGATGAGGAAGTTTTTGGACACGATCCCGCGAAAGGTGAGTGAATGGCTGAGTGGAAAGAGAAAGGAGAGAATGAGACTGACAGGTGAACGGTTGATGTGAGAGGATGTGTTGGAGCTCTTGGAAGATGGACGATTTGATGATGAAAGCGATCTAGAAGAGGATGGATGGTACAGTGTGAATGTTGGGGGTAAGAAGCCCAGGAGCTTTCATCCACCCCAGCAGTATGTCAGCTACAGGGATGCCCTGAAAGCTGCACCAGCTGGAGTGATGTCGAACTTCCTAGGCCGGCAGAATGGATGGGTAAATGGAGGGTGGTCGAATGGAAGGGGACAGATGAATTTCAAGCGTGGGAACGGATATATGAGAGAGAAACCGAGGTATGTCCCAGCAAATGAGAGATCGAATGGTGGGAGAAAGATTGTGGAATGTCATCGGTGTGGAAGGAAAGGTCATATGTTGGCAGAATGTAGGTGGACGTCTGGTGCATGTTTTGGTTGTGGTAAGAAAGGGCATATGATAAAGGATTGCCAGGAAAGTGTGAAAGAGTGCTTTGAGTGTAAAAAAATAGGCCATTTGAAGAAAGATTGTCCGAGGTTGAATGGTGGAGCAACTGCTGGGGGGGGGGTGTGAAGTATGCTTGTGGTAATTGTGGAAAGGCTGGTGATTATGCGAGGATGTGTCGTGACCAGAGGAATGTATGCAGCTATTGTGCGATGGAAGGACATTCAAGTGAAAAGTGTTGGATTAGACTGAGAGCGCAAGGTGTGAATGGAAAGTCTGATGCGGGAAACTGAATTGTAAGAGAGTACCTGCTGAAGTATCCTCTGGGTGCATGAGTGTGAGTAATGTGTTGGTAAGTCTGTCTAGTGTGAAAGTGCTGTCTGGTAGGAAGTATGAGTGTCTGAGTGTGAAGGTGGAATTGAATGGAATTGAGTGTTTGGCTTTAATAGATTCTGGATGCAAGGCGAGCTTGGTGTATAAAGATGTATATGACAAGGTTAGCGAGAAAGCCCTCCTGTCTGAGTGCAAGGGTAGTTTGGTAGGTATTGGTAATAGGAGAGTGCCTGTGATTGGAATGATAAGGTCAGCTGTTCGAATGCATGGTATGATGATGAATGAATGTGAATTTTCTGTGATTGATAAGTTGAGTAGTGATTATGGTGTGATTTTGGGGTATGATTTTATGAAAATGAATCGTATGGTTGTGCATCCTGCAAGTGATCAGATTGAGAGAAAAAATTGGGTGTATAAGTTATATGTAGGAAAAGATGGTAGCGTTTTGAGGAGTGTGTTTACTGGTATTGAGGTGACTGCTATGGAGAATGTAAGACTTGTGAAGGGTGAAAGGGTGGCGGTTAGAGTGAGTTGGAGTAAGGATGTTAGTTTAAATGTGGGTGAGAACACCGTGATATTGGATGGAAAGTATGCATATTATAAGGTAAGGCGTGTTGCTTGTGTGTTTGATGTCTTGATGAGAATGAATGGTCCTTTTGTATGTGTGCAGGCGGACCCCAGGGTGAAGGGACAGGTGAGGGGTATCCAAGTCGGAGATGTACCAGGACACCTCTCCACTGTCACTGAGGTAGGTATGGATGATAGCACGGATATCAGGGTGAATATTGCGAATGAAAAGACATGTGAATGGATGTATAATGAGGTGAAGGACATGGTGAAATTGGATGGATGTTTGACTGAGTATGAAAGGGAGGATGTGTATCGAATGATATTTGAACGAAAGGGAGCCCTCAGTAAGGGTGATCTGGATTTCGGGGTTGCAAAGCTCCTGGAATTCAAGATTGTCCTGAAGGAGGACTCCCCAATCTATCAGCGGCCGAGGCATTTCCCACGTCCGGTTGCTGATGAGATTGAGGAGCAGTGTTTGGAATTGGAGCAATTGGGATTATTGAAGAGAGTGAGAGTGCATGGAATAGTCCAATTGTGCCTGTACGTAAGCCGGATGGAAGATTGCGTCTGTGTGTGGATTATCGAAAGGTGAATGAAAGGACTGTGAAAGAAAGGTTTCCGATGTGTGTGGTATCTGAGTGTGTATATAGTATGCATGGGATGGAGTGGTTTACAAAGCTGGATCTGGTACGGGGGTATTACCAGATGCCTATTGCTGAGGAGAGCCGGCCGGTAACTGCCTTCTCTTCCACAAAGAGGCATTACCAGTTCCGGAACCTCAGCTTCGGGTTGGCTAATGCTCCTGGAGCCTTCCAGCGGGCAATGAATGTTGTGTTGAGTAAGTTTGTGAGTAAGAATGTGATTGCATTTATAGATGACATTTTGATTATGACTGAGACTTTTTGAGGAGCATATGAGATTGGTAAATGATGTGTTGAGAACATTGGTGTGAAGGTGAAAGTGACGAAGTGTTAATGGTTTGCGAAAGAAGTGGAATTCCTTGGGCATATGGTGAGTGAGAATGGGTTGCGAAAATCACCGAAGTATGTTGAGAAGGTGCGAATGTTTCCTAAACCGGTGACTGTGAAGCAACTGAAGTCGTTTTTGGGTTTGATTGAGTTCCAGCGAAAGTTTATACGTGATTGTTCTGGTGTGAGTAAGCCTCTGACTGAGTGGATGGGCAAGAAAGGTAGTACGGTTGTCAAGTGGAATGATAAGATGAAAGAGGCAGCGGCTGAAGATGTTGAATTGGCGTACCCAGATTATAGTATAAATGCTAAAATGCTTGAATTGTATACAGATGCGAGTGGGTATTGTATGGGAGGTTTTCTGATGCAAGAGCAGCGTTTGAATGGAGAGAATGTCAGGCGAATAATTGGGTATGTATCCAAGGCCATGAATGTTGCAGAACAAAAGTATTCGACTGTGGAATGAGAGTTGGCTGCGATAAGATATTGTTTGAAAGTGTTGCGTCCGTTTTTGTATGGTGTGAGGTTTGTGATAAAAACCGATCATCAACCTCTTGTGTATCTGCAGCGTATGAAGTGGGCTGATAGTAGGATTGCAAGGACTTTGGAAGATTTGAGTGACTTTGACTATGTGCCTGGTGAACGGAATGGAGTGGCTGATTTGATGTCAAGGTATCCTGGTACGAATGATGAAAATTTGTGTGGAGTGAGTGATCCTGAGTATTTGCCGAAAGGGATTATGAATGGAAAAGAGAGTAAGGGTGGTGGTGATTCCTTGTTTGAGAGTGTATGGAATGGTTTGCAAGATTTGAAGAGTGATGGAGTAGACGTGAGAGTGCCCGATAGTGTGGATGATTTAAGGAAGGAGGTAATGAATGAAGTGTGTAGGAAGCCTGAAAGCATTGGTATGGCAAAGGTGCGGAACTTCATGAAAGAATTGAGAGCAATGTGTATGCAAGGGGTCCCGCCATTTCAGGAAGTGTTGATCGTAGTGAGTCGTTTGTATGGAGTGATTATTTATGTGCACTTTGTTGGTCAGAGGCCGATTGTGTACAAGGATGAGAAGATGAAGGGTTTGAATCCTAATGTGGTACATCTGCAATGTTTGAGCAGTGTGCAATACAATTGGGTGATTGACAAGTGTTCGTATATAAGTTAGAAGAATGATTGTCTGGATGAAGATGAGCGTCGTGTGGTGAGTGATCATATGGGAGTTAATAACAGTGTGGATATCAGTGCGGATGTTGGTGTGCTTGTTCCTTCTGTGTATTGCGAACATGGTGGACCTGATATGATGGAAGCGAGAGTGAAAGTTGGTGAAAGGTTTTTCTGTGGTTTGATTGATACTGGAGCGCAAGTATCTTTAGTGAATGAGAATATTCTGAGTAAGTATGAAGAGTTTAGATGTTGCGAGCATAAACCTGTGAAGTTACGGATAAGTGGATTAGGGAATGGCATGATAGTGGCATGGGAACAGGTTAGTCTGAAAGTGAGTTTGGTTAATGGTGTGAATGTGAAGCATGACTTTGTGATTCTGAAAGATGAGCAAATGCCGTGTTGTTTCTTGCTTGGTGTAGACTTTATGAGATTGAATGATTTGTCTTTGGATGCTGATAAGGATCGTCTTATGAAAGGTGAATGTGAGGTGATGAAGTTGAATGAGTGTGCAAAGAATGTTGTCAAATTTTGTGGCATGATTGAGTTGGTCATGGATGATGAGAATGAGATTTTAAGTGATGATGATATTCTAGAGATGCAAGAGATGTGTCCTTTTGTTAGTGAGTTGAAGAAGTGTGTAATGATGCGTGTTGATTTGAATGAATGGCCAAAGTGTTTAAGTGATTTTAAAAGGTATGCTAAGGATTTTGTTGTTTGTATGGATGTTGTATATTTTGTGAGGCATCTGAAGGGTGGTGATGATATGTATGTACCTGTGATGTCCTTAGTTGGTATGATTGGTCTGGTGAAGGTTGTGCATGATAATTATGGGCATATGGGTAAATTTAAGCTGTGGGAGTGTATGAAGGAACGTGTGTTCCATCCGTTTCTGAGAACTGTTGTGAATGATGTTGCAACTACGTGTGAAAGGTGTCAGAAGCGAAAGGTGCAAGGTGTGCAAGTGAAACCACCGATGTTGAAAGTTGATGCGAAAGAACCGTTTGAATTGGTAGTGATTGATTGTGTGTCTTTGCCGCGTACGAGTGCTGGGAATGTTGGTATGGTTGTGATGGTTGATCATAAAAGTAAGTTTGTGTATGCAGCGCCTGTGAGAGATAAAAGGAGTGTGACTGTTGCGCGTGTGGTTGAGCAGTTGTTTTTTTCTATGTGTGTATGGAAGCCTAGAAGATGTCTGAGTGATAATGGGCCTGAATTTGTAGGAGAAGTGTTTGAGCAAATGTTGAGAGAGAATGGTGTGGAGCATGTGAGAACAACTCTGTATGTACCGTCTTCAAATGGATTGGCTGAACGTACTATAAGAACCTTGTGTGAGATGTTGAGAATGATGAGTACGACAGTGAATGACTGGGATGTATGTCTGGGGAGAGTGTTGTGGGCGTATAATTCAACTGTGCATAGCGCAACTGGAATGTCCCCATGTCAGTTTGTGATGAATTTTGAAAGGTGAGTGAAAGATAGGTTTCGTTTGAGTGAAAGTGAGCAGAGTGTATGGCGTGAGGCAGATGAAAGGTTCCGTTCATTTGAATTAGGTGCAAAAGTATTGAAGGTGAAAGAAGTGAAGGGTAGGTTGAATGTGTCAAAGATGAGTGAGAATTTTGATGGACCTTATAGAGTTGTGAGAGTTTGGGAAAATGGGGTGACATATGTTTTGGAGAGTTTGAATGACGGTATGACTGAGAGAGTGCGGGTTCATCATAGTCAGTTAAGGAGATGCAGAGAACCTCCTGACTACCTGGTGAGTCATCCAGTGTATGAACTGTGTAGAGAGAGAGGTAAAGTGCATGATGATGAGATTGAATGTGATAGTATGGATCTGTCTGGGAAAGAGCTAGTCTTAGTCTCAAGGAGTAGAAAGCGTACAAAGAAGAGTGAAAGGAAGAATGCAAGTACAAATGAAAGTAAGTCCGAGAAGAGTCTTTCTGGTATGGAAGATCTTGAAATGGAGATTGAGTTTTTGCGTAAACAAGTAAGTGATTTGGCTGGTATAAGTAGACGAGTGAGTGAGCTGCCTGTGCCTGATTTTTCTGGTTTTGGGAACAGTATGAATGATAGTGTGTTTGGGCAGAATTAACCTAGTGTGGCTGATTTTTCGGGTTTTACGAATGGTAACAGTAGGGGCAAATTTGATGTAGTGTAGGATGAAGTGGCTGATTTTTCAGGTTTCTGGTGGGAACCAGTCGAAGGGGTTTCTGGTATGCCTGTTGAGAATACGGGGGATGTGACTGACCTGTCTGTTTCGCAAGAGTGTACCTTGAGTTGGATGAGAGCTGTGAGTGAGGAGCTGATGAATGGGGGTATGAAGAGTGAAGGTTCTGAACGGAAGAGTATGAAATAATTCTGTCGTGAGATGGGAGAACTGGTAATGAGGGCTAAGAGTATGGTTGACGAGATGATTAATAGTGATGATGAGACTGACAGGAAGACTGATGAACAACCCCGACTGATTGCTACGTGTAGCCAGGGACCAGTAGACGAGTGTGTATGGGTGCATAAGGATGTGATTGAGTATAAAAGGTACTGTGAGTAAGGATTGAGAGTGTATTGTGAGTGACTGTGGTCAAATGGCTTAAGGAAGGAGGGGTGTGGTGGAGCGAATGTGAGTGTGTGAAGGGGCCATTCTCCCACCCTTTTTCCCAATACACTCGCCCTCCTTCTGTAAGAATGTGTGTGTGAGTGGGAATGGGTTTTTTATTATATTTTCTTTTGTACATATGTATTTGATTTCATGTTGTATGAATAAGGTTATTTAACATCTCATGTTTTTTTTATTAGCTACTAAATGTTAAAGATTTTATGAGACAGCGTTCAAGTACCAGAATAAAAAAAAAAAAAAGAAGAAAAAAGAACAAAACAAACAAAAACATTGCCTGCATTTTGCAAGAGCGACTTTAACGAAAATATTTTGGAGATATTTAAAGAAGATATAAGAAGTCTTCTAATAGTACTTGACTGGATCTTAAAGAAAACTGAGCTCCGAGGTGGCAGGCATCATAAGCCCCGCACACCCAATTTTGTCAGAAGAGTGACTGCCAACAAGATTTTTCCCCGGGGAGGCCGGCAAATCGTAAACCGTGGTACCACGTAAGAAAACTCCTCTTTTTGTTGTCTCTTGTTTTGGTTGTCCCCTTTTGTATATGCTGACTCTTAGTATTAATATATATTTTTTTTGATTGATTGGGTTCCAAGATAGGATTGTTTTAGTATATACATAAATAGGCTCATTGGGTGCATATTTACCCATATTTTTTGTAAATATTGTATTTTTTGTTAGTAAAGGACTGTACATACAATCCGTTTCATTCTCCTTCGATTTCTCACGTCCGGATTAGTGTAGGAAGCGGGTTGGATCGATTGGGGTTAGTCTAAATTTTTCGGCCCGCTACACCGCTTCACAGTTAAAGAATTCAAACCTACCCTCAGAAAATGCTACTACTGCCAAACTTTTGGACATTCTACCAACACCTGTCATCGTAGGAATTGGCTTTGCACCCACCTGCGCAAATGCTCTACACCCTGAACAAATCGTAAATTGCCCAATGAAATGTGTAAACTGTGGAGCGCCCCACCCAGCATCAAGCAAAAAATGTAATGTCTACAAATTTGAAGAAGTGGCATCCATACGTGAAAAAGAACGACTAAACTTTAGAGATGCCAGAGAAAAGGCACAGACGTCCATAGGAGCCAGAGGAAACTCTTATGCCTCTGTAGTTGAAATGAGCAGAGTGATCAGACCCCTATACCACAAGGTTAAAGCAAAAATTCAACTGCCCCTTCCTGAGGAGCCTGCACCACAGGCCCCGAATATTGAACTCCCCTACCCCATGCATATGGTCAACAATCGACTCCCCCTCCCAAAGCAGTTGCTGCACTGCGAGGCACCTTCACCTGATACCTCGATGCTAAACCCCATCCCTAGCAGAGAGGTAAGTCTACAATCAAAATCACAGCAAATCCTTGAGCACATCGACCCCCACCCCGAACAGATGGACACTCAGTATATACCCAAGATCATCCGCCCACAATCTCAGTCACCTCCTCACAGTGTTTTGCCCCCCTCCCTAACCAAAACACCTACTACTGACATCACCTACTAAGTGAAGGTAGAACATGAGAAAGATACCCAAGACCCACATGGAACAGACCTCGTCCCTACCAAACACATTGAAGTTCGAATCATACCACCACTTCACTCACCCACCAACAGAAGCAGCAAAAAAGATAATCCATCCTCCTATTATTGACGAAACACCAACACCCACCCCCAACAGTAGATACTCAAGACATAAACAAGAAAAACAGTGACAAAGAGGAACCAAAACTTCAAAAACCAATCCACAGCAGACTCCAGTGGCCACAGGCCCCTAATAAATCAATGGGTGCCACGACCTCCGCAAAAACCAAATTGCCCGCTTTCTGAACCAAACCAAAAGAATAATGAAGCTAATCCAGTGGAATATCCACAGAATTAGAGCCAACGGAAGAATTAAGGCTTCTTGTAGTAGATGAGAGCCCCAGCCTGCATCTTCCTCCAGGAAACTATTTTGGGAATACACCCACCACTAAAATTACCGAATTACAGTTGCGCAACCACCCCAATACCAAATGATGGCAGCACATCCAGTGGCTGTGCCATCTACACCCATCAAGATGTTTCCACATTACCCACCAGATTAAATTCTCCTCTGGAAACAATCGCTGTGACCATACATATCAAGAAATGGTACACAATCGCAAACGTCTACCTCCCACCCACAGGGCCCATTCCAGTCACCGCCTTACGAGACTTGATCTCACAACTACCAGCTCCATTCATTCTAATGTGAAACTTTAACAGTCATCATACCAAGTGGGGCGACAGTATATGCAATGCCAGAGGAAATGAGCTATCAAAGCTTATAGAAAACCACCATCTTGGAATCATGAACCTGGGCGAAGGTACTAGATTTAACATACAAACAGGTCCCTATCAGCATTAAACCTGGCCCTCTGCTAACCCGACATCACAGCGGACTTCAAATGGAGAATCTTGGATGACCTAAAAGGAAGCGACCATTACCTGATCATCCTTTCCTCAGACGAGTGATTACCCACCTCTGGTATACTACTCTGGAGACTGGACCAAGCAAACTGGGTAAAATTCAACAAAATCACCGATATCGAAGTCAATGACATCCCGGATATGGAGGAAGTGCTGGAAATCTTTACATCCATCATATATCAAGCAGGTAAAACATCCATCGCAACCAGCTCAGGACAACCCAGTCAGAGATCTATCCCATGGTGGAGCCCAGAATGCTCTGCTGCACTGAAAGAACAAATGAAAGCCTACTGAATATACAAATGATGGCCAAATCCGATGACTAAAATGGAATTTAATAAAAAGAGAGCTAAATATAGATACATACTTAAACAAACTTGCCGGAAATCATGGAGATCTTATGTCTCCACGATAAACTCTAAAACCCCCCATCCACTGCACACCACACATGGAGCAAGATCCGAGGGATGCTAGGTAAACCCAGCCGAGACCCTACCCCCATATTTCAGATAAATGGATACACTATCTTAAACCCCATCGATGTAGCAGACACACTAGCGACTCACTTTGCCAAAATATCAAGTAGAGCGAACACAACACCTGCATTCGCCCAATACCGGTTGGAGAGGGAGTGCTCACCTCTAAACTTTGCATCAAGAGAGTACAAATCTTACAATGAGGAATTCAGCAAAAAGGAGTTTGATACAGCTCTTGCATCATGTAGAGACACAGCCCCAGGCCCAGACAATATACCTTATGCAATGCTGCGCAACCTAGGGGAAGGGAATAAATGCTTCCTCCTAGATATTTTCAACAAAATATGGATGGAAAACACCTTCCCAGATACCTGAAGAAGGGTTACAGTTCTCGCTTTCCGGAAACCAGGAAAAGACCCAACTAGTCCCCAAAACTACTGCCCAATTGCCCTAACCTCCTGTATATGTAAACATGGTGAATGTACACTTAACATGGTTCCTTGAAACAAAATACTGCGTATCCCCATCGCACTGCAGATTCCAAAAATTACCCTCAACCACGGATGCCCTTATCCGTCTGGAATCCACGATATGTAATGCATTTGCCAAGAAACAGCACTTAGTAGCTGTTTTCTTCGACCTCAAAAAAGCGTACGATACATCATGGCATTACACCATCTTAAAAGCCCTCCATAACCTCAGACTATGTGAACAACTACCAAACTTCATTCAAAATTTCCTAACCAACCGGACCTTCTCTGTAATATTAGGTAGCGCGAAATCCAAATCATTTCTACAGGAAGAAGGCATTCCACAAGGCAGCATCTTAAGCATAACCCTGTTTGCCTTAGGAATCAACAATATCTCACAAAACCTCCATCAAGACATTACAGCCAACCTTTATGTAGATGACTTCTCTATCTCCCTAGCAGGTTCCGAAATGGTAACAATAGAATGTCGCCTCCAGATCCCCATCAACAACACCACAAGATGGTCCACCACCCACGGCTACCAATTCTCAGCCGAGAAGACCAAAGTAGTCCACCCTTGCGGTCATAGAAGGTGTATTAGGGAACCTGACCTATACCAAAAGAGGATTGCAGTCATTGAGAACTATAAATTCCTAGGACTAATATTTGATAGAAGGTTGACATGGGAACCACACATAAGAAACATTAAAAACTCTTGTAAGAAAGAAATGAAAGTCCTACGTACAGTGTCACACCACGACTGGGGATCTAATCGTAAAACAATTCTCAATCTCTACCTTTCCTTACTGCGACCCAAACTGGACTACGGATGTGAGATCTACTCCTCTACTTCCAAGAAATGCCTTGCACTCATCACCTCAGTGGCTAATGAATGTCTCCGCATGGCTACCATAGCCTTCCGATCATCACCCATACCGAGCCTACAATGCGATACAGGGGAGACACCACTAGACTTCTGTAGGATGGAACACTCTCTATGCCTCTTTACCTGCATCCAGCTACTCCCAACATCGCCGACTTTGACCGCCGTTATGAATTACCAAATGGATAATATTTTTACAAAATGCCTAACTCTCCCACGACCATTTGGAACTAGAGTGCGACTATGGATGGAGGAAATCGTGGTAACGATGAACCCCATCCATCCACTTGCTTTACCAGATATTCTATTTTGGAAAACAACTTTAAAGATATGCCATGGCAATATAACAAAACAATCAACAACTACCCCTCTGGGAAAGAAAATTCAATTCCTTCCCCCGCAGCAACACATATAGGTATATTAGGTATACAGATATACACCGACCGATCAAAATACAGAGATGGAACAGGATTCTTGGTGATGTCAAATAACTACACATTCTCTGAAAAACTACCCCAAACAATATCAATCTTCCCTGCCAAGTGCTATGCCTTAAAAAATGCAGTGCAGTGGGCATACAATAACCCAACATCAGATGAATTCACAATCTTCACCGACTCCTTCAGCAGCCTACAAACATTAGAATGAATGGCAGACATCCATCCAATTCTGTTAGAAATAAGAAACTATGTATATAGATCAGCATGTGAAAGAAAGAAAATTTCCTTCTGCCTGCTCCCAGCACATGTAGGGGTCACTGGAAATGAGCAGGCTGATACAGTGGCAAAAAACGCCGCCCTTCATCCAATCAGGCCTAATGATATCCCAATACCGTATGAGGACTACATCATTTTAATAAAGGTCGCCATTCAGGAGAACTGGATGGCCAGGTGGCCAGATTTATATGGACAAAATAAGATGCAACACATTTTCAAAAACTTATCGCCATGGAACCTAGGGAAGAGAATACTCCTACTGGGTGGTGAATAGGGGAATGTCATTGGCTGTTGTTGTTGCTTTTCTGCTTAGAAAATGACATCTGTGGTGCGATGGTTGGCTGAGGGTAGCTTAGAATAAATAAGAAGCCGTGAACCAAATCATAAGAACAATGAAAAGTCCTCTAAGGAAAAAACGTTTGGTGGTCCCCTCCTCCTTTGAGCAGGAAGGGACTACTGCTGGGAGCGCTGATGTTCTAAGGGGTACATCAGGAGGTCAGGGCATTGAGCCGAATCAAGCAAGTGCCCCCCCCCCCCCCCCCCCCGAGGAATAGTGCTCACCAGGCCGTCTCTGGTTTCAATGCTACTGAGAAACAACCTGAGAAAGTTAAGAAAAGAAATGATGTACATGATAACACTAAACCAAATTGGAGGAACACAATATTTGGCCCAAGAGAGGATTATAAGCAATATTTTATAGTAAAATCAAAGACAGACGAGATGGACATCAGTAAGATAAACTTTTTCAAATTTGATAGAGATGTTGAAAAGTTCTTAGTCTGATAACCAACTAAGACATACTCCAATAGAGATAAGACAGTGACTGTTCAAGTATACAGCAAAAAACAAAGTGAGAAAATGAAAGAAGTTAAAACCATATGTGGTTTAGATGTTATAGTTGAGAACAATCACAAGTTTAATACAAGTCAAAGAATAATAAAACAAGAGAACTTTTAGATTATACAGAGCAAGAAATTTTGGAAGGATTAGAACATAGAGGCATAATAAAGGCAGAAAGAATAAAAAAATATGACAGCGATGAACTCATAAATACTGTAGCTTTAAAGCTTACATTCGATAGAGTGGATCTACTTGATGAAGTACAAATAAGACCAGGAATGCTGGCAAAAGTGAAACCATACAGAACTCTACCTAGACAATGTTATAAATGCCAGAAATTTGGCCATGTTGGTACCTACTGCAGGAACAGATATATTATCTGTGGTATGTGGACTACCAGAACATGGCTCTGAAGAATGCCAGAGAGGACCAACATGTGCCAACTGGGGCGGTCCTTACACTGCAAAGGATAGAACATGTGATAAGTAGCTACTAGAAAGGGCAATACTAGCAATAAAAAGAAAATAGAGAATAAACTTCAAGGAAGCAAGAGAAAAAGCATTTTCTAAGTTTCTGAGAGAAGGAATTACCTTTGCAGCGGCATTGAAGAACTGTGAAAGACTAAAAATAGCCAACTCTCAACATAGCAGCAACTCTCAAGCCCAGGCTCTCATGTCAGTGGTGGCTATGCCTCCATGGAAGACAGCTGGAGGATGGGCAGCACCCCCATCCGCTAAGGGGAGTGAAAATGGAAGAGAAGCGCCGACTCCTCTCAGAGAGAGGGCCGATCTTGGCACAACTGTACCTATACCACTTTGAAGAAATACAGATGATGAAGAGATAACACCATCATCTGCAGAAGAGGATGCGAATGGATGTAGGGTTAACCCTGCATCACATAATGGAGATGCCGATAACTGAGCATCGGCGACTGTGACTTGTGGGATGACTACTGATGACTGTGTAACAGCATCTCAGTCATCTATGGGTGGGGGTTCTCAAGCCCCGACCCCTCCTCGAGGGGCGGATGGTGAATTTTTGAAGACAAAAGACTCACCTATCGACCAAATGCTAAACTCCAGAGCGAACAAAAAGGAGAATTTTGCAATCCCTTGCAAATTCTCCTGAAGAAAGAAAAAAGAAAGGAAAATACGCAGAGAAAACTTAAAGCAAAATTGGTTGGATTACTCTGCTGGCCATGGGCACTCTACTCTGTAGATGGGGTAGACATGGACTGTCCTGAGGACGATCTTAAGCCACCGCGGCCTGCAGACACATCTCAGGCTGACTTGGTCCAACCAACATCAGAAAAACCACCAGAAAACCCCCAAATGACAAGAGAAAATGAAAAAAACTCTAAATAGAAAACAAGCAATGAAAACTTAAGACTCAAAACAAGAGTCAAATAATAACAATGAGACAGTGAAATCTAAACACCATACAGAAATTAAGAGTACAAGTTTCAGAATACATGACTCTTCCTTTGATCCCCAGAGCCTGCTACTCCATTACATAAAAAAAACAGAACTGAAATATGATAAAATGAGAAAAGATAAAGATATAACTAATATAGATCCCAACAAAACTCAACAACCTAAAGAACAAAGACCAAAGAAGGAAGAGAAGAAGAGCAGGTGGAAGTAAAATGGACCTTTCCTTTTTCTCTAAGATGTCTATTATTCAATGGAATATATGTGGATACCATGCTAACTACCATCAGTTAAGGTTGCTACTCAAGGACACAAATTGCAGTTGTCCCTGTATCCAGGAAACCATGGAAGGCTTACATGAATTGAGACCTCCTGCTGGATTTAGTCTTTTGAACCAACATGGCCCAGGAGAAAGACATGCCTGGGGTATTGCAATTTTGATAAGAAATGGGACACTATGACAGAATAACTCTGGACACAAATTTGCAAACTATGGTATTTAACATCAAACTGGATCAACCCTACAGTGTATGCAACATATATATTCCCCCCAAATAGTCAAATAGACCGCAGACAATTAGAAACACTGGAAAATCAGCTCCCAGAACCATTCCTAATACTTTTAGACTACAATGCCAGACATACTCTCTAGGGAGATTCAATTACCACCCGTAAGGGAGAGATAGTAACGTCATTCCTAGAGAATAACCCCTTCAATGTACGAGGGGCAGTCAATAATTTTTACAATTCAGGATATAAGGAAACGAGATATGAGGAAAAGTGTTTTATTATTTTTCAATATAACTACCCTCGACTTCAATGCACTTGCGCCACTTTTTCCTGAGGCTTCGAATTCCTGACAACCAGAAATCTCCTGACTGCTGTTCAATCCACTCCTCGACGGCAAGCTGGACATCTTCATCGTCCCCAAACCGGCGTCCACGCAGTGCAGCCTTGAGCTGGCGGAATAAAAAGTAGTCACTAGGGGCCAGATCTGGACTGTAGGGGGGATGGTTGAGCTCCTCGTGGATGATGTTTATAACACTTCCATGTGATATTCCAAGTTCTCGCTCGATTTCTTCAACCTTCACCTGTCGATTTTCAAGGATCATCCTCTCCACATGGGCCACATTGTCCTCGTTGGTCACGTCTGACAGGGGTCATCTTCAAGGGACTCACGACCATGGCGGAACTCCCTATTCCAGCGAGCAATGGTTGCATAGGAAGGGGCGGTGGCGGTGTACACTGCAACCATGCGTTCATGGATCTCTCTTGCATTCTTGCCTTCCTTGGCCAAAATTTGATCACTGCGCAGTGCTCAACCTTCTCCATTGTTGAAAAATTTGTGACTGACGATCTGCGACCAGCTACTGCTTCTTAAATAGACGAGGCAGGAGCGTGCGGCTGCAGGTCCTGACTTTTCATAACTTGCCCTAACACCCCCACAAACAGCCATCCCCCTTCCTCTGTTTTGCCCTACCGATTCGCAAAACTTTTTGACCGCTCCTTGTACTAAGTGAGTGCCAGCCAACTCGCCTTCTTTTTCAAACTGGTACATCATCTCACATTGATCTGTCTATCTGCTCAGCTGATGCAAGACTGCATTTTGAATGGAAAATAAGTAAGGATCTATATGACAGTGATCATTTTCCAATTTTATTTCAACCATTGGAAGAAGATAATGTAAACATCACACAGAAATTTATTATGGATAAAGCAAATTGGCCACTATTTGCAGGGCAAGCAATACTACTATGTACTGTAGATGAATTTGAATCTGTTGATGCTGTTGTTACTCATATCAATGAACACATCAAAGGTGCAGCTCAACAATCAATACCCATGTTGAGTGGAAAGATGAGGCCCAAAATGGTACCATGGTGGTGCCCCAAACTAGCTAATGCAGCTAAGGAGGGGAAAATAGAAGACTGTATAAGTACTTAAAAACAAGACTAGCAATAGACAAAATGGAATACAATAGAGCAAGAGCAACTTTTAAATTATTTATCAAACAGAAGAGAAAAGAATCCTGGTCAAATTATGTTTCAAGTATCAATAGTGACACAAACATCAATAAAATCTGGCAGAAGATCCATAGACTCAATGGTAAATACAAAACAACACCCCCACCTATGTTGAAAAGAGAGAATGGTGAGATAGTTGCTGACCCAGGAATGGTTGCCAAGATGTTTGGGACTACACTCTCAAATATCTCTTGTGGATCTCAACATCCACAGTTTATGAGTAGAGTGACTGCTGTGCCACTCAATTTTGATGGAGGCGAGGATGAGAAATATAATAAAGAATTTACATTGGAAGAATTAAAATATTCACTAAGTACCATGAACCCATCTGCCTCTGGTGAAAATGGAATTAGTTATATAATGATAAAACACCTACCGGAAATCACTATAGACTATATACTTCAACTATACAACCATATCTGGATAACTCACAGACTTCCAGCATTATGGCTCTCAGCCATCATATTACCATATGAGAAGCCAGGGAAAAGACCCCTTCATTGCTGGAAACTATAGACCGATTTCACTAATGAGCTGTATGTGCAAGTTGATGGAAAAGATAGTCAATAAAAGACTTGTATGGACTCTGGAGAAAAAGAGAGTAAGTAATATCAGAGAAGCAATATGGATTCCACCAAGGTAGAAACACAACAGATGTCTTAGTTAGATTAGACAGTTCTATCAAAACAGCTTTTACAAATAAACAACATACAATCCCTGTGTTCTTTGACTTGCAAAAGGTATATGACACTACTCGGCGAGAAGGAATACTACCAAATCTCCATAAAGCAGGACTGAGAGGCAACATACCTAAATTTATCAATAACTTCCTATCCAACAGGGCATTTAAAGTAAAGATCAATAAAAACTACTCAGAACAGCATATTCAACATCAGGGTGTCCCACAGGGATGCGTCCTAAGCTGTACTTTATTTTCATTAGCAATCAGTGAAGTCTCCACAATTTTACCACAGCATACTGACTGCACCCTATACATAGATGATTTTGCAGTTTATGCTCATGGTCCTTATTTCCCATCCTTAGTCTGCCGAGTCCAACTTGCGCTAAACAGAGCGTATAGCTGGCTAATAAATCATGGCTTCTAGTTAATCTTACTAAAACTAAAGCAATGCACCTAACAAAACTAAAAGGAATGTATCCTGAACCTGACCTATATCTAGATGGAAATCATTTAGAAATGGTTGACCAAATTAAATTCCCCAGAATGACTATAGACAGGAAGCTCTCATGGAATCCACATATAGTAAATCTACGGAATCAATGCCTCAAGAACATGAATATACTGAAAGTATTGTCATATAAGAGCTGGAGTGCTGACAAAGCATCTTCGCTCCACATCTATAGGACTATCATACGGAATAAACTAGACTATGGATGTCCTATATATGCATCTGCTCCAAAAACAACCCTACAACTATTGGACCCAGTACACCATCTCGGAATTTGTCTATGTACAGGAGCCTTCAGAACATCATCAATTCCTAGCTTATATTGTGAGTCAGGAGAACCCTCCCTTTATGATAGGAGAAACAAATTAAGCCTCCAACTATATACCAGACTGTGGAATGCCAGGAACACCAGCCCATGGTATCATTACAGATACTAGTAATGACCACGTGTTTGCTAACCTAAGAACACACAACTCTTGGATATAGAATGAGACAATTAAATTCCCAGCTCAACTTACCAAAATATTCCAACATCAATTATAGCCCCTGTCTATCACTATAGGGTCATTCCATCCGAATTCAACAAGTCACCATCACCGATTTTGATGAAAATTGGTATACAGGTTGATTTTGATGAGAGAAAAACAATGAGACACTTCCCAGCCCTCAATTTTGAATAGCTCAAAAGTTATAACCTGTCAAAGTGAGAAAAATTGTCAAATTTCTTGATACCAGCATTGATAAAAAAATTATTTCTCCCTTATTATAGCACATAAAACAATGAATTATGTATTTTTTTTTAAGCTTAAGGGTTGCTCTAAACATTTTTAACAACAAAATTAATTTTTGGTAAAAAAATTTGTTTGACCTTAAAGGTCAACTTTTGACCTTTAAAAAAAATATATTGGTATCAATAAATTTTTGTGTAATTTTTTTTTTAAATATATATGCCTTTAGACTACAATATAAGATAAATTTCATTCTGGGTTTTTCATTATATCAGGAGTTATGATCAATTTTGTAACCACTGGTATGGCCATTTTTTGCTATCTTCACAAATAATTTTTTTTTATATGCATCTTTGTCATATTAACAGAGTTATGTCATATTCCCAGAGTTAGTTATCAATTATTAGATGCCTAAGTATTATATTTGAATGCTTTTAATATATACTCGTGCATTAGAATCATTAATTCTATAGATATGTGTTAAATCCTACCTACAAGAAAAAATTAACTTTCAGTAATTTTTTATTTAAAATTATAAATATTTTTAAAGCTACCTACCTATGTATTTAATTTATAATTTGCTATGGTCAATGGTGGCAGAGCCACTACCAACAGTTAAGATACCTGCATAACTGCTGGTATCCCCATCGCCTAAGGGGCCGCTCCTGATAGCTCAGCAAAAAAGCCACAGGTCCCACCCAACCTCCCAAAATGAATTTATTCTTTTTATAATAATTTAGGAATCAATTTTTTTCTGCATTATTTCTGTTGATTTTAATTGTTCATTTTTAGATAGTTTGTAAGTTCTTCCTGTTGCTGTTACAGGCTCAACAATGCTCAATATGTCATCTAATGGCAATACTAATACATCTGGTTTTCTTGGATATTTAAATGAATTTGATGGTCCTTCTGGTTCTAGGAATGTTATTTTAACTATCATTTTCTCGACATTGGTATCCAATACACACCCTAAGTACCATTTGTCATCATACTTAGCAGTGACAAATCCTTTTACATCCTCCAATAATATGGCCTCTGTATAGGATATTTTCACTTTCTTGAATTCTGATGCAGATGATATTGTTTTCACTCTTAGTTCATTTTCATTAACTGGCTCAAAACTGTGTAATTTTGGGGTACCAATTATTGCAGAGGCCTGGTCAAATCTTTCTTGCAAATAATTTTTTTTCTTCAATGTATTCATTATTTGGGACATATGAAAATTTGATTCCCTTAATGTGTCTTTCAGCAAAATCAAAGAGCTGTTGAGGAGTCATTATCTGATCATTATATGCTCTTTGCAGGCTAGCTTTTGCTGCTAGTCTTTTTACTGTGCCCCCTACACCATCGCATGGTCCTTTTCCATGAGATGTAGCAAAGAAATGCCATTCTGCTTCCAATCCAAAATCTGATTTATGGTGACATAAATTAATAAAGTTTTTAAAATTTTTATATTGTGACGCAACTCCACCAGAAAAATATATAATTTTTGTTATTGGGAATTTGAGTTCTTTTTTAAAAAATTCAATAATTTTTTTTTTAAATAAATGGACTGCAACAGTGTCATGCTTCAAGCAGTTTGAAATCACAACAAAACTTATGTGTTGTGTTTCCCCAGCTTCTTTGTAGTAGGAAAGAAAGGGATGTAATGTAGCTTGGGAGTTATTCCAGTGGTACCCTTGTGGCCTGCAAAGACCTAATAACACGATCATACTCCTCCCAACAACACATCTACCCCCCTTCTACTTAAATGCAGTCCATCCATCGCATACATTTCTTTCATTCCAACAAACCTATCCCACACATCCACAAACATGACACCTTCCATCTCACACATCCTCCTCACATAATCATTCAGCCCAATCGCACGAGACATCCATTCTACCCCAACATCCATTCTTGGAATCACACCTGTCACAACACCTTTCATTCTACTTTCTTTCACCTTTTCAATCAACCTCTTGTACCTCTCACGTAACTCACATGCACCCACTTTCTTCACATCATTGACTCCTACATGTGTAATCACAACCGCATCCCTTGCACAGCCAGACACGAGCTCCTCTTCCTTATCAGACAGATCTCTCACTCCAGCACCCGGCAAACACACCCTCAAACCATTCAATCTACTTGCATTCAACTCCCTATCTAAATATCTAATTCGCGAATCACCCATCACAAGCACTTCAGTCAGACTCCTATTCCTATCCCCCACAGACCTAACTCCATCCCCACTCCTATTCTCATTCAAACTACTAGTCACTCTACCTCCACCCCCACCCCCATCAGTCATATCACTTCCAGTTACTTCCTCTCTTAGGGCACTGAATCTATTAGTCAAGCTAATAGGTTCTGTGTCCCTCTGAGTCACACACCTATTCTCCCCCTGGCTAACAACCTCAACAGAGGCAACCCTATTCTCACAAAGAACAGGAGAAGCCTCCCTAGCTTCACGTTTCCTAACCACTCTCCACTGTCCCCCATCCTCACTAGGTCTATTTCTAACTAATCTAAGGGGGCTAACTTCACTATCCCTAGAACTATCATATCCTGCCTCCTCCACCAGCCATCTACCTTCACCTGAAACATCTAACTGGCCTACCTCACCTCCTAACCTATTCCCAGCTCTAGGCCTAACACTAAGTTCCTTCCTGAGCTCAGCAACTCACCCCTCCAGCCTACATATTCTGTCTAAATCCTGCATTCTCATTCCCTCTCAATCTACAATGCATTCACGCAGCCCACATACAACACATGTATACCCCTCACCAAATACACCACAACCAATGCATACATTCCGACACTCATGCTCACTTTCATCCCCGAACTCCATCACTTATACAAACAAAGAAAGAACTTAAGTAGTAATAAGAAAAAAAAAGAAGAGCAACTTAGCTTTCGCTGATTCTGTGGTAAAAAAAAAAAAACTAGAAAAATCCGAAAAATAAATCAACAGACCGAGAGCTCTACGAAACATGTGCTACCTGTTCCAATAGAAAAGGAGCAAACTGAGCCTAAATAAGGACTGTGCCAAAAAAACTATTATTATTATTATCGCCATGGAAGCCTTGAGAACTTACCCACCGGCAAGAGGTATCTGTATGCAGACTCTGCATTGGACATTCACTACTCACACACGGATACCTAATGGAGACTATCATCCCTACTGTGAAGATTGCATTCTGCCCCTCACAATTGCACATCTTATTGCGGAATGCCCAACCTATGGAGAACTCCGACGGAGATACATACCCATTGATGGTGGGGAGACCCTCGATATCCTAAGATCTGTACTAACAGCTGAAAATATCCGGCCCTGGCAGTGGAATCATCGGCTACCTCGAGGAGACAGGACTATTAAAGAAGCTATAGATAAGTCTCCAATAGTACAATCTAATTTTAATGAATTTTAATTATTTTAACATCCTACTCCATTATCATACCATTTATCCATCCAATGTTTCAATCATCACTGCATAATCACCACCTCATCATATCAGACACAACTTTTATATAATCTTTAAAACCTTTTCTTTTACTATTAAACGAATTACAGTGCAATGACCTCGCAGTGAGCAACAAGGGACTCGTAAACAATCCATCCACCCATCTTTTTTGTTTGTCAAGCGTGTATTTTAAGAGATGTTCATCCAGCATCTCTTAATGCCTTAATTGTGATTCTTTGAACAGTATTTAAATCCTTTCTCTCTTGCATTGAAGGTTTCATAAAAAAGTTAGTTTAAAATCACAAAATTGGAACAAAAATTTACTCTTTTAGACAGTCAACTGATCGCTAAACTATATTACCTTACAAGAAAGGCTTTCGGAACAAATACAACCAGCTTGGCATCGAATCACTGAATAAACTTGAAAGAAATCAGTTTCATCAAGGCTAAAATAGAATGAGCTTTTTATTAAAGCAAAAGGTTCTCATACAAAATATTGATTTTTTCTCTATTTCTCCAGGATTAGTTAATAAAAATAATTCTTTGCTTAAATTAAATAAACATTTTCTTTTACCTTTGCTGTTTATTTTATCACTAAATCTTAGATTACATTTAAAATATTGCAAAATATGAACTTGTTCCTATACTTTTGCACACTACTCGATGTGTAGGTGTATGACAAGGTTATGTGATGTAGCCCTGGCTGTTTAATATCCTTATGGATGGGGCACTAAGTACAAATGTGAATGAGGAAAAGGGGTAAGGGTGAGGAAAAATGATGGGTTCTATTGGTAGATGCTGATGCCCTGGTTTCATGTGACATGGAGGCTAAAAAGTAAATGGAGAAAATTGTAGGGCAATAGTATTTAGGAGAATGGTATGGAAGTCTCAGGAGTGATCAGAGCAGCAATGAATGCTAAGGTTTTAGGGTGTAATTTACCAGGAAACTGCATGGGAGTATTTTTGGTGCCAATATGTATGTGAGTGAGAGTATGGTATGAAAGAAGTAAAGATCTTGGGTGAGGCCACTGCAAATTGACAATATGAAAAAGATGTGTGTGTTCTGTGATGTTATGGGCATAAGAAGAATGGTTGGAAATAGACTTTTGAAGAGAATATACAATAGTGAAGGTCAGGGTGTGTGGTATGAAAGAAGTAAAGATCTTGGGTGAGGCCACTGCAAATTGACAATATGAAAAAGATGTGTGTGTTCTGTGATGTTATGGGCATAAGAATAATGGTTGGAAATAGACTTTTGAAGAGAATATACAATAGTGAAGGTCAGGGTGTGTAAAGGGTTGAAAGACTGTGTAAAAGGTAGGTTGATTATTTGAATCGGTATTTGTGAGAGTATTGGTTAGCCAAAAAGTGTGTGTTTCATAGTTGTGCAAGGAAAAGGTTTCTGAAGGGCACACTTAATGCTGTATGTTTAGGGATGAACCCCCTGATTGGACAAGATGCTACCTCACAAAGCACCCATTCATTAGGAATGGCTATTTTGCATTGAAAAATGATGGATGGCTTTGTGTTAGAGAGCACATAAAAGGGTGGCCATTTATTGGCATTGGTTCACACTGATCCCGCTGTGGGAAAGCACTAAAAGATAAAAAAATGTTTTTTTTTCCAGGTGTCAAAACAAGCAAAGAGTGCAGGGCTGGTTTTCATAATGGATTGTGGCTGTACAAAATCATGCTTCTTGTCATTCTCACTTTTGCAGTATTCTTAATTCCAGATAAACAGCACTATTTTGTGACCGGTAAGTTTTTATTTTGCAAAGGTTTTCCAGCTATCATCATTCATCCTAACACCTTCACCACAATTGGGTCATATATGGTATGATGATAATTTGAATTAATTTACACCTGCATTGTGAGTTATCCCACTTAACCCTATATGTCCATATGTGACAAATTCATCACATAGAAAAAAAAAGGATTATCGCTAGAGAAATTACATATGTAGAGTCTAGCAAGTGTGTGTGATGAGTAGGTTCACACAGGGGTTGCATCAGATTTGCATGCCGTTTGCCACTAACTATTTACCACTTAATAGAAACAAATGTAATTGATATGTTTTTCATTTTTTAAAATTAATTCAGGACATAAAGAGTTAGGTGTGAAAAGATTAAGGGTGCTTAGGTGAGGTTCCCAGCATTAGATAAATAGTTTACTAGTATCCCTTTGTTATAAATCATAGTTATTTTTTTTAAATATTAGGTTGGGAAGCAATTAATGTCATTTTTAGAAGACAAAAAATGTTTCTTTGAGTTGTTTTTGTTTGTTTTGTTGTTTTTTAAAAATTTATAGTAATGCCTAAGCCTTTTTTAAGCTTATAAAAAAAATGGTGTTTGGGTGCCACCTGAAGTGTTTGAAGGACAATGTATATGTGTGAATATTGCTTCATCTCTAGGGTAAACTACTAGTGCAGCTAAAAAATTTAGACTTCTGGAAAAGTTATTTTCATTTAATTAAAGAAGTAAATTTATTTGCCCGAACCCCTAACTCTTCTGCAAGGTGGGCGGTCCCTAGGAAGAACACTACGCTCCCTGGGTAGGTCCATAGGTACTTAAGAGAGGAGATGTGTGTATTGCGTGATTGTGTGAGGTTTGGCCAATCTCAGAGTAGGTGTTCAATGTTGTCTGGTGCATCTTGGAATCAGGGCGAGGTTTATGTATTGTTGTAGTGGAGTGGCTGACCTGACTTGAGAAAGGATTATTAGGTGTGTTCTGTGTAGTGATTTTGCTGATTGGTTTATTAAGGGGGGGGGGTCTCATTTAGGATGTTTGGTGGTAGTGTGTTCAAGTATCTTTGGGTAAGGGTAGCGTGGATATGTTTTAAGTTGGGGATTAGTGGTAAGGGAGGAAGGTTTTTGTAGAGGTGTTGGAAGTAGTGTGCTAGAGCTTTTTTTCTTGTGTCTGGGTGGTAGGTGCCTTGCTGTCAGGTAATGGTTGGGGTAGGGATGGGTCAGTGCTCTGCTGAAGTGTTGGTTTCCAATCATGTCTAACTTTTTATGCTTATGATTAGGAATGATGTTTGTTTTGTTTTTTTAATGATTTTTACTTTCTTTTTTACACCCTCTCCCCTTTTCCCCTCCCCCTCACCTGATTTCTTGACAATCTGATAATATTCTCTTAGACTGATTATATTTTTGAGGAAAGGATTTTTTTTTGTTATGGGTTAATACCTTCTTTGACTCACAAGGGGAATGTCAGGTGTAACATGGACAAATATGCTGCTGCTGACATCTGGAAGATTGCTCTCCTGTCCTCACTGCCTGGAGGAGGATCTGTGGCTTATGTTTTCCACACATTTTCACCTAAAAGCTTTACTTTCTCTACAGATCTCTCCTTACAAACTTTTTACAGAATATGGCATTGATGGTATTTTGCTTTAACTTTAAGAAGGGAGGGATGTGCCATTTACCCTTGGCATAGGTCATCCACTTATTTTTGGTATAGGTCATCCACTTATTGTTGGCATAGGTCATCTACTTATTGTTGGCATAGGTCATCCGCTTATTGTTGGCATAGGTCATCCACTTATTATTGTTGGCATAGGTCATCCACTTATTGAAAGAATGAGGAGAATAAAATAATAAAAGGGCTTCATCCTAACTGAGCTATCTAGTAATAGGATTGGCAAATGTTTGTAGTATAAGTTTGAAAAGTAGAGTAGTTGATAGGCGACCAGAATCATGGCTCTATTCACTACTTACCTCACCCCATGTGGCTTAACTTTGCTATAATAGAAGCAGTGTTTCCATTTCGTTAGGCAGGCGATAAGATTCTGGGGAAAAAAGAGACTAGGGCTGATCAGCATTTAACCACATACAGATGGAAATGATATAATATGGTCTTAGTACAAAAGAGGGGTTTTTCAACCCTCTCTCTCCTATTTCATGCATACAGAGTAGTACTGTACCGAAAATTCAGGGCCCGAAGGGCGCATTTGTCGCTACCTGTAACAATCTAAACCACAGCTACTCATAATTTCAAATTGAACTTGTTATGTGGGGATTTTAGTTGACAAAAGTGTGACCTTTTTTTTCAGCCTGGATGTATGTGGCAATGACTGGTGGTGCCTCTTTCATTGTGATCCAGTTAGTTCTATTGGTCTTCATGGTTCACAAGTGGACTGATAAAATACAAAAGAAAGTCAATGATGGTGGATCCCGATTAATGTGGTTTGCTTGTAAGTTGGTTTATGTTAAAACTGGTTTTAGAACCAATGAACAAACCCTTGATTTATAATTTTAACCCTGTCTTACGTCCATTCATTGGTTAGGGAGTGGAGTGTAAAACTGGTTTTAGAACCTATGAACAAACCCTTTATTTATAATTTTAACCCTGTCTTACTTCCCATTCATTGGTTGAGTGAATGATATCTTTTTAAGAAATTTCATTTAAAGTTTGCACTTCGGTGTATTTTTGCACTTGTGAATTTTTTCTTGAGTGTAGCCTCCATTTCAGTATTTAAGTTAATGCCATATGTAATACTTCTTATCTTGTGATTTCATTTATATGTTTTAAACCTTATTTCCATTGATTGAAACATATTTGCTCTGCTCTAAACTATTTTAGAAAAATCCATTTTGCACTCAAGTCCTTCAAAACTTCAGCAAATACCACCTTCCCACAAAGTAGGTTTGATGCGCTTCTACACCAATAAAAACTACTTTTGGGCGAATGTGGCGGACCTTTCCTAGGTGGCCATTACTGGTGCTCTTCGGACAAAGGCTCACTAGTGCAGGTGACAGTACTCTTTACCGTGAATTTTGTGAAAGTGGTCTTTATGCAAGGAAACATGCATGTGGACTACTCCTTAGAAGACATTCCTGAAGAGCTGGCTGACCAAGGAGTGTTCAAGGTCATGTGTGCAATAACAAAATAAGGGGGGAGGGGCCCACTCCTACACTATGTCATGCTTGATCGTGACAGGCTCCCTGAGTCTGTGGGTGCTAGTTGATACCCCTACCACATCATGGCATTTGTACTGCTGCCAATGCTTCGGTCACATGAATTGCTCATGTAGGTGTGTACAGACAGGTCTACCCATAGTCTGTGTACAAGACTATGCTATAGATCCTTATTAAGCAGGTCAAGTGTGTGAATTGCAGAGAACCAGACCCTGCTTCCATGAAGCAATGTAGCATGTATCTCCTAGAGAAGACCCTTGTACTCTGATCGAATTCATGCACACATTTAGGGACTATTTGACTTCTTAGAGGAGGCTGGCCTCCTTGATTTTATTTGACTAGTGTAGATCACATGTTCCTGAACTGGGGGGAGGCAGCCCTTCATTCTTCCCATCCCTGACACCTGAGCGTGTTTCCTTGCTGTTTTTTTTTATTGGTTGGTTTTGTTAATTTGGTTTGTGATTTTTTTAATTTAGCCTTAAAATTACTTACGATGACTTACCTCCCTGCAAACATCTTCCCTACATTTACACACCTGTACAACACCTCACTCGCTTCTAGGCATATACCCATTATTGCAGTTGCTAGATGGGCACTATAAAGGGAACAAAAAATTTCTAGAGAAGATTGTCATAGCCATTCAGGCTGCGGACTGACTCATTTTTTGAGAGGCTAAGGACTTTGTCCTTTCGTGACCTGGGACATCTTATGCCTCAAAGGTTAAGTAGGCACCCTCTGCCCCCTGCTCCTCGATGCATATGAGCATGGTTGTTTCTGGGGATATTCAGAGAGCTGGTGGCTCAATGCCCCGCAGGGGACTACCCTAGGTAGCCTGTTACACTCGGTACCTGGGGGAGCCGCACCTCCTCCCAGCCTGAGTGTTAATTAAGGAAGCCCTGATGTCACTGGGGTGACTTGAACCCTCTGATGGGGCCTGGGAAAGGTGTTGGTGCGCTTACCCATCACCCCCACTCAGCACTACTTTACCTTTTTATTATTATTATTAGTTATTATTATGAGCATTATTATTGTTATTATCATTCTTATTATTACTGAGTATGATTGTTATATTATTTATTATGATATATTATAATTATTATTATTATTTAATATTATTTATTATCATTATGGCTATCCCTTCTACCTTTTCTAGTTCACTTTGTACTAGGATGAGTGTTTCCACCCAGACAGAGTTCAGTCCAGTAGCCATGGTGCCTTGGTGGATTGCATGCTATCCTGGAATCACCTAGCAACAGGGTATGATAATAATAAGTGATCACCCACCCTACTTGTTAGTGAACCTGCCTATCTCTACTTTTCTTTATTACATACCCGCTTACCCCTTTCCGCACTTTCTCTTATATCCACAGAGGTTCTGGTTGCCCGGTGCACTTTCGTCCTCTTTTGAACCTGGGTCGAGTGGCAGTGTATACCATGTGGGCCCGAAAGTCCACTGGCTAGGGCAGGTATTAGCTACGGGGTGTGCTGGGCCCTCAACTCTGCTTACCTTCATCCAGTACGCATATGAGGTGGATATGCAGGCACCATCCTTTATGGTCAAAGTTCCAGGAGAATTTTGCTTAAATGGTGGGCTGGGTTGGCAAAGCACATCACCATTGGGCCGGGACCGATTATATGTGTAAATGATCACATTCTGGAATTTCTGATCCTAT
This sequence comes from Ceratothoa steindachneri, assembly GCA_963969495.1. Classification (NCBI taxonomy): domain Eukaryota; kingdom Metazoa; phylum Arthropoda; class Malacostraca; order Isopoda; family Cymothoidae; genus Ceratothoa; species Ceratothoa steindachneri. The sequence goes on from OZ018322.1 coordinate 1,688,258, forward strand.
GAAGACTTTTCCCTTAACCTCCCCACTCATATGGAGGTCATAGTATGTACTTTCCACGAGGCCCCCTTTTTTCTTTTTCTTTTTTTAATCTAGTCATGGTGACAACTAAAAGCATGAGTGGGAAAGCGCATGGAGATCTGCCTCCTAGCATGGCTTCTTCCTCCCTAGGTGTTGAGAAGGATGGGGGAAATCGAGGCACCCCTGTGACTGGAATATAGGATGCCGGGGGGGGGGGGCACACACAAGGCCCCCCTGAGATGGACGTGGTCCCAGAGGTGACCCAGTCCCAGACGGCAGAATCTTTGTTAAAGGGGAGTTTATGTGAGGAAACTCATGGACTACTCCATAAATGACATACCTTAGACCCGACCGACCAAAGAACGGTCAAGGTCGAACTTGTGATGAGAAAACAGGGAGGGGCCTTGAGACTCAGCCGTACACTCTTCCTCACATTCGACTGTGACAAGTTCCCAGAGTCGGTGCATGCCGGTTGGTATCACTACTGCGTGAAAGCACAGGGGTGCCTCCCACTGCTTCTGCCATATGAAGTGCTCCTTAGACGTGCAAAGTCAGGGTTACCCGAAGTCTGAGAAGGTTGCTCCAAGGCCATACATGATAAGTCCTTGTCGTGTATGGCTAAGTTTGTCAATTGTGAAGAGCGCCTGGCTGTTCAAGCTATGAATTGTCTCACATTTTGCGAGGCTAAGGCCTTGGTCCTGGGACATCTTTCCTCAATTAAAAAAAATAAAAAAATATGCCCATCTGCTCTTGCCTCCTCCAGGCCTATTTGCATGGTGTCTCTGTACCCATTTGCAACCCTTCTGCGAGTTCTCACTCCGGGCGCTCCCCTGGTAAAGTTTGTGGCACAAGGGACTCACATCCAGCCTTGGCTAAAACCACTGCCCCCTCCCCCCTTCTCCATCATGACCGTTTCTCTTCTGGCGAAACGGCTGTGCTTCTCCACTGAGTCAACACCGCTGAAGGTGGTCGTGAAGCCATCTTCTGGGGTTCTTAATGCTGCCCCCCAAAAGGAGGACAGCACCAAAGAAGCTTTGGCTCCTACGTCCACACCCATGACTAGGCTGGGTGGCTCAGAGACGGTGGATCCTCCAAAAGAGGACCCCCACCTCCGAAGCCGCCTTGCTTGCCTAAGGTTTCAAGCCGCAGGGGGAATAGCCGCATGGCGAACCCAACCTCCCACGAAAGTCCTTGAAGGTGACAGCTCCCGGAGTTCTGCCTCTGTGAAGCGTGAGGGTATTTTCTTCGAAGCGCTCCCCTGCAGCTACTCCAAGATAGGCCTGGGGGATGGCATATTGCACCAACTGGGAGAGCTGCTGAGGCTCGTGTCCTCCCTGTACCCATTAGCAATCTTTTTGCAGGAGACTATGCTGAACGCATGCACCTTGCCCACCCTCCCGGGGTATAATGGTTTCATGACCCTCAGCACCATGGGATGGTGGCCGGGCAGGAGGATGCGCCATTTACAGCCGACATGATCTCTCTGATCTTCTCTTTACTTTAAATAGCCCATTTCACGCAGTAGCGCCTGATTAGGAGGTATGCTGTATTTCTGCGTACATCCCACCGTCAGCCGCCTTCTACACAGGACCCGCCGTACCGTGGTACGGTTGCCGAGGCGCTTACTATTGCTCGGAGATCTGAACGGTAGACACCCCTTCTGGCGAGACAACTCGATCAATCCCAGGGGATATGTGTCCGAAATTTGGATGAGTTTACGCATCACTGTCTTGATCTATCTTTACCTGTCTTGATCTATCTCTACCTGTCTTGATCTATCTTTGTGCTCTCCGGATGCACAGCTTGATTTGGGGTAAGCGATAGTTGATGACCTCCATGGTAGTGATCACTTTCCCATTCAAATATTATTTTCTGTCCACTGCCGCCTGAGAGACCCCCCTGGTGGTGCTTGGAGCTGGCATGGTGGTCCGCATTTCAGGAAATCACTGATTTCATTCTCCCGGTCGAGGAGTTTAGGTCGGTGGATGAGGCCGTTGTGTTCTCCGGTAATTTCATCACCGTGGACCCTCCGGGGAGGACCGCCTTACCGTGGCGGAGGGGCTTGTGAGCTCTGATCCCAGGAGCCGTACCAGGGTAAGACTAAATTCTTACAAAGGTCCAACCATACTGGATAGGTCCTGGGTGAGGAGCCAGACCAAGCGTACCCCACACCATGTGGGGCAATTGTGTTCCTGAACTCCAGTACACTTTTGGCCCACTTGGTTCCAGCTATAACATAACATAATTTCACAGATGACAAAAGCCACAAGGGCCTATCAAAGGTCATCCGCATCCGTCAAAACCCACCCACAAAAAGCACCATCACCAGGGGAAGACAAAATCAAAGTCCCCCACAATATAATATAACGGATGACAAAAGCCACAAGGGCTCATCATAGGTCATCCAAGTCATACCCTGCCCCGGCTAAAACCAGGAGTCTCCCCTCTTCCCCCAGCATGACCGTTTCCCGTAAGGCGAAACAGCCACGCGCCTCCACCGAGTCGTTAGATTCACAGGAGGCAACACCCCTGAAGATGGTCGCTAGGCCATCTTCTGGGGTTCCTAAAGCTGTTCCCCGAAAGGAGGACAGCAACAAAGGAGCTTCGGCCCCTTCGCCCACGCCCCGAGGTGGAGCGAGTGGCTCGGAGACGGTGGTTCCTCGAAAAGAGGGCCCCCCGCCTCCGAAGCGGCAACGCCCGCCTAAGGTTTCGAGGCAGAGGGAGGAAAAGACTCGCATGGCGAGCCCAACCTCCCCCAATAAGTCCTCGAAGGCGACAGCGCCTTCAGCGCTTTGTCCGGCCAACAGCGCCCGGGGTTCTGCCCCCGGGAAGCGTACGGCCATTCCCGTGAGGGTCTTCAATTCGAGGAGGGCCCCTGCGTTTCCTCCGAGCTAGGCCTCGAGGGCATATTCCTTCAATGGAATTGCCGTGGACTCCGGGCCAACAGGGAGGAGCTGCGGAGGCTCATCTCGTCCCGTTCCCCGTTAGCTATTTTTTTGCAGGAGACCTTGCTAGGCGCGTGCCCCATCCCGCCCTCCCGGGGTTTAAGGGTCTTGCGACCCCACCACCGCGGGATGGCCGGGCTGGGGGATGCGCGGTTTACACCCGGCATGATGTCTCCGTTCTTCCTTTCTCTTTAGATACCTCCTTTCAGGCAGTGGCTGTGCAGCTGCACCTGGATAGGAGGTATACTATCATTTCTGCGTACATTCCACCGTCATCTGACTTCGACGCGGGGGACTTCCGCCGCGTCGTGGCACGGTTGCCGAGGCCCTATCTCTTGCTTAGAGATCTGAACGGCAGGCATCTTCTCTGGGGAGATTACTCCATAAATCCTAGGGGACAAGTCCTTGCCGATCTGATCGAAGAGCTTGAGATGGGCGCGGTGGCCTGCCTTTCAGGAAATGACTGAATTCTCTATCTCAGTCGAGGAGTTTAGGTCGGTAGATCAGGCCGTTGAGTTCTTCTCCGGCAATCTCATCGCCGTGGGCCTGACTACTATTCCTAGGATGTCTGGCCGTTTTGCACGCCGACCACTCCCATGGTGGTCGGCCGAGTGTGAGACGGCCCGCAAACAGAAGCGTTATGCCTACATGCGCTATAAGCGCCGCCTGAACGATTTCACTGTCGCTAAATTTCGTCGGGCTAGGGCTAGGTTCCGGTATATTTCGAAGCATGCCAGCCGCTCTTCTTGGCGGGCATACGTGTCTTCACTTAACGGGAAGACCCCTTTAGCTGAGGTGTGGAAGCGAGTCAAAAGGATTCGGGGCAAGTTCTCGCAGGACCTCCCTCTCGTTCTCCAAGAGAATGGGACCGCAATCTCGGACCCCCGTCCGTGGCGGATTCCTTAGCAACCGCTTTTTCTGCATTCTCTAGCCGGGATGCTGCTCCGCCAGCATTCAATGCACGTCGTGATGTCGCGGAAGGCCGCCGGCGGGACTTTGCCTCCAGAGGAGGAGAACCCTTCAACGACAAGTTTACTGTGAGTGAGTTGCGTTCCGCTCTCGCTTCGTGCGCGGACACCGCCCATGGTCCGGACGATGTCCCGTGCGCCATGCTTCGACACCTGGGTGAGCGAGGCATGGCCTTTCTGTTAGATTTGTTCAACAGGATCTGGGTAGAAGGTCTTCTCCCAGACTCCTGGCGAATCGCTACTGTGCTCGCCTTTCGCAAGCCGGGGAGAGATCACTCTACTCCGACCGGTTTCCGCCCAATCTCTCTAACCTCTTGCGTGTGCAAGTTGATGGAGAAATTGGTAAATGTTAGATTAGCCTATTTCCTGAACAGCGGAGGCCATCTGTCTTCTGCACAGTGCGGCTTCCGTAAGTTCCACTCCACGTCCGATGCTCTGCTCAGACTGGAAAACGGCGTCTGCGAGGCTTTCCTTCGTAGACACCACTACGCCACGGTGTTTTTTGATCTGGAGAAGGCCTATGATACCGCATGGCGATACGGTATCATGGAGACTCTCCACACCATGGGGGCGAGGGGACGCCTCCCAATGTTTATATCTGAATTTTTGCGAGATCGTCGATTCCGCGTACGGGTAGGGGGAGCCCTCTCCGGCCCAAAGGAGCAGGAAGAGGGTGTCCTGCAGGGAAGTGTCCTCAGTGTCACACTCTTTGCCCTCAGCATCAACGGCATCACCTCGATGCTGCCGGAAGATGTTCTCGCTACGCTCTACGTGGACGACCTTTCGATCTCTTTTGGCGTGGCCCAGATGCCAACTCTGGAGCGTCGACTCCAACAGGCATTAAACCGCGTCTCTCGCTATGCCGAAGCGCACAGGTTTCGGTTTTCTTTGGCCAAGACTAAGGTGGTGCACTTCTGCCGCCATCCACGGCTTCACCGCGACCCAGATTTGTTTCTTAATGGGGTGCGCCTGGATGTGGTTGAGTCGCACCGTTTCCTTGGTCTTGTATTCGACCGACGCCTCACCTGGGAGGCTCATATTCGCAGCCTTAGGGTCTCTTGTACCCGCGCCATGGACATTCTCCGTTCCGTGACGTTCAGCGCTTGGGGCGCTGATAGGGCTACTGCCTTACTTTTTTATCGATCCTTTGTTTGTTCGAAGCTCGACTACGGATGCGAGTTTTATGCATCCGCAGCCGAGCGTTTATTGCGGAAGGTGGATTCGATCCACCACACCGTCCTTCGCCTTGCGACCGGTGCCTGCCGCACTTCCCCCATTGAGAGCCTGTTGGTCGATGCTGGGGAGATGCCACTCGCTCTGCGCCGCGTGCAGTGCATCACTCGCCTGTACGCGCGAGCCCGGCGCCTCCCTCAGTCGCCAACAGCTCTCACTGCATCCGCAGCTGATCTCGATGGTGCCTAGGCCGCCGAGAGACGCCAGTCATACCCTAAGCCCTTTGGGTTTAGGGCCAGAAAATTCCTTCGAGAAGTAGATATAGCTCTCGGGCCGGTGGCGCCCCTGGTGCTGCCCATGACGATACCCTGGAGGGTACCACATTTGGCTATTAGTCGCCACGCCTCTGCTCGCAAAGCTTGTACTGCGCCGGGAGTATTGCGTTCGACCTTTATGGAGCACACCTCGTGTCACGCTGGTACCGTGCCAGTGTATACGGATGGCTCCAAGTCCCAAGAGGGGTTCGGCTTCCACGCCGTATCCCCTCTGTTTGAAGTCAGCGGGGCTCTACCAGGCGCTGCGTCTGTCTTCACGGCCGAGCCGGTGGCAATACATCACTCGGTACGGGAGATTACGCGACGTGCCCGGTTCGGAGACCGGATTATGATCTATAGCGACTCACAAAGCGCCCTGAGTGCTCTCGGGACATTGGAATCTCCGCATCCCCTGGTTCGCGAAATCCGTGACGCCACGGTTTTGGCGAGCCGGGCAGATGTCGAGATTATCTTGTGCTGGGTTCCTGGACATGTAGGAATTGCGGGGAATGAGGGCGCCAAAGAGTCCGCGAGGACTCTGCGACCGGACCAGCGTTTCGCTCTTCCCCACACTGACTACATGGCAGGAATACGGGCAGCTCTTCGGACTGCCTGGCAAAGAAGATGGGAGACGGTCGAAGGGAACTTAAAGTTGCGTGCCATTGCGCCGCGACTGTTCCCATGGACCTATCCCCCAATGCCGCGGCGGCTTCAGGTTGCTTTCTGTCGTCTCCGAATCGGGCACACCCGTGTGACGCATCGCTATTTGATGGAGCGCTCGCCTGCGCCCTATTGCAACGACTGCGTCGTCCCCCAGACTGTGCGGCACATTCTTGTCGAATGTCCCAGTCTGAGTGATCTTCGCGCACGAAACCTAACCCGGTACCGGGATGGGCGGGGTCGCTACCGCCTGTCCCTTGTACTCGGGACGAGTGCGTGTACTTTGACTGGTGGACTTAATGACTTTTTGGGGGAGGCTGGCCTTCTCCCTTTCATTTAACCCGGTTTAGTTGTTGTTTTTGTTATTGTTTTTGTTATTGTTATTTCCTTTTATTGTTGTTTCCTGTTCAATTTTTGAAAGTAGCCTAGACTAGGCTGTTTGTTTACGGCAACTTATGCCAAGTCGGCAGTCGCCAGATAGCCCCTTAAATAAAAAAAAAAAGATCCATGAGGGTCTTCAGTTCGAGGAGGGCTTCCCGCGTCTCTTCCGAGCTAGGCCTCGAGGGCATATTCCTTCAATGGAATTGCCGTGGACTCCGGGCCAACTGGGAGGAGCTGCGGAGGCTCGTCTCGTCTCGTCCCGTTCCCCGTTAGCTATCTTTTTGCAGGAGACCATGCTAGGCGCGTGCTCCATCCCGCCCTCCCGGTGTATAAGGGTCTTGCGACCCCATCACCGCGGGATGGCCGGGCTGGGGGATGTGCGGTTTACACCCGGCATGATGTCTCCGTTCTTCCTTTCTCTTTAGATACCTCCTTTCAGGCAGTGGCTGTGCAGCTGCACCTGGATAGGAGGTATGCTCTCATTTCTGCGTACATTCCACCATCAGCTGACTTCTACGCGGGGGACTTCCGCCGCGTCGTGGCACGGTTGCCGAGGCCCTATCTCCTGCTTGGAGATCTGAACGGCAGGCATCCTCTCTGGGGAGATTACTCCATAAATCCCAGGGGACAAGTCCTTGCCGATCTAATCGAAGTGCTTCGATATGGGTGTCCTAATATTGGATGAGTTTACGCATCACTGTCCGAGAACCGCTTCATTTTCTTGCCTTGACCTATCTCTGTGCTCCTCGGATGCACAGCCTGATTTTGATTGGGGGGTGGTCGATGACCTCCATGGTAGTGATCACTTTCTCATTCAAATATCATTTTCAGGGCAACTGCCGCCTGAGAGCCCACCCCGATGGTGCTTGGCGCGGGCGCGGTGGCCTGCATTTCAGGAAATGACTGAATTCTCTATCTCAGTCGAGGAGTTTAGGTCGGTAGATGAGGCCGTTGAGTTCTTCTCCGGCAACCTCATCGCCGTGGGCCTGACTACTATTCCTAGGACGTCTGGCCGTTTTGCACGCCGACCACTCCCATGGTGGTCGGCCGAGTGTGAGACGGCCCTCAAACAGAAGCGTTATGCCTACATGCGCTATAAGCGCCGCCCTAACGATTTCACTGTCGCTGAATTTCGTCGGGCTAGGGCTAGGTTCCGGTATATTTCGAAGCACGCCCGCCGCTCTTTTTGGCCGGCATACGTGTCTTCACTTAACGGGAAGACCCCTTTAGCTGAGGTGTGGAAGCGAATCAAAATGATTCGGGGCAAGTTCTCGCAGGACCCCCCTCCCGTTCTCCAGGATAATGGGACCGCAATCTCAGACCCCGCGTCCGTGGTGGAATCCTTAGCGACCGCTTTTTTCCGCATTCTCTAGCCGTGATGCTGCTCCGCCAGCATTCAATGCACGTCGTGATGTCGCGGAAGGCCGCCGGCTGGACTTTACCTCCAGAGGCGGAGAACCCTTCAACGACCAGTTTACTGTGAGTGAGTTGCGTTCCGCTTTCGCTTCGTGCGCGGACACCGCCCATGGTCCGGACGATGTCCCGTACGCCATGCTTCGACACCTGGCTGAGCGAGGCATGGCCTTTCCGTTAGATTTGTTCAACCAGATCTGGGTGGAAGGTCTTCTCCCAAACTCCTGGCGAATCGCTACTGTGCTCGCCTTTCGCAAACCGGGGAGAGATCACTCTACTCCGACCGGTTTCCGCCCAATCTCTCTAACCTCTTGCGTGTGCAATTTAATGGGGAAATTTTTAAATGTTAGATTAGCCTTTTCCCTGGACAGCGGAGGCTATCTGTCTTCCGCACAGTGCGGCTTCCGCAAGTTCCACTTCACGTCGGATGCTCTGCTCCGACTGGAAAATGCCGTCTGCGAGGCTTTCCTTCGTAGACACCACTACGCTACGGTCTTTTTCGATCTGGAGAAGGCCTATGATACCGCATGGCGATACGATATCATGGAGACTCTCCACACGATGGGGTCGAGGGTACGGCTCCCAATGTTTATATCTGAATTTTTGCGAGATCGTCGATTCCGCGTACGGGTGGGGGGAGCCCTCTCCGGCCCAAAGGAGCAGGAAGAGGGTGTCCCGCAGGGAAGTGTCCTCAGTGTCACACTCTTTGCCCTAAGCATCAACGGCATCACCTCGGTGCTGCCGGAAGATGTTCTCGCTACGCTCTACGTGGACGACCTTTCGATCTCTTTTGGCGCGGCCCAGATGCCAACTCTGGAGCGTCGACTCTAACAGGCATTGAACCGCGTCTCTCGCTATGCCGAAGCGCACAGGTTTCGCTTTTCTTTGGCCAAGACTAAGGTGGTGCACTTCTGCCGCCATCCACGGCTTCACCCCGACCCAGATTTGTTTCTTAATGGGGTGCGCCTGGATGTGGTTGAGTCGCACCGTTTCCTTGGTCTTGTATTCGACCGACGCCTCACCTGGGAGGCTCATATTCGCAGCCTTAGGGTCTCTTGTACCCGCGCCATGGACATTCTCCGTTCCGTGACGTTCAGCGCTTGTGGCGCTGATAGGGCTACTGCTCTACTTTTTTATCGATCCTTGTTCGTTCGAAGCTCGACTACGGATGCGAGTTTTATGCATCCGCAGCCGAGCGTTTATTGCGGAAGGTGGATTCGATCCACCACACCGGCCTTCGCCTTGCGACCGGTGCCTTCCGCACTTTCCCCATTGAGAGCCTGTTGGTCGATGCTGGGGAGATGGCACTCGCTCTGCGCCGCGTGCAGTGCATCACCCGCCTGTACGCTTTCCTCATTCGCCAACAGCTCTCCCTGCATCCGCAGCTGATCTCGATGGTGCCTATGCCGCCGAGAGGCGCCAGACATACCCTAAGCCCTTTGGGTTTAGGGCCAGGAGACTCCTTCGAGAGCTAGATATAGCTCTCGGGCCGGTGGCGCCCCTGGTTCTGCCCAGGACGCCACCCTGGAGGGTACCACCTTTGGCTATTTATCGCCACGCCTCTGCTCCCAAAGCTTGTACGGCGGCGGGAGTATTGCGTTCGACCTTTTTGGAGCACACATCGTGTCACGCTGGAACCATGCCAGTGTATGCGGATGGCTCCAAGTCCCATGAGGGGGTCGGCATCCACGCCGTATCCACTCTATTTGAAGTCAGCGGGGCTCTACCAGGCGCTGCGTCTGTCTTCATGGCCGAGCTGGTGGCAATACACCACTCGGTACGGAAGATTACGCGATGTGCCCGGTTCGGAGACCGGATTGTGATCTATAGCGACTCACAAAGCGCCCTGAGTGCTCTCGGGGCATTGGAATCTCCGCATCACCTGGTTCGCGATATCCGTGACGCCACGGTTTTGGTGAGCCGGGCAGATGTCAAAATTATCTTCTGCTGGGTTCCTGGACATGTAGGAATTGCGGGGAATGCGCGCGCCGATGAGGGCGCTAAAGATTCCGCGAGGACTCTGCGACCGGACCAGCGTTTCGCTCTTCCTCACACCGACTACATGGCAGGAATACGGGCAGCTCTTCGGACTGCTTGGCAAAGAAGATGGGAGACGGTCGAAGGGAACTTAAAGTTGCGTGCCATTGCGCCGCGACTGTTCCCATGGACCTATCCCCCAATGCCGCGACGGCTTCAGGTCGCTTTCTTTTGTCTCCGAATCGGACACACTCGTGTGTCGCATCGCTATTTGATGGAGCGCTGGCCTGCGCCGTATTGCGACGACTGCGTTGTCCCCCAGACTGTTCGTCACATTCTTGTCGAATGTCCCAGTCTGGGTGATCTTCCCGGTACCGGGATGGGCGGGGTCGCTACCGCCTGTCCTTTGTACTCGGGACGAGTGCGTGCACATTGACTGGTGGACTTGTTGACTTTTGGGGGGAGGCCGGCCTTCTCCCTTTCATTTAACCAGGTTTAATTGTTGTTTTTTTTATTGTTATTTCTTTTTATTGTTTTTTCCTGTTCAAATTTTTTAAAGTAGCCTAGAACTAGGCTGTTTGTTTACGGCGACTTATGTCTAAGTCGGCAGTCGCCAGATAGCACCTTAATTAAAAAAGATTTCCTTTTGCTGGGTGCCTAGCCATCTGGGCATCCCAGGTAATTAAAAGGCAGATGCCGCAGCCAAGGAAGCGGCATCTTTGGGGACATCCCCATCAGCCTCAGTCCCACTTCGTGATATCTATCCTCTCATCACCGAATATGTAGTCGGCTTATGGCAGAAGAGGTGGGATGAACTTCCTCCTACCAAGCTCCATTCTATAAAACCTTCAGTGCTACCATGGCCACATACCATGAGACCACGTAGACTAGAGGTTATTTTGTGTCGACTGAGGATAGGCCATTGCCGCCTCACTCATGAACACTTGATGAATGGGCAGCCCCCACCTTTATGCATCCTATGTGGAGTACAACTATCCATCCTTCACATTTTTGTTGAGTGCCCCCTTTTGAGAAATCTCAGGAGGAGGGTCTTTCCTTTCATTACTCAGCAGATGACCCAGCAGGTCCTGCTGGGCATCTTCTCTGAGACTCATGCCTCCTGTAGCATGAATAGAATTTTAAATTTTTTAGAAGAATCTAATCTTTTGACCAGAATTTAATATGATTTTATATTTTCTGCTCTTGTATATCCATTATAGTCTATGTTTTTTATATTCTTAACTCTTGCATCTATTATTGAGCCATCTATAGTCTATGTTTTTTATCCTTTGTTGAATCTTAATGGCTTATTTTTCATGTCTCTTTGTGTGAATAGAACTTTATATTTCTAGAAGAATCTAATCTTCTAGCCAAAATTTTAATATATAGTGCCATGATTTTATATTCTCTGGCTTATAGCCTATTTCTTACATGTCTTCCTTTATGTGAATAAAATGTCGGAAATTTTCTGAAGAATCTAAATCTTTTAGACAAAACTTAATATATTATTCAATGATGTTATATTCTTTGCTCTGTATATACCATTGACCAATCTATAATCTGTTTCTTAACCTTTGTTGAATCTTTAATAGTTTATTTTTATGTTTTCTTTTACATGAATAGAATGTTTAAATTTTTAGAAGAATCTAAACCTTTTAGACAAAATTTAATATATTCCCCCTCACCTTTGTTAAATTATTAACAGTTTATTTTTTACATGTCTCTTTCTATGTTAATAGAATGTCTAAGTTTCAGAAGCATCTAAACAAAATATATAGTGTCATGACTTTATATTTACTATTTTTGTATCTATTAGTGACCCAGCTATAATCTATGTTTTTTACCCTTTGTTAAATTTCTACTAATTTACCTTTTACATGTTCCCTTTTATATGAATAGAATGTTTAAGTTTTCATAAGAATTTAAATCTTTTAGACAAAATTTAATATAGTACCATGATTTTATACTCTCTGTTTTGTACCTATGATTGATCCATTTATAGCTTATTTCTTTTTATCCTTTGTTAAATCTCTAATAGACTATTTCTTACATGTCTTCTTTTATGAGAATAGAATGTTTAAATTTTCGGAAGAATTGAAACCTCCTACGACAAAATTAATATATTATTCCATGATTTTATATTTTCTCTCTGTTGTTCCATTTATAGTTTGTTATTCACCCATTTTGAATTTTTAATAGTTTAATTTTTATATGTTTTCTCCTACATGAATTGAATGTTTAAATTTTTTAGTTAAAATTTATATTGTTATGACTATATATATCTTTGAATTTGGCTGCGGGATAGTCCGTTTGGGCTTTGCAGCATCTTTTCTCGGCACTATTCATTCATTCATTCATCGCCGTGGGCCTGGCTACTATTTCTAGAACGTCTGGCCGTTTTGCACGCCAACCGCTTCTGTGGTGGTCATCAGAATGTGAGTCGGCCCTCATACAGAAGAGTTATACCTACATGTGCTATAAGGGCCGCCCGAACGATTTCACTGTCGGTGAATTTCGTCGCGTTAGGGCTAGATTCCGGTATCTTTCGAAGCACGCCCGCCACTCTTATTGGCAGTCATATGTGTCTTCACTTAACGGGAAGACCCCTCTAGCCGAAGTGTGAAAGCGAGTCAAAAGTTTTCGGGGCAAGTTCTCGCAGATTCTCCTGTCTCGTACTCCATGAGAATGGGACCGCAATCTCAGACCCCGCGTCCGTGGCTGAGTCCTTAGCGACCGCTTTCTCCGCATTCTCTAGCCGGGATGCTGCTCCCCCAGCATTCATTGCGCGGAGAACCCTTCAACGACAGGTTTACTTTGAGTGAGTTGCGTTCTTCTTTCGCTTCGTGCGCCGACACTGTCTCTGCTGCGGACGATGTTCCGTATGCCATGCTTCGACACCTGGGTGAGTGAGGCATGGCCTTTCTGTTAGTTTATTCTACAGGATCTGGACATAGGGTATCCTCCCAGACTCCTGACAAATGGCTACCCGGCTCTCTTTTTGCAAACCGGGAGAGATCACTCGATCTCGCCCTCTTTCCGCCCATTCTCTCTAACCTGCGTATGCAAGTTGATGCAGAAATTGGTAAATGTTAGACTAGCCCTTTTATGGACAGCGGAGGCCACCTGTCTTCCGCCCAGTGCGGCTTCTGCAAGTTCCACTCCACATCGGATGATCTGTCTGCGAGGACTTCCTTCACAGTCTGCACTACGCCACGGTGTTTTTCGATTTGGAGAAGGCCTTTGATACCGTATGGCTTTACGGTATCATGCAGACTCCACACGATGGGACCGAGGGAACGCCTTCCAATCTTTATATCTGAATTTTTGCTAGATTGTCGATTCCGCGTTCAGGTCGGGGGAGCGCTCTCGGGTCCAATGGGGCAGGTAAAGGTCATCCGACAGGAAAGTATCGTTAGTGTCACTTTCTTTGCCAGGAAGCCCGCAGACAAAGAAGATGGGCGAGAGCTGAGGGAAAGTTAAGTACATTCCATCGCGATACGGCCGTTCCCGTATGGGTGGGGTCGCTACCGCCTGTCCCTTGTACTCGGGACGAGTTCGTGCACATTGGCTGGTGGACTTATAGACTTTTATAGGCTTTATTTAACTATGTTTTTTTTTTTTTTTGTTATTGCTGGTTTCTATGTAGTTCGCACGCTCCTGCGCCGGGGAACTGTTCGGCATATTCTTGTCGAATGTCCCAGTCTGGGTGATCTTCGCGCACGATACCTGTCTCGGTACCGGGATGGGCGGGGTCGCTACCGCCTGTCCCTTGTACTCGGGACGAGTGCGTGCACCATGACTGGTGGACTTATTGACTTTTTGGGGGAGGCCGGCCTTCTCCCCTTTATTTAAGGTTCCTTTTTTTGTTATTGTTTTGTTTTAGATTGCACTCTCCTGCACCGGGGTGAGGGGGACCTCCCCCCGCTGCCGGAGATTGCTTCGATTGTTAAGTTTTTCAAATTTATATTGATTGTTAAGTTTTCATATTTTAACTTTAAAGTAGCCTAATTCTAGGCTGTCGTGTTTTTCGGCGACTTATGCCCAAGTGGGTAGTTGCCAGATGGGCTCTATAAAAAAAAAAAAAAAAAAAAATCCTGCGCCGGGGAGAGGGGAACCTGCCCCCAACGCCGGAGCTTGCTTCCTAATTGTTGCCATTTTCCCTTTTTATTGTTGTTGTTTTTTCATATTCTTATTTTAAAGTAGCCTAGTGCTAGGCTATCGTGATTGCAGCGACTTATGCCCAAGTGGGCAGTCGCCAGATAGGCTACTAAAATTAAAAACAAAACAAAAAACGGTCGTTTCCATGGACCGTCCCCCACCCCCCATCCATTACCGGCTTTAGGTCGCTTTCTGTCGTCTTCGAATTATCCACACTCACGAACGCACCACTATTTGGTTGTGCTCTCCCCTCCAATTCACATTGACGATTGCTTAGTGCCCCAGACTGTCCGACATTTTCTTGTTGAGTGTCCCACTCTGGTGGATCTTCGAGCGGGTTATCCCTCTCGATAACTGGATGAGCGGAGTCGTTACCGCTTTTTCCCTGTACTCATGACGGGCACGGGCACCTATCTTTAGCTTGTTTCACTTTTTGAAGGAGTCTATTCTCCATTTTATTTTACTTTTTTTTTGTGTTGGGTTTATGGCAAGGTGCCGGAGGGATGCAAGCCTCCCTCAGATGCTGGAGCAGGCTTTCTCCTTTTGGCCCCGTAAGGGGCGCGGCGATTTGCCATCCTGGCCGCCGTGCTGACGGGACTCAGCACTCCGTCCGGCCCCAGCTTAGCCTCTCTTCCTTCCTTCAAAACACTTGTTTCCTCTCTTCACACAACCTCTCCCACAACTTTCTCTGGTCAGCCTCTAATTTCACAGGGTAGATGCTGACCTTCCTTTCAGCCAACCATCCCGCATCGGGGCTGAGGGGGTGGGGGACAATGTTCCCTAACCCCTGAGCTCCGGTCTGGGGTGGCTGGTTTTTAACTACCTGCTTCATCCCCACCCATACCTTCCTCACATCCCTTTTCCTCTCGTCTTCAAAATCTATCATTTATACGCTGTGTCTAAGGTGGAGCCGCCATGCCGATGGACTGCCAGGCCACCAGGCGGGAGGGGTGGTCCCAAATGGCGGCGCCTGGCTCTGCCGGGCTTGTAAGCACCTCTTGCAGTGCGGGCAACTGCAAGAGGTGATGAGCTATTGCGTCCCGTGGCAAAAATAGGGTCACCATGCCCATGGATGAATTTTCAAAACATCAAACCCCTTTAACTCCCCCTTGCTCATCGACGGAGCCGCCCTCGGGCAGCTCCAGCAAAAAAATGGAGGTCCCCCCCCCCTGTGCTTGCACAGGGAACCCTCCATATTTCTCTAACCGGAGAGGAGGCTTACTCCTCTCCTTCGCCTACGGGTGCAGGGGACTCCCCCTCACCCCCTTCTCTGGAGGTGCTTTCGGGCACCTCCCTTTTCCCAGCGGCAGTCCCCTCTTTTCTTTCCAAGGGGACTGCGAGAAAGCCAGCAGGCAGCCCTTAGCCAGCCGCTTCGCATCAAAGCGGCTCGGTAGGGCAAACCCCCTTAGGGGGGAGAGGGAAGCCAGGCCCCTTCGGTCGCTTCCCTCAAAAGACCTGCTGGCAAGAATTTTAAACCTTGCTGGGGTCAAGGCCTGTGCCTCCCCATACAAGACTGGCGACACTGCCAAGGGGACCTGTGATGTCCTGGGAGGGGATGGCCAACTGGAGGCCCCTCCTGTGATAAACATCGTCCTTGAGGAGACCCAGCCTCAGACAGTAGGGCCTTCCATGGGGGGAATTCGGGCTCGGCGCCAAGCACCGAACCCGAATCCGCCCCTATGCAAGGTCCTCCTCAAATGGCTGAGGGCTCCGAGGCAGTAAAAGGAGGGGAGGGATCTCCTCCGACAGGTGCCCCTACGACAACCAGGACCTTCTCCATTTCGGAGAGGGACCTGGCTGAGGCCGGTCCATCTGGCCTGGGGGCTTCTGCCGGCGGAGGTGAAAAGCGGGTTCATTCCCCGCCCTCCTCTCCAAAAAAGAAAAAGACAAAGAAGACTAAAAAGACGAAAAAGACTCGGGGCTCCTCTCCATCCGCGGGGGCTGCGGGGACGGATGGGTCTGCTGCCACTTTGGTAGGCGACCAAGCCAAGATAGGCACATCCGGCCCCTCTACCCCCTCGTGTGCGGAGCCCCTGACCAAGACTAACACCAAGAGTGCACAGGGCGGAGCCTCGATGACATCGGGGCCCCTCATTCAGAGGCTACCTGGCGTTTTCGAGCCCGCTGGCTTCAAACGCTTCCTCGTTATTCGCTCCACTGATGGCACCATGTTGTCCAAGGGCAACATGATCCATCAGAGGAGAGGATTAGCTAGTGCAATTGGTAGAGAACCGAAGGTGACCCGTTTCTCGGCCGGCAGCCTTCTGGCGAATCCCGCCGAGGCGGCCAAGATAAGTGCTCTTCGGACACTTCATGGCACCCCGGTGAGTGTGACGCCGCACTCTACCATGAACTTTGTGAAAGGAGTAGTTTATGCGAGGGAACTCGTTGACTACTCCATTGAGGACATCACCCTAGAGCTGGCCGACCATGGGGCGGTCAAGGTCGAACGTGTGATGAGAAAACAGGGAGGGGCTTCGAGACCCACCCCTACACTCGTCATCACGTTCGACAGTGACAAGCTCCCTGAGTCGGTGCGTGCCGGTTGGTATCGCTACCGCGTGAAGGCATTCGTGCCACTGCCGCGGCGGTGCTATTACTGTCACCGCTTCGGCCATACGAATCGCTCATGTAGACGTGCAAAGTCGGGGTCACCCGAAGTCTGTGTAAATTGCTCCAAGGTCGCACACGATAAGTCCAAATCGTGTGTGGCCAAGTGTGTCAATTGCGGAGAACCGCACCCTGCTTCTTCGAAGCAATGTGGTGCATATCTCCTGGAGAAAGAAATCCTGGCCGTTCAGGCCAAGGATAGACTCTCATTCCGCGAGGCTAAGGACTTGGTCCTGGCGCGCCCAGCTCTGCCTGGGACGTCATATGCCTCAGTAGTTAGAAAGGCACCCTCTGCTCCTGGCCCATCCAGGCCAACGAGCACGGTTGTTTCCGCGCCCATTCGGAGCCCTTCTGCGGGCTCTACCCAACCCGGGCGCTCCCCTGGTAAAGCTGGCGGCAAAAAGGGTTCATACCCAGTCCCGGCTAAAACCAGGGCTCCCCCCTCTTCCCCCAGCGTGACCGTTTCCCGCAAGGCGAAACGGCCACGCGCCTCCACCGAGTCGTTAGACTCACAGGAGGCAACACCCCTGAAGATGGTCGCTAGGCCATCCTCAGGGGTTCCTAAAGCTGTCCCCCGAAAGGAGGACAGCAACAAAGGAGCTTCGGCTCCTTCGCCCACGCCCCGAGGTGGAGCGAGTGGCTCGGAGACGGCGGTTCCTCGAAAAGAGGCCCCCCCGCTTCCGAAGCCGCAGCGCCCGCCTAAGGTTTCGAGGCGGAGGGAGGAAAAGACTCGCATGGCGAGCCCAACCTCCCCCAATAAGTCCTCGAAGGCGACAGCGCCTCCAGCGCTTTGTCCGGCCAACAGTGCCCGCGGGAAGCGTACGGCCATTCCCGTGAGGGTCTTCAATTCGAGAAGGGCCCCCGCGTCTCCTCCGAGCTAGGCCTGGAGGGCATATTCCTTCAATGGAATTGCCGTGGACTCCTGGCCAACTGGGAGGAGCTGCGGAGGCTTGCCTCGTCCCGTTCCCCGTTAGCTATTTTTTTTGCAGGAGACCGTGCTAGGCGCGTGCCCGCTGCCTGCCCTCCCGGGGTATAAGGGTCTTGCGACCCCACCACCGCGGGATGGCCGGGCTTGGGGATGCGCGGTTTACACCCGGCATGATGTCTCCGTTCTTCCTTTCTCTTTAGATACCTCCTTTCAGGCAGTGGCTGTGCAGCTGCACCTGGATAGGAGGTATACTATCATTTCTGCGTACATTCCACCGTCAGCTGACTTTTCCGCCGCGTCGTGGCACGGTTGCCGAGGCCCTATCTCTTGCTTGGAGATCTGAACGGCAGGCATCCTCTCTGGGGAGATTACTCCATAAATCCCAGGGGACAAGTCCTTGCCGATCTGATCGAAGAGCTTGAGATGGGTGTCCTAAACGTGGATGAGTTTACGCATCACTGTCCGAGAACCGCTTCATTTTCTTGCCTTGACCTATCTTTGTGCTCTTCGGATGCACAGCCTGATTTTGATTGGGGGGTGGTCGATGACCTCCATGGTAGTGATCACTTTCCCATTCAAATATCATTTTCAGGGCAACTGCCGCCTGAGAGACCACCTCGGTGGTGCTTGGCGCGGGCGCGGTGGCCTGCATTTCAGGAAATGACTGAATTCTCTATCTCAGTCGAGGAGTTTAGGTCGGTAGATGAGGCCGTTGAGTTCTTCTCCGGCAACCTCATCGCCGTGGGCCTGACTACTATTCCTAGGACGTCTGGCCGTTTTGCACGCCGACCACTCCCATGGTGGTCGGCCGAGTGTGAGACGGCCCTCAAACAGAAGCGTTATGCCTACATGCGCTATAAGCGCCGGCCGAACGATTTCACTGTCGCTGAATTTCGTCGGGCTAGGGCTAGGTTCCGGTATATTTCGAAGCACGCCCGCCGCTCTTCTTGGCGGGCATACGTGTCTTCACTTAACGGGAAGACCCCTTTAGCTGAGGTGTGGAAGCGAGTCAAAAGGATTCGGGGCAAGTTCTCGCAGGACCCCCCTCCCGTTCTCCAGGAGAATGGGACCGCAATCTCGGACCCCGCGTCCGTGGCGGAATCCTTAGCGACCGCTTTTTCCGCATTCTCTAGCCGTGATGCTGTTCCGCCAGCATTCAATGCACGTCGTGATGTCGCGGAAGGCCGCCGGCTGGACTTTACCTCCAGAGGCGGAGAACCCTTCAACGACAAGTTTACTGTGAGTGAGTTGCGTTCCGCTCTCGCTTCGTGCGCGGACACCGCCCATGGTCCGGACGATGTCCCGTACGCCATGCTTCGACACCTGGGTGAGCGAGGCATGGCCTTTCTGTTAGATTTGTTCAACAGGATCTGGGTGGAAGGTCTTCTCCCAGACTCCTGGCGAATCGCTACTGTGCTCGCCTTTCGCAACTCCGTAAGGGGCGCGGCGATGTGCCATCCTGGCCGCCGTGCTGACGGGATCCAGCGCTCCATCCGGCCCCAGCTTAGCCTCTCTTCCTTCCTTCAGATAGCCCGATTTCTCCCCTATCTCGTCGCTTTTCATACAACCTCTCCCACAACTTTCTCTGGTCAGCCTCTAATTTCACAGGGTAGAATGCTGACCTTTTTCTCAAGCCAACCACCCCGGATGGGGGCTGAGGGGGGAGGGGACATTGTTCCCTAACCCCTCAGCTCCGGTTCGGGATGGGGGTTTTTTAACAACCTGCTTCATCCCCACCCATACCTTCCTCACATCCCTTTTCCTCTCCTCTTCACATTCTATCTGTTTTACGCCGTGTCTAAGGTGGAGCCGCCATGCCGAAGGACTGCTAGGCCACCAGGCGGGAGGGGTGGTCCCAAATGGCGGCGCCTGGCTCTGCTGGGCCTGTAAGCACCTCTTGCAGTGCGGGCTACTGCAAGAGGTGGTGAGCGATTGCGTCCCGCAAAACAAAGAGGGTCACCATGCCCAATGATGAAAAAAACAAACATCTCCCCTTAATTCCCCCTAAAACAACGGAGCCGCCCTCGTGCAGCTCCACAGAAAAGATGGAGGTCTCCCCCCCTGTGCTTGCGCAGGGGACCCTCCATACCTCTTTAACCGGAGAGGAGGCTTACTCCTCTCCTACGCCTACGGGTGCAGGGGACTCCCCCTCACCCCCTTCTCTGGAGGTGCTTTCGGGCACTTCCCTATCTCCAGCGGCAGTCCCTCCTTTGCTTTCTAAGGGGACTGCCAAGAAAGCCAGCAGGCAGCCCATTGCCGACCGCCCCTCGTACAAGCGGCTCGGTAGGGCAAACCCCCTTAGGGGGGAGAGGGAAGCCAGGCCCCTTCGGTCGCTTCCCTCAAAAGACCTGCTGGCAAAAATATTAAACCTTGCCGGGGTCAAGGCCTGTGCCTCCCCACTAAAGACTTATGACGCTGCCAAGGGGACCTGCGATGTCCTGGGACGGGATGGCCAACTGGAGGCCCCTCCTGAGATAGACATGGTCCTTGAGGAAAACCAGCCTCAGAAGGTAGGGCCTTCCATGGGGGGGAATCCGGGCTCGGCGCCAAGCACCGAACCCGAATCCGCCCCTATGCAAGGTCCTCATCAAACGGCTGTAGATTCTCAGGCAGTACAAGGAGGGGAGGGATCTCCTCCGGATGATGCCCCTGCGACCACCAGGACCTTCTCCATTTCGGAGAAGGACCTGGCTGAGGCCGGTCCATCTGGCCTGGGGGCTTCTACCGGCGGGGGTGAGAAGCGGGTTCATTCCCCGCCCTCCGCTCCAAAAAAGAAAAGGACCAAAAAGACGAAGAAGACTCGGGGCTCCTCTCAATCCGCGTGGGCTACGGGGACGGATGGGTCTGCTGCCACTTTGGCAAGCGACCAAGCCAAGATCGGCACATCCGGGCCCTCTGCTTCCCCGGGTACGGAGATCCTGACGATGACAAAGACCAAAAGTGCACAGGGCGGAGCCTCGATGACATCGGGGCCCCTCATTCAGAGGTTACCTGGCGTTCTCGAGCCCGCTGGCTTCAAACGCTTCCTCGTTATTCGCTCCACTGATGGCAGCATGTTGTCCAAGGGCAACATGATCCATCAGAGGAGAGGATTAGCTAGTGCAATTGGTAGAGAGCCGAAGGTAACCCGTTTCTCGGACGGGAGCCTTCTGGCGAATGCGGCGAATCCCGCCGAGGCGGCCAAGATAAGTGCTCTTCGGACACTTCATGGCACCCCGGTGAGTGTGACGCCGCACTCTACCATGAACTTTGTAAAAGGAGTAGTTTATGCGAGGGAACTCGTTGACTACTCCATAGAAGACATCACCCTAGAGCTGGGTGACCATGGGGCGGTCAAGGTCGAACGTGTGATGAGAAAACAGGGAGGGGCCTCGAGACCCACCCCTACACTCTTCGTCACGTTCGACTGTGACAAGCTCCCTGAGTCGGTGCGTGCCGGTTGGTACCGCTACCGCGTGAAGGCATTCGTGCCACTGCCGCGGCGGTGCTATTACTGTCACCGCTTCGGCCACACGAATCGATCATGTAGACGTGCAAAATCGGGGTCACCCGAAGTCTGTGTAAATTGCTCCAAGGTTGCACACGATAAGTCCAAATCGTGTGTGGCCAAGTGTGTCAATTGCGGAGAGCCGCACCCTGCTTCTTCGAAGCAATGTGGTGCATATCTCCTGGAGAAAGAAATCCTGGCCGTTCAGGCCCAGGATAGACTCTCATTCCGCGAGGCTAAGGACTTGGTCCTGGCGCGCCCAGCTCTGCCTGGGACGTCATATGCCTCAATAGTTAGAAAAGCACCCTCTGCTCCTGGCCCATCCAGGCCAACGAGCACGGTTGTTTCCGCGCCCATTCGGAGCCCTTCTGCGGGCTCTACTACACCCGGGCGCTCCCCTGGTAGAGCTGGCGGCAAAAAGGGTTCACACCCAGCCCCGGCTAAAACCAGGGCTCCCCCCTCTTCCACCAGCGTGACCGTTTCCCGTAAGGCGAAACGGCCACGCGCCTCCACAGAGTCGTTAGACTCACAGGAGGCAACACCCCTGAAGATGGTCGCTAGGCCATCTTCCGGGGTTCCTAAAGCTGTTCCCCGAAAGGAGGACAGCAACAAAGGAGCTTCGGCCCCGAGGTGGAGGGAGTGGCTCGGAGACGGTGGTTCCTCGAAAAGAGCGCCCCCCGCCTCCCAAGCCGCAACGCCCGCCTAAGGTTTCGAGGCGGAGGGAGGAAAAGACTCGCATGGCGAGCCCAACCTCCCCCAATAAGTCCTCGAAGGCGACAGCGCCTTCAGCGCTTTGTCCGGCCAACAGCGCCCGGGGTTCTGCCCCCGGGAAGCGTACGGCCATTCCCGTGAGGGTCTTCAATTCGAGGAGGGCCCCCGCGTCTCCTCCGAGCTAGGCCTGGAGGGCATATTCCTTCAATGGAATTGCCGTGGACTCCGGGCCAACTGGGAGGAGCTGCGGAGGCTCGTCTCGTCCCGTTCCCCGTTAGCTATTTTTTTGCAGGATACCGTGCTAGGCGCGTGCCCGCTGCCTGCCCTCCCGGGGTATAAGGGTCTTGCGACCCCACCACCGCGGGATGGCCGGGCTGGGGGATGCGCGGTTTACACCCGGCATGATGTCTCCGTTCTTCCTTTCTCTTTAGATACCTCCTTTCAGGCAGTGGCTGTGCAGCTGCACCTGGATAGGAGGTATACTATCATTTCTGCGTACATTCCACCGTCAGCTGACTTCGACGCGGGGGACTTCCGCCGCGTCGTGGCACGGTTGCCGAGGCCCTATCTCTTGCTTGGAGATCTGAACGGCAGGCATCCTCTCTGGGGAGATTACTCCATAAATCCCAGGGAACAAGTCCTTGCCGATCTGATCGTAGAGCTTGAGATGGGTGTCCTAAACGTGGATGAGTTTACGCATCACTGTCCGAGAACCGCTTCATTTTCTTGCCTTGACCTATCTTTGTGCTCTTCGGATGCACAGCCTGATTTTGATTGGGGGGTGGTCGATGACCTCCATGGTAGTGATCACTTTCCCATTCAAATATCATTTTCAGGGCAACTGCCGCCTGAGAGACCACCTCGGTGGTGCTTGGCGCGGGCGCGGTGGCCTGCATTTCAGGAAATGACTGAATTCTCTATCTCAGTCGAGGAGTTTAGGTCGGTAGATGAGGCCGTTGAGTTCTTCTCCGGCAACCTCATCGCCGTGGGCCTGACTACTATTCCTAGGACGTCTGGCCGTTTTGCACGCCGACCACTCCCATGGTGGTCGGCCGAGTGTGAGACGGCCCTCAAACAGAAGCGTTATGCCTACATGCGCTATAAGCGCCGGCCGAACGATTTCACTGTCGCTGAATTTCGTCGGGCTAGGGCTAGGTTCCGGTATATTTCGAAGCACGCCCGCCGCTCTTCTTGGCGGGCATACGTGTCTTCACTTAACGGGAAGACCCCTTTAGCTGAGGTGTGGAAGCGAGTCAAAAGGATTCGGGGCAAGTTCTCGCAGGACCCCCCTCCCGTTCTCCAGGAGAATGGGACCGCAATCTCGGACCCCGCGTCCGTGGCGGAATCCTTAGCGACCGCTTTTTCCGCATTCTCTAGCCGTGATGCTGCTCCGCCAGCATTCAATGCACGTCGTGATGTCGCGGAAGGCCGCCGGCTGGACTTTACCTCCAGAGGCGGAGAACCCTTCAACGACAAGTTTACTGTGAGTGAGTTGCGTTCCGCTCTCGCTTCGTGCGCGGACACCGCCCATGGTCCGGACGATGTCCCGTACGCCATGCTTCGACACCTGGGTGAGCGAGGCATGGCCTTTCTGTTAGATTTGTTCAACAGGATCTGGGTGGAAGGTCTTCTCCCAGACTCATGGCGAATCGCTACTGTGCTCGCCTTTCGCAAGCCGTGGAGAGATCACTCTACTCCGACCGGTTTCCGCCCAATCTCTCTAACCTCTTGCGTGTGCAAGTTGATGGAGAAATTGGTAAATGTTAGATTAGCCTATTTCCTGGACAGCGGAGGCCATCTGTCTTCTGCACAGTGCGGCTTCCGTAAGTTCCACTCCACGTCGGATGCTCTGCTCCGACTGGAAAGTGCCGTCTGCGAGGCTTTCTTTCGTAGACAGCACTACGCCACGGTGTTTTTTGATCTGGAGAAGGCCTATGATACCGCATGGCGATACGGTATCATGGAGACTCTCCACACGATGGGGGCGAGGGGACGCCTCCCAATGTTTATATCTGAATTTTTGCGAGATCGTCGATTCCGCGTACGGGTGGGGGGAGCCCTCTCCGGCCCAAAGGAGCAGGAAGAGGGTGTCCCGCAGGGAAGTGTCCTCAGTGTCACACTCTTTGCCCTGAGCATCAACGGCATCACCTCGGTGCTGCCGGAAGATGTTCTCGCTACGCTCTACGTGGACGACCTTTCGATCTCTTTTGGCGCGGCCCAGATGCCAACTCTGGAGCGTCGACTCCAACAGGCATTGAACCGCGTCTCTCGCTATGCCGAAGCGCACAGGTTTCGCTTTTCTTTGGCCAAGACTAAGGTGGTGCACTTCTGCCGCCATCCACGGCTTCACCCCGACCCAGATTTGTTTCTTAATGGGGTGCGCCTGGATGTGGTTGAGTCGCACCGTTTCCTTGGTCTTGTATTCGACCGACGCCTCACCTGGGAGGCTCATATTCGCAGCCTTAGGGTCTTTTGTACCCGCGCCATGGACATTCTCCGTTCCGTGACGTTCAGCGCTTGGGGCGCTGATAGGGCTACCGCCTTACTTTTTTCTCGATCCTTTGTTTGCTCGAAGCTCGACTACGGATGCGAGTTTTATGCATCCGCAGCCGAGCGTTTATTGCGGAAGGTGGATTCGATCCACCACACCGGCCTTCGCCTTGCGACCGGTGCCTTCCGCACTTCCCCCATTGAGAGCCTGTTAGTCGATGTTGGGGACATGCCACTCGCTCTGCGCCGCGTGCAGTGCATCACTCGCCTCTACGCGCGAGCCCGGCCCCTCCCTCAGTCGCCAACAGCTCTCACTGCATCCGCAACTGATCTCGATGGTGCCTATGCCGCCGAGAGACGCCAGTCATACCCTAAGCCCTTTGGGTTTAGGGCCAGGAAACTCCTTCGAGAAGTAGATATAGCTCTCGGGCCGGTGGCGCCCCTGGTTCTGCCCAGGACGCCACCCTGGAGGGTACCACATTTGGCTATTTGTCGCCACGCCTCCGCTCCCAAAGCTTGTACTGCGCCGGGAGTATTGCGTTCGACCTTTTTGGAGCACACATCGTGTCACGCTGGTACCGTGCCAGTGTATACGGATGGCTCCAAGTCCCAAGAGGGGGTCGGCTTCCACGCCGTATCCCCTCTGTTTGAAGTCAGCGGGGCTCTACCAGGCGCTGCGTCTGTCTTCACGGCCGAGCTGGTGGCAATACACCACTCGGTACGGGAGATTACGCGACGTGCCCGGTTCGGAGACCGGATTGTGATCTATAGCGACTCACAAAGCGCCCTGAGTGCTCTCGGGGCATTGGAATCTCCACATCCCCTGGTTCGCGATATCCGTGACGCCACGGTTTTGGCGAGCCGGGTAGATGTCGAGATTATCTTCTGCTGGGTTCCTGGACATGTAGGAATTGCGGGGAATGAGCGCGCCGATGAGGGCGCCAAAGAGTCCGCGAGGACTCTGCGACCGGACCAGCGTTTCGCTCTTCCTCACACTGACTACATGGCAGGAATACGGGCAGCTCTTCGGACTGCTTGGCAAAGAAGATGGGAGACGGTCGAGGGGAACTTAAAGTTGCGTGCCATTGCGCCGCGACTGTTCCCATGGACCTATCCCTCAATGCCGCGGCGGCTTCAGGTTGCTTTCTGTCGTCTTCGAATCAGACACACTCGTGTGACGCATCGCTACTTGATGGAGCGCTCGCCTGCGCCCTATTGCAACGACTGCGTCGTCCCCCAGACTGTTCGGCACATTCTTGTCGAATGTCCCAGTCTGGGTGATCTTCGCGCACGATACCTGTCCCGGTACCGGGATGGGCGGGGTCGCTACCGCCTGTCCCTTGTACTCGGGACGAGTGCGTGCACCATGACTAGTGGACTTATTGACTTTTTGGGGGAGGCTGGCCTTCTCCATTTCATTTAACCCAGTTTAATTGTTGTTGTTGTTTTTGTTATTGTTTTTGTTATTGCTTTTTTATTGTTATTGTTATCTCTTTTTATTGTTTCCTGTTTAATTTTTAAAGTAGCCTAGAACTAGGCTGTTTGTTTACGGCGACTAATGCCTAAGTCGGCAGTCGCCAGATAGCCCCTTAATTAAAAAAAAAAAAAATTCACCTTTTGGTTCTTTTTTATTTCTTAGTTCGCCAAGATCGACTAAGAAATATCACACATCCCAACCAGTTTGTTCTTCGGGTGTACCATAGCTTCCTACTATCCCATCTCTTCTTCCCAGTCCTTCATTTTCTCTTTTTTTGTCAGTTCTTTCCACAAGTTTTAGCTTCCTGAACTAAGTCATGTATTTTTATTTTTCCATTTTCCACAATCCGTCCATTTTTTCTTATTTATCTCTCCCTACCACATGCTGTTATATCTCTCATTAAATCAAATTGTTATAAGAATAGAAAAGTTGATTAGATGAAATCTCTAAATTATGAGATTTTTTTTTTGCAGTTTTTGGTCCTGGCGTGTCTCTGATTCTGTTTGGTCTCAGCGCAGCAGGAATAGCTTTGCTATACATCTATTTCGCGTCCGAAGATGGCTGCTACAGGAACCAGTGGTTCATTTTTATCAACGCGGGTGCCTGTTTTGTTGTTTCCTTCATTGCCGCTATTAGGAAAAGTGAGTTGAACTGTATAGTGATTCATTTGGTGACACATTGTAATTATGAGTAGGATTTTCTTTTTTCTTGTGTTCTAGGATGACATTTTTCCTCTTTCTATGGTTTAAAGCAGAGGTGGGCAAATTGCATCCCGCTGGCCTCATGCGGCCCCCTTTCATTTCAGAATTTGACAAAATATTGACAATTAATTATTGAACATTTTGCCAAAATTTCATCACATTAATTTTTTGTGTAATTCTTAAATCAGTCATTTTTAAATTTATTTCATTCATAGATAAAATGTTCTTAAAAAAAGATGATACTTTATGAATACTTATTCTCATTGCCCTACATTGACTGCGTTTAGTACTTGTGATGATCACATGATGTGAAAGTGTAAATTGTGGTTCGGATTCCACTTTAAGCTGTAGGTTCCCATTTTGATATGTCGGGGGGGGGGGGAACTTATGCCAAAAAATTATTGTGTAGCTATATCCATATGACTTGTAGTATATACAAACAAATGCACAAAAAGTAATTGCAATTATCTTATATGTATTCATATTTGCATCTAACTCTTAAAGTCGGCTACCAAAAGCTTTACATAAGCTTCAATTATTGCCCATTCCAGGTTTAAAGCGTTTCTTTTAGTTGTATACCTCCAAAGAGGAAGACATCCATTCCTGAACTCATTCAATTATTTCAATTTTATAGTATACAATACCATCCAAATTAGGGTATGATAACTTAAAGGTATGAAGTATGTATGGGTAAATGCTATGCAAATTGGGATGTATAAAACTAAAGTTATCAGCAGATAAGCAATTTAATATAAAAAATTGAATTGTTCAAGATGATCTCAACGACAGCGGAAACATTTCTATTGGAATATAATAATTAAATTATTAGTGGAAAATATTTGTATACGTTATGAGTAATTAGTATTTGGTGTGGAGACCTTTATTTTCGATGATGCTTTGACATATACAACAAGAACGAACCAACTGTTGACACACTTGCCCAGTAATCTTGCCCCCTTGTTGAAGAATTTCCGAGAGTTTTTTTAAAATGTTTTCCGATTCCTCATTTTTGGTCTCTCTCCGGAGGTCTTCCAAACACTTCCAATGGGATTCAGGTCTGGACTCTGTGCAAGCCAATTCATAACAGTAAAATATTCATCGTCCAGGAAGATCTTCACTGACTTAGTTGTATGGTAAGAGGCATTATCATAGACGAAAATTGCAGGTTGGGCTTCACTTTCGGAGGTGGGGGCAAAGCATCCAGCCAAGGAATCTCGCCCCTGACGGACCCTCCACCAAACATACACTATTTTTGGTGCAATCGACAGATAATCTTTCGCCTAGATTTGACATTGGGCATGCCTCCATGTAACGTGGTCAGTGGCGAATGCAAGACGAGTCTTCTTGTTCTTCAGTCTGATCAATAGTTTGACACTGAATATGCGAGCGTGAAGATTGTCCTCCTCCAGCTGACGTGACAATCTGCCTGGAGACATTGATGGCTAAAATGTCACTAATCTCTTGAGAAATTGCTGCAACCTTCTTGAAACGGTTGATTTGCCAGCCTTTATATAGACCTATTTTGCCATAGGTTGACAGTCTCTGCAATGGCTCCAATTGAAATACCATCTTAGTGGCGTCGCTTTACGATCAGCTAGCGGACAGAGAGAGGTGTGGCAGATTTCTTAAGTCGTTACTTGGACAGCAGTTGAAAGAGAATCGCCTAACACAACGAAATTGAACTAAAGTTAGTTGCTATGCCAACATTGTCGATTCTCTCTACAAAAACCTAAACGTTTGGATAATTTTGGACATTTCAATTTTTCTATTAAATTGTTTATCTGCTGATAACTCGTTTTATTCATACAAATTTTCTTAACCTTTACCAATAAGTAGTTTATACCTCAAGGTTATCATACACCAATTTTGGAAACCTTGTATTTTCTTTGGCAAAAATTATTGAATATATTGTGATAGAAATACAGGCGTTCTTATCTTTTTGAACGGTACTGTACATCAGAAACCTTTTTATTAAATGACAAAATGCATATATTATTAAGGAACGCTGGATGAACTGGGTTGAAGGAATCTCTTATGTTGCCATTACTCTTTTTCCTTCCACTTAGATTCGAAGCCGTTCGGCCTTCGCCTTCTTCACGGCTCCCTCATCACTCTATACGTCACGTACCTGACGTGGCTCGCCATTAGCAGCGCTCCACGCCGCTTCCAGAGGTTCTCGAAACCGACCTCGTTCCTCCTAGGAGATTTCCGGGGCCGCATCCCCCACCCTTCCTATCAGGAGTTCTACTGCGGCCCCAACGGAGATGAAGAGAGCTTCTCCGACCTCGTCATTCCCTACGTGAGTTTTGTGGTGACGGTCCTTACAGTGGTGTACGGGTCGATCGGGATTTCTGAAAGGGACCAGTGTCGCGCTCTCGAGCTTCCCGGATGCCCAAATCCGCCACCATCCGACGGGATCCTGGATCACGACCGAGACGATACAGGCGGTCAGATCGTCATTCGCAACGAGAAACGAGGGCTAGTGTACAGCTACGCTCTCTTCCATGCCATGATGACCCTCGCGTGCCTCCTCATGATGATGCACCTCACCCAGTGGCACACGCCCACGCGCGCCGCCCTCCACAATTTCGGGCGATCCTGGTCTGCGGTGTGGATCAAGATCTGCTCCTCTTGGATCTGTCTCGCCATTTACTTCATTACCGTCCTCTTCCCTTCCGTCCTGCCCTCCGTCCTTCCGGGCGGAGGGGAAAAGACCTTTATGTCTGTCGTTGAGATGAATGGATACGCCATCGAGAGTGAAGATGAGAGCGACATTTCGGAAGAAGCAGTTCCACTCACAGTTATTAAGAGACCCACGATGCTCGTCGCTCATCAGGAAACTACAGTCTAATTCCTGCCTGTCTCAAATTCCCTGAGGGTAGCGATACACCATTGACACTTACGAAGCCTCCATCTCTGTGCTTGGAAAAGCTGTGTACAGAATTGTTTGGGCAACGCCACCAGCTTAGTCACTGGGTAAGAGGGAAAGTACTCTCTTAAAGTCAGTGCATTGTATTTTTTCGTAATTTTAAAATGCTTATATACATGCAGCTTGGAGGAACACCATTTTAAAATGTGTTAATGCTATTTCCTGGCTATTCAGGTACCTCCAACTCCCTCAAAACTGGTTCATGCTAAACAGCATATCCATCTCCCAGCAAAAATCAAGTCACTCTTTATCCCTGACGGTAAACAATCAAACTACAACCCACGCGTTTTTACTCCACGGCCAACTTCTTCCACTCTCAGGGGTATCACCCTCTACCCATACATAACCTTCGCTCAACACACAAAACATCACCTAGAAAGCCAAGTCAAACTCAACATCCTCAGAACACTATATAAACACCAATGTTGGACAAAACAAAGAAACGCTGACAATTATCTACAGATACCTCGTCCCCTTGATACAGAACTACGCATCCTCAGCCTTGGGGCACAGACCATAGCTAATGGACACCGAACCAGTTTCATTCCTTGGATTGAAGCTAATCTGACATGTATTTTTATTTTAAATTCCACACAATTCATCCATTTTTTCCCTTTATTTTTCTTTCACCACTGCCATTCCCTGAATATTTGCTGCTATATTTCTTACATTAAAACGTCTTTAAGGTTCCTCCCTAAAGTTTTTTTTTAATATACCTTTTTTTAGGGTCATTTTGTTATTTCAGTTTTGTTAGCGACTTTATTTCCATTTTTTTTTAAGGGCAAACAAACTCCGTTTAAATTCATAATTGTTTTTAGTTCTTAGAAATTTATGCGTCTTCTTTCACCCATCTAAGCATTGCTCTTATAGTTGCTTTCTTATAGCCCTTTCCTAAGTTAGGCTTTTGAATAATGATATAATTTAATGGGTGAATTCAATTATAGACTAAAATGTTCAATGGAAGCTAAAGCAAAAGAAACGAGACCCTTACTTTTTATTCGCTGCTGGAATAATGAGGAGGTGCTAGTTCCCTTTTCAGGACATATTAATATATTTGCAGTCCCAAAAGTAGGTCTTTTCTTAGGAACCTCGAAAACGTATTACAAAATTAGGCAGAATGAGCTCAGCGAATCTCCTTTTGGTGAGAAGTAAGGAGAATACCCCTAAAGCGCTGTCAGCCGTGCATAGTTGTATATAAGCCCGTGGAGACATTAAATTGATTCGTAGCCCCCACTCTGCCTGTAGATCGCCATTTTATTATTTTTAAAAATTTTATTTCTCATTTTATAGCACACACACACATACATACATGTCAGCCACCGAACAGGATTCTTCCAGAGATCTGTCACTCTGTTTCTCTTGTTGTGCATTTTCGTGATGTTGAGCACTTGGGGCGCAAATAAGGCTACTCGTCTTCTCTACCGATCCTTTATTCATTCTAAGATAGACTTCAGATACGAGTTCTACGTTTTCGCAGCCGAGCGTAACTTACTGAAGGTCGACGTAGCTCTCGGGCCGATGGTGCCGCTGGTTCGATCCAGTAAGCCAACCTGGAGGGTACCACCTGTGAATGTTTGTCGCCACTCATCTGCTCCCAAAGATTCGACAACACCAGGAGTATTGCGTTCAAATTTCTTGAAGTACACTTCGTGACATGCTGGGATACTTGTTTCTAAAATAGGAGATTTCATGCCATTACCTCGGGGGTTTTCCTATGGACCCCCTCCTCCCCACGGTTTCATGTGGTTTTCTGTTGCTTCCGAATCATGCACACTCGTGGGACGCAGTGCTATATGATGGAGCTCTCCATTAACCTTACTGTGACAATTGCTTGGTCTCCCAGACTGTCCGGCCCATTCTCAAAGTGTGTTCCAGTCTGGGATTGCTTTGCGCTTGCTACCTTTCCTGGTACCGGGACGAGTAGGGTCACTACCACTTGTCTCTTGTGCTCATGACAGATCCTTGTATTCCTGAGCGTGCAGTAACTGAGTTTCTAGAGCCTCACATCCATAGTATTCAATTATAGTGTGGTGGTTGTATGCTCTGTTCCCTGATGGAGGTAGGGTCGCCTGAGCTTGTCTTTTTTGCTCTTAGTTTTTTTCTTTTTTGTTGTTTCATTTCTATTGTTATTCTTAGATTAGTCTAAACTGTCTTATTTGTAATTTCGGCACCTGCCATAAAAGAAAAAAACCTGCCTCTAATCAGGATACCACACAACAGACCACACTATACCATACCACCCTACATGAATGCCAAAACAGATTAGACCCTGATATTTTCCCTGACTGCCCCCAATCAGAGTCAGCAACATTATAACACTGCCCACATCTTATCACCATCTCTGAACCACTTTCATTATAACTGAAGGACCACATGCCATGCTACCCTTCCTGACCTCTACCAGGGTTTGTTTGAAGATAAGCCTGGGATAGCAAACTAAGCCTGTCAGACTTGATCATAGCAGCTTCGCTGAGTAATGCCAATGGTTGTCACCCAACTCTCCCATTAATAAAAAAAGTAGTATGGCATTCTGAACTTCTGAGTCAAGAACTTAATTATTGTCTCTTTATTTTGAATCTCAAAAATACCACAGCTTTTACTCATAACAAAATAGCCCTGAGTTAAAAATTAGGTTAGGTTAGGTTAGGGAAAAATTCTAAATTTAAATTTTTTAAGAATAATCCCATGATTAAAAGTGAATTAAACTGTTTATTCAAAGGTGAGCTTTTTTAAGTAGAAATCAGTGTTTGCTTCCATTTATTTATCTCCACAAAATAACTTAAGAATACATAACTATTATTAATTAGCTGTGTTGATTAATTAAGATTTCAGTGAAAAGGTTGGTTATTACAAATTGGGTCATTTATAGTCACAAGTGATGTAATAATTTATCCTTGTAGATAGCTGAATTTTTAAGCTTTTTGTCTTTCCGAGTCAAAAAAAATTCTTATTTTTTGTATTTATAATAATGGAAACTAAAAGCTAATGATCTTTAAATTTAATTACATTTCCGTCCATGTGGTTGTGTGTATGCTTAGATATATTTTATATTTTTGTACTACTTTGCTAATAAATAAAAGATTCATGAGTTTTATGGTCAATCTGTTGTCTTATGACATTCTAGAACAATTAATAGGACTAATTGGAGAACAATTTAGCTGAAAATGATTGTTGTCGAGATTATATTAGGAATAAGTTCTCTGTGGGCTAAGGCCTAGCCAAGTGGAAACACTGCTTCTGATTAGATCAAAGTTAAGCCACATTAAGTATGGTAAGTCTTTGAATGGAGTACCAATCTTGGGCAACTTCATCACAATTGGTGTCATATAGTGTAGATTGGTGGTAAAACCCCGACCACATTATTATAATCTCCCTAGTGTTTTTTAGGATAAATTTTGAGGGAAATTGAAAATAGTGTTTTTTTTCTACTCAATTGTTGCTATTTTTTAATGGTGTCTCTGAACTACCTCAGGTTGATGATTTTTTAACATTTTTCCTGAGGTTATGATCTTCTAAATTGACTATTAATAACATAAGCTCATTTTGAAATATTTTCTCTTGTATCTTCTCATTTTACATCCTTTTAAATATTGTTAAATATTTATTGATAAATAATTATTAACACTTGCAATTTTATGATGTGCCTTTTTGATCAGGCAGCCATACTTACCACAAGTATCTAATTTAAGATAATTTATTTCTCTTGACGCTGCTCCATTATCGATCAGAGTCAAATGCAGCTTGTGTGTCTTAATTTTTATGAACCATTTTGCAATTTATTGCATTGAATTGCCAATTGTTTTGATTAATTAAAAGTAATTTTTAGTCTAATAAAAAGATTGCTTTGTAGATACAATTTTTAAACTTGCAGCATAAATCTCAATTTGTGCCTTTCCTTCTAGTACTTGCCAGTGCTTCTTCATCCCCAATTCATTTGTATTGCCTGAAATCTGGAAAGATATGTTCAGGGCAAAATAAGAACTATAATGCAAACACAATGGCTAATAAATAGGGACATCCTTGTGAAATAAAGGGAATAATGATAAAGATTAAAAAGTACTGAAACTCAAAGTGTATAAAAGAACACAGTCAAAAGTAGGATTTAAATCATATGCCATTTCAGGGGAAGCTAATACTTCTTATTCAGGGTACTTTTTATTAAAATGTTGAAACATATAGAATTTTCAATATATCTTAACCAGTTTGGATTGTGCTCTAAAACATATCCATACATAAATGACTAAATTATTATTTGTTTATAGCTGTTATTTATGCTCCAAAATTAATTTTACTCTATGAACCTTCCTTAGTAATGGAAACAGTTGCAACAAACTATTAGTTTCCAATTTTTTTAGCCTGATAGTCCCTAGTGGCTTTTTTTCATCTTTTATTTTTATGTTATGTTATGTTGAAATGTTGTACTTTTTAATGCAACCATGGTTAAGTCCAGCACAATCACCATGGCTCGCTGTTACTTCCATCCAAAGATCTTTGGCTTCCGAGCATTAGTCCATGCAAGGAAGTATTTGTCTTGCATTCTTTGTTTTGTAAGTTATTTTATTTTTCTCTAATGTATACAACTTTTATTCTGGAATCTTCTAAGAAATATTTTGATAAAGCTTGTATAATAAAATCTAAAAGATTCCTCCGCCAATATGAATCGAAGACGGGTGTGTTGAGGAATAGTTAAAAGGGTCGGGAAACAGGACAACCGGAGAATGGTAAAATGGCTACAATCCAATAAAAGGTGGGCAACCGATTGGTCCCCACCGCAAAAACGACAGCAAGGGCTGATATGAGCATCACCCGAAACAAGATGGCCGTGAGTAAGTCTCGTGTGGCCAATGCGAACTCGGCAAAGGGCCACCTCCAACGACCGCATTCTATGACGACTCGAGGGCCAAGAGCGAATAGAATTTTTTATTTTGTATAGTTTGGATGATGAACAGTCATCCCATTCATTCTGCCACAGTTGACCCCGTAAGGGGCGCGGCGATTTGCCATCCTGGCCGCCGTGCTGACGGGATCCAGCGCTCCGTCCGGCCCCAGCTTAGCCTCTCTTCCTTCCTTCAGATAGCCCGATTTCTCCCCTACCTCGTCGCTTTTCATACAACCTCTCCCACAACTTTCTCTGGTCAGCCTCTAATTTCACAGGGTAGAATGCTGACCTTTTTCTCAAGCCAACCACCCCGGATGGGGGCTGAGGGGGGAGGGGACATTGTTCCCTAACCCCTCAGCTCCGGTTCGGGATGGGGGTTTTTTAACAACCTGCTTCATCCCCACCCATACCTTCCTCACATCCCTTTTCCTCTCCTCTTCACATTCTATCTGTTTTACGCCGTGTCTAAGGTGGAGCCGCCATGCCGAAGGACTGCCAGGCCACCAGGCGGGAGGGGTGGTCCCAAATGGCGGCGCCTGGCTCTGCCGGGCCTGTAAGCACCTCTTGCAGTGCGGGCTACTGCAAGAGGTGGTGAGCGATTGCGTCCCGTAAAACAAAGAGGGTCACCATGCCCAATGATGAAAAAAAAACCCATCTCCCCTTAATTCCCCCTAAAACAACGGAGCCGCCCTCGTGCAGCTCCACAGAAAAGATGGAGGTCTCGCCCCCCTGTGCTTGCGCAGGGGACCCTCCATACCTCTTTAACCGGAGAGGAGGCTTACTCCTCTCCTACGCCTACGGGTGTAGGGGACTCCCCCTCACCCCCTTCTCTGGAGGTGCTTTCGGGCACCTCCCTATCTCCAGCGGCAGTCCCTCCTTTGCTTTCTAAGGGGACTGCCAAGAAAGCCAGCAGGCAGCACATTGCCGACCGCCCCTCGTACAAGCGGCTCGGTAGGGCAAACCCCCTTAGGGGGGAGAGGGAAGCCAGGCCCCTTCGGTCGCTTCCCTCAAAAGACCTGCTGGCAAAAATATTAAACCTTGCCGGGGTCAAGGCCTGTGCCTCCCCCCTAAAGACTTATGACGCTGCCAAGGGGACCTGCGATGTCCTGGGAGGGGATGGCCAACTGGAGGCCCCTCCTGTGATAGACATGGTCCTTGAGGAAAACCAGCCTCAGAAGGTAGGGCCTTCCATGGGGGGGAATCCGGGCTCGGCGCCAAGCACCGAACCCGAATCCGCCTCTATGCAAGGTCCTCATCAAACGGCTGTAGATTCTCAGGCAGTACAAGGAGGGGAGGGATCTCCTCCGGATGATGCCCCTGCGACCACCAGGACCTTCTCCATTTCGGAGAAGGACCTGGCTGAGGCCGGTCCATCTGGCCTGGGGGCTTCTACCGGCGGGGGTGAGAAGCGGGTTCATTCCCCGCCCTCCTCTCCAAAAAAGAAAAGGACCAAAAAGACGAAGAAGACTCGGGGCTCCTCTCAATCCGCGGGGGCTACGGGGACGGATGGGTCTGCTGCCACTTTGGCAAGCGACCAAGCCAAGATCGGCACATCCGGGCCCTCTGCTTCCCCGGGTACGGAGCTCCTGACGATGACAAAGACCAAAAGTGAACAGGGCGGAGCCTCGATGACACCGGGGCCCCTGATTCAGAGGTTACCTGGCGTTTTCGAGCCCGCTGGCTTCAAACGCTTCCTCGTTATTCGCTCCACTAATGGCAGCATGTTGTCCAAGGGCAACATGATCCATCAGAGGAGAGGATTAGCTAGTGCAATTGGTAGAGAGCCGAAGGTAACCCGTTTCTCGGACGGGAGCCTTCTGGCGAATCCCGCCTTGGCGGCCAAGATAAGTGCTCTTCGGACACTTCATAGCACCCCGGTGAGTGTGACGCCGCACTCTACCATGAACTTTGTAAAAGGAGTAGTTTATGCGAGGGAACTCGTTGACTACCCCATAGAAGACATCACCCTAGAGCTGGCCGACCATGGGGCGGTCAAGGTCGAACGTGTGATGAGAAAACCGGGAGGGGCCTCGAGACCCACCCCTACACTCTTCGTCACGTTCGACTGTGACAAGCTCCCTGAGTCGGTGCGTGCCGGTTGGTACCGCTACCGCGTGAAGGCATTCGTGCCACTGCCGCGGCGGTGCTATTACTGTCACCGCTTCGGCCACACGAATCGATCATGTAGACGTGCAAAATCGGGGTCACCCGAAGTCTGTGTAAATTGCTCCAAGGTCGCACACGATAAGTCCAAATCGTGTGTGGCCAAGTGTGTCAATTGCGGAGAGCCGCACCCTGCTTCTTCGAAGCAATGTGGTGCATATCTCCTTGAGAAAGAAATCCTGGCCGTTCAGGCCCAGGATCGACTCTCATTCCGCGAGGCTAAGGACTTGGTCCTGGCGCGCCCGGCTCTGCCTGGGACGTCATATGCCTCAATAGTTAGAAAAGCACCCTCTGCTCCTGGCCCATCCAGGCCAACGAGCACGGTTGTTTCTGCGCCCATTCGGAGCCCTTCTGCGGGCTCTACTACACCCGGGCGCTCTCCTGGTAGAGCTGGCGGCAAAAAGGGTTCACACCCAGCCCCGGCTAAAACCAGGGCTCCCCCCTCTTCCCCCAGCGTGACCGTTTCCCGTAAGGCGACCCCGTAAGGGGCGCGGCGATTTGCCATCCTGGCCGCCGTGCTGACGGGATCCAGCGCTCCGTCCGGCCCCAGCTTAGCCTCCCTTCCTTCAGATAGCCCGATTTCTCCCCTACCTCGTCGCTTTTCATACAACCTCTCCCACAACTTTCTCTGGTCAGCCTCTAATTTCACAGGGTAGAATGCTGACCTTCTTCTCAAGCCAACCACCCCGGATCGGGGCTGAGGGGGGGAGGGGACATTGTTCCCTAACCCCTCAGCTCCGGTTCGGGATGTGTTTTTTTTAACAACCTGCTTCATCCCCACCCACATCTTCCTCACATCCCTTTTCCTCTCCTCTTCACAACCTATATTTTTTACGCCGTGTCCAAGGTGGAGCCGCCATGCCGAAGGACTGCCAGGCCACCAGGCGGGAGGGGTGGTCCCGAATGGCGGCGCCTGGCTCTGCCGGGCTTGTAAGCACCTCTCGCAGTGCGGGCAACTGCGAGAGGTGATGAGCTATTGCGTCCCGTAATCAAAAGAGGGTCACCATGCCCATGTATGAAAAAAAACAAAAACCCCAACCCCCAACTTCCCCAAAAACATCTACGGAGCCGCCCTCGGGCAGCTCCACCGAGAAAATGGAGGTCCCCCCCCTTGTGCTTGCGCAAGGGACCCTCCATAATTCTTTAACCGGAGAGGAGGCTTACTCCTCTCCTACGCCTACGGGTGTAGGGGACTCCCCCTCACCCCCTTCTCTGGAGGTGCTTTCGGGCACCTCCCTATCTCAAGCGGCAGTCCCTCCTTTGCTTTCTAAGGGGACTGCCAAGAAAGCCAGCAGGCAGCCCATTGCCGACCGCCCCTCGTGCAAGCGGCTCGGTAGGGCAAACCCCCTTAGGGGGGAGAGGGAAGCCAGGCCCCTTCGGTCGCTTCCCTCAAAAGACCTGCTGGCAAGAATTTTGAACCTTGCTGGGGTCAAGGCCTGTGCCTCCCCACACCACCTGACTAGTGACAATACTGCCAAGGGGACCTGCGATGTCCTGGGAGGGGATGGCCAACTGGAGGCCCCTCCTGTGATAGACATGGTCCTTGAGGAGACCCAGCCCCAGACGGTAGGGCCTTCCATGGGGGGGAATTCGGGCTCGGCGCCAAGCACCGAACCCGAATCCGCCCCTATGCAAGGTCCTCCTCAAATGGCTGAGGGCTCCGAGGCAGTAGAAGGAGGGGAGGGATCTCCTCCGACAGGTGCCCCTACGACAACCAGGACCTTCTCCATTTCGGAGAGGGACCTGGCTGAGGCTGGTCCATCTGGCCTGGGGACTTCTGCCGGCGGAGGTGAAAAGCGGGTTCATTCCCCGCCCTCCTCTCCTAAAAAGAAAAAGACGAAGAAGACTCGGGGCTCCTCTCCATCCGCGGGGGCTGCGGGGACGGATGGGTCTGCTGCCACTTTGGTAGGCGACCAAGCCAAGATCGGCACATCCGGCCCCTCTACCCCCTCGTGTGCGGAGCCCATGACTACGACTAAGACCAAGAATGCACAGGGCGGAGCCTCGATGACATCGGGGCCCCTGATTCAGAGGTTACCTGGCGTTTTCGACCCCGTAAGGGGCGCGGCGATTTGCCATCCTGGCCGCCGTGCTGACGGGACTCAGCACCCCGTCCGGCCCCAGCTTAGCCTCTCTTCCTTCCTTCAAAACACTCGTTTCCTCTCTTTTCACACAACCTCTCCCACAACTTTCTCTGGTCAGCCTCTAATTTCACAGGGTAGAGGCTGACCTTCTTCTCAGCCAATCGTCCCGGATCGGGGCTGAGGGGGGAGGGGACAATGTCCCCTAACCCCTGAGCTCCGGTCTGGGGTGGTTGGCTTTTAACAACCTGCTTCATCCCCACCCATACCTTCCTCACATCCCTTTTCCTCTCGTCTTCAAAATCTATCCGTTTTACGCCGTGTTCAAGGTGGAGCCACCATGCCGAAGGACTGCCAGGCCACCAGGCGGGAGGGGTGGTCCCAAATGGCGGCGCCTGGCTCTGCCGGGCCTGTAAGCACCTCTTGCAGTGCGGGCTACTGCAAGAGGTGGTGAGCGATTGCGTCCCGTAAAACAAAGAGGGTCACCATGCCCAATGATGAAAAAAAAACCCATCTCCCGTTAATTCCCCCTATAACAACAACGGAGCCGCCCTCGTGCAGCTCCACAGAAAAGATGGAGGTCCCCCCCCCTGTGCTTGCGCAGGGGACCCTCCATACCTCTTTAACCGGAGAGGAGGCTTACTCCTCTCCTACGCCTACGGGTGTAGGGGACTCCCCCTCACCCCCTTCTCTGGAGGTGCTTTCGGGCACCTCCCTATCTCCAGCGGCAGTCCCTCCTATGCTTTCTAAGGGGACTGCCAAGAAAGCCAGCAGGCCACCCTTAGCCAGCCGCTCCACATCAAAGCGGCTCGGTAGGGCAAACCCCCTTAGGGGGGAGAGGGAAGCCAGGCCCCTTCGGTCGCTTCCCTCAAAAGACCTGCTGGCAAGAATTTTGAACCTTGCTGGGGTCAAGGCCTGTGCCTCCCCACACCACCTGACTAGTGACAATACTGCCAAGGGGACCTGCGATGTCCTGGGAGGGGATGGCCAACTGGAGGCCCCTCCTGTGATAGACATGGTCCTTGAGGAGACCCAGCCCCAGACGGTAGGGCCTTCCATGGGGGGGAATTCGGGCTCGGCGCCAAGCACCGAATCCGCCCCTATGCAAGGTCCTCCTCAAATGGCTGAGGGCTCCGAGGCAGTAGAAGGAGGGGAGGGATCTCCTCCGACAGGTGCCCCTACGACAACCAGGACCTTCTCCATTTCGGAGAGGGACCTGGCTGAGGCTGGTCCATCTGGCCTGGGGACTTCTGCCGGCGGAGGTGAAAAGCGGGTTCATTCCCCGCCCTCCTCTCCTAAAAAGAAAAAGACTAAAAAGACGAAGAAGACTTGGGGCTCCTCTCCATCCGCGGGGGCTGCGGGGACGGATGGGTCTGCTACCACTTTGGTAGGCGACCAAGCCAAGATCGGCACATCCGGCCCCTCTACCCCCTCGTGTGCGGAGCCCATGACTACGACTAAGACCAAGAATGCACAGGGCGGAGCCTCGATGACATCGGGGCCCCTGATTCAGAGGTTACCTGGCGTTTTCGAGCCCGCTGGCTTCAAACGCTTCCTCGTTATTCGCTCCACTGATGGCACCATGTTGTCCAAGGGCAACATGATCCATCAGAGGAGAGGATTAGCTAGTGCAATTGGTAGAGAGCCGAAGGTAACCCGTTTCTCGGACGGGAGCCTTCTGGCGAATGCGGCGAATCCCGCCGAGGCGGCCAAGATAAGTGCTCTTCGGACACTTCATGGCACCCCGGTGAGTGTGACGCCGCACTCTACCATGAACTTTGTGAAAGGAGTAGTTTATGCGAGGGAACTTGTTGACTACTCCATTGAGGACATCACCCTAGAGCTGGCCGACCATGGGGCGGTCAAGGTCGAACGTGTGATGAGAAAACAGGGAGGGGCCTCGAGACCCACCCCTACACTCTTCGTCACGTTCGACTGTGACAAGCTCCCTGAGTCGGTGCGTGCCGGTTGGTACCGCTACCGCGTGAAGGCATTCGTGCCACTGCCGCGGCGGTGCTATTACTGCCACCGCTTCGGCCATACGAATCGATCATGTAGACGTGCAAAATCGGGGTCACCCGAAGTCTGTGTAAATTGCTCCAAGGTCGCACACGATAAGTCCAAATCGTGTGTGGCCAAGTGTGTCAATTGCGGAGAGCCGCACCCTGCTTCTTCGAAGCAATGTGGTGCATATCTCCTTGAGAAAGAAATCCTGGCCGTTCAGGCCCAGGATCGACTCT
Organism: Ceratothoa steindachneri; assembly: GCA_963969495.1. Lineage (NCBI taxonomy): Eukaryota > Metazoa > Arthropoda > Malacostraca > Isopoda > Cymothoidae > Ceratothoa > Ceratothoa steindachneri. The sequence continues at coordinate 1,728,961 of OZ018322.1, forward strand.
CATTCCGCGAGGCAAAGGACTTGGTCCTGGCGCGCCCGGCTCTGCCTGGGACGTCATATGCCTCAATAGTTAGAAAGGCACCCTCTGCTCCTGGCCCATCCAGGCCAACGAGCACGGTTGTTTCCGCGCCCATTCGGAGCCCTTCTGTGGGCTCTACCCAACCTGGGCGCTCCCCTGGTAAAGCTGGCGGCAAAAAGGGTTCATACCCTGCCCCGGCTAAAACCAGGGCTCCCCCCTCTTCCCCCAGCGTGACCGTTTCGCGTAAAGCGAAACGGCCACGCGCCTCCACCGAGTCGTTAGACTCACAGGAGGCAACACCCCTGAAGATGGTCGCTAGGCCATCTTCCGGGGTTTCTAAAGCTGTTCCCCGAAAGGAGGACAGCAACAAAGGAGCTTCGGCCCCTTTGCCCACGCCCCGAGGTGGAGCGAGTGGCTCGGAGACGGTGGTTCCTCGAAAAGAGGGCCCCCCGCCTCCGAAGCCGCAACGCCCGCCTAAAGTTTCGAGGCGGAGGGAGGAAAAGACTCGCATGGCGAGCCCAACCTCCCCCAATAAGTCCTCGAAGGCGACAGCGCCTTCAGCGCTTTGTCCGGCCAACAGCGCCCGGGGTTCTGCCCCCGGGAAGCGTACGGCCATTCCCGTGAGGGTCTTCAATTCGAGGAGGACCCCCGCGTCTCCTCCGAGCTAGGCCTGGAGGGCATATTCCTTCAATGGAATTGCCGTGGACTCCGGGCCAACTGGGAGGAGCTGCGGAGGCTCGCCTCATCCCGTTCCCCGTTAGCTATTTTTTTGCAGGAGACCATGCTAGGCGCGTGCCCCCTGCCTGCCCTCCCGGGGTATAAGGGTCTTGCGACCCAACCACCGCGGGACGGCCGGGCTGGGGGATGCGCGGTTTACACCCGGCATGATGTCTCCGTTCTTCCTTTCTCTTTAGATACCTCCTTTCAGGCAGTGGCTGTGCAGCTGCACCTGGATAGGAGGTATACTATCATTTCTGCGTACATTCCACCGTCAGCTGACTTCGACGCGGGGGACTTTCGCCGCGTCGTGGCACGGTTGCCGAGGCCCTATCTCTTGCTTGGAGATCTGAACGGCAGGCATCCTCTCTGGGGAGATTACACCATAAATCCCAGGGGACAAGTCCTTGCCGATCTGATCGAAGAGCTTGAGATGGGTGTCCTAAACGTGGATGAGTTTACGCATCACTGTCCGAGAACCGCTTCATTTTCTTGCCTTGACCTATCTTTGTGCTCTTCGGATGCACAGCCTGATTTTGATTGGGGGGTGGTCGATGACCTCCATGGTAGTGATCACTTTCCCATTCAAATATCATTTTCAGGGCAACTGCCGCCTGAGAGACCACCTCGGTGGTGCTTGGCGCGGGCGCGGTGGCCTGCATTTCAGGAAATGACTGAATTCTCTATCTCAGTCAAGGAGTTTAGGTCGGTAGATGAGGCCGTCGAGTTCTTCTCCGGCAACCTCATCGCCGTGGGCCTGACTACTATTCCTAGGACGTATGGCCGTTTTGCACGCCGACCACTCCCATGGTGGTCGGCCGAGTGTGAGACGGCCCTCAAACAGAAGCGTTATGCCTACATGCGCTATAAGCGCCGCCCGAACGATTTCACCGTCGCTGAATTTCGTCGGGCTAGGGCTAGGTTCCGGTATATTTCGAAGCACGCCCGCCGCTCTTCTTGGCGGGCATACGTGTCTTCACTTAACGGGAAGACCCCTTTAGCTGAGGTGTGGAAGCGAGTCAAAAGGATTCGGGGCAAGTTCTCGCAGGACCCCCCTCCCGTTCTCCAGGAGAATGGGACCGCAATCTCGGACCCCGCGTCCGTGGCGGAATCCTTAGCGACCGCTTTTTCCGCATTCTCTAGCCGTGATGCTGCTCCGCCAGCATTCAATGCACGTCGTGATGTCGCGGAAGGCCGCCGTCTGGACTTTACCTCCAGAGGCGGAGAACCCTTCAACGACAAGTTTACTGTGAGTGAGTTGCGTTCCGCTCTCGCTTCGTGCGCGGACACCGCCCATGGTCCGGACGATGTCCCGTACGCCATGCTTCGACACCTGGGTGAGCGAGGCATGGCCTTTCTATTAGATTTGTTCAACAGGATCTGGGTGGAAGGTCTCCTCCCAGACTCCTGGCGAATCGCTACTGTGCTCGCCTTTCGCAAGCCGGGGAGAGATCACTCTACTCCGACCGGTTTCCGCCCAATCTCTCTAACCTCTTGCGTGTGCAAGTTGATGGAGAAATTGGTAAATGTTAGATTAGCCTATTTCCTGGACAGCGGAGGCCATCTGTCTTCTGCACAGTGCGGCTTCCGTAAGTTCCACTCCACGTCGGATGCTCTGCTCCGACTGGAAAATGCCGTCTGCGAGGCTTTCCTTCGTAGACAGCACTACGCCACGGTGTTTTTTGATCTGGAGAAAGCCTATGATACCGCATGGCGATACGGTATCATGGAGACTCTCCACACGATGGGGGCGAGGGGACGCCTCCCAATGTTTATATCTGAATTTTTGCGAGATCGCCGATTCCGCGTACGGGTAGGGGGAGCCCTCTCCGGCCCAAAGGAGCAGGAAGAGGGTGTCCCGCAGGGAAGTGTCCTCAGTGTCACACTCTTTGCCCTGAGCATCAACGGCATCACCTCGGTGCTGCCGGAAGATGTTCTCGCTACGCTCTACGTGGACGACCTTTCGATCTCTTTTGGCGCGGCCCAGATGCCAACTCTGGAGCGCCGACTCCAACAGGCATTGAACCGCGTCTCTCGCTATGCCGAAGCGCACAGGTTTCGGTTTTCTTTGGCCAAGACTAAGGTGGTGCACTTCTGCCGCCATCCACGGCTTCACCCCGACCCAGATTTGTTTCTTAATGGGGTGCGCCTGGATGTGGTTGAGTCGCACCGTTTCCTTGGTCTTGTATTCGACCGACGCCTCACCTGGGAGGCTCACATTCGCAGCCTTAGGGTCTCTTGTACCCGCGCCATGGACATTCTCCGTTCCGTGACGTTCAGCGCTTGGGGCGCTGATAGGGCTACCGCCTTACTTTTTTATCGATCCTTTGTTCGCTCGAAGCTCGACTACGGATGCGAGTTTTATGCATCCGCAGCCGAGCGTTTATTGCGGAAGGTGGATTCGATCCACCACACCGGCCTTCGCCTTGCGACCGGTGCCTTCCGCACTTCCCCCATTGAGAGCCTGTTGGTCGATGCTGGGGAGATGCCACTCGCTCTGCGCCGCGTGCAGTGCATCACTCGCCTGTACGCGCGAGCCCGGCGCCTCCCCCAGTCGCCAACAGCTCTCACTGCATCCGCAGCTGATCTCGATGGTGCCTATGCCGCCGAGAGACGCCAGTCATACCCTAAGCCCTTTGGGTTTAGGGCCAGGAAACTCCTTCGAGAGGTAGATATAGCTCTCGGGCCGGTGGCGCCCCTGGTTCTGCCCAGGACGCCACCCTGGAGGGTACCACATTTGGCTATTTGTCGCCACGCCTCTGCTCCCAAAGCTTGTACTGCGCCGGGAGTATTGCGTTCGATCTTTTTGGAGCACACATCGTGTCACGCTGGTACCGTGCCAGTGTATACGGATGGCTCCAAGTCCCAAGAGGGGGTCGGCTTCCACGCCGTATCCCCTCTGTTTGAAGTCAGCGGGGCTCTACCAGGCGCTGCGTCTGTCTTCACGGCCGAGCTGGTGGCAATACACCACTCGGTACGGGAGATTACGCGACGTGCCCGGTTCGGAGACCGGATTGTGATTTATAGCGACTCACAAAGCGCCCTGAGTGCTCTCGGGGCATTGGAATCTCCGCATCCCCTGGTTCGCGAAATCCGTGACGCCACGGTTTTGGCGAGCCGGGCAGATGTCGAGATTATCTTCTGCTGGGTTCCTGGACATGTAGGAATTGCGGGGAATGAGCGCGCCGATGAGGGAGCCAAAGAGTCCGCGAGGACTCTGCGACCGGACCAGCGTTTCGCTCTTCCTCACACCGACTACATGGCAGGAATACGGGCAGCTCTTCGGACTGCTTGGCAAAGAAGATGGGAGACGGTCGAAGGGAACTTAAAGTTGCGTGCCATTGCGCCGCGACTGTTCCCATGGACCTATCCCCCAATGCCGCGGCGGCTTCAGGTTGCTTTCTGTCGTCTTCGAATCGGACACACTCGTGTGACGCATCGTTACTTGGTGGAGCGCTCGCATGTGCCCTATTGCAACGACTGCGTCGTCCCCCAGACTGTTCGGCATATTCTTGTCGAATGTCCCAGTCTGGGTGATCTTCGCGCACGATACCTGTCTCGGTACCGGGATGGGCGGGGTCGCTACCGCCTGTCCCTTGTACTCGGGACGAGTGCGTGCACCATGACTGGTGGACTTATTGACTTTTTGGGGGAGGCCGGCTTTCTCCCCTTTATTTAAGGTTCCTTTTTTTGTTATTGTTTTGTTTTAGGTTGCACTCTCCTGCACCGGGGTGAGGGGGACCTCCCCCCGCTGCCGGAGATTGCTTCGATTGTTAAGTTTTTCCAATTTATATTGATTGTTAAGTTTTCATATTTTAACTTTAAAGTAGCCTAATTCTAGGCTGTCGTGTTTTTCGGCGACTTATGCCCAAGTGGGTAGTTGCCAGATGGGCTCTATAAAAAAAAAAAAAAAAAAAAAATGGCGTTTTCGAGCCCACTGGCTTCAAACGCTTCCTCGTTATTCGCTCCACTGATGGCACCATGTTGTCCAAGGGCAACATGATCCATCAGAGGAGAGGATTAGCTAGTGCAATTGGTAGAGAGCCGAAGGTAACCCGTTTCTCGGACGGGAGCCTTCTGGCGAATGCGGCGAATCCCGCCGAGGCGGCCAAGATAAGTGCTCTTCGGACACTTCATGGCACCCCGGTGAGTGTGACGCCGCACTCTACCATGAACTTTGTGAAAGGAGTAGTTTATGCGAGGGAACTCGTTGACTACTCCATTGAGGACATCACCCTAGAGCTGGCCGACCATGGGGCGGTCAAGGTCGAGCGTGTGATGAGAAAACAGGGAGGGGCCTCGAGACCCACCCCTACACTCTTCGTCACGTTCGACTGTGACAAGCTCCCTGAGTCGGTGCGTGCCGGTTGGTACCGCTACCGCGTGAAGGCATTCGTGCCACTGCCGCGGCGGTGCTATTACTGCCACCGCTTTGGCCATACGAATCGATCATGTAGACGTGCAAAATCGGGGTCACCCGAAGTCTGTGTAAATTGCTCCAAGGTCGCACACGATAAGTCCAAATCGTGTGTGGCCAAGTGTGTCAATTGCGGAGAGCCGCACCCTGCTTCTTCGAAGCAATGTGGTGCATATCTCCTTGAGAAAGAAATCCTGGCCGTTCAGGCCCAGGATCGACTCTCATTCCGCGAGGCAAAGGACTTGGTCCTGGCGCGCCCGGCTCTGCCTGGGACGTCATATGCCTCAATAGTTAGAAAGGCACCCTCTGCTCCTGGCCCATCCAGGCCAACGAGCACGGTTGTTTCCGCGCCCATTCGGAGCCCTTCTGTGGGCTCTACCCAACCTGGGCGCTCCCCTGGTAAAGCTGGCGGCAAAAAGGGTTCATACCCTGCCCCGGCTAAAACCAGGGCTCCCCCCTCTTCCCCCAGCGTGACCGTTTCGCGTAAAGCGAAACGGCCACGCGCCTCCACCGAGTCGTTAGACTCACAGGAGGCAACACCCCTGAAGATGGTCGCTAGGCCATCTTCAAGGGTTCCTAAAGCTGTTCCCCGAAAGGAGGACAGCAACAAAGGAGCTTCTGCCCCTTTGCCCACGCCCCGAGGTGGAGCGAGTGGCTCGGAGACGGTGGTTCCTCGAAAAGAGGGCCCCCCGCCTCCGAAGCCGCAACGCCCGCCTAAAGTTTCGAGGCGGAGGGAGGAAAAGACTCGCATGGCGAGCCCAACCTCCCCCAATAAGTCCTCGAAGGCGACAGCGCCTTCAGCGCTTTGTCCGGCCAACAGCGCCCGGGGTTCTGCCCCCGGGAAGCGTACGGCCATTCCCGTGAGGGTCTTCAATTCGAGGAGGACCCCCGCGTCTCCTCCGAGCTAGGCCTGGAGGGCATATTCCTTCAATGGAATTGCCGTGGACTCCGGGCCAACTGGGAGGAGCTGCGGAGGCTCGTCTCGTCCTGTTCCCCGTTAGCTATTTTTTTGCAGGAGACCATGCTAGGTGCGTGCCCCCTCCCTGCCCTCCCGGGGTATAAGGGTCCTTCGACCCCACCACCTCGGGATGGCCGGGCTGGGGGATGCGCAGTTTACACCCGGCATGATGTCTCCGTTCTTCCTTTCTCTTTAGATACCTCCTTTCAGGCAGTGGCTGTGCAGCTGCACCTGGATAGGAGGTATACTATCATTTCTGCGTACATTCCACCGTCAGCTGACTTCGACGCGGGGGACTTCCGCCGCGTCGTTGCACGGTTGCCGAGGCCCTATCTCTTGCTTGGAGATCTGAACGGCAGGCATCCTCTCTGGGGAGATTACTCCATAAATCCCAGGGGACAAGTCCTTGCCGATCTGATCGAAGAGCTTGAGATGGGTGTCCTAAACGTGGATGAGTTTACGCATCACTGTCCGAGAACTGCTTCATTTTCTTGCCTTGACCTATCTTTGTGCTCTTCGGATGCACAGCCTGATTTTGATTGGGGGGTGGTCGATGACCTCCATGGTAGTGATCACTTTCCCATTCAAATATCATTTTCAGGGCAACTGCCGCCTGAGAGACCACCTCGGTGGTGCTTGGCGCGGGCGCGGTGGCCTGCATTTCAGGAAATGACTGAATTCTCTATCTCAGTCGAGCAGTTTAGGTCGGTAGATGATGCCGTTGAGTTCTTCTCCGGCAACCTCATCGCCGTGGGCCTGACTACTATTCCTAGGACGTCTGGCCGTTTTGCACGCCGACCACTCCCATGGTGGTCGGCCGAGTGTGAGACGGCCCTCAAACAGAAGCGTTATGCCTACATGCGCTATAAGCGCCGCCCGAACGATTTCACTGTCGCTGAATTTCGTCGGGCTAGGGCTAGGTTCCGGTATATTTCGAAGCACGCCCGCCGCTCTTCTTGGTGGGCATACGTGTCTTCACTTAACGGGAAGACCCCTTTAGCTGAGGTGTGGAAGCGAGTCAAAAGGATTCGGGGCAAGTTCTCGCAGGACCCCCCTCCCGTTCTCCAGGAGAATGGGACCGCAATCTCGGACCCCGCGTCCGTGGCGGAATCCTTAGCGACCGCTTTTTCCGCATTCTCTAGCCGTGATGCTGCTCCGCCAGCATTCAATGCACGTCGTGATGTCGCGGAAGGCCGCCGGCTGGACTTTACCTCCAGAGGCGGAGAACCCTTCAACGACAAGTTTACTGTGAGTGAGTTGCGCTCCGCTCTCGCTTCGTGCGCGGACACCGCCCATGGTCCGGACGATGTCCCGTACGCCATGCTTCGACACCTGGGTGAGCGAGGCATGGCCTTTCTGTTAGATTTGTTCAACAGGATCTGGGTGGAAGGTCTTCTCCCAGACTCCTGGCGAATCGCTACTGTGCTCGCCTTTCGCAAGTCGGGGAGAGATCACTCTACTCCGACCGGTTTCCGCCCAATCTCTCTAACCTCTTGCGTGTGCAAGTTGATGGAGAAATTGGTAAATGTTAGATTAGCCTATTTCCTGGACAGCGGAGGCCATCTGTCTTCTGCACAGTGCGGCTTCCGTAAGTTCCACTCCACGTCGGATGCTCTGCTCCGACTGGAAAAGGCCGTCTGCGAGGCTTTCCTTCGTAGACAGCACTACGCCACGGTGTTTTTTGATCTGGAGAAGGCCTATGATACCGCATGGCGATACGGTATCATGGAGACTCTCCACACGATGGGGGCGAGGGGACGCCTCCCAATGTTTATATCTGAATTTTTGCGAGATCGTCGATTCCGCGTACGGGTGGGGGGAGCCCTCTCCGGCCCAAAGGAGCAGGAAGAGGGTGTCCCGCAGGGAAGTGTCCTCAGTGTCACACTCTTTGCCCTGAGCATCAACGGCATCACCTCGGTGCTGCCGGAAGATGTTCTCGCTACGCTCTACGTGGACGACCTTTCGATCTCTTTTGGCGCGGCCCAGATGCCAACTCTGGAGCGCCGACTCCAACAGGCATTGAACCGCGTCTCTCGCTATGCCGAAGCGCACAGGTTTCGGTTTTCTTTGGCCAAGACTAAGGTGGTGCACTTCTTCCGCCACCCACGGCTTCACCCCGACCCAGATTTGTTTTTTAATAGGGTGCGCCTGGATGTGGTTGAGTCGCACCGTTTCCTTGGTCTTGTATTCGACCGACGCCTCACCTGGGAGGCTCACATTCGCAGCCTTAGGGTCTCTTGTACCCGCGCCATGGACATTCTCCGTTCCGTGACGTTCAGCGCTTGGGGCGCTGATAGGGCTACCGCCTTACTTTTTTATCGATCCTTTGTTCGCTCGAAGCTCGACTACGGATGCGAGTTTTATGGATCCGCAGCCTAGCGTTTATTGCGGAAGGTGGATTCGATCCACCACACCGGCCTTCGCCTTGCGACCGGTGCCTTCCGCACTTCCCCCATTGAGAGCCTGTTGGTCGATGCGGGGGAGATGCCACTCGCTCTGCGCCGCGTGCAGTGCATCACTCGCCTGTACGCGCGAGCCCGGCGCCTCCCTCAGTCGCCAACAGCTCTCACTGCATCCGCAGCTGATCTCGATGGTGCCTATGCCGCCGAGAGACGCCAGTCATACCCTAAGCCCTTTGGATTTAGGGCCAGGAAACTCCTTCGAGAGGTAGATATAGCTCTCGGGCCGGTGGTGCCCCTGGTTCTGCCCAGGACGCCACCCTGGAGGGTACCACATTTGGCTATTTGTCGCCACGCCTCTGCTCCCAAAGCTTGTACTGCGCCGGGAGTATTGCGTTCGACCTTTTTGGAGCACACATCGTGTCACGCTGGTACCGTGCCAGTGTATACGGATGGCTCCAAGTCCCAAGAGGGGGTCGGCTTCCACGCCGTATCCCCTCTGTTTGAAGTCAGCGGGGCTCTACCAGGCGCTGCGTCTGTCTTCACGGCCGAGCTGGTGTCAATACACCACTCGGTACGGAAGATTACGCGACGTGCCCGGTTCGGAGACCGGATTGTGATTTATAGCGACTCACAAAGCGCCCTGAGTGCTCTCGGGGCATTGGAATCTCCGCATCCCCTGGTTCGCGAAATCCGTGACGCCACGGTTTTGGCGAGCCGGGCAGATGTCGAGATTATCTTCTGCTGGGTTCCTGGACATGTAGGAATTGCGGGGAATGAGGGCGCCAAAGAGTCCACGAGGACTCTGCGACCGGACCAGCGTTTCGCTCTTCCTCACACTGACTACATGGCAGGAATACGGGCAGCTCTTCGTGCTTGGCAAAGAAGATGGGAGACGGTCGAGGGGAACTTAAAGTTGCGTGCCATTGCGCCGCGACTGTTCCCATGGACCTATCCCCCAATGCCGCGGCGGCTTCAGGTTGCTTTCTGTCGTCTTCGAATCGGACACACTCGTGTGACGCATCGTTACTTGGTGGAGCGCTCGCATGTGCCCTATTGCAACGACTGCGTCGTCCCCCAGACTGTTCGGCATATTCTTGTCGAATGTCCCAGTCTGGGTGATCTTCGCGCACGATACCTGTCTCGGTACCGGGATGGGCGGGGTCGCTACCGCCTGTCCCTTGTACTCGGGACGAGTACGTGCACCATGACTGGTGGACTTATTGACTTTTTGGGGGAGGCCGGCCTTCTCCCCTTTATTTAAGGTTCCTTTTTTTTGTTATTGTTTTGTTTTAGGTTGCACTCTCCTGCACCGGGGTGAGGGGGACCTCCCCCCGCTGCCGGAGATTGCTTCGATTGTTAAGTTTTTCCAATTTATATTGATTGTTAAGTTTTCATATTTTAACTTTAAAGTAGCCTAATTCTAGGCTGTCGTGTTTTTCGGCGACTTATGCCCAAGTGGGTAGTTGCCAGATGGGCTCTATAAAAAAAAAAAAAATGATCTCGATGGTGCCTATGCCGCCGAGAGACGCCAGTCATACCCTAAGCCCTTTGGGTTTAGGGCCAGGAAACTCCTTCGAGAGGTAGATATAGCTCTCGGGCCGGTGGCGCCCCTGGTTCTGCCCAGGGCGCCACCCTGGAGGGTACCACATTTGGCTATTTGTCGCCACGCCTCTGCTCCCAAAGCTTGTACTGCGCCGGGAGTATTGCGTTCGACCTTTTTGGAGCACACATCGTGTCACGCTGGTACCGTGCCAGTGTATACGGATGGCTCCAAGTCCCAAGAGGGGGTCGGCTTCCACGCCGTATCCCCTCTGTTTGAAGTCAGCGGGGCTCTACCAGGCGCTGCGTCTGTCTTCACGGCCGAGCTGGTGGCAATACACCACTCGGTACGGGAGATTACGCGACGTGCCTGGTTCGGAGACCGGATTGTGATCTATAGCGACTCACAAAGCGCCCTGAGTGCTCTCGGGGCATTGGAATCTCCGCATCCCCTGGTTCGCGATATCCGTGACGCCACGGTTTTGGCGAGCCGGGCAGATGTCGAGATTATCTTCTGCTGGGTTCCTGGACATGTAGGAATTGCGGGAATGAGCGCGCCGATGAGGGCGCCAAAGAGTCCGCGAGGACTCTGCGACCGGACCAGCGTTTCGCTCTTCCTCACACCGACTACATGGCAGGAATACGGGCAGCTCTTCGGACTGCTTGGCAAAGAAGATGGGAGACGGTCGAAGGGAACTTAAAGTTGCGTGCCATTGCGCCGCGACTGTTCCCATGGACCTATCCCCCAATGCCGCGGCGGCTTCAGGTTGCTTTCTGTCGTCTCCGAATCGGACACACTCGTGTGACGCATCGCTATCTGGTGGAGCGCTCGCCTGCGCCCTATTGCAACGACTGTGTCGTCCCCCAGACTGTTCGGCACATTCTTTTCGAATGTCTCAGTCTGGGTGATCTTCGCGCACGACACCTGTCCCGGTACCGGGATGGGCGGGGTCGCTACCGCCTGTCCCTTGTACTCGGGACGAGTGCGTGCACTTTGACTGGTGGACTTGCTACCTTTTGGGGGAGGCCGGCCTTCTCCCTTTTTTTTAACCAGGCTTAATTTTTGTTGATGTTGTTTTTGTTGTTGTTGTTGTTGTTGTTGTTTTTGTTATTGTTTTGTTATTGTTATTTCTTTTTTGTTGTTCCCTGTTCCATTTTTTGAAGTAGCCTAGAACTAGGCTGTTTGTTTACGGCGACTTATGCCTAAGTCGGCAGTCGCCAGATAGCCCCTTAAATAAAAAAAAAAAAAAAAAAATCTCGCAGGACCCCCCTCCCGTTCTCCAGGAGAATGGGACCGCAATCTCGGACCCCGCGTCCGTGGCGGAATCCTTAGCAACCGCTTTCTCCGCATTCTCTAGCCGTGATGCTGCTCCGCCAGCATTCAATGCACGTCGTGATGTCGCGGAAGGCCGCCGGCTGGACTTTACCTCCAGAGGCGGAGAACCCTTCAACGACAAGTTTACTGTGAGTGAGTTGCGTTCCGCTCTCGCTTCGTGCGCGGACACCGCCCATGGTCCGGACGATGTCCCATACGCCATGCTTCGACACCTGGGTGAGCGAGGCATGGCCTTTCTGTTAGATCTGTTCAACAGGATCTGGGTGCAAGGTCTTCTCCCAGACTCCTGGCGAATCGCTACTGTGCTCGCCTTTCGCAAGCCGGGGAGAGATCACTCTACTCCGACCGGTTTCCGCCCAATCTCTCTAACCTCTTGCGTGTGCAAGTTGATGGAGAAATTGGTAAATGTTAGATTAGCCCATTTCCTTGACAGCGGAGGCCATCTGTCTTCTGCACAGTGCGGCTTCCGTAAGTTTCACTCCACGTCGGATGCTCTGCTCCGACTGGAAAATGCCGTCTGCGAGGCTTTCCTTCGTAGACAGCACTACGCCGCGGTGTTTTTTGATCTGGAGAAGGCCTATGATACCGCATTGCGATACGGTATCATGGAGACTCTCCACACGATGGGGGCGAGGGGACGCCTCCCAATGTTTATATCTGAATTTTTGCGAGATCGTCGATTCCGCGTACGGGTGGGGGGAGCCCTCTCTGCCCCAAAGGAGCAGGAAGAGGGTGTCCCGCAGGGAAGTGTCCTCAGTGTCACACTCTTTGCCCTGAGCATCAACGGCATCACCTCGGTGCTGCCGGAAGATGTTCTCGCTACGCTCTACGTGGACGACCTTTCGATCTCTTTTGGCGCGGCCCAGATGCCAACTCTGGAGCGTCGACTCCAACAGGCATTGAACCGCGTCTCTCGCTATGCCGAAGCGCACAGGTTTCGGTTTTCTTTGGCCAAGACTAAGGTGGTGCACTTCTGCCGCCATCCACGGCTTCACCCTGACCCAGATTTGTTTCTTAATGGGGAACGCCTGGATGTGGTTGAGTCGCACCGTTTCCTTGGTCTTGTATTCGACCGACGCCTCACCTGGGAGGCTCATATTCGCAGCCTTAGGGTCTTTTGTACCCGCGCCATGGACATTCTCCGTTCCGTGACGTTCAGCGCTTGGGGCGCTGATAGGGCTACCGCTTTACTTTTTTATCGATCCTTTGTTCGCTCCAAGCTCGACTACGGATGCGAGTTTTATGGATCCGCAGCCGAGCGTTTATTGCGGAAGGTGGATTCAATCCACCACACCGGCCTTCGCCTTGCGACCGGTGCCTTCCGCACTTCCCCCATTGAGAGCCTGTTGGTCGATGCTGGGGAGATGCCACTCGCTCTGCGCCGCGTGCAGTGCATCACTCGCCTGGACGCGCGAGCCCGGCGCCTCCCTCAGTCGCCAACAGCTCTCACTGCATCCGCAGCTGATCTCGATGGTGCCTATGCCGCCGAGAGACGCCAGTCATACCCTAAGCCCTTTGGGTTTAGGGCTAGGAAACTCCTTCGAGAGGTAGATATAGCTCTCGGGCCGGTGGCGCCCCTGGTTCTGCCCAGGACGCCACCCTGGAGGGTACCACATTTGGCTATTTGTCGCCACGCCTCTGCTCCCAAAGCTTGTACTGCGCCGGGAGTATTGCGTTCGACCTTTTTGGAGCACACATCGTGTCACGCTGGTACCGTGCCAGTGTATACGGATGGCTCCAAGTCCCAAGAGGGGGTCGGCTTCCACGCCGTATCCCCTCTGTTTGAAGTCAGCGGGGCTCTACCAGGCGCTGCGTCTGTCTTCACGGCCGAGCTGGTGGCAATACACCACTCGGTACGGGAGATTACGCGACGTGCCTGGTTCGGAGACCGGATTGTGATCTATAGCGACTCACAAAGCGCCCTGAGTGCTCTCGGGGCATTGGAATCTCCGCATCCCCTGGTTCGCGATATCCGTGACGCCACGGTTTTGGCGAGCCGGGCAGATGTCGAGATTATCTTCTGCTGGGTTCCTGGACATGTAGGAATTGCGTGGAATGAGCGCGCCGATGAGGGTGCCAAAGAGTCCGCGAGGACTCTGCGACCGGACCAGCGTTTCGCTCTTCCCCACACCGACTACATGGCAGGAATACGGGCAGCTCTTCGGACTGCTTGGCAAAGAAGATGGGAGACGGTCGAAGGGAACTTAAAGTTGCGTGCCATTGCGCCGCGACTGTTCCCATGGACCTATCCCCCAATGCCGCGGCGGCTTCAGGTTGCTTTCTGTCGTCTCCGAATCGGACACACTCGTGTGACGCATCGCTATCTGGTGGAGCGCTCGCCTGCGCCCTATTGCAACGACTGCGTCGTCCCCCAGACTGTTCGGCACATTCTTGTCGAATGTCCCAGTCTGGGTGATCTTCGCGCACGATACCTGTCCCAGTACCGGGATGGGCGGGGTCGCTACCGCCTGTCCCTTGTGCTTGGGACAGATTCGTGCACACTGACTTGTGGACTTGTTGACTTCTTGGGGGAGGCCGGCCTTCTCCCTATTATTTAAGCAAGGTTGGTTTGTTTGTTTTTTGTTGTTTTTTTGCATTTGTTTTGTTTTTTGTTTGTTTGTTTTTTTTCTTTAGTTGCACGCTCCTGCGCCGGGGGGATCTCTCCCCGACGCACCAGCTTGCTTTCTTTCCCCCTTTTGGGGTGTTGTTTTTTTGGGGTTTTTTTTCTCTCTTCAATTTCATTTTAAAGTAGCCTAGAACTAGGCCAGTTTTAATACGGCGACTAATGCCCAAGTAGGCAGTCGCCAGATGAGCTCTTAAAAAAAAAAAAAAAAAAAAAAAATGAAGTCAGCGGGGCTCTACCAGGCGCTGCGTCTGTCTTCACGGCCGAGCTGGTGGCAATACACCACTCGGTACGGGAGATTACGCGACGTGGCCGGTTAGGAGACCGGATTGTGATCTATAGCGACTCACAAAGCGCCCTGAGTGCTCTCGGGGCATTGGAATCTCCGCATCCCCTGGTTCGCGATATCCGTGACGCCACGGTTTTGGCGAGCCGGGCAGATGTCGAGATTATCTTCTGCTGGGTTCCTGGACATGTAGGAATTGCGGGGAATGAGCGCGCCGATGAGGGCGCCAAAGAGTCCGCGAGGACTCTGCGATCGGACCTGCGTTTCGCTCTTCCTTACACCGACTAAATGGCAGGAATACGGGCAGCTCTTCGGACTGCTTGGCAAAGAAGATGGGAGACGGTCGAAGGGAACTTAAAGTTGCGTGCCATTGCGCCGCGACTGTTCCCATGGACCTATCCCCCAATGCCGCGGCCGCTTCAGGTTGCTTTCTGTCGTCTTCGAATCGGACACACTCGTGTGACGCATCGCTACTTGATGGAGCGCTCGCATGCGCCCTATTGCAACGACTGCGTCGTCCCCCAGACTGTTCGGCATATTCTTGTCGAATGTCCCAGTCTGGGTGATCTTCGCGCACGATACCTGTCCCGGTACCGGGATGGGCGGGGTCGCTACCGCCTGTCCCTTGTACTCGGGACGAGTGCGTGCACCATGACTGGTGGACTTATTGACTTTTTGGGGGAGGCCGGCCTTCTCCCTTTCATTTAACCCGGTTTTATTGTTATTGTTGTTTTTGTTATCGTTTTTGTTATTGCTTTGTTATTGTTATTTCTTTTTATTGTTGTTTCCTGTTGAATTATTTTGAAGTAGCCTAGACTAGGCTGTTTGTTTACGGCAACTTATGCCTAAGTCGGCAGTCGCCAGATAGCCCCTTAATAAATAAAAAAAAATCGAATCGGACACACTCGTGTGACGCATCGCTACTTGATGGAGCGCTCGCATGCACCCTATTGCAACGACTGCGTCGTCCCCCAGACTGTTCAGCATATTCTTGTCGAATGTCCCAGTCTGGGTGATCTTCGCGCACGATACCTGTCTCGGTACCGGGATGGGCGTGGTCATACCGCCTGTCCCTTGTACTCGGGACGAGTGCGTGCACCATGACTGGTGGCTTATTGACTTTTGGGGGGAGGCCCGCCTTCTCCCTTTCATTTAACCCGGTTTTATTGTTGTTGTTGTTTTTGTTATCGTTTTTGTTATTGCTTTGTTATTGTTATTTCTTTTTATTGTTGTTTCCTGTTGAATTATTTTGAAGTAGCCTAGAACTAGGCTGTTTGTTTACGGCAACTTATGCCTAAGTCGGCAGTCGCCAGATAGCCCCTTAATAATAATAATAAAAAAAAGGATCACACATCGTGTCACGCTGGTACCGTGCCAGTGTATACGGATGGCTCCAAGTCCCAAGAGGGGGTCGGATTCCACGCCGTATCCCCTCACTTTGAAGTCATCGGGGCTCTACCAGGCGCTGCGTCTGTCTTCACGGCCGAGCTTGTGGCAATACACCACTCGGTCTTGGAGATTACGCGACGTGCCCGGTTCGGAGACCGGATTGTGATCTATAGCGACTCACAAAGCGCCCTGAGTGCTCTCGGGGCATTGGAATCTCCGCATCCCCTGGTTCGCGATATCCGTGACGCCACGGTTTTGGCGAGCCGGGCAGATGTCGAGATTATCTTCTGCTGGGTTTCTGGACATGTAGGAATTGCGGGGAATGTGCGCGCCGATGAGGGCGCCAAAGAGTCCGCGAGGACTCTGCGACCGGACCAGCGTTTCGCTCTCCCTCACACCGACTACATGGCAGGAATACGGGCAGCTCTTCGGACTGCTTAGCAAAGAAGATGGGAGACGGTCGAAGGGAACTTAAAGTTGCGTGTCATTGCGCCGCGACTGTTCCCATGGACCTATCCCCCAATGCCGCGGCGTCTTCAGGTTGCTTTCTGTCGTCTTCGAATCGGACACACTCGTGTGACGCATCGCTACTTGATGGAGCGCTCGCATGCGCCCTATTGCAACGACTGCGTCGTCCCCCAGACTGTTCGGCATATTCTTGTCGAATGTCCCATCTGGGTGATCTTCGCGCACGATACCTGTCTCGGTACCGTGATGGGCGGGGTCGCTACCACCTGTCCCTTGTACTCGGGACGAGTGCGTGCACCATGACTGGTGGACTTATTGACTTTTGGGGGGAGGCCTGGCCTTCTCCCCTTTATTTAAGGTTCCTTTTTTTATTATTGTTTTGTTTGTTTTGCACTCTCCTGCACCGGGGTGAGGGGGACCTCCCCCCGCTGCCAGAGATTGCTTCGATTGTTAAGTTTTTCCAATTTATATCATTGTTAAGTTTTCATATTTTTACTTTAAAGTAGCCTAGTTCTAGGCTGTCGTGTTTTTCGGCGACTTATGCCCAAGTGGGTAGTTGCCAGATGGGCTCCATAAAAAAAAAAAAATCTTCGCGCACGACACCTGTCCCGGTACCGGATGGGCGGGGTCGCTACCGCCTGTCCCTTGTACTCGAGACGAGTGCGTGTACTTTGACTGGTGGACTTATTGACATTTTGGGGGAGGCCGGCCTTCTCCCTTTCATTTAACCCGGTTTAATTGTTGTTGTTTTTGTTATTGTTATTGCCTTGTTATTGTTTCTTTTTATTGTTTCCTGTTCAACTTTTTAAAGTAGCCTAGAACTAGGCTGTTTGTTTACGGTAACTTATGCCTTAGTCGGCAGTCGCCAGATAGCCCCTTAATTAAAAAAAAAAAAAAAAAAATCTGCCACAGTTGAAAAATATACTTTCTTATTGAAGGAAAGTAGTCCCTAAAAGGCAGAGCCGAGTTCTCAGGGGACACAATGTGCTGAGCGGGCCAGCCGATCAGCCTTCTCGTTGCCCCGGACCCCCACATGCCCAGGGACCCAGCAAAAAATAATTGTATATCGGGATGCATTTTGGATCAGCCAGTTGCAAATTTCTGTGACCAGGGGATGGGACGCATTAAAAGATTTAATTGACTGTAAGACACTCCTTGAGTCGGAAAAATGAGAAAATCACTAAAAGGTAAAATTTGGATGAGTCTAAAGTCTAAAAGGATTGCTGAAAGTTTAGCGGTAAAAATGGATGCTGCTGGTGGCGCCCACGCCACCGTCCGACTTAGAGCCATCCGTTTATAATGGGCACCATTGTTTGTGGGAGTTCGAATGCTCTAAGAACAGGCTTTTAATGATGCGGGGGTCCATGGAGGACTTCTCCAGGCTCCACATGTTGGTACATACTGAGGGGAGAGGAGCACGCCACCTAGGGGTCAGTAAGGATGGAAGGGTAAGGACCCTTGGAGCACCCAAGTTAGAGAGTTGATCTCCTATGCGAAGGTTCAAAGGGCGGGGTAAAGATGGCAACTTATCATATGCCGCCGTTGATTCGGCAGCATACAGGCATCTGTAGACCTCTGATACAGGGGTTTCCTGTACTTGGCAGAGGTATCGCATGCAGATTTGAAGTCTATGGTAGGGCAAAGGGAGTACCCCCACTATCGCAGTAAAGGCTATTGACAGGAGAAGTACGGAAGGCTCCACTAGAAAGGTGAACTCCAAGGTTTCGAATGGGGTTTAGCATTTTAAGGGCTGAAGGGAAAGCCGATGAGTAAATTTGACAGCCATAATCCAATTTGGATTGAACGAGGGCTGTGCATAATGTCCACAATGTTTGTCGGTCACTGCCCCACGAAGTGTGTGAGAGGACTTTCAAAATGTCTAGAGCCCGCAGAAAGCCTGTTCGAAGTCGGCGTAGGTGTGGTAACCAGGATAACTTTGGATCGAGAGTTACGCTAAGGAACCGAAACTCGGAGACAAACTCTATATCTTCGCCTTGTAGGGAGATAGATGGCGGAACAAGAACCCCTCTGCCTCGGTGGAAATACATTGCTTTGGCTTTGGTCGTGGAAAAGCGGAATCCCTTAAGTTGTGCCCTTTTGGATGCAGCATCGACCGCCAGTTGTAGCCGACGCGCTGCTGATGGAAGGCGAGGTGAGGAACAGTATAGTGCTAAATCATCGACAAACAGAGTTGCCGATACACCTTCTGGGAGAGACTAAATAATATCATTGATGGCAATTATAAAACATAAGACACTTAAAACACTGCCCTGAGGAACTCCCTCCTCTTGGGGTTGCAGGTCAGAGTATGCGTCTCTAACACGTACCTTGAAGGATCGAGATGCTAAAAAACTTTGAATAAATGAAGGTAAAAGGCCTCTCATCCCCCAGACGTATAACTGCTTAAAGATGCCGTATCTCCATGTTGTGTCGTAGGCTTTCTCAATATCGAAAAATATGGCCAGGACTCGGTGCTTTAATGAGAAAGCTTTCCGGAATGATCTTTCGAAACGTACTAGTAGGTCAAGGGTACTATGACCTTTTTGGAAGCCACATTGAAATGGAGAGAGAATGTGATTTGGGTTCTAGGAACTGGTTTAGGCGCTCCAATATAATTTTTTCTAGCAACTTACTCAAACAGCTGGTGAGAGCTATAGGGCAGTAGTGATCTGCATCCAACCCGTCCCTGCCCGGTTTGACAAAGGGAAGGATGATCCCAATGCGCCATGATGACGGGTAAAAACCCTTCACCCATATAAGGTTGTACAAATCAAGCAGGAAGAGAGTAGAGTGTGGATGTAGGTGCCGAATCATGTCGAAATAGATCTCATCAAGGCCAGGAGAAGTAGATCTGCAAAGGGACAAAGCGCTTTGCAGCTCATAGATGCTGAATAGAGCGTTATACGGAAGGTTAGATTTGTTGTGAAGTTGAGAGAATGAGATTCTTCCTTTGATTTGTAGGATTGAAAAGCCTTATCGTAACGGCTGACACTGCTGACGGCGCGGAAATGGTCAGCAAAAGCATTGCTGACCGCCAGGCCGTCATTCTCCAAGGAACCATCTAAGTTGGGTGTGGGTGTATGATGATTAGCATAACGGCCCCTGATCTTATTAATCCTCTCCCAGATCTTAGCAGTAGGTGTCATAGAGGAAATCGATGAAACGTATATGCGCCATGAATTCCGGCGAGCTTTACGAAGAGTTCTTTGGCGAAGCGCACGAGCTTGGTTTCGGTCGACCTTGTTGCACAAAGTTGGGTTTTTTCGGAATCGGGCATGGGCTAACTTGTAATTTTTGATAGCTGTTGCACACGTCGAGGTCCACCAGGGCACGGTTGAGCGGCCCGTGACAGGTCGCCTCCGTGGGATGGTCTGTGTTGCTGCATTGTAGATAGTCGATCTAAAGTATTCTACTGCCACGTCCACTCCATTGAAGGTCCCCAAAGATGCATTTGTGAAGGACGCCTCTTGGAAACCTTCCCAATCTGCATGACCTAAGTCCCACTTAAGGGGCATGGTTGTATGAAGGCTAACTCGAATGGCCGACAAGACAATAGGAAAGTGGTCACTTCCATGGAGATCATCAAGAATTGACCATCGAAATTCCGTGAAGCAATCAGGGGAACAAACAGACAGGTCAACACAGCTAAAAGAGTCCGTCTGGACATGATAAGAGGTAAAATCGCCAGTATTTAAAACACAAAGAAGGTCAGATAATAAAAGAGACTCTAAAACACTGCATTTGGCATTTCGAGTGATGTCACCCCAGTATAGGTGACGGGCGTTAAAATCCCCTAGTAATAAGAATGGGGAGGGCAACTGGTCTATAAGTTCTAAAAGGTCGGATCTTAACAATGATAAACAAGGGGGTAGGTAAATAGAGCAAACGGTAAAAAGCTTAGTAAGAAAACCCCTCACAGCAACAGCTTAGAGGGTAGTATGTAGGGAGATGAGAGAAACATGGTAGGATGAAGATACTATGATTGACACCCCTCCATGAGAGGGGCTTCTAGCAGGAGCAATAGAGTTGAAAGTGAGAAAACCGACTACCGGCGGAAAGGGCCGTATACCCAGTTTATTCTCCTGGAGACCAATAACAGCGGGGTGGATAGTCGTCAAAAGAATTTTGAGTTCTTCCCACTTTGGAAGAACTCCTTGACAATTCCATTGTAAAATGGAAGATATTATGTGTGACGATTAGATACCACTGTGGATATCCTTTTCTCTTTTGAGGCCGATATTGTATTTGAGGTTCGTCCCAAAGAGCTTGGGAGACGGAGAGCTGATTTTGAGGAGCCTGCTTTTGCAGGGGGAGAGATCCTAGATGGAGCAGTAACTGAGGTTTTTTTCGTGGGTTTTGGAGAACCGACCGAGGCCCTTGATTGTAACTCGGGCTCGCAACCTGGCGGAAAAGGAAGATCAAGAAGGGATTTTCGGCCGGTAGATCCGGATTAATGGGTCGATGGTATTTTCGGTGCCTCATTTCATATAGATATATGAAATGAATAACTGGCAAAGTAGCATGTGAGGTTTGCAATGAATGCAATCTCCTGCAGGAAAAATGAAAAGGTGCTTCCAAGTACATTTAAACTTTATTCAGTTTATTCTCAAGGGTAACTACAAGAGAAAATAATATAATAGGGTGTATATAAGCTAATCAAAGATAAAGGACCACCTCTAAGCCAAGAAATTATCAATGAGGAAGGAGGAGAGGGACGGGTAAATTCACATTAAGATTTAGCTATAACAGGTAGCAAGGTGTAGAAAGAGTCAAGAACAGAGCCAAATGGGTTAAAACAATTAACGGATAAAGCAATTGTCTAAAGAGGGAGATTCGGAGAGACACGAGAAGTAAGCAGATACATAGGGAAGAGAGGAAGAGAAATAAAATAATGTTAATACAAAATCAATGCAATAATTAAATTGACAAATAGGGTGCCCATAAAAATGAAAATTGCAAAATAATTATTAGGGACATAAGTCAAAATTAATTTCTTTAAGAATGAGTTTTTTCATACGGAATCAATTTTAAAAAGGCCAGGGGAAATATTAAAGTTATTAAATTGGTTTATACATGAACATTCAACAAGGTTTCTTTTAATTGAGTCGTTTGAGTGAAAAATAAATTTTGCTGAATTCCATTTTATTAAGTGGTTATTGTCGGACATATGTACAAAAACCGCACTATTATTTACAGCTCTCCTAACATTGTATTTATGTTAATTAATAGACTCCCCCAATATTATTACAATTATTGTGAACTAGAATTTTTTTTATAGTTGACTCATGTTTGAAAGCAACTGAAATTTTATTTTTTTAAAAGACGGGGAAGGTCAATGAAACAAACAGAGAAGGGGAAAACCAAATGTTTTTGACATTAAAAGGGATAGCAGGAGCTGTATTATAGAATGTCTTTTTTGCAGAGGAAAGACTGTTTAGAAGAAAGGGGTAAGGGTAACATAATTTATGGCCAATTTCAAAGATATTGCAGAATTCAGAATCCATATATTCAGGACTAACAACTCGTAAAGACTATAAAAACAGAGGAAAAATGGAACGTTTGACTTTGGGAATATGTGGAGAGTAAAAATGAATATAAGAGTTTGAATTAGTAGGTTTGCAGTAAATGGAGTATTTAAAACCAGTCTGTGTTATATGAATAAGAAGCTCAAGAAAGGCAAGGGTTCTATTATTTTCAACCTCATGGGTAAATTTAATGGAAGGGATGAGTGAATTAAGTTTGGTAAGAAAGCTATTAACATCATTAGAATTAGAACCTGTTTCAAACAATAGGGAAGTCAAGGAAAGTAGGGAGGAGTCTTGTTTCAAAAAACTCCAAATATAAGTTGGAGAGAACAGGTGAAAGGCAATTACCCTAATTATATTATTTTCTCTTGTAGTTATCCTTAAGAATGAACTAAATAAAGTTTGAAAGTACTTGGAAGCACCTTTTCATTTTTCCTGTGGGACATTGCATTCAAATAGATATATGTGCAAAGAAAAATCACAGGAATGCATGTGATCTAAGATGCCTAAAGGATATTCAAACATATACATAAGTGTATAGTCGATGAGGCACAACTAAGCTTTAATGTATTTATTCTTCTAAACTTTCAGACTTAAACCAAAGTCTCCCTTTCAGAGACCCTGTAAGGGGCGCGGCGATTTGCCATCCTGGCCGCCGTGCTAACAGGATCCAGCGCTCCGTCCGGCCCCAGCTTAGCCCCTCTTCCTTCCTTCAGATAGCTTGTATTTCTCCCCTACTTCGTCGCTATTCATACAACCTCTCCCACATCTTTCTCTGGTCAGCCTCTAATTTCCCAGGATAGATGCTGACCTTCTTCTAAAGCCATTTGTCCAGGATCGGGGCTGAGGGGGAAGGGGACAACGTTCCCTAACCCCTGAGCTCCGGTTTGGGATGTTTTTTTTTAACAATCTGCTTCATCCCCACCCATACCTTCCTCACATCCCTTTTCCTCTCCTCTTCACAATCTATCTTTTTACGCCGCGTCTAAGGTGGAGCCGCCATGCCGATGGGCTGCCAGGCCACCAGGTGGGAGGGGTGGTCCCAAATGGCGGCGCCTGGCTCTGCCAGGCCTGTAAGCACCTCTTGCAATGCGGGCAACTGTGAGAGGTGATGAGCGATTGCGTCCAGTATAAAAAAGAGGGTCACCATGCCCAATGATGCAAAAATAAAACATCTCCCCTTAATTCCCCCTATAACAACGACGGAGCCGCCCTCAGGCAGCTTCACCGAAAAAATAGAGGTCCCCTCTAACCCTGTGCTTGCGCAGGGGACCCTCCATATTTCTCTAACCGGAGAGGAGGCTTACTCCTCTCCTTCGCCTACGGGTGCAGGGGACTCCCCCTCACCCCCTTCTCTGGATGTGCTTTCGGGCACCTCCCTTTTTCTAGCGGCAGTCCCCTCTTTTGTTTCCAATGGGACTACCAAGAAAGCCAGCAGGCAGCCCATTGCCGACCGCCCCTAGTGTAAGCGGCTCGGTAGGGCAAACTCCCTTAGGGGGGAGAGGGAAGCCAGGCCCCTTCGGTCGCTTCCCTAAAAAGACCTGCTAGCAAGAATATTGAACCTTGCTGGGGTCAAGGCCTGTGCCTCACCATACAAGACTAGTGACAATACAGCCAACGGGACCTGCGATGTCTTGGGAGGGGATGGCCAACTGGAGGCCCCTCCTGTGACACACATGGTCCTTGAGAAAACCCAGCCTCAGACAGAAGGGCCTTCAAGGGGGGGAATCCGGGTTCGGTGCCAAACACCGAACCCAAATCCACCCCTATGCAATGTCTTCCTCAAATGGCAAGGGTCTCTGAGGCAGTACAATGAGGGAAGGGATCTCCTCCGACCAGTGCCCCTGTGACCACTAGGACCTTCTCCATTTCGGAGAAGGACCTGGCTGAGGCCAGTCCATCTGGCCTAAGGGCTTCTGCCGGCGGAGGTGAGAAGCGGGTTCATTCCCCGCCCTCCTCTCCCTTAAATTGAAAAATACTAAGACCAAAAAGACAAAGAAGACTTGTGGCTCCTCTCCATCCGCGGGGGCTGTGGAGACGTATGAGTGTGCTGCCACTCTGGCAAGCGACCAAGCCAAGATCGGCACATCCGGCCCCTCTACCCCCTCGGTTTCGGAGCCCCTAACTAAGACCAAAAGTGCACAGGGCGGAGCCTCGATGACATCGGGGCCCCTCATTCAGAGCTTACCTGGCGTTTTCGAGCCCGCTGGCTTCAAACACTTCCTTGTTATTCGATCCATTGATGTCACCATGTTAGCCAATGGCAACATGATCCATCAGAGCAGAGGATTAGCTAGTGCAATTGGTAGAGAGCCGAAGGTGACCCGTTTCTAGGATGGAGCCTTCTACCGAATGCGGCGAATCCCGCTGAGGCGGCCAAGATAAGTGCTCTTCGGACACTTCATGGCACCCCGGTGAGTGTGACGCCGCACTTTACCATGAACTTTGTGAAAGGAGTAGTTTATGCGAGGAAACTCGTTGACTACTCCATTGAGGACATCACCTTAGAGCTGGCCGACCATGGGGCGTTCAAGGTCGAACGTGTGATGAGAAAACACACAGGGGCCTCGAGACCCACCCCTACACTCTTCGTCACGTTCGACTGTGACAAGCTCCCTGAGTAGGTGCGTGCTGGTTGGTACCGCTACCGCGTGAAGACATTCGTGCCACTGCCACGGCGGTGCTATTACTGTTACCGCTTCGGTCATACGAATCGTTCTTGTAGACGTGCAAAGTCGGGGTCACCCAAAGTCTATGTAAATTGCTCCAAGGCCGCACACGATAAGTCTAAATCATGTGTGGCCAAGTGTATCAATTGCGGAGAGCCGCACCCCGCTTCTTCGAAGCAATGTGGTGCTTATCTCATTGAGAAAGAAATCCTGGCCGTTCAGGCCCAGGATTGACTTTCATTACGCGAGGCTAAGGACTTGGTCCTGGTGCGCCTGGCTCTGCCTGGGACGTCATATGCCTCAATAGTTAGAAAGGTACCCTCTGCTCGTGGCCCACCCAGCCAACGAGCACGGTTGTTTCCGTGCCCATTCGGATCCCTTCTGCGGGCTCTACTCAACCCGGGCGCCCCCCCCTGGTAAAGCTGGCGGCAAAAAGGGTTCCTACCCAGCCCCGGCTAAAACCAGGGCTCCCCCCTTTTCCCCCAAAGGGAACGTTTCCCGTAAGGTAAAACGGACACGCGCCTCCACCAACTCGTTAGACTCACAGGAGGCAAAAACCCTGAAGTTGGTCGCTAGGCCATCTTCCAGGGTTCCTAAAGCTGTTCCCCGAAAGGAGAACAGCAACAAAGGAGCTTCGGCTCCTTCGCCCACGCCTGATGGTGGAGGGAGGGGCTTGGAGACGGTGGTTCCTCATAAAGAAGGCCCCCCGCCTCCGAAGCCGCAACGCCCACCTAAGGTTTCGAGGCGGAGGGATGAAAAGACTGCATGGCAAGCCCAACCTCCCTCAATAAGTCCTCGAAGGAGACAGCGCCTTCAGCGCTTTGTCCGGCCAACAGCGCCCAGGGTTCTGCCTCCGGGAAGCGTACGGCCTTACCATCGGGGGGCTTCTCTTCTAAGAGGGTCCCCACGTCTCCTCCGAGCTAGGCCTGGAGGGCATATTCCTTCAAAGGAATTGCCGTGGCCTCCGGGCAAACTGAGAGGAGCTACGGAGGCTCGTCTCGTCCCGTTTCCTGTTAGCTATCTTTTTGCAGGAGACCATGCTAGGCGCGTGCCCCCTGCCCTCCGTCCCGGAGAATAAGGGTCTTGCAACCCCACCACCGTGGGCTGGCCGGGCTAGGGGATGCGCGGTTTACACCCGGCATGATGTCTCCGTTCTTCCTTTCTCTTTAGATACCTCCTTTCAGGCAGTGGCTGTCCAGCTGCACCTGGATAGGAGGTATACTATCATTTCTGCGTACATTCCACCGTCAGCTGACTTCGACGCGGGGGACTTCCGCCGCACCGTGGCACGGTTGCTGAGGCCCTATCTCTTACTTGGAGATCTGAACGGCAGGCATCTTCCCTGGGGAGATTACTCCATAAATCCCAGGGGACAAGTCCTTGCCGATCTGATCGAAGAGCTTGAGATGAGTGTCCTAAATGTGGATGAGTTTGCGCATCACTATCCGAGAACCGCTTCAGTTTATTGCCTCGACCCATCTTTGTGCTCTTCGGATGCAAAGCCTGATTTTGATTGGGGGGTGGTCGATGACCTCCATGGTAGTGATTATTTTCCCATTCAAATATCATTTTCAGAGCAACTGCTGCCTGAGAGCCCACCTCGGTGGTGCTTGGCGCGGGCGTGGTGGCCTGCATTTCAGGAAATGACTGAATTCTCTATCTCAGTCAAGGAGTTTAGGTCGGTAGATGAGGCCGTTGAGTTCATCTCCGGAAACCTCATCGCCGTGGGCCTGACTACTATTTCTAGGACGTCTGGCCATTTTTCATGCACACCACTCCCATGGTGGTCGGCCGAGTGTGAGACGGCCCTCGAACAGAAGCGTTTTGCCTACATGCGCTATAAGCGCCGCCCGAACGATTTCACTGTCGCTGAATTTCGTCGGGCTAGGGCTAGGGCTAGGTTTCGGTATATTTCGAAGCACGCCCGCCGCTCTTCTTGGCGGGCATACGTGTCTTCACTTAACAGGAAGACCCCTTTAGCTGAGGTGTGGAGGCGAGTCAAAAGGATTCGGGGCAAGTTCTCGCAGGACTGCCCCTCCCGTTCTCAAGGAGGATAGGACCACAATCTCGGACCCCGCATCCGTGGCGGAATCCTTCGCAACCGCTTTTTCCGCATTCTCTAGCCGGGATGCTGCTCGGCCAGCATTAAATTCACGTCGTGATTTCGCGGAAGGCCACCGGTGGGACTTTACCTCTGGAGGCGGAGAACCGTTCAACGACAGGTTTACTGTTTGTGAGTTGCGATCCGCTCTTGCTATATGCGCGAACACCACCCATGGTCCGGACGATGTCCCGTACGCCATGCTTCGACACCTGGGTGAGCGAGGCATGGCCTTTCTGTTAGATTAGTTCAACAGGATCTGGGTGCAAGGTCTTCTCCCAGATTCCTGGCGATTCGCTACTGTGCTCACCTTTCGCAAGCCGGGGAGAGATCACACAACTCCGACCAGTTTCCGCCCAATCTCTCTAATCTCTTGCCCGTGCAATTTGATGGAGGCATTGGTAAATGTTATACTTGCCTTTTTGCTGGACAGCGGAGGCCATCTGTCTTCTGCACAGTGTGGCTTCTACAAGTTCCACTCCACCTTGGATGCTCTGCTCCGACTGGAAAATGCCGTCTGCGAGGCTTTCCTTCGTAGACAGCACTACTCCACGGTGTTTTTCGATCTGGAGAAGACCTATGATACCGCATGGCGTTACGGTTACATGGAGACTCTCCACACGATGCGGGCAAGGGGACTCCTCCCAATGTTTATATGTAAATTTTCGCGAGATCGTCGATTTCGCGTACGGGTGGGGGGATCCCTCTCCCGCCCAAAGGAGCAGGAAGAGGGTGTTCCGCAGGCAAGTGTCCTCAGTGTCACACTCTTTGCCCTGAGCATCAACGACATCACCTCGGTGCTGCCGGAAGATGTTCTCCCTACGCTCTACGTGGACGACCTTTCGATTTCTTTTGGCGCGGACCAGATGCCAACTCTGGAGCGTCGACTCCAACAGGCATTGAACCGCGTCTCTCGCTATGCAGAAGCGCACAGGTTTCGGTTTTCTTTGGCCAAGACTTAGCTTGTGCATTTCTGCCGTCATCCACGGCTCCACCCTGACCAAGATTTGTTTCTTTATGGGGTGCGCCTGGATGTGGTCGAATCGCACCGTTTTCTTGGTCTCGTATTCGACCGACGCCTCACCTGGAAGGTTCATATTCGCAACCTTAGGGTCTCTTGTACCCGCGCCATGGATATTCTGCGTTCCGTGACGTTTAGCGCTCGGGGTGCTGATAGGGCTACTGCCTTACTTTTTTATTGATCCTTTGTTCGTTCGAAGCTCGACTGCGGATGCGAGATTTCTGCATCTACAGCCAAGCGTTTATTGCGGAAGGTGGACTCGATCCACCACACCAGCCTTTGCCTTGTGACCGGTGCCTTCCGCACTTCTTCCATTGAGAGTCTGTTGGTCGATGCTGGGGAGATGCCACTCGCTCTGCGCGGCGTGCAGTGCATCACCCGCCTGTACGCGCGAGCCCATTGCCTCCCTCAGTCGCTACCAGCTCTCACTGCATCCGCAGCTCTCGGCCGTTGGCGCCCCTGGTTCTGCCCAGGACGCCACCTTGGAGGGTACCACATTTGGCTATTTTTCGCCACGCTTCTGCTCCCAAAGCTTGTACAGCGCCGTGAGTATTGCGTTCGACCTTTCTGGAGCACACCTCATGTCACGCCCGAACCGTGCCAGTGTACACGGATGGCTCCAAGTCCGAAGATGGCGTCGGCTTCCACGCCGTTTTCCCTATTTTTGAAGTCAGCGGGGCTCTGCAAGGTGCTGCGTCTTTCTTCACGGCCGAGCTGGTGTTAATACACCACTCGGTACGGGAGATTACGCGACGTGCCTGATTTGGAGACCGGATTGTGATCTATAGTGACTCACAAAGCGCCCTGAGTGCCCTCGGAGCATTGGAATCTCCGCATCCCCTGGTTCGCGTTATCCGTGACGCCATGGTTTTGGCTAGCCGGGCGGATGTCGAGATTATCTTCTGCTAGGTTCCTGAGCCTGTAGGAATTGCGGGGAATGAGCGCGCAAAATAGTCTGCGAGGACTCTGCAACCAGACCAGCGTTTCGCTCTTCCTCACACCGACTACATATCAGGAATTCGGGCACCTTGGCAAAGAAGATGGGAGACGGTCGAAGGGAACTTAAAGTTGTGTGCCATTGCGCCGTGACTGTTCTCACGGACCTATCCCTCAATGCCGTGACGTCTTCAGGTCGTTTTCTGTCGTCTCCGAATCGGACACACTCGTCTGACGCATCGCTATCTGATGGAGCGCTTGCCAGTGCCCTATTGTGCCGAATGCCTCGTCCTTCCGACTGTTCGGCACATTCTTGCCGAATGTCCCAGTCTGGGTGATCTTTGCGCATGATACCTGTCCCGGTATCGGGATGGGCGGGGTCGCTAACGTCTGTCCCTTGTACTCGGGACGAGTTCGTGCACATGGACTTGTTGACTTTTGGGGGGAGGCCGGGCTTTTCCCCTTTATTTAACTAGGGTTTTTTTTGTTATTCTTTTCTTTGTAGGTCGCACGCTCATGCGCCGGCTTGAGGGGGACCTCCCCCCGATGCCGGAGATTGCTTCCTAGTTGTTTCATTTTCCTCTTTTTTATCATTGTTATTTTTTCTTATTTTAAATTATCCTAGTGCTAGGCTGTCGTGATTCCGGCGACTTATTCTCAAGTGGGCAGTCGCCAGATAGGCTCCTAAAATTAAAAAAAAAAATGCTTCTTAATTGTTACGATCTTTTTTTATCATTGTTATGTTTTCATATTATTTTAAAGTAGCCTAGTGCTATGCTGTCGTGATTCTGGCGACTTATGCCCATGTGGTTAGTCGCCAGATAGGCTCTTAAAAAACATCTCCATAGTCAACTTGTACTAGACGAAGGCTAGTTTTTAGTGTCTACAACGTGAGCCTATCGCTTCTCTAAGTTTAACGGAGAGCATGCTTAGTAGGTCCATCTTCTGGAAATATTTTCGTCGCAGGTCCCGGAGATGAGGACACCAAGTAATTTTGGGTTCCAGGACTATCCCCATGAACCATATCTCTGACACAAATTCCAAGGAATTACCCTTTAAGAACAAGGATGTTTAAATTGCTTCCCCCACTTCCGGTGAAAGTACATCACCTTCGTTTCTCAGGAACAGAAGCGGAACCATTTAGGAAGAGGACGGCGATGGAGGGATTTAAGGAATAAACAAATGTAAAGCTGCCCAACCCAAAAGTGGATTCTACATGGCCCTACGAGCAAATAAGCAGATGGATGGGGAGGCAAATTAATTATAAAAGTGGCTGAGACCATTATGAGATAAAAAAAAATTAAAATGAGGTCTTAAAAGATATCTCTGCCAGAAGAAAACGAAGGCGGATAGGGGAGGTGAGGTGAGGTATATTTTGAAAGGGTCGGGGAAACAGGACAGACCGATTTGTTCTCGCCACTTTTATGGCAGCATTTAGTAATATGAGTAAGTTCTGTGTGCCCGATGCGAGCGGGCCTAAGAGCCACCTCTAGGTACCGTAGTGCCTTAAAGTTAGAGGGCAGGGCCGGTTTAAGGAACTGCGGGGCCCCCACCCGTATGTATAAATGTATATATATATATATATATATATATATATATATATATATATATATATATATATATATATATATTGTATCCTACTCCACCCCCAATTTTCCTCTGCAGAGAGGAAAAAAATTATCAACGGACTTTAAAAAAACTGCTAGTATGGCTGGGAGGACTCAACTGAAAAAAGAGGGTTTTATTTTGTACACTTTTTATTCCTTTTTAAAGAACATAAACCCTCTACTACCATAACATAATGTCAGACTTATTATACTATACAGTATGCTCTGGTAAAGTTTTCTTTATTTTTTTTATATATAGTAATATATATAATAATATAAAAAATCAGGAAAATGAATAATCATTTTGTCTCGGCCTTCTGTTCCTAAGAGCTAAAACTGAATTATTACTAACTTTTTATATCCCCGCGGGGCCCGTAGCACGTGCTACATTTGCTACTAGGTTAAACAGGCACCGCTCGAGGGTCAAGAACGAACACACTGGGATATTTTGTAATTTAATGGATGAACACCCATCCCATTCACCCTGCCACAAATGAAAAACCATAATCCCTTATAGAGGATAAAGAAGTCGAAAAGACTGCCTATTTATCCGATCGCCAGAATAGGCTGAATGGGTAAATTGATCATCCCTTTCTTTGCCCAGGACCCCGAAAAATTCGGAGCCAAACAAAAAAGAACCTGATAACGAGATGCCTTCTGGACCAGCCCGTTACAAATTTATGCAACTAAGGTATATGAATCATTTTAAAAAAGCGAATCGCTTGTAAAACACTCCTAGAGTCGAAGAAAATAATCTTTAAAAGGATAAATTTTAATCAGTCTAAAACCTAAGACCGCTAAAAGTTCAGCGGTAAAAATGGGGGAGGGTTCATATAAAATAGGTAGGCCTGTGCAACCAAGTTACAGGATTTAATAGGCCCATCGAGGAACTCCACAAATTAATGACGCTCGGTGAATCTGTCATCCTAAAAATGGCTGTTTGTGTAAATTAAGAAAATAGGTCACGTGCAATAAATATAGAACCTACGAAAAGATTATATATATATATATATATATATATATATATATATATATATATATATATATATATATATATATATATATCAAATTGTACATTTATTAAATAAATATAAAACAAGCGGTTCGTCTGAGTCACGCAGAAACACATGAACATACGCACAACTACCAAAGGTCATCTGAACAAAATATTCGTCTCGCACACGCGCACAAACATACTCATGGTGAGAATAATTTTTAGAAAAAAGGTCACAACGGGAGACAACAGGCAAGCTGAATAAATTCAGGCTTTTGCCGGTGACTTAACCTGGAAAATGGATACATGTGTGTTTATTTACATCGCTAAACGACCCATGGCCTGCATTTTCCCAGTTGATGAAAGAGCTATTATACAGGGCGTCAGCCGCCTCTGCCATATTCTCCACGTTCGCCGGGGAGGACATTAAAAGAAGGGGCTTAATTTGATCCGTCCTCCCACACATGAATATCTTGGTTATGAGTGGCTTAAGTTGGTCGAGCTGTGCTCCTTTGGCATGTGCGAGGGCTTTGGGATGGTTAAAAAAATGCGTGGGACGCCTGTCCCCAATCTCATGCGTAGCGGGAAAGATGCACAGGTCCTCTATCTGCGATCTCCCAAATTGCTTCTTGAACGCCCTTTGAACCTAACCCCCAAATCAGCAATTACCCCACCCAGCAAAATATTCTTAAAAGTGGAAAAGATACTTAGAGGCAATTTCTGGGCTACGGCGATCGTTCTATGGTCTTCAGGAACTGCCTGGTGTTGAAGGGTGAGCTCCACAATTTCTCACCAGCCAATGGGATTTTGTGAGTTGAATGGTGGCAGCTGAACCTATCATAGAGGGAGTGGGAGGCGAATGCGGGAGAATGCTTGCGTGAGGGACGAAAGTAGTCGAATAGGTCATCGTTGTTACTGGGGAAGATGATTGGGTTGTTTTAACTGTGCCCGAAGTTGGAACGTAGCTTGGGTCTCCGTCATAATCCATTTATAAAATATTAAAAGTGTGTGTGTGTGTGTGTGTGTGTATGCACAAATCCAATTCACCCGCTTGAGGGTAAAAAAAATGAAAAAAATGATCGAATTCTGATGACTCTTTGTCCTTACTACTGTATTGATAATTAATCCTATGAAATTGCTAAGGGAGAACTTAAGGATGTTAAGGCAAACTTAGGATTGAGAAACGAGCACGTGTCGAAAATGAAAGTCCTCGCACGAAAAATGGAACGAGTGAGGCGGGATGAAAAAATGCAACACGTGACGGTGAAAATTAATTTATTATTATGAATGAATGGATGGGAGATAATTAAACTAATCTGGGCACCATTTATAGGTTGTTAGGTGATTATTGCACCAATACACTAGATAGCTCAGGTCACAATAAACCCCCAAACCTATATTTTTGTTATACAAGGGGAATGAAGTTAATTGCTAACGGGTAGTCTGAATTTGCAGAGAAATTTCCTTATGCCTAAATCGGCAACGTCGTGGGAATACGTGTATTAAAACAAAGAGATACGAAAAATATATATTATGGAATGAACAGTTATGATTTAAAAGTGAAATTATACAGTTTATGATTGGATTGAATTTTACGCGGGTGAATTAACTTTGCATGAGTTAATGAGAATTAGAGTCCACATATGATGATTGATAATTAGGTTGACAAATATTAATTAGATTATAGCTGAATGTTAAATGAGTAAATATTATAAATGTATGATAAATATTTTTATGGATTGATAAATATATTATATGAGCAAATAGATTATATAGTTAAATGGATTGGGTCAATATTATATAGAGGGTTTTTTTTTTAATAGATTGATATGTATAAATATTGGTATAAATAGATTTTATGGATTAAATTGGATACATAAAGATTGTAATTTGGATACATAAATATAATAAATAAAAAGATTATATAAATAGATTATAACCGAGTTGGGAGGGTCTGTAATTGAGAGAAGAATCACGCATTAATTCAAGATTCTTGTGGGACATATTAAGCTAAATATTACAATTCCAATATTACAGACCTGATTTTGATGAGCCGAAAAAAAAGTAAATGAATAAGGCTCATGGGATTTTATTTGAAGACGCTCGAGAGATCGCGCGCACCAATCACACGATTTAAGCTATGGTTACCAACCCTTCTTGGCTTTGTTCTGGAAGGTTGTCTTGCAGGAAGCTCTTGATTCTCATTGTAAGATTGGGATATAATACTGATTTGGGTGTATATTTTTTCTTGTATTTATTTAATACATCAATCACTGTGTAATAAATACATTAGTGATTAATACTTTTGGGGAAGATAACTGGCAGCAATCCTGAGCAAGAATTTTTTGGGGGTGAGTGTTAACTTTGTTCTTAGTAAATTTCTGAGAGTATGGCTGTTTGTATACATGGTGAGAGCATGCCGTTTGAAAGTAGTGTGTATGTGGTGTGTGATGCATGTGGAGTTGAAAGGAGAGTGAATGTAACTGAATGCCGTGTGTGTTTTCTGGAAGGGAAGGTTAGGAGGTTGAGTGGGGAATGTAAGAGGTTGAATGATTTGGTGTTTGAGGTGAGAAGAGATGCAAGTGTGCGATTGAAGAGTGAGATTAGTGCTAAGAGGGTGGAAGATAGGGCTAGGACTGGGAACAGTGTGGAAGTTGTGAGTGATGATGAATGGTGGGTGAAAATGGATAGGATAGATAAGTTAGGACAGGTTAGGTGTGTGAATGAGAGGGACATAGAACCTGTTAGGTTGACTAACAGATTCAATATCCTGAGAGAGGAAGAGTGTGAAAGTGATTTGCCTGGTGTGATTGTGGATGAAAGCAGGATGGGTGGTAGTGTGACTGAGAGCAGGAGGGAGGGTAATGTTAGGCCAAGACAGAATAGGAGAATGACTCAGTTGCTAGTGATGGGTGACTCTCAGATTAGGTATTTAGATAGGAAGTTGAGTGATAGCAAGTGGAAGGGAATGAGAGTTTGTCTGACGGGTGCTGGTGTAAGTGATGTTTGTGAGAGGTATGATAGGCTGGTTTCTGGGTGTGAGAGGGATGCAGTTGTGATTACGCATGTGGGAGTGAATGATGTAAAGAAGGTGGGTACATGTGAGTTACGTGAGCAGTATAAAAGGTTAGTTGAAAGGATGAGTAAAAGCAGGGTAAAAGGTGTTGTTTCTGGTGTACTTCCGAGATTGGATGTGGGGGTAGAATGGTTGTCGCGTGCAATTGGTTTGAATGAATTTGTGAAAGGACTGTGTGAGGAGTTAGGATTGGTGTTTGTAGATGTCCGGGGAGGGTTTTACGGGAATAGGAGGTTGTATGCGATGGATGGGCTCCATCTTAGTCGGGCAGGTGTTGAGGTTCTATGGGGGGAGCTGGATAGTGTGATTAGGTCCTTACGGGTGGGAAACTAGAAGCTGTTAGAGGTAAGGGAATAACAGGAATAGAGGGCAGGTGTAGGAAATGGAAGGGATGCAGAGATAGAGGAATAGCTAAGGGAGAGGGCATACTGATGCGTTATAGGGGGACTAATGCACAAGTGAATGAGCAGATAACTAGGAATAGAAAAGCACGATGCAATGAAGATGGGAATAATAAAAAAAACCTTAAAAATATACTACACAAATGGTCGGAGTATAAGGAATAAGATAGATCTCTTAAGAGCGTTAGCGAGTGAAGAGAATTTTGATATAATTGCAATAACAGAGTCATGGCTTGATTTGGCAGGAAATCACTTTAAACCTGAAGTTGAGATTGAGGGCTTTAACATGTTCCATACAGATAGGAATAGGAAGAGAGGAGGAGGGGTTATTATTTATATTAAAGATAATCTCCAGTGTTGTGTAAACAGTACAATTAAATTAGATGATAACACAGAGTCATTATGGCTAAATGTAAAGGAAGGTAAAAACAAGCTTGTCATAGGATTATTATACAGACCACCAAATCTTAGTAAGGAAGCTTCAAATCTTCTGTGGCAGGAGATTGAACGGGCATGTAGAAGTAAGCATGTGTGTATAATGGGCGATTTTAATTACAGAAATATAGACTGGGAAGCTCTTGTGGGTGATCAGGAGGCTGAGGAATTTTTTAATGTTGTCCAAGATAATTTTCTGAGGCAGATTATTAACGAACTAACTAGAGGTAATAATATACTGGATTTAGTTCTGACAAATAGGGAAGAAGTTATTAAGGATACTGAGATTGGAGGAAATTTGGGTAATAGTGACCATTGTGAAATTAGATTCAAGATGAAATGGAATGGTATTGATAGTAGCATGAACAATGTTAAAATTCCTGACTTTAGAAGAGCAAATTATAATGGGCTAAGGACTTACCTGGAGGCAGTTGTACAGAAACCAGGCAATGAAATCAATTCAGGAATAGATTCAATGATATCAGTTAGTGGAGACAATAATCACCAGGAGGAAGATATTACAATTGAAGAGGAGTATGAAAGAATAATTGAGCAATTAATTACAGGTCAGATGATTAACATTCCTTATAAGGAGATTAGGACTAAAAATAATGACCCAACATGGATGACAGATAAAATTAAGCATTATATTGGCATTAAAAAGGGCATTTATAGGAAAATATACAAGGGAGAGGATCACTTAAGGCAGAGATATAATGAACTAGCAAGAGATGTTAAAAAGTTAGTTAGAGTAGCAAGGAGAAATTATGAAATTAAAGTGGCAAATAGGGCAAAGGAAGATCCTAAAAGTTTTTATCAATTATACAAAACTAAGGTTAGAGATAAAATAGGCCCACTTATAGATTCCAATGGAGAATTAGTGAGTGATAGGGACTCAATGGCTGGAATGCTAAATGACTTTTTTCTCTCAGTATTTACACAGGAGGATACTCTAAATATACCCGAGGTGTCAATGATCTTTCGGGGTAATGATGAAGAGAAATTAAAGGATATCTTGATCACAAAGGAGATAGTGACAAAGGAAATTGATAAAATCAAAAGTAGTAAAGCACCCGGTCCTGATGAGGTCTTTCCTAGAATTTTGAAAGAATGTAAGGATGTGTTAAGTGAGCCCCTAGCATGCATCTTTAGAAAATCATTGGAGAGTGGCATGGAAGAAAGCTAATGTGATACCTATATTTAAGAAAGGGGATAAAACAAATATGTCTAATTACAGACCAGTAAGTTTGACATCAGTGGTAGGGAAAATGATGGAATCTATTATAGCAAGGAATATTAGGGATCACTTGGATAAGCATAAGTTGATAAAAGAATCCCAGCATGGCTTTAGCAAGGGTAAATCCTGCCTGACTAATTTGCTGTCTTTTTATAGTAAGGTGTATGAAGCAGCAGATAAGGATGAAAACTATGATATTTTATACTTGGACTTTAGTAAGGCTTTTGATCGAGTGCCACACTTACGGCTTCTGAGCAAAGTTAAAGCACACGGGATCGATGGCAGTATATTTAGGTGGATTCAGTCATGGCTTGGTGACAGACAGCAAAGAGTTAGTATAGATGGAGTTAAATCTGAGTGGGGGTGTGTTAGCAGTGGAGTTCCGCAAGGATCTGTTTTGGGTCCCTTGCTATTCTTAATTTATATTAATGATCTTGACATAGGTATAAGTAGTGACCTGAGTAAATTTGCTGATGATACTAAGCTAGGTAGGGCCATTAGGGCTGATTCTGATGCTGTTGTAATGCAGGAGGAATTGACCATTCTGTCCAATTGGGCTGAGAAATGGCAAATGAAGTTTAACATAGACAAATGTAGTGTACTTAGTATAGGTAGAAATAATCCACTGAATAGTTAGAAATTAAATGGGAGAAATTTAGGGAGGACCGATTGTGAGAGGGACTTGGGTATTTTGGTAAGTTCAGACCTTCGTCCTAGAAAGCAATGCCTAAATGCTAAGAATAAAGCTAATAGGATATTGGGATTCATTAGGAGGAGTGTAAGCAATAAGAGTGCTGAAGTCATTCTAAAACTGTATCTGGCGCTAGTTAGGCCTCATCTAGACTATGCAGTACAATTTTGGTCACCATATTATAGGAAGGATATTGATTTGCTTGAGTCTGTGCAGAGAAGGATGACAAAGATGATTGGTGGGCTAAGGAACTTACCTTATGGTGAAAGGCTCAGAAAACTAAATCTACATACATTGGAAAGGAGAAGAGTCAGAGGGGAATTGATTGAAGTCTTCAAATGGGTAAAAGGATATAATAAAGGGGATCTGGGTAAGGTTCTTATACTTAGTGAACATGACAGGACACGTAGCAATGGGTTTAAGCTTGATAAGTATAGGTTTAGGAAGGAGATTGGGAGGAATTGGTTTACAAATCGTGTGGTAGATGAATGGAATGGGCTCACTAGACATGTGATAGAAGCCTCCTCTCTGGGTAGTTTTAAGAATAGATTAGATAAATATATGAATGAAGCTGCTAGATGGGACTGACTTTTTTATGTACATATGTATATATTTTTCTAAGGAGTGGGGAGATTATTTTGCGGTTGCATGAATGGACATAATCCTCTGGATGCATTTTATGTATATTGTAGATTAGATCTGACGAACTCCTGTAAAGGGTGACAATGTTGATGACTTTTCTCTGGTAAGAAATCTTTTGTGTGTTGACTGGAACAGGAGATGCCAAGTGTAGGCCATGAATGGTCTTTTGCAGTCTCCTTCTTTTCTTATGTTCTTATGTTCTTATATATATATACAGTTATTATTAAATATTTCCACTTGTAGCGGTATAGACCACTACAGTGGGATTTTAACAGCCTGCATCACCCCCACCCTTACCTTTCCTGGTATACACTTTTTTCACTTTCAGGAGACTATTAATTTTACGCTCAGCCTAAGGTTGAACTGCCATTTTGATGGGCTGTCTGGCCACCGAGCGTTAGAGGTGGTCTCTAATGGTGGCAGCTGGCATTGCTGGCCCCGTATTCATCTCTTGCCGAGCGTGCTACTGCGCAGGGTGATTAGCGTATAACTCTTGTGATAGGTTTAATGACCAACTTGCCTAGATAGAAGCCAGTAAACTTTGCTATATGAATTTAAGAATAAAAATGACTTGAAAGAGAAAACGTGATGAAGGATAACTATTTCAACCAGGAAGGTTTCAAAACCACTTACGCATAAATTTAACAAGATTTATTGAACAACAAATAATGGAATATAACTAATTTGAATTTGATAATACGGTTAATAAATATAATGTGTATTCTTATATATTGAATATAGGAAAATGGCCGATGATTATAATGTTAAGAGGATCTAGCTATATAAGGTGGATATTATAGTGAATTAGATATAAAATATGGGTGAATTTTATAAAATATAGTATACTACTGCCACGACGTATTTGAAGTTATAAATCAGGGGAACTGGAATTCAAAGGAAGCAATTACACTTTGAATATTTTAAAAATATTTTTAGACCTTTGTATACACTATTGATTAATTAGGGAGCTAATTTTTACTGACCTTGTCTGGAGCACTGATTCAATAAAAGTGTTGGTTAAAATGCGCTCCGAACTCGGGAAATGAGAAAGTCTATTCTGATTGGTTAATTTCGAATGGGGTTATACAAAGGTTTTGATTGGGTGGTGGTTGGAAGGAGTCGTACTTTGATTTTGAAGTAACCATATTGGTATAAATGGATTTTTGGGCGAGATGCATAATTTTTTCAGACGGGAAATTGTTAACTGCCTCTTTACTAATTTGGTAGGAGCTTGCAAAGATGTCAGCTGCTACAATACTCTCCCTTAAGAGAGTTACCCAACCCGTTAAAAAAATATTACGCTAATCCAGATATCTATGAGGCTTTATGACAATGCAAGCAGACCGTGTGATTACGCCGGTGGGCTAGCTACGATCGCCTGTTAATGGCACAAAATGCGGGCGAAGCACTGTGACTCGCAAGAGTGGACGGACTGATGGTGATCCGTTTGGGTGTCCTCTCCGAGCTGGCGTCTGGTGATAGCATGACGCTCTGTACCTGGCTGGCTGGTTGCGGGCTGACCAGAGGTGTAGGGATGGTCTCCTGACTGGAC
The DNA here is from genome assembly GCA_963969495.1 of Ceratothoa steindachneri. Taxonomy (NCBI): domain Eukaryota; kingdom Metazoa; phylum Arthropoda; class Malacostraca; order Isopoda; family Cymothoidae; genus Ceratothoa; species Ceratothoa steindachneri. The sequence continues at coordinate 1,768,001 of OZ018322.1, forward strand.
AGATCTGATGACGGGGTTTCCTGCAGTAAAAGAGGAGGCGACAGCAATGAGGAAGGAGATGGAGATATGGGTGAGGTAGAGGAGATTGGGTTTGAGGTTAGATGATGATGAGATAGGGGATCATTGGAGCATTATTAGCAATAGTAGAAGAGGAAAATGAGGACTGCTCAGAATGAACAGCATCAATGAAGGCAGGTTTCAAGAGATCCAGAGAAACAGTATCCTGCTTGGCGCCAAACTGCAGTACATAGAATTTCGGCTTCCTAGAGATGACGAGAAAGGGTCCGTCATAAACGGGTTGAAATGAGGAGCGAGTAGAATCGCGACGGACAAATACGTGAACAAGTTGACATCTCTTTCGGCACGAAATGTCTCTGATTATCAGGCACTCTAAGGGTGGTGGGCTTAATCAGCGATGCTCAGCATGGGTTAAAATCAGGTAGATCATGTTTGACTAATTCACTAGACTTTCTGGAGTTTGTAACAGATCAAGTAGATAAGGGAGAGAATGTAGATATAATTTACCTAGATTTTAGTAAAGCATTTGATAAGGTACCACATAGGAGACTAGTTCATAAATTAAAAATGATTGGGATATGTGGGGGTGTTTCAAATTGGATAGCTGAGTAGCTGAAAGACAGGAAGCAAAGGGTTGTGCTAAATGGTGTAAAGTCAGAGTGGACGGATGTTATCAATGGGGTTCCTCAGGGATCAGTTCTCGGTCCATTATTATTTGTCATCTATATAAACGATCTTGGGGAGGCAGTTAATAATAAAGTGTCAATTTTTGCGGATGATACCAAATTAGCAGCTGTAGTTAAAGATATTGATGATAATTTTAAAGTACAGGGGGATTTAAATAAATTGTTATCCTGTGCACATAAGTGGCAAATGACTTTCAACCTTGATAAGTGCAAAGTTATTAACATGGGAAAAGATAATAGAGAATTTAACTATAAAATGGATGGGCATTGGCTGAGCTCAGTAGAGGATGAGAAAGATCTAGGAGTAGTAATAAATAAGTCATTAAGGTTTTCTAAGCACTGTATTGAAGCAAGAAATAGGGCAAATAGAGTGCTGGGTTTCATTAAGAGAAATGTCAGTTAGAAAAGTAAGGAGGTTATTCTTAAACTCTATAACTCTTATGTTAGGCCACATTTAGAGTACTGTATACAGGCATGGTCCCCACATTTTAGACACGATATTAACCTTCTCGAGTCAGTGCAACAGAGGGCAACAAAAATTATTCCTTCCCTGAGGGACCTTGAATATATAGATAGACTGAGGGTATTAAATATGTTCTCGTTCGAAAGGAGGTGTGTGAGAGGGGATATGATTGAGCTTTTTAAATTTTTTTCTGGGATAGATAAATTGGATGTTAGCAAGTTTTTTGAGTTAGATGATGGAAATTGGACTAGAGTTCACCACTTGAAAATTAAAAAGCAAGGGTGTAGGTTAGATTTAAGAAAATATTTTTTCAACAATAGAGTGGTAGACTTCTGGAACAAATTGCCGCAGAGGGTAGTAGGTAGTCCAAATTTAAATGTATTTAAGAGTAGGTTGGATGAGTTTATGGGGAGGGAAGGTTGTGATGGTTCCTAAGTTTTGTATATATTAATATTGTTTGAATATATCTATTGCTGCATGATTTAGTTCTTGACAAGCCTTGATTGGTGATACCCTTGTTTGTGGACGCAATCCTCTGGATGTAGTTTTCTTGGGAGTTAGGGTGCCTTAAAAAAGAGGCCGTTTGACTCGGATGACCTATGATGAGCCCTTGCGGCTTTTGTCATCTGTTATATTTTATTGTGGGGGACTTTGATTTTGTCTTCCCCTGGTGACTGTGCTTTTTGTGGGTGGGTTTTGAAAGAGGTGGATGACCTTTGATAGGCCCTTGTGGCTTTTGTCATCCGTGAAATTATGTTATGTTATATGTTATGTTTTACCCGTACAAAATCGTGTATATTAGAAGCAGGAGGTAGAGGTTGGTCAGAACAAGAAAAGAATTGACCAGGGAGACGAAGTTGAGTACCGTAAAGTAGTTCCGCTGCAGAGCAGGTCAAATCCTCTTTCAAGAACGAAGGCCCAACAGAATCAAATGTAGCTTATCCCTCCAAGTGATATTAGGATCGGTGTAGAGTAAGCTTGCATTGAGCGTCCGATGCAAACGTTCGACGGCCGAGTTGCTTTGGGGGTGGTAGCTTGTGGTACGAAGGCGACAGGAATCAAACACTGCCATGAGTGCATCCCATTGGTGGGATTCAAATTGGTTGCGACGATCAGTCATGATCGTTGAGGGAACACCAAAACGAGTAACTCATGTTGAGACGAAGGTTCGAGTGACTATTGAAGCTCTGATGTCCGAGATAGAAACTGCCTCTGGCCAACGAGTAAAACGATCGATCATAGTGAGAAGATAATTGCAACCCCGAGAGTAAGGAAGAGGACCTACTAATCGACATGAACGGCGTCAAAACAGGACGAAGGATGAGGAAAAGAGAACAGAGTAGCTTTTGAGTGGTGATGGACTTTGGTGTGCTGGCATGGCAGGCATGAGCGAGTCCATTTTGCCACGTCGGCATTCATACCTGGCCAAACGAATCGTTGCGCAACGAGCTTGCGTGTGGCATTAACGCCAGGATGAGAGAGACCGTGAATTTAGTTTAAAATGTGCCGACCGTAAGCGAGAGGAATGAGAAAACGAGGACAGTCAGGTAATGAGTACTCAACCAGGATGCGCCTGGAAGGACTGTCCGGCAAATCGATCCCACGAACGACGAGTTGAGAAGAGTGACGCAGCGTTTGCGTGTCTTCATCTTGTTCCTGTGAAAGTGCTATTGCCGCATGATCGATGGGCGCAATGTAGGAGAGTTGCGTGTCCGAAATCGCTGAAATGCGTGAGAGCGCGTCTGGTACGACGTTTGAAGAACCAGGAAATAGCGGATATCGTTCGTCAACTGCAAGATGAAGTCAAGATGTCGAGTGTCAACTGCAATGTGTACTGACGAAGTACTACAAGACGAACCAGCACCGACCAAAGGCTTATGCTCCGTAAAAATAGTAAAGTCACGTCCTTCCAAGTATTGTCGGAAGTGCCGGATTAATAGGTATATTCCGAGGAGCGCTCGAGAGAACGTACTATACCTCTTTTGAGAGTCTGAAAGAGAGCGAGAGAAGAAAGCAAGAGGTTGCCATTGGTCACCAACTTTCTGCTGCGATGTTTCACTTACCTGTGTTGAGGATGTGTCGGAGGCGACGCTGATGGGAGCTCCTGGAGAAGGATGAGCCAATTCCGCAGCTAGAGCAATATCCTCTTTAGTGCGAGAGAACGAATCGCACGCTTCAGCAGATCATTCAAGACGAGAGTTCTTTGTGTTCTTGCTGAGCAAAGAGTTGATAGGTTGCATGACCTTGGTACAGTTAGGTATGAATCTGTGATAGAAATTAACTATGCCACAGAAATGCCTAAGTTGCTTGCGTGATGTGGGATGAGAAAAGTTGCTCTTCACGGTAACTCTTCGAGTGGGCTAATCCCTGTACTCAAGACATGGTGACCCAAGAAGGAGAGTTTGGGGACACCAAAAAGACACTTGGAAGTGTTGAGTAAGATACCGAACTCTTCAAGTCGAGCGAAAACCTGACGAAGGTGAGACATATGCTCCTCTAAAGACGAAAATGCTATCAGGAGGTCGTCTATGGAGCAGAAGACGAAAGGAAGACCTCTCAGAACCTGATCCATAAAACGTTGGGAGGTCTGAACACTGTTACGAAGACTATAAGGCATCCTGTTCATGACGAAGGGCCAAGTGGCGTGATGATAGCCGTCTTTGGGATGTCACCTGGATGAATAGGGATCTGGTTAAAAGCACGTACCAGATCGAGTCGAGAAAAGATCGAACAACCGATAAGAGTAGAATTAAAATCGGACAGATAGGGCAGAGGATATCTATTGGGGATAGTAAAAGCATTGAGCCACCTTTAATCAACTACAGCTCTATACTCACCGGTCGTAGATAAGGGTACAATATGAAGCGGAGAGGCCCAAGGAAAAGTAGAGGGGCTAGTTATGCCAGCTTCCACCATGAAGGTGAACTCCTGCTTTGTTAAGGTGAGTTTATCTGGGGCTAATTAACGGGGGCGGGAAAATACAGGCCCTCCAGTCGTCTCTATCCGGTGAACCATATTGTGTTTAATGGGCCTGTCTTTAGAGGATGGTATGCTAATTGCAGGAAATTCCAGTAGCAGGCGCTGGAACTGTGGGTTGGCTGAAGGAAACTGGATAGAGAGAAGATAATTCTGTGACGGGAAACCCCCGTCCGAAACTGTGAGCATTGCAATACGATCGATAAGCTTGCGGTTACGAGAGTCAACTAAAAGGTCGTAGACAGAATAGGAACGTCAACCTCGGCAACAATAAAGGTCCATAAAAACACTACGGAGGCCAAGACCCAACTGAAGGATGTGCCTACCATAAGTCCTTGTATCCGAAGAAATAGTGTCTTTAAGGACAATATCAGAGGAGGAACAAGCTTTATCGTCCAGTGACGCTGGAATAACATTACATCGAGCACCAGTGTCAACTAAATATGAGAAACAAGAGTGTGGAGGAATTCCACGTGGAATTTCTTTTCCAGCACGGAAGTGATGTCCTTGCGCTGGAGAAGATTCTAGAAGTTTTTTAGGCTTAAATTTGTAAGCTCCCTTCCCTTCCACAAGCGGTAGCTTCGAACCGCGTCCACCTCGGACCACCTTTACGCGGGTTAGAATCGCCTCGGTGTGAAGATTCGAGGCCATTCGAGATTAGCGCTGTTTCCCCCACCCCGCGGAAGGGAGCCTCAGATAGATATATAGGGCTCTTCTTCCATGTGGCAGACACAGAGTTGAGGAGTCTCACCGGGACCCAAGAAGATTCCCCTAGTTCCAAGTCAGGTGAAAACAACAAAGCAAATTGACGGCTGAACTTTTTGTGTGTTGGAATTAGCCCCAGCCAGTGAGGTAATTCCACTTGACGATCGCTACCGAGTGATTTTTTCGACTCCACTCATCAACTCCTGTCGAAGCCCTCCTCGTTCGCCCCTCGTTTTCGGGTAGCCGAAATACTCTCGCCTAGACCGGACGTTACCGGCCCCCCATCCCCACCGTTTGGAGAACCGTTGCACAAATTTTACCTGACCTCGTTGCACTCTTATCTCGTTGTTTCGCGCGTCGAAACTCGTGGCGTTCCGTTCCTTGTCGGATCGCCTCTAAGTTATTGGTCCCTTTCCCATAGATATAATATGGTATTGATGTAATGTAATGTCATACCACGACATATATATTTATTAATATACATATTATATAATTTTGGTGTCAAGTGTGTTTGAGGTTTTTACGAACCCGTGTCATTTTAATTTCGACATTAGAAGTTCCCTTGTTATTCACGTACATCCCTTTTATTTTAATTTTTGTATTGTACTGGCAGAAGGCAAGTTCAAGTCAATTGAAGAGCAGTGGAACGTTAATCTATTTAGATTTTGTGTTGGACCCCAGGCAATTAATTTTTTTTTATTGTGTTTGAATTTTGGAGACTCTCCTGGTTATTAATCCAAAAGAGTTAAGGTTTTTGGTGTCCTAATTTTAGTAGGACCATTTTAATTTTCCGCTTAGAAACAGCAGAGGTAGGTGGCTGTATCATAATTTTCTTTTGTCTCGACAAGGCCTTCACGAATATTCAAGTATTCGAGTCGCGTGGGTAGTGCCCTAGCTCGTTTGCGTGTCAGTGTTCCCTCAGTTAACTGCGTAACAATATCATCCTTCGAAAAATTGAAGAGTCAGGGTGAAATGTTAGGTCTTTCGGGCGAAGACCTGCTAAATTACGTACAGGAAGAAGAGAGGAACGAACGGCACAGCGAAGGGAGGAGGAACTAAGAAAAACGGAGATGAAGAACAAACTGGAGATGGAGAAGAACAAAATGAAGATGGAGGAGAACAAACTGGAGATGGAAAAGAACAAAATGGAGATAAAGAAGAACAAAATGGAGATGGAGGAGAACAAACTGACGATGGAGAAGAACAAAATAGAGATGGAAGAACGTGAAGAAATTAGGCACAATGAGCTGGAAATGAGCCGAAATCAAATGGATTCTCAGTCCATCGGTTCCCGGGCTGAAATTCACCAAACTGCTTCAGTAAACCTACCCGCTTTTAATGATGGAGAGGACTTTGAGTCATTTTTGACCCATTTTGAGAGAATCTTTCAGATCAATAGATGGGATTTTGAAAATGATGGCGTCGCTCGCTTACTCCCCCTCCTAAATGCCAAGTTAAGGGATATCTTCGTATCCCTTCCCCCGGAAGCAACTTTGGACTATTTCACGTTAAAGTCCGAATTGTTAGCCGCTGTTCATATGAATTGCGAATTCTACCGCGCCCAATTCCGCCAGGAAAAGATCCGCCCTGGCCAAACATTTCGACAACACGGGTACATCCTTCAAATACACCTTCAGTGTTGGCTGGATGCGTGCAAGATTCCTTATGTTTACGAGTCCCTGCTGGACTTCTTCCTTAGGAATCAGCTTTTAGCTGCCGTGGCTCCCGAAATTCGCGCCTTCATTAAGGATAAACGTTGTGCCACTTCCAAAGAGTGTTTGGAAGAGGCCGATGTTTACGCGGGTAGTCACGATTTATACCCTAAGGATGGTAAAAGGCACCCCCAACCGCCCCTCAGAACTAAATTTTAGGGTCCTAAGACCCCCCTAAATTGGTTCCAAGATTTACAAAAGTTCCTAGTCCCTCGAAGCCAAGAAATTTCCATCCATCTGAACACCTATACGGTAAGCCCCTAGTTTCTTCTCCCCCGGTTGTGCCGTACCAAAAGAACCTGATCATCTGCTACACCTGCGGAGTTCCCGGCCATTACCGCACGAACTGTCCTCAAAACTCCCGATTCGCAAACTCTCAGTCTCACCAAGTGCACTAAATCTGGGCCGCCCCTAATCCTCCTCCATCGCCTCAGGAGATCCCCGATCCTCCCTCGCCCGCCAAAGGTCCGGTCCATCAGGTAAACTTCCTCTTTAATGAGAACAACCCTGGTAGATTGAAATTCGAGAACGGAACTGTGAACGGTCGCTGAGTATCCACCCTTATCCGTGACACCGGGTGCACCTGCATCATAGTGTCTGAGGACCTACTCCTCCCCGTTGGCCCCGACCACAAGAAGTTTGCGGTGGTACACGACTACCTTGGCCGGGCCAGTCTTTTCCCAGTAGCTCGTTGTCACATCGAGTGTGACAATATGTCCGGTTGGGCCGAAGTGGTAGCGGCCCCAATCCAGTTCTGCTCCGTTTTGTTCGCTCAGAACCCCGTAATCCACGACCATCCCGTGGCACAGCCCGTGATACCCTGTACACAGGCAGCCCTGGAATCCCATGCACCCGTTCCCCTGAAAACGCCTATCAACCCGAAGTTCCAAGCTTTCCGGAGCGACAAGTTTGCCCGCGCCAAGAAGGAGTGCGCACCCCCTTCCCCCCTTTGAGAGAAAACTAAAGCCCTCGAGCGTGAGTCCACCCGAGGTAACAAACGAGTGTCGTATCTCGTGAAGAAGGACTTATTGAGAGGTATAAGACCAACTTTGACCTTAAGTCACGAGAACGAAAATTCAAGCCTGGCGCGAAGCTGCTGGTACTACTTCCCATGGGAAGCAACAAACTCCTTAGCCAGTGGAAGGGACCCTACCCCTTCCTCGAGGCTAGAGGACCCGTGGATTACCTCATCCGTACTCCGGCGGGAGCGAAGGTTTTCCACGTGACTTGTATATATTATCTCATTAATGTTCTTAATTATGATTTTTTTATTTGGTCCACTAACTTGTTTAGTCATTAGTCCCATATTTATGCGTCCATTTGATTGCATCCTTTTTGGGGGGTTCAACTGAAATGTTTTTTTTTTGTTTAAAATTGTACTAGTTAAACTGTCTCTAGAATTGACCCGTTTGAGGCTTATTGCCGTAAATTCCCCGCTGAGCTCAGATTAACGTTTTTTTTTGTGTGTACACCTGTCGTAGCAGGTCAGAATTTCCCTAGACTCTTGATAATTCTAGTTCGACGGGTGGGATGATCCTTTCCTACGCAACTGCTCTGTAAAGCATCACATTTCGGATGGGAGATGTGTGGGGGAATTCCACGTGGAATTTCTTTTCCAGCACGTAAGTTATGTCCTTGCGCTGGAGAAGATTCTAGAAGTTAATTAGGCTTAAATTTGTAAGCCCGCCTTCTTCCGACAAGCGGTAGCCTCGAACCGCATCCGCCACAGACCACCTTTACGCGGGTTAGAATCGCTTCGGCGTGAAGATTCGAAGCCATTCGAGAGTAGGACTGTTTCCCCCACCCCGCGGGAGGGAGCCTCAGATAGATATATAGGGCTCTTCTTCCATGTGGCAGACACAGAGTTGAGGAGTCTCGCCCTGACCCAAGAAGATTTCCCTAGTTCCAAGTCAGGTGCTAACAACAAAGCAAAGTGACGGCTTAACTTTTTGTGTGTTGGAATTAGCCCCAGCCAGTGAGGTAATTCCACTTGACGATCGCTACCGAGCGATTTTTTCGACTCCACTCATCAACTCCTGTCGAAGCCCTCCTCGTTCACCCCTCGTTTTCGGGTGGCCGAAATACTCTTTCCTAGACCAGATGTTACCTTCCCCCCCCCCCTCACTTTTGGAGAACCGTCATCACAGTAACTTCCCGAAGAGAAGCTCCGAGCACCCTCGCCTCAAGTTTATTGCCTGCAGAAGACATCCGTGAATCCTTACCCTGACGTCTCACCCGGAATCCTCCGTAAGCCAACCCCTCTCCCCCTTCAAGCAACCCAATTGAGTTAATACTCCCCATTTGAATAGTCTCCTTCTGTAATACATTAAATTTTAACTTTAGAGTCTGATGCATAACTACAATTCCCGTCCCCCTCGTTTACCGATGTAATCTTGCTCATTAATTCTCTTATTTTTATGTAAATAAAATTATATTTTTGTGCCTGCCTCTTGATATAACTTTGAGCTTTACCACTGCCCAAATTTTACCTGACCTCGTTGCACTCTTATCTCGTTGTTTCGCGCGTCGAAACTCTTGGCGTTCCGTTCCTTCTTGGCTCGCCTTGAAGTTATTGGTCTCTCCCCATAGATATAATTTGGTATTGATGTAATGTAATGCCATACTACGACACAGGTAGTGGGTCATAAATGATAAATGGTGGATCGACCCGAGATGAAGGAACGACAGAGGTGATAGACCCATTGATACTTGCGTTCTCAGTTTAAATTAGTCGAAGAATTTGAATTAGAATGAGAAGAGTGAGTTGGAACTTTAGTTTGAGGAGAGTGAATAGATTGTTGAGGTGAAATTGGTGGAATAGCGTTAGATTGAGGAGATACTGGTTGTAAATATATGCAGGGTTGTATACATTTTACGGCTTGTGCACCATATTTGTTTTGGTACCAACACCCATTAGTTGGTTGGATGAAAGTAACATTATGATTAGAAGGACGAATTTGTGAAGAGCGAGCATTATTTCATTGAGAGTGAGAATAGGATGACAGGTAGTATTGGCAAGGCTTTGTACAATGTACAGCTTTGCTACCATATTTCTCATGGTACCAGCATAGAATCCTTGTTTGAGAGTGAGGGAATTTAGTAGTAGGGGGATAGGCGAAAGAATGAGCAGGGGAATGCTGCGCTTCACCTCTTGTGCTGGAATGCCCTCATTGGTTTCGTCTTCGAGAGGACGAACGGCGCCTATCGCTTCGTCCGCCCTTGTGACCGTTCAGTCTCTCGGTCCCACATTGGAGTTTTAGTTTTTGCAGCTCTCCCTCTATCCTCTCCAAAGCGGCAACCAAGTCCGATGATGAATGTGAAAATGAGGCGTTACGCGGGTCCGGCCTATTGCCAGAAGGCGTCGTTGGTGACTGAACCTGCGAAATAGATGGATTAGAGGCTGGAATTGGGCATTGTGGAACAGTTCCCCAGTTTACGTAAGGATTGAGATATATTACCTCTGCTGCTTTGGCGATTTCATCCGCGCTCTTGTGCTTACCAATCATGATGAGGGGCCTAATGTGGTCAGGGATCCCACACATGAAAATCTCTGTTAAGAGCGAGTTAAAAAGCTCTGACGAAGCACCCTTCGCCCTGATTAATTCTTCGAGATGCTCAAGGAAACGCGTGGGACGCCTATCACCCATTTCTTGAGTATTTAGCAGTTCCCTTAAGTCTTCAACCTGGGATCTCCCAAATTCAAGCTTAAAAGCTTGCCTCAACTTCCCCCATGCACCATTTCTTCCACTATGTAACAAAATTCCTCGGAACAAAGCAAAGATATTTATTGGGACATTTTGTGTGATGCTTATTATGCGCTCTTGATCGGTTATGGCTTGATGTGACATCAGAACCTCTCATATTTTGAACCACGTGATTGGATCGGTCGCATTGAAAGCGGAAAGATTGATTGATGTGTAGTTGGTGACTCGAGCGCTGACATCCTGGTGTATAGCTGCAGGATGACTAACTGCCACAGGTGATGCACATGTGGTCGTGAAAGTTGAGGAGGCCTGGCTTGCTAGTGTGGTCGAGGCAGTTGAGGTAAACGTCGTGGCTTGACTATTCATGGCTAAGATTTGCGTGTTTTTGAAACTTCGGTTAAGAAAAAAATTGAGGTGGTTGAAGTAAGATGAAAACAAACTTACAGCGAAAACGAAAGAACGGCGGTAAGCTTAAGCTTAGCCGGTCAGAGAGAGAGAGAGAGAGAGAGAGAGAGAGAGAGAGAGAGAGAGAGAGAGAGAGAGAGAGAGAGAGAGAGAGAGAGAGAGAGAGAGAGAGAGAAAGAGAAAGAGAGAAGCGGCTGAGTATGTAGTTGCCAAGCGTAATCTTACGTAGGAAGAATAATATAATTTTTACGTAACTAGATGTTAAACTATATAATACTTAATTGAAAAGGAAAGAAATGGTCTAGGGCACCAATTATAGATTTTGTGATGGGTATATTGACAAACTTGCCTAGATAGCAGCCGTTGAATTTTACTATATGTGTGGGAGAATTCCACGTGGAATTTCTTTTCCAGCGCGGAAGTGACGTCCATGCGCTAAAGAAAATTCTAGAATTTGGTTAGGTTTAAATTGATAAGCCTCCCACATCCACAAGCGGTAGCCTCGAACCGCCTCCACCTCAGACCACCTTTTCGTGGGTTAGAATCACCTCGGGTGAAGATTCGAGGCCATTCGAGAGTAGCGCTGTTTCCCCCACAGCTGCGAGAGGAGCCTCGGATATGTAGGGCTCGTCTTCCAGGTGGGAGGGACAGAGTTAAGGAGTCCCGCCAAGATCCAAGAAGCATTCCCCTAGTTCCAAGTTAGTTGCTAACAACGAAGCAAAGTGACGGCTGAACTTTTCGTGTGTTGGAATTAGCTGAGCCAGTGAGGTAATTCCATTTGACGATCGCCACCGAGCGATTTTTCCAACTCCACTCATCAACTCTTGTCGAAGCCCTCCTCATTCCTTCCTCGTCTTTGAGGGGCCGAAATACTCTCCCCTGAACCGAACGTTACCGCCCCTCCCCCTTTTGGAGAACCATCATCACGTTAACATCCCGCTCAGAAGCTCCGAGTGCCCTCGCCCTCACGTTTATTGCCTGCAGAAGACATCCGTGAAACCTTACCCTGGCGTCTCACCCAAAATCCTCCGTAAGCCAACCCCTCTCCCCCTTCAGCAACCCATTTGAATTAATCCTCTCCATTGGAATAGTATCCTTCTGTAACACATTAATTTCTAACATCAGAGTCTGATGCATAACTCTGCAATTCCCCCCTCATTTACCAATTTAATTTTCCCCATTGATTCTCTAATTTTATGTAAATAAAATTATATTTTTGTACAGGCCTCTTTACATAACCTTGAGCTTTGCCATTGCCCAAATCTTCCCTGACCTCGTTTTGCACTCTTTTCTCGTGCTCCGCGCATGGAAACTCGTGGCGTTCCCCCCTTGTCAGGTCGCCTTGAAGTTATTAGTCCCTTCCCCCATAGATACAATATGGTATTGATATAATATAATTTCATACCACGACATATATATTTATTAAACAACATATATAATTTTGGTGTCAAGTGTGTTTGAGGTTTTTATGAACCCGTATAATTTTAATTTCGACATTAGAAGTTCACTCGTTATTCACGTTTATCCCATTTATTTTAATTTTTGTATTATACTGGCAGAAGGCAAGTTCAAGTTAATTGAAGAGCAGTGGAACTTTAATCTATTTAGATTTGGTGTTGGACCCCAAGTAATTAATTTTTTTTTATTGTGTTTGAATTTCGGGACTCTCCTGGTTATTAATCTATAAAAGTTAAGGTCTTTGGTGTCCTAATTCCGGTTAGACGATTTTGATTTTTTTTCGCTTAAAACAGCAGAGGTAGGTAACTGTATCATAATTTTCTTTTGTCTGAACAAGGCCTTCACGAATATTAAAGTATTCGAGTCGCGTGGGTAGTGTCCTAGCTCGTTTGCGTGTCAGTGTTCCCTCAGTTAACTGCGTAACAATGTCATCCTTCGAAAAATTGAAGAGTCAGGGTGAAATGTTAGGTCTTTCAGGCGAAGACCTGTTAAATTACGTACAGGAAGAAAATAAGAACGAACGTCACAGCGAAGGGAGGAGGAACTAAGAAAAACGGAGATAAAGAACAAACTGGAGATGGAGAAGAACAAAATGGAGATGGAGGAGAACAAACTGACGATGGAGATTGGGGAGAACAAACTGAAAATGAGATGGAGGAGAACAAACTGAAGATGGAGATGGAAGAACGTGAACAAATTAGGCAGCATGAGCTGGAAATGAGTCGTAATCAAATGGATTCTCCCTCCATCGGTTCCCAGGCGGAAATTCACCAAACTCCTTCCGTCAGACTTCCCGCCTTTAATGATGGAGAGGACTTTGAGTCATTTTTGACCCATTTTGAGAGAATCTTTCAGATCAATATATGAGATCTCGAAAATGATGGCGTTGCTCGCTTACTCCCCCTCCTAAACGCCCAGTTAAGGGATATCTTCGTATCCCTTCCCACGGAAGCAACTTTGGATAATTCCACGTTAAAGTCCGAAATGCTAGCGCTGTTCATATGAATTGCGAATTCTCCTGCTCCCGATTCCGTCAGGAAAGGATCCGCCCTGGCCAAACATTTTGACAACACGGGTACATCCTCCAAATACACCTTCAGTGTTGGCTGGATGCGTGCAAGATTCCCTATGTTTACGAGTCTTTGCTGGACTTCTTCCTTAGGGATCAGCTTTTAGCTGCCGTGAATCTCGCAATTCGCGCCTTCATTAAGGATAAACGTTGTGCCACTTCCAAGGAGTGCTTGGAAGGAGCCGATGTTTACGCGGGTAGTCACAATTTATACCCTAAGGATGTTAAAAAGGCTCCCCACTCGCACCCACCCCCAAACTAAATTTTATAGTCCTAAGACTCCTCCTAAATTAGTTCCAAGATTTACCAAAGTTTCTAGTTCCTCGAAGCCAAGAAACTTCCATCCATCTGAACACCGATACGGTAAGCCTCTCGTTTCTTCTCTCCCGGTTGTACCGTACCAAAAGAATGCGATCATCTGCTACACCTGCGGAGTTCCCGGCCATTACCGCACGAACTGTCTTCAAAACTCCCGATTCGCAAACTCTCAGTCTCACCAAGTGCACCAAATCTGGGCCACCCCTAATCCTCCTCCGTCGCCTCAGGAAAACCCCCGATCCTCCCTCGCCCGCCAAAGATCCCGTCCATCAGGTAAACTTCCTCTTTAATGAGAACAACCCTGGTGGATTGAAATTCGAGAACGGAACTGTGAACGGTCGCCGAGAATCCACTCTCGTCCGTGACACCGGGTGCACCTGCATCATAGTGTCTGACGACCTACTCCACCCTTTTGTCCCCGACCACAAGAAGTTTGCCGTCGTCCACGACTACCTTGGCCGGGCCAGTCGTTTCCCAGTAACTCTTTGTCACATCGAGTGTGACTATATGTCCGGTTGGGCCGAAGTAGTAGCGGCCCGAATCCAGTTCTCCTCTGTTTTGATCGGTCAAAACCCCGTAATCCACGACCATCCCGAGGCACAGCCCGTGATACCCCGTACTCAGGCAGCCCTGAAATCCCATGCACCCGTTCCCTGGAAACCCCTATCGACCCGGAGTTCCAAGCCCTCCGGTGCGACAAGTTTGCCGGCGCCCAGAAGGAGTGCGCAACTCTCCTCCCTTTTTTAAGAGAAAACTAAAATCCTCGAAAGTGAGTCCAACTGAGGTAACAAACGAATGTCGTATCTCGTGAAGAAGGACTTATTAAGAGGTATAAGACCTACTTTGACCTTAAGTCTCGAGAACGAAAATTCAAGCCTGGTGCGGAGGTGCTGGTACTACTTCCCACGGAAAGCAACCAACTCCTTAGTTAGTGGAAGGGACCCTACCCCTTCCTCGAGGCTAGAGGAGCCGTGGATTACCTTATCCGTACTCCGGTAGGAGCGAAGGTTTTCCACGTGAATTGTATATATTATCTCATTAATGTTCTTAATTATGATTTTTTTTTGTCCAATAAGTTGTTTAGTCATTAGTCCCATATTCATGCCTTCATTTAATTGTATCCTTCTAGGGGGTTCCACTGAAATGTCGCCAATGTTCTCCTGTGATTTTTTAGTTTAAAATTGTGCTAGTTAAATTGTCTTTAGAATTGACCCGTTTAAGGCTTTTGTTCGTAAGTTCCCCACTGAACTCAGATTTACGTTTTTTTTGTGTGTACACCTGTCGTAGCAGGTCAGAATTTCCCTAGACCCTTGATAATTCTAGTTCAACGGGTGGGATGATCCTTTCCTACGCAACTGCTCTGTAAAGCATCACCTTTCGGATCGGAGATGTGTGAAGGAATTCCACGTGGAATTTCTTTTCCAGCACGGAAGTGACGTCCATACGTTACAGAAAATTCTAGAATTTGGTTAGGCTTAAATTTGTAAGCCCCCGTCCCACCACATGCACAAGCGGTAGACTCGAACCACGTTCACCTCAGACCACCTTTTCGCGGGTTAGAATCGCCTCGGCGTGAAGATTCGAGGCCATTCGAGAGTAGCGCTGTTTTCTCCACCCCTGCGGGGGGAGCCTCGGATATATAGGGCTCGTCTTCCAGGTGGTTGACACAGAGTTGAGGCATCCCGCCAGGATCCAAGAAGCATTCCCTTAGTTCCAAGTCAGGTGCTAACAACGAAGCAAAAAGACGGCTGAACTTTTCGTGTGTTGGAATTAGCCCCAGTCAGTGAGGTAATTCCATTTGACGATCGCCACCGAGCGATTTTTTTTACTCCACTCATCAACTCCTGTCGAAGCCCTCCTCGTTCCCTCTTTTTCTTCGAGTGGCCGAAATATTCTCCCCTGGACCGGATGTTACCGCCCCCCATCCTTTGAAGAACCGTCATCACGTCAACTTCCCGCTAAGAAGCTCCGAATGCCCTCGCCCTCACGTTTATTGCCTGCAGAAGACATCCGTGAAACCTTACCCTGACGTCTTACCCGGAATCCTTCGTAAGCTAACCCCCCCACATTCAGCAACCCATTTTAGTTAATCCTCCCCATTGGAATAGTCTCTTTCTGTAACGCATTAATTTCTAACTTCAGAGTCTGATGCATAACTCTGCAATTCCCCCCTCATTTACCAATTTAATTTTCCCCATTGATTCTCTTATTTTATGTAAATAAAATTATATTTTTGTACAGGCCTCTTTACATAACCTTGAGCTTTGCCATTGCCCAAATTTTACCTGACCTCGTTTTGCACTCTTTTATCATGCTCCGCGCATCGAAACTCTTGGCGTTTCCCCCTTGTCGGTTCGCCTTCAAGTTATTAGTCCCTTCCCCCATAGATATAATATGGTATTGATATAATATGATGTCATACCACGACAATATGAATATAAGGATAAAAATGACTTGAAAGAAAAAACGTGATGAAGGATAACTATTTCAACCGGGAAGGTTTCAAAACCACTTGCGCATAAATTTAACAAGATTTATTGAACAACAAATAATGGAATATAATTAATTTGAATTTGATAATACGGTTAATAAATATAATGTGTATTCTTATATATTGAATATAGGAAAATGGCCGATGATTATAATGTTAAGAGGATCTAGTTATATAAGGTGGATATTATAGTGAATTAGATATAAAATATGGGTGAATTTTATAAAATATAGTATACTACTGCCACGACGTATTTGAAGTTATAAATCAGGGGAACTGGAATTCAAAGGAAGCAATTACACTTTGAATATTTTGAAAATATTTTTAGACCTTTGTATACACTATTGATTAATTAGGGAGCTAATTTTTACTGACCTTGTCTGGAGCACTGATTCAATAAAAGTGTTGGTTTAAATGCGCTCCGAACTCGGGAAACGGGAAAGTCTATTCTGATTGGTTAATTTCGAATTGGGTTATACAAAGGTTTTGATTGGGTGGTGGTTGGAAGGAGCCGTGCTTTGATTTTGAGGTAACCATATTGGTATAAAAGGTCGTACAAAAATGGATTTTTGGGCGAGATGCATAATTTTCTCAGACGGGAAATTGTTAACTGCCTCTTTACTAACTTTGTAGGAGCTTGCAAAGATGTCAGCCGCTACAAGCGTTTGCATCCGTCACAATATTAGGGTCCCCATCCCCATTGATGATTTTTTTTCATATACCTCAAGATCATCCAAACCTTGCTCTCTCACTGAACTTTTGTTCTGACCAAACCTCTTTTATAGGAGAAGAGGCTTACTCCTATCCAAGATCTACGGGTACAGTGGACTCCTCTCACCTTCTCCTCTTGAGACGCCCTTAGGTGTCTCTATCTCATT
This sequence comes from Ceratothoa steindachneri, assembly GCA_963969495.1. Lineage (NCBI taxonomy): Eukaryota > Metazoa > Arthropoda > Malacostraca > Isopoda > Cymothoidae > Ceratothoa > Ceratothoa steindachneri. The sequence continues at coordinate 1,784,884 of OZ018322.1, forward strand.
TCCAGCGTCAGTTTCTCCTTCACTTTCACAAGGGTTTAAAGATGATCTACCACGTGGCTTACGATCCCTGGGAAGCACGGTTCCATAACTTAATACCTAGTTTACGCCGTAGCGACTGGAGCGCTGGTCGACGAACTGAAAGCCGGTTGAATTTCGTCACGTAGGCGTTTATGGTGACGGGTATAAATAGGGACCCCCTGACTCTAAAAGTAGAGCCGATCAGGAGTTCATAGAGCGAGGACCTGCTGATACTTGCCAGCATCTGCCGATATTTTCTCTGCGGCTGCACCGATTGCAAGCTCCCGATTTACTCGTCTCTCTCGCTCTCACAAGGGAGTCAGGATACGCTTGGGCTCGTTACGACTCTCCCCGTTTCCAGGACAACCGCCATCCGTGTATTGTCTAACTAATTCAGTGACAGGTACATATTTGGAGTATTTCTTTCATCTTACGCCCCATTCTTAGGTTCTTGTTATCCAGACTTACAGATATTTATTAAGGACGTAAGATGAGTAGCAGTGCTTATTTTGTAACGAGGTGTTGTCGTTGGTGGTTTAATCCTGTGACATATTTAATGCACCTGTCTGTGCACTGTATTTATTTAATACGTTTGCATTGTATTTAATGTTACCCTTTAGTGCACTGCATTTACTTAATACATTTGAATCATTCATTGAATTATTATACCCTCGCAGATATCTAAGTACCTTCATGTGGACCTCTTTATTTCTTGTTTTGGGGGCCGAGAGAACTTAGTTCCTCGTTTTGCGTTTACAAGGGGACTGCCAAGAAAGCACGCAGGCGGCCCAATATTGACCGCTCCCACTAGGAGAGGCTCGATAGGAACAACCCCCTTGGAGGGCAATCGATGGCAGGGCCCGTCGGTCCGTGCCCCCTAACGTCCTGCACTCGTGTATTCTGAGTTTACTTGGGGCCATCGTACTTGCCTCACTCTCTTTCCCGATGGATGCCGGTTCGTCGGCTCTAGACGAAACGAAAGGTACGTCGAATGGGATCCGTGATGTATTGTGGGGGGAGGGTGCACATGGACTCCCCCTGAGATGTACATGGTCCATGAGGTGACCCATCCCCTGACGGTAAGATCTTCCATGGGGTCGAACCCGGGTTCGGTGCCAAGCACAGAACCCGAGGCCGCCATGTGAAAGCTGCTCCTCAGACGGCTTGGGTACCCGAGGATCCATAAGAAGAGGAAGAATCCCTTTCCTCTGTGGGCGCCCCTGAGGCAGCAAAGACCTTCTTGATTTCAGAGTAAGATCTTGCTGAGGCCGGTCCATCTGGCCTAAATGCTAATTCCGGCGGCGGAGAGAAGCGGGTCCATTACCCACCCTCCTCTCCCCGAAAGCGAAAAAAATAAGAATACTACTAAGAGGACTAAGGGGCTCTCTCTTTCCGTGAGAGCTCCGGGGGCTAATGGGTCCACTGCCGTTTTGGCAAGAGACCAGGCCAAGATCTAGGTGTTCGGCCCTGATGCCCTCCCAGGTGTGGAGTCCCAGACAAAGACCAAAGTCACAGCAGCGCGGAGCGGAGCCTCGATTACGTCTGGACCCTTCATTCAGATACTCCCAGGCGTTTTCGAGCGAGCTGGCTTCAAACGCTTTATGGTTATTCGCTCAAAGGGTGGAAGCATGTTGGCCAAGGGCAACATGATCCACCAGAAGAGAGAACTAGCTAGCCTGATTGGTAGAGAGCAGAAGGTGACCAGTTTCTCGGGCGAAGCCTTTTGGCGAATGCATCAAATCCCTCCGAGGAAACATGATTAATGCCCTTCGGACACTTAATGGCACACCGGTGAATGTGACGCCGCACTATACCATTAACTTCGTGAAAGAAGTGGTATATGCGACGGAACTCGTTCACTTCTCCATATATGACATCACCTTAAAGCTGGCCGACCATTGGGAGGTCATGGTCGAACGTGTAAAGAGAAAAGAGGGAGGGGTCTCGAGACCCACACTCTTCATCATGTTTGACTGTGACAAGCTCCTTAAGTCAGTGCGTGCCGTTTGGTATCGCTACTGCGTGAAGGCATCCGTGCCACTGCGCGGAGGTGCTACTACTGCCACCGCCTCGGCCATACGAATAACTCCTATAGACGTGCAAAGTCTGGGTTACCCAAAGTCTGTGTAAGTTGTTCCAAGGCCGCACATGATAAGTCAAAATTGTCTATGGCCAAGTATGTCAATTGCGAAAAGCCGCATTCCGCTTCTTCGAAGCAATGTGATGCGCATCGACCTGAGAAAGAAATCCTGGCCGTTCAGGCTACGGATCGTCTCTCATTTTTCAAAGCTAAGGATTTGGTTCTGGCACGCCCGGCGCTGCCTAGGACGTCTTATACCTCAATGTTAAAAATGACACCCTCTGCTTCTGGCCCCTCCAAACCTACGATCATGATCGTTCCCACTTCCATGCGAAACCCTGGTACAGCTGGCGGCACAAAAGGTTCACGCCCAGCCCTGCAAAAAACCAGGGTTTTCCCCTACTCCCACAGCGTGACCATTTCCCGTAATTCTGAACGGCCGTGCGCATCCACCTAGTCGTTAGACTCACAAAAGGCAACACCCCTGAAATTTGTCGAGAGGTCTTTTCCGGGATTCCTGAAGCTTCTCCACGAAAGGAAGACTGCAGCAAAGGAGCTTCGGCTCCTACGTCCCCACCCAGTGCTAGGCTGGGTGAATCGAAGACAGCGGATCCTCCAGAGTAGAGATCCCCGCATCGAAAGCCTAGGGTTTCGAGGAAATGAATCGCATGGCAAGACCAACTTCTATCTATAAGTCCTTAAATGTGACAGTGCCTTCAGCGCATTTTTCGGCTAACTGTTAGTAGAGTTCTTCCTCCGGGAAGCATAAGGCCATTCCCCTGAGGGTTTTCTCTTAGAAGAGGACCCCCACATCTCCTCCGAGCTAGACCTTGAGGGGATATTCCTTCAATGAAATTGCTGCGGAATCCGGGCCAGTTGGGAGGAGCTGCCGAGGATCGTCTCCTCCCGTTTTCCTTTAGCGCGTGCCCCCTGCCATCCATCCCGGGGTATAAGGGTTATGGGACCTCACCACCACGGGATGGGGGCCCGGCAGGAGGATGTATAATTTACACACGGCATGATGTCTCCATTCTTCTCTTTGGTTTAGATATCTCCTTTCAGGCAGTAGCTGTGCAGCTGCACCTTGATAGGAGGTATACTGTTATTTCTGCGTACATTTCGCCGACATCGACGCGGAGGACTTCTGCCCTGTCGTGGCACGGGTCCGAGGCCCTTTCTCTTGCTCGGCGATTCGAATTGTAGAAACCCTTTCTGGGAAGACTAATCGATTAATTCTAGTTGTCAGGTCCTTGCCAAACTGACTGACGAGCTGGAGATAGGTTTCCTAAATGTGGATGAGTTTGCACATCACTGCCCTAGAACCACTTCATTTTCCTGTGTGGTGCTTGGCGCGGGCGTGGTAGTCCACATTTCAGGAAATGATTGATATATCTGTCTCAGTCGAGGAGTTTGGGTCGGTGGATGAGGTCATTGAGTTCTTCTTCGTAACCTCATCTCCGCTCCCCTATGCACGCCGACCGCTTTCAATGTGGTCAGCCCAGTGTGAGGCGGCCCTCAAACTGAAGCGTTATGTCTAGATAAGCTATAAACACTGCCCGAACGATTTCACTATCGGTGAATTTCGTCGAGCTAGGGCTAGGTTCTGGTATGTTTCGAAGTACGCGCGCCGCTCTTCCTGGCATGCATACGTGTCCTGTGCCGGGGAGGGGGGGGGCTAACCCCGACGCCGCACTGCGCTTCCTTCTTTCCTCGTGCCTTTTTGCTGCTTTTTTATTTGTTGTTGTTTTTGTTTGGTTTTTAAATTGTCTTGCCATTTTTCCTTTTTTATCTTTGTTATTTGTTTTTTACTTGTTTTTCAATATAGCCTAGTATTAGGCTTTGGTGAATTACTGCGAGTTTTGCCGTAGTATGCAGTCGGCAGATAGGCTCTTAAAAAATAACTTTCATATAACATCTAATGTCGTCAAGGGTCTCACCCTGAGCGGTGGTAACGGCTAAACCCGCAGGGGATAAGGGAGCAACGCTGGGTATCTTAGTTTTAGTGCGATGCTTCGGAAAAATTTCTGACATTAGCAGTAGATTGGCGATGAGATGCTACAGGTGTGTTGAAACTCGAGCGTGATGGTCGGTTTCGTCCAGCGCCGCAAAAAAACATCTGAAAGAAGTCGGAGTAAAGGCGAAGTTTCTGCTCGAGCACGTTAGCCAGCCTCCCTCACGCCCAGAGGCTGATAGTCGCTCAAAGCATGGACCTTCTTTTTATATAAAAAGATTGTACAGGTTTTTTGATCAAGCAGTATGAGCGCCACCGCAGTTGGCACAGCACGGTATTCTGGTCCATTCAGTGCCATGGTAATCAGAACAACAATCTACACAGAAACGGGGTTGCCGAAAGGCACTACCAACATGTGCAAATTGGTTGCAGTTGAAGCAACGCCTTTGTAGTTCGACGTAAGGGCTTACCGGGGCACAAATGTAATCAGCCTTAATAAACTATGGCTAGTTCCTGGCGTTCGAACGTTAAAATCATTATGGCAGTTTGGAGTCGAACAGAGCTCAGAGTTTTAGTCATCTCGTGTGCATGTATGACGCGATGGGCATTATGCTGACTCTGGAGACAGGGGAGATCGTACTCCCTTATCCCTTAATTCATTCGAACGGACGGGACCTTGAAAAAATTGAGGCGTGGGTGAGAAGAAACGGTTACGGGAACTTCGGACAAGGTTGTGTCGAGAGTAAGATGACACTTCAACCACAATATTACCCCTACCTCTTGACCGCATTCAGAGGGGTTCGCCACACTGGGGCTTAAACGATTCAAAGACGTCAAACACGTTCACTTTTGCAAGCGTGGTTTCAGATGAACTCAAGACAAAAAAGCGTGGATATTATAGATCTAGGTACACATCGTTGGCATAGGGATCCAACGAGCGAAGGAGGGCTGAAAGGGAAACTACATAAAGAACGTTTGGCTCGATAAATCTTAAGATAGAGGGAAATTTTAGGTTTATGGTAAGCCATATCAAACAAAATTAATTCTACATTATCCCTCGAAACTCCCTAACACGGGTGTCTACAAGGGTCGGCGCTACTGGAACCATCGATTCGGTTGCGTCCGCTATGTCCTCTCAAAGAATGAATACAGATCCACCACACCATCTTTATGGGCTATAAAGGCTGCTCAAGTTCTCCTACGGGTGGAGAAAAGGGGCCAACCTCCAACCTTCATGGAAGAAAATTTCATAATTAGTTTGGAAACAATAAGCAGAGTTCAGGTAACCGTCATAGACAATTGATAGGAGAAAGAAAAGGGGAGCGAAAGCGCAGTTAAAGAAAATAATTGGAAGGGGGAAAGGAGGTGCATTAAAAGTCTGGTTCGCAGCACCAATGGACCTTAAAAGGCCCCAAGGTTGATCCCCATCGGCACGAGAATGCCAGAGGCTCTGTGAGACCAACCGCCAACTAGAGGCGGCGTGCTGCGGATGCTAAGCATGAGGCGGAGCAATATAAAACGAGATCGTCTACAAACAAAGTTGCAGACACCCCTTTGGGCAGAGAGTAGACTATGGTATTTATCGCAATAGTGAACGAAGTAACCAAATATCCAATTTGTTTGCTAGTGAAGGATGCGTCATGGAACTTCGACCACTCGGCCCTTGCAACATTCCATTTTGGGGCATATGAAGGGGACGAGCGAAGGGTCGTGTGTTTCAAGACAATGTGGAAGTATTCGCCGCAATGCAGGTCATCTCAAACAGACCACTTGAAATTTGGGACAGCCCGCGGAGCCAATAAATAGATCCACACAACTGAAAGAATAAGTCTCAATTTTGTAGGACGTAACATGACCGGAGTTAAGAATGTTAAAAAGATTAGTGTATGAAAGAGATTCAAGGAGACGGCCGTGGCGGTTGCTCATTCTATCACCCCTTATGGAGTCTCTGCCATTAAAGTCACCTAGAACTAGAAAAGGGTTAGGAAGCTGAGATTAAAGATGTAAAAACTGAGCATTGAAGGATGTTCGTCTGGGGGAATATAAATCTAGAGATTTGCATAATATCTATTAGTAATATGTTAGAGAGTTACAAACGATGAAATAACGAAACTTGGGGAAATGACAGTTCCCAAATTTGGTTTCCTGCAAGAAAATAACAAAAGGTGCTATTTCAGATACTAAAAGGAGAATTCCTCCCATTTGGAAGAATCGCCTAACAGTTCCATTAAAGAATTACTACCATCACGAACAGGTACTGTACGAGAGGAGCCCCGCACGGGCGTAATAGAAGGAACGTCAGAATGGCCAGCACCCCTGATTTAGAGGAATGGGGGCTATTATTGTGAGAGCTAAGATTGTTACGACATACCAAAGTCACTGGGTCGTGACCCGTGCAAAGGGCAAAGACCTTAGAGTTTCATAATGTATCTTCTTCAATATGTCAACTATTTCTCTTGAAAAATAGTTCTTAGTTGTCCGTGATTGTGCTAATGTAGATATACGGAAGCCCCTTTTACTGGTCCGGGCGAAAATCATCTGCGTTAGGTTCTACGATATCCTACTCGTGGCATCGGACTCTTGTCCAGCTCGCCCACCTATTCCGCCAGCCTCCCGGGATGCAATACCCCCACCAGCATCTTCCTCTCTAGAAACTCCCTTAACCCTGTTCCTTCGACACCTGTAGCTAACTTCCGACCTCCTTTCTAGTGAAATATGTGAATACTTCACCCGTAGTGATGTGCTTTACACTCACCCATGGTAACGATGCCTTCAAACCTCCTTTATCCTAGCTATTTCCCTCCGGTCACGAACTATTCCATCTTCCTTTCCAGCTACCTCTATTCCTTCTAGCCTCTCCGTAACTGCGACTTTTGGTCTCTCTTCAGACGTGGGTTGTACAGCCTCCATCCTGAGTTATGGCACCTGGTGTAATGATTCCCCAAGTCTCTCTTGTCTCTACGCTTGTCACGACCCCCTAACTTTGGTTTGTCAAAACAATCTTAGCTCTAACAATATTAGCCCCCGTCCCTCTGAATAGGGGTTGCTTCGCCGTTCTCAGGCTCCTTCTATGATGCTAGTGCCGGGGTTTTCTCCTACGGCACCTGTTCCTGAGGGCTCGTCCGCCCCCGTAGTATTTATTTCGACCATGACCTATCACTGGTCTGATAGTAGCAATGTTTAATGCGGGTAACGTTAATCTCGCATCTGATTCCAAAGATACTCAAATAATTTTCCGACTTGGCAGGGTTTACCGAAGGCTTTATGATCGAGAAAGGACTTAGAGGAATCACGTACACAAAAATAAATGTTTACTACCAACAAACAAAACAAGCACAGCAAAAGGGAGGTTCGCGCTTACATGATACGGGCAGTTTCGACAGTACATTGTGAATATAATTTTAAAAAATAACCATCAAGTTTATATAAGCCAGGACTTAAATCAAAATTAGGGAATTTACTAATTAGTAAATAGAAATTTGGGAATTTACTAATTAGTAAATTCCCTAATTTTGATTTAAGTCCTGGCTTATATAAACTTGATGGTTATTTTTTAAAATTATATTCACAATGTACTGTCGAAACTTTTAATGTGAGACTAAATATTTATATTAATCTTAATAAACAATTTTATTTTATTTTGTGTGCATCTATGTAGACTTATGTTTTTGTCTGTATTTATTTCCATTTGAGTAAAGTTTTTAGAACATTTGTACTTATTCTACCTTGGTTTTTAGATCCTGACCCCTGAGGTTAATCTCTCGTTAAGATTTTTCTCCCTCCTTAATTGCCTAGGCGGTATTTTAAACCTCTCGTCAATCTTTAGTCTTTTGAATTTACCTGATTTAATGATCTTATTTTGTATTTATCTTTGCTCCTCCTAAGGTTTCCATTTCATATTAATTCATTTTGTTGATTGTTTTTTTGCTTTTTTGTTGGGGTTCCCTCTCCTCTGTATCATCCTTATAAATATTACAATTTTCAATACTTCTGTTATTCCTTGATAAAGAACTCGAAATAAAGTTCGAAAGTACTTGGAATCCTCGTATTAATTTTCCCTTTGTGCTTTGTTGCACAAAGGGATTTGCCAACATCTAGAAAGGGAGGGGTTAATCAGCGATGCTCAGCATTCGTTTAGATCAGGTAGATCATGTTTGACTAATTTTCTAGACTTTCTGGAGTTCGTAACAAATCAAGTAGATAAGGGAGAGAATGTAGATGTAATTTACTTGGATTTTAGTAAAGAATTTGATAAGGTACCACATAGGAGATTTGTTCATAAATTAAAAATGATTGGGATATGTGGGGGGGTTTCAAATTGGATAGATGAGTGGCTGAAAGATAGGAAGCAAAGGGTAATGCTAAATGGTGTCAAGTCAGAGTGGACGGATGTTATCAGTGGGGTTCCTCAGGGATCAGTTCTCGGTCCATTATTATTTGTCATCTATATAAACGATCTTGGGGAGGCAGTTAATAATAGTGTCAATTTTTGCGGATGATACCAAATTAGCAGCTGTAGTTAAAGATATTGATGATAATTTTAAAGTGCAGGGGGATTTAAATAAATTGTTATCCTGGGCACATAAGTGGCAACTGACTTTCAACCTTGATAAGTGCAAAGTTATTAACATGGGAAAAGATAATAGAGAATTTAACTATAAAATGGATGGGCATTGGCTGAGCTCAGTAGAGGATGAGAAAGATCTAGGAGTAGGAATAAATAAGTCATTAAGATTTTCTAAGCACTATATTGAAGCAGGAAATAGGGCAAATAGAGTGCTGGGTTTCATTAAAAGAAATGTCAGTTACAAAAGTAAGGAGGTTATTCTTAAGCTCTATAACTCTTATGTTAGGCCACATCTAGAGTACTGTATACAGGCATGGTCCCCACATTTTAGACACGATATTAACCTTCTCGAGTCAGTGCAACAGAGGGCAACAAAGATTATTCCTTCCCTGAGGGACCTTGAATATATAGATAGACTGAGGGTATTAAATATGTTCTCGTTCGAAAGGAGGTGTGTGAGAGGGGATATGATTGAGATCTTTAAAAAAATTTCTGGGATAGATAGATTGGATGTTAGCAAGTTTTTTGAGTTAGATGATGGAAATCGGACTAGAGGTCACCACTTGAAAATTAAAAAGCAAGGGTGTAGGTTGGATTTAAGCAAATATTTTTTCACCAATAGAGTGGTGGACTTCTGAAATAAATTGCCGCGGAGAGTAGTAGGTAGTCCAAATTTAAATGTATTTAAGAGTAGGTTGAATAATTTTATGGGGAGGGAAGGTTGTGATGGTTCCTAAGTTTTGTATATATTAATATTGTTTTTATATATCTATAGCTGCATGATTTAGTTCTTGACAAGCCGTGATTGGTGATACCCTTGTTTGTAGACGCAGTCCTCTGAATGTAGTTTTCTTGGGAGTTTGGGTGCCTTAAAAAAAGAGGCCGTTTGACTCGGATGACCGATGATGGGCCCTTGTGGCTTTTGTCATCTGTTATATTATATTGTGGGGACTTTGATTTTGTCTTCCCCTGGCGATGGTGCTTTTTGTGGGTGGGTTTTGGCGGATGCAGATGACCTTTGAAAGGCCCTTGTGGCTTTTGTCATCCGTGAAATTATGTTATGTTTTGTTAGATGTTATATATATATATATATATATATATATATATATATATATATATATATATATATATATATATATATATATATATATATATATATATGAAAATGAACCCACAGAAAATGAAAAGATGAATCCAAGGACTTTCGAACGAACTATATTTGCACGTTCATTTTCAAGTAATAGCATGAAAATGGAGACAACCTTATATAGGATACAAAGATACGAAGGGAACGCCCATCACATAGTACAAACCAATGGGAAAAACACAAAAACAAGACAGAAAAATACCAAGAAAAAGAACAATAGGAAACTTATAACAGACATATGCATCCCTAAAACGACAAACACACAACAACGCCATGTATATGAATGGAATAAGGTGGGTAGAAAAACAACATTTTAAAGGATTATCATTAAAGCGAAAACTTTTACGGATAAGAGTTAATCCACAGTCACAACGGAGGCAATGCGAATGATATTACACTAATGGTATTTTCTGTCTTGTTTTTGTGTTTTTTCATTGGTTTGTACTATGTGATAGGCGTTCCTTTCCTATCTTTGTACCCTATATAAGGTTGTTTTCATTTTCATGCTATTCCTTGAAAATGAACTTGCAAATATAGTTCGAGAATGCTCTCTCTCTCTCTCTCTCTCTCTCTCTCTCTCTCTCTCTCTCTCTCTCTCTCTCTCTCTCTCTCTCTCTCTCTCTCTCTCTCTCTCTCTCTCTCTCTCTCTCTATATATATATATATATATATATATATATATATATATATATATATATATATATTCTTTCTAATTTGTATTACCCCGATTGGTTCATATCGTCTGCCCATTTTGCAGCTAGGAAAACATTCTATGGTAATAAGCCTTCCCGCACTAACGACTTCAACAAATGTATAACATTGCCATTTAATAATAAATTAAATAGTTTAAAGGACATATTTGGAAAAGCGGGTATTAATCTAGCCTTTAAATATAATAATTCCTTAAACCAATTGATGATGGCCAGGAAACCCAAAGAACATCATAACATAGGAGTATATGCAATACCATGCAACGATTACCATAAAGTTTATATAGGGAAAACGGGGAGAAATCTAGACAAGAGATTGTACGAACACAAAAGAGATATTAGAGTGGGCAGCGAAAGCAGTGGAATATTTTGCCATGTTAGAGACAAGAATCATACGATCGATTTAAATGGAAGTAAAATGGTATTTAAATCGGCTAACTATGTTAAGAGAAGAATCGTAGAATCGAGCTTGATATCGTCAGTTCCTAATTTAAATCTATGTGAGGGTCAATTTTCTTTTAATCCTTTAATAAGAAAGCAAATAAACAAAATAGTAAAATGTCAGCCCTTCAATATGTTTAGGCCTAACCCCCGCCCAGATTAGCCACAAGTAGGGGATTGGGGGAAAAAAGAGGGGATCTTGTGTTATGCTTATATGAACTTCTCTTATATTTTCTACCCAGTGTCAGTTGAAAAAGGGTGTGAGATACACCAAAACTGTTCTAAATTAAATTGTCTTCGGAGAATGTGGTTTAATTCCTCATCTTTTCTTGCGATATTGCATTAATTTTCATCATATATATATATATATATATATATATATATATATATATATATATATATATATATATATATATATATATATATATATATATATATATATATATTAATCTTTATATATTAAACACTACAAACCTACACTCAATGAAGATTTAAGTGCAATATCATTATTAATTAACTAATTTTAACTGCAGTTTGTTAGTTGGTTTGATTTTAAACAAACCAAGCGTCACTGTAACCTATAAATACTAGCCCCTTGTTAAACCCACCCTTCACTCTCTAGGATGGATCCACTTTAGTAAGTACCCAAATTTACCGTTTTTATATTAAATGTATTTTAACTTTTACAGTCTTTACAAAATTAAAAACAAAGTTTAAATTTACTATCTTATAATAATGCCAGGTCAATTTCTCTTATAGTTTTTAATTAATTTCTGTAATAAACCTTAAATTTATTAACTAATTTTTGAGTCGGTTTTAAAGCAAATTTAACTATTGCCAAGCCATATTTAATAACAAAAAAATTAACTTATAGTACATTTTACTGATATTTTATAATTGGTCACCTTTTAAAAAAATGTCTTGTTGGCCTTTTCAAGTTTTCTTTATATGTATTAACTTTGTAAACTTATTCTAGCCTGAAGATGAAAACTTGTAGTTTTCGAAACGTTGTGAAAAATTAAAAGATGCTGCATCCGTTTCTCGTGGCTCTGGGATTTATCCTCAATATTAAAGGCAGGCTTCACGGCCGAGCTCCATATATATATATATATATATATATATATATATATATATATATATATATATATATATCTGGTGTAATTCAGTGCCCAGACCATGTTCTCCACAGCTTCAATGGAACTGTGAGCGGATTCTTCCCAAATTAGAAAAATTCCCCCTCCTTAGTACCTGAACTAGCTACCTTCTGTTATATACTTGCCGGAAACCAAACTTGGGAACCGTTTTTTCCATGAGTTTCATTATTTCATCGTTTTAAACTCTACAACCCCCATAGTGAGGTGGCTTAAGGTGGTGTTTCGCTCCTGGGAGCACTAACCACTTTGGAGGCCTTCAGCCTTGCGATTACTCTCCAGATAGATTTTATACATTTTGCTCGAATTATGAGCCCACTTCAAGGCCTTAGTTTTTAGATCTTGTATCTCAGCTTCGTACCACGTTTCTAGTTTTAGTTGACCTTAATGTTTTACACTCTGTATGCGGTGATAGAGTGAGAAGCCGTCAAGGTAGTCTCATTGAATTTTTTTTTCCACTAATCCTTTTACCATTTTCAATTCCGATCATGTTACGTCCTATCACATTCAAACGTCTTTTTTTTCAGTTATGTGGATCTATCTATTGGCTCCGTGGGCTGTCTCCGATTTCATGTGGTATATTTTAGATGACCTGCACGGTAGCGGCCACTTCTCCATTGTTTTGAAACACGCGACCTTTGCCCGTCTCCTTCATATGCCTTCAGGTGGAATGTTGCAAGGGCAGACTGGTCTAAGTTACTTGAGGCGTCCTTCAGTAGTAAAGAAATTGTAGATATTGATGCAGTTACACATTACTTTTCCTGTTTAGTGTTTGAAGTTGCAGACTCCGCAATTCTTTTACTCAGTCTCGCCTGGGCAGGACATCAATCTCATGGCGAAATGCTGATTGCACTCGTGTGAGGCAATAACCTAGTAGTTGCGCCACTTAAAACCAATCAATCAATCAGCATTCGTGTGGTGGCGGCCTATATAAATGCTCATGCGCGGTTCTTTCGAGACCCAACCCCTCCGAACTGTATTGACAAAAATCGAACTAGAGCCATGCGCCAACGAATTGACGTCAGACACTCATTGACTCCTCGCGAGCATAATTTTCTTCCATCACCTCTTCATCTTAGGTCTCGAGGAGGAATAACAAAACCAAGGGTCGTTACTCCACCCCTTGTGTTGAAATGAATGGTTCTATCGTCAGCGATCTCGACAGCGTCGCTAATATATTGGCCTTCCTTTTGCCGATGTTAGCAGCATTCAGTGCTACCCGGCAGAGTTTAAACGTATCAAACCCGCAATGCAGGGCGAAGAACTACCTTTCTCGGCCGGTATACATGCGTCCTACAACTGTCTGCTCACTACCGCCGAAATATGTTCAGCACTGCCCTCGGTGCGCTCCTACTTCACCGGGCCTAGATAATATACGATACAACTTTCTCAGGCATCTCCATCTCCGTAAGGAATAACTCCTACTAGATATTTTTAACTGGATTTAGATCCATGGATTTTATTCTACTGCATGGAGAAAGGCTTGGTCCAGTCGTCTTACAAGCCGAATCAAATTAAAGTAAGAAGCATCCTGCTATTCTACGAAGATCAAATTTGAGTCAAATCAATCTGCTGATGGCCTCATCTTTGCTGTTTTTCCCACATCTCAGTGGAAATATCACTTCGACTTTACCTGGAAGAGAGCAGCCAAGTGGTTACAGTTCTTGTAGCTACTGTGCCAGATATCCCTACATAAGGACTTTACCACAGACTGGATACTATATTTACATTGGTGACCTCTCGCATCGAACAATTTGGACCAATACAAAACGATGGATTCAACAGAACAACAGACTTCGTCACACGTCGTTAACGCCGTCACAGTGAGACCTCCAGTATTCAATGAAAATTTAGCCGCTGAATAGTTGAACATAGGGAAAGTCGTCTTCCAAGCTGTTGGCTTCAAGATTGAAGAGGAAAAAACTCTTCATCCCTTTCTATCGCAACACACATCAAGAGTAACTCCGTGTTTTCTTGAACATAATGACTTGGTGTATTGTACAGAAATTGCGCAGCTTCTGCACAAGCTGGGGGTGACACACTACCAATTCTAAGATTGGAGACTGTTCATTGACAGCAGCAAGCGATCGTTGAAACGTGTTCTGCCTTACAACAGATACCACTTTCCCTCCTTACCCCTCGCTTACTCGACTACACAGAAGTTGTGATCAATATGTTGACTGCTTTCAGAAACCTCAGATTTAACATGACCATCAAAATGCATTACTTATTCTCACATATGGATCGGTTTCCTGAGAATCTGGGATCAATGAGCGACGAACAAGTGGAGAGATTCCATCAAGACATGAAATAGATGGATATCAGGTATTACGAACACTGGGATGCTATCATGATGGCTGATTACTGATGCCTTGGTGGAAGGCATGTCATCCTTGGATCACTTAGCACTAGGCTATGATAATAATAGGTGGTCAGCCACCCTACTCGTTAGTGGACCCACATGTCTCAATCTCTCTCTATCACATACCCGTCTAACCCTTTCTAAACTTCCTCATTTGTCCACAGAGGCTCCCGCTGTCCGGCACTCTTTTGTACTCTAATGAGTCTTAGTGGAGCGGCAGTGCATACCGTGAGGTTCTTACCTGCTACGAGGGCTGAAAGCCCGCTGGCTAAGGCAATTATTAGGTACTAGGCGTACTGGGCCGTCGACTATGCTCACATTCTTCCAGTACACATATAACGTGGCTACGCCAGGCCCATCTTTGGAGAAGAACGCGTCTCGGGCCAAACACCAAATCCGAGTCCACCCCTGTACAAGGTATTCAACAGGGGGCTCGTGCCCCCGAGGACTCACAAGGAGAGGCGGGACCTCTAATCCAGGCTGGTGCCCTTTCGATAGACAAGACTTTTTCCATCTCAGAGAAGGATGTTGAAAAGGCCGGTCCATCTGGCCTAGGAGTTCCTTCTGGCGGCGAACAGAAGCGGGTTCATTCCCTGCCCTCCTTCCCCAAAAGAGAAAAAACAAGAAAAAGACAAAGAGGACAAACTGTTCCTCTCCTTCAATGGGAGCTCCGGGGAAAGATGGGTCAGCTGCTGTTTCGGCAAGAGACCAGGCCAAGATCGGCATATCCGGCACAGAAACGATATTGGGTGTGACGGCCAAGATTAAGACCAAAGTTGCAAGTACGCAGAGCTGAGCCTCAATTACGTCGAGGCCTCTCATTAAGTGATTGCCTGGCGTTTCGATCCCGCTTCCTTCAAACGCCTACTAGTTATTCGCTCCACTGATGACAGCCTGTTGGCCAATGGCAACATAATTCGATCAGATGAGAGCATTAACGAACTTGAATGGTAGAGAGCCGAAGGTGCCTCTTTTATTGGACAGGAGAATTCTGGCGAATGTGTCGAACCTTCCGAAGCGGCCATGATTAGTGTCCTTACTGTCTCGTCGGTGAGTAGGACGCTGCACTCTACCATGAACTTCGTGAAAGCAGTGATTTATGCGAGGAAATTCGTGTACTACTCCATAGAAGACATCACCTTAGATCTGGTCGTCCATGGGACGGTCAAGATCGAACGTGTGGTAGGAAAACAGGGAGATTCACCCTTACACTCTTCGTCACGTTTGACCGTGACAGACTACTTGAATCGGTGCACTCCGGTTGGTATCGTGGCACTGGAGCTGAAGTGCTACTACTACCACCGCTTCTGCCATGTGAATCGCTCGTGTAGACGTGCAAATTTAGGTTTCCGCGAAGTCTGTGTAAAATGCTCAAAGGCCGTATATGATAAGTCTTTATCATGTATGGCCAAGTGTGTCAACTTCGGAGAGCCGCACCCAGATACTTCGAAGAAATTTGACGCGTATCTCCTGTAAAAAGATATCCCGATTGTTCAGGCTACGGATCATCTCTCATTTCGCGAGGCTAAGGACTTGGTCCTAGAGCGCCCGGCGCTGCCTGAAAGGTTTTATGCCTCAATTTTTTTAAAAGTACGCTCTGCTCCTTGCCCCTCCAGGTTTACGAGCACAGTCGTTTCCACCCCATTCAGAACCCTTTTCCAGGTTCTACTCACCCTGGGCGTTCCCCTGATAGAGCTGGCAGGGAAAGGGTGCACACCCAGCCTCGGCTAAAGTCAGGACTCTCTCCACGCTCCTCCAGCGTGACCGTTTTCCGTAAGGTGAAACATCCCTGAAGGTGGTTGTGAATCCGTTTTCCCGGGTTCCTAAAGCTGCTCCTCGAAAGGAGGACAGCACCAAAGAGCTTCGCCTCCTATGTCCCCACCCATTCTAGACTGGGTGCCTCGGAAACGGTAGAACTTTCAAAAGAAGGAACCCCAGCTCAGAGCACGCCCCACCGGCATAAGGATTCGAGTCGGATGGATGAAAAGACTACATGGCGATTCAAACATCTCCCGATAAGTCCTCTAAGGCCACAGCGCCTTATTCGGCCAACACCACCCGAAGTTTTGTATACGGGAAGCGTACGGTTGTTACTGACGTGAGAGTCTTCCCTTTGAAGAGAGCCCCTCGCATCTCCTCCGAACTAGGCCTGAAGGACATATTCCTCCAATGAAATTGCCACAGACTCCGAGACATCTGAGAGGAGCCGTGGAGGCTGGTCTCCTTCCCGTTCCCCGCTAGCTATCTTTTTGCAGGAGATCATGCTGGGCACCTCCAAGGGTATAAGGTTTTTGCGCCCTTACCACCATGGGATAGGGGAAAGGCAGGAGGATGCGCCATCTACAAACGGTATGATGTCTCCGTTCTTCTCTTTGCTTCACTTACCTCCTTTCAGGCAGCTGCCACTCGATGAGTGCTATACTGTTATTTCTGCGTACATTCCACCGTCAACCGATTTCGACTCCGGAAACCTTCACCCAACCCTGGCACGGTTCTTGAGGCCCTTTGCACCGCTCGTGGATTTTATCGATCGTCAGCCTCTCTGAGGAGACTACTCGATCAATCTCTGGGGTCAGGTCCCTGGCAACCTAATCGACGAGCCGGAGGTAGGTATCCTAATTTTGGATGAGCTTAAGCATCATTGTTCGAGAACCAATTCATTTTCCTGAATCGATCTATTCCTGTGATGTCCGAATGAAGAACCTTATTTTGTGTGGTAGGTGGTCGGTGACATCCATGGTAGTGATCACTTTCCCATTCAAATATAATTTTTTTACCACTGTCCTCTGAAAGACTCCTCAAGTCCTGATTGGTGCTGGCGTGGTGGTTCACATTTCAAAAAGGTGACCGATTTCACTGTCCGAGGTGAGGAGTTTAAGTCTATGGATGATGCTGCTAGTTCTTCTCTGGCAATCTCATCACCGTGGGCCTATTTACTATTTCTAGAACTTATGGACCTTTTGCATGCTGACCGCTTCTGTGGTGGTCAGCCTTGTGTGAGATGGTCCTCAAACAGAAGCGTTATGTCTAGATGGGCTATAAGCGCTGCCCAAAAGATTTCATTGTCGGTGAAATTCTTCGAGTTAGGGCTAGGTTTCGGTATGCTTTAAAGCACGCCCGCCACTCTTTCTGATGTACATACGTTTTTTCACTTAATGAGAAGACCACCCCCGAAGAGGAGAGGAAGCGAGCAAAAGGATTTAGGTCAAGTTCTCCCATGACACCCTCCCTCCAGTTCACTAGGAGAACGGGACCACAATCTCGGATACCGCGTCGGTGCTGGACTCCTTCACGACCGTGTTCTCCGTATTCTCTGGCCAGGATGCTGCTCCTCCAGCATTCAATGCACTTCGTGTTGTGCTGAAGGCCGCCGACTGGACTTTACCTACAGAGGCAGAGAACCCTTCAACGACAGGTTTTATTCTGAGTGAGTATCCTTCCGCTTTCGTTTCATCGTCGGACATCGCCCTTGGTCCTGTCGATGTTCCCTATACCATGCTTTGAATCCTAGGTGAGCGAGGAATGGAATTTATGCTAGATTCATTCAAAACGAACTGGACAGTTTGTAACCTCCCAAATTCATGGCGAATTGCTACTGTGCTTGTATTTTGCAAGCCGGGTAGAGACCATTCTACTCCGCCCGTTTTCCCTTAATCTCTCTAACCTCCTGTCTGTGATATTTGAAGGAGAAATTAGTCAATATTTAGATTAGCCTTTTCCCTGTCTTCCACACATTGCGGCTTCCACAAGTTCGACTCCACGTCGGATGCTCTGCTCCGACTGGAATATGTCGTCTGCGTGGCTTTCCTCGTAGACAGCACCAATCCACGGTATTTTTCGATCTGAAGAAAGCCTATGATACCGTATCGCGATACAGTATCATGGAGACCCTCCATCAGATAGCTGCTATGGGAATGTTCCCAATCCTTATCGCTAAATTTGTCCGTGAACGTCGATTCCCTGTACGGATATGATCAGCCCTTTATGACCCAATGGAGCAGGAAGATCGCGTCCCGCAGGGAAGTGTCCTTAGTGACACATTCTTTTCCCTGACCATCAACGGTCTCACTTCGGTGTTACCGCAACATATTGTCAAAACCCTCTACTAAGACGACTTTTCGATCTCTTTTGGTGCTTCCCAGTTGCCAATTTTGGAGCGTCGACTCCAACAGGCATTGAACCGCATCTCTTGCTATGCTGCAGCGCATGTTTCCATTTTCTTTAGCCAAGTCTAAGGTGGTGCAAATCTATAGCCATCTACAGCTCCACCCCGACCCGGGTTTGATCCTAAACGATGAGCTCCTATAAGTGGTGAATTTGCATCGTTTCCTGGTCTTGTTTTCCACCAATGCTCATCTGGGGAGATAATATTCACATCCTTAGCGTCTTTTCTACCCGCGCCATTGACATTCTTCGTTCCTTGACATTCAGCATTTAGGATGTTGATAGGGCTACTTTCTATAGCTCCTTTGTTCGTTCTAAGCTTGAGCAAAGTTTCAAGTTTCACGCATCCGCAGCCGAGCGTGTATTGCGGAAGGTGGACGCGATCCACAACACCAATTTCTGCCTGGCGATCGTTGCCTTCCGCACGTCTCCCATTGAGTTCATACTTGCCGATGCTGGGAAGATTCCACTCGCTCTGCGCCGGGGACAGTGCATTTTGCGCTTGTACGCACGAATCTCTCTTCTTCATTAGTTGTAGATGGCTTTCTCTGCATCCACAGTCAATTTCGACGCTTTCTATGCCGTCAAATATACGCTAGTATTACCCTAAGCTATTTGGGTGTAAGATTCGGAAACTCTTTCGTGATTTTGGTCTACCTCTCAGGCCAGTGGCGATTCTGGTTCTGACCAGGACGCCACCATGGAAGGTATTACCTTTGACTATTTGTCGCCACGCCTCTACTCCCATAGCTTCTTGGCGTAATGCGTTCGACCTTTTTCAATCACACTTCTTGTCACTCTGGATCCGTGTCAGCGTACACGGATGACTCCAAGTCACTGAATGGGGTCGGTTTTCACGCCTTTTCCCCATCTGCTCGAAGTCAGCGGGGTTCCTCTTAGGCGCTGCGTTTGTCTTCACAGCCGAGCTGGTTGCAATGCACCCCTCGATACAGGATATAACGCGTTGTTCCCGGTACGGAGTCCGGAACGTGATCTTTAACGACTCACAAAGCGCCTTGAGTGCTCTCGGGGCATTGGAATCTCCACACACCCTGGTTCTCGGTATCAGTGACGCCACGGTTGCCGCGACACGGGTGTATGTCGAGATTATCTTCTGTGCTGGGTTCCTGGACATGTGGGAATTGCGGAGAATGAGGGCACCGAAGAGTTCGCTAGGAATGGGCGACCAGACCAGCCTCTGGCTCTTCCTCACATTAAATAAATGGAATTAATCAGGGAAGCCCTCCGGATAGCTGGGCAAAATGGATGGGAGCCGGCCACGGTTGAGGAGAACTTAAAGTTGTTTGCCATCGTATCGCGACTGTTTCCATGTACCCCCCACCCCCACCCCTAATTTCGCGAGGGTTTCAGGCCGCTTTCTGTCGTCTTATATTTGGGCACACTCGCAGGACTCACTACCATTTGATTTTGCATTTCCTGCAACGACTGCGTTGTCCCTCGGATTGTTTGGTACATTCTTGTTGAATGTCCCAGTCTGTGTGATCTTCGCGCAGGGTACCGGGACAAGTGGGGTCGCTACCATTTGTCACTTGTGCTCGGATCAGGTTCGTGTACACAGACTTTGGGGAGGGGGGTGGGGCTTCCCTCCTCTATTTTATTTGATTCTCTTGTGTGTTGGTCGTTTACTCTCGCGTCCTCCCTAATACGCTGGAGCCTGCTTCCTTCTTCTTGCGTTTTCGTCTCATTCTGTTTGCTTTTCTCCTTGTTTTTTCGAATTTGTTTGTTTTTTGTTATTTTTTCACGTTTGGTTTTTAATCCAGTTTACCATTAATCTGGACGATGATTGAGGCGACTTATGTTCATGTATACCGTCGCCAGATGGCCGCTTAAAAAAATTCGTGGTTTACTTTGTAGTGCCACATTGCAAGGCGAAATAGGATTGACAATGAAGCCTCACAGATTAGTGTTATATAAATCCTATGAACGCTTGAAATAGGCACGCACCTAATTTGCGCATGCATAAAATATCTAAAATTTTGCCTTTTAAAAAGTAATATATATATATATATATATATATATATATATATATATATATATATATATATATATATATATATATATATATATTGCATGAAAGACTCGACGTATAGGTGAGAATGGATGGGGAGAAAGAAAAGTCCAGACACTGCACAGAGCTCTTTATTGACGTTTCGCCTCTTGGCTTCCTCAGAATGGAACTGACAAGAGAGATGGAAGATCGCCGCTCGACCATTCGTAAAGTTAGTCTGGGTCGCGGTCACTTGCTCTTCCCCGGCCGTTTCCCCCTCGTCTCGACCCTTCCGCCTCTTCATTAATGAGCCTTGCCGCACCTGTCGCCAGCTTGAAGAAACCGTCCCGGTGATTTTTCGACCTATAGGAGAGAATATATGTAGCTTCAATAATCCTACGCTCACGTTTTGATAAACCTTTTTGAACTATACTCACCCCATCCCATTTGGGTAAATGCCCACATTCATCTATATGCACCACTAACGAGTTTGAAGTTCTATGTGCCCGGACGTCCCTCTTATGCTCACTAAGTCTAGTTTTAATGTCCCTACCAGTCTCTCCGTAATAACTCTTGTCGCACCCTTCACACGGAATCTGATAGATTATGCCCCTATCCGTTTGGGCCCTAAACTTTTTGTGCGAAACCAATTCCTTGATCTTCGTCCCAGCATGATCGGCAACTAGCAAACCCGTTTTCCTGAGGGCCACATTTATGTTCTGCGCAGCCTTGCAGTAAGGCGCTGAAAGGTACCTGACCCCATCCAATGTGCCTGTCAAAGCCTCATTATCCGCGGTCCCATTTGTCGTGCTACTCATTTTGCCTCTTTCCGATATCCCGACCGCTTTATACCTCAACTTTATTAAGAGACCCTCCGGATACTTTAGTTTCATAAAAGCATTCTTTATGTAGTTATACTCATCAGTTAAAAACTGTTGGCTACAAATCCGGATGGCCCTGAGGTAGAATCCTATCACTACCCCAGTCTTCGTTCTATCGCTGTGTCCCGATAAATAATGGATGAAGTCATCCTTATTAGTGGGTTTCCTGTAAACGGAAAACTCAGTTGCACTCCCAACCCTATGTATAAGTGTGTCCAGAAAAGGAATCCTGTTGTTAACTTCTTCCTCTACAGTAAACTGTATGCTACCGTTTATCTCATTCAACCGCTCTAATTTCTCATTGACGTCAGTATTTTCAGGAATTATGGCCAGAACATCGTCTACATATCTCAACCACAAGGGGTCACCCTCCCCGAATACCCTCATCAATTTCTCTGTTTCAAGGACCTCCATGAATAGGCATGCCATGACAGCGCTAAGTGGAGATCCCATCGCCAGTCCCCTGTATTGTCGAAATTCTTCCCCTTCAAAGGTGAACGCACCAAAGTTCACGCATAGCGAAACTAACTTTATATAGTCCCTTTTACTAACGGGTAGGTCAGCGTCATTCAAGACGAGTAACAATTTTGCCACTGCCTCCAAAGCACCGTCAACAGGGACATTGGTGAACAGCGATTTTACATCAAAGCTTACCATTTTCTTTCCCTGTAAGTTGACCCCAATTAACCTCACCTTTAAATCGGTCGAATTCTTTAAATGCGCTTTGCTAATTTTTCCCAGTCCCTGAGACAATGGTCTGGCTAGTGCCTTTGCAATTCTGTGGGGAGCGCTTCCCACTCCCGATGTGATAGGTCTAAGAGGAACCCCTTGTTTGTGGGTTTTTGGGAGCCCCCTCATTTTGGGGGGTCTGGGGATTTCCTCAATGAGGTGGGTCATTTTCTTACCCCTTTCCGTTCTCCTGAGTATTTTTCGCACCTGTTGTTCGAAAGCTGCGGCCTCTTTTGCCGCGCTTCCATGGGGAACTTTCTCATACGTATCCCCATCTTTAAGCAAATCATTCATTTTGTCAATGTAGGTTACTTTATCTAATATTACCACCCCTCCTCCCTTGTCCGCTTGTGTTATAATAATGTCCTCACACCGACCTAGCTGCTCTAACGCTCCCAAAAACCCACAAACAAGGGGTTCCTCTTAGACCTATCACATCGGGAGTGGGAAGCGCTCCCCACAGAATTGCAAAGGCACTGGCCAGACCATTGTCTCAGGGACTGGGAAAAATTAGCAAAGCGCATTTAAAGAATTCGACCGATTTAAAGGAGAGGTTAATTGGGGTCAACTTACAGGGAAAGAAAATGGTAAGCTTTGATGTAAAATCGCTGTTCACCAATGTCCCTGTTGACGGTGCTTTGGAGGCAGTGGCAAAATTGTTACTCGTCTTGAATGACGCTGACCTACCCGTTAGTAAAAGGGACTATATAAAGTTAGTTTCGCTATGCGTGAACTTTGGTGCGTTCACCTTTGAAGGGGAAGAATTTCGACAATACAGGGGACTGGCGATGGGATCTCCACTTAGCGCTGTCATGGCATGCCTATTCATGGAGGTCCTTGAAACAGAGAAATTGATGAGGGTATTCGGGGAGGGTGACCCCTTGTGGTTGAGATATGTAGACGATGTTCTGGCCATAATTCCTGAAAATACTGACGTCAATGAGAAATTAGAGCGGTTGAATGAGATAAACGGTAGCATACAGTTTACTGTAGAGGAAGAAGTTAACAACAGGATTCCTTTTCTGGACACACTTATACATAGGGTTGGGAGTGCAACTGAGTTTTCCGTTTACAGGAAACCCACTAATAAGGATGACTTCATCCATTATTTATCGGGACACAGCGATAGAACGAAGACTGGGGTAGTGATAGGATTCTACCTCAGGGCCATCCGGATTTGTAGCCAACAGTTTTTAACTGATGAGTATAACTACATAAAGAATGCTTTTATGAAACTAAAGTATCCGGAGGGTCTCTTAATAAAGTTGAGGTATAAAGCGGTCGGGATATCGGAAAGAGGCAAAATGAGTAGCACGACAAATGGGACCGCGGATAATGAGGCTTTGACAGGCACACTGGATGGGGTCAGGTACCTTTCAGCGCCTTACTGCAAGGCTGCGCAGAACATAAATGTGGCCCTCAGGAAAACGGGTTTGCTAGTTGCCGATCATGCTGGGACGAAGATCAAGGAATTGGTTTCGCACAAAAAGTTTAGGGCCCAAACGGATAGGGGCATAATCTATCAGATTCCGTGTGAAGGGTGCGACAAGAGTTATTACGGAGAGACTGGTAGGGACATTAAAACTAGACTTAGTGAGCATAAGAGGGACGTCCGGGCACATAGAACTTCAAACTCGTTAGTGGTGCATATAGATGAATGTGGGCATTTACCCAAATGGGATGGGGTGAGTATAGTTCAAAAAGGTTTATCAAAACGTGAGCGTAGGATTATTGAAGCTACATATATTCTCTCCTATAGGTCGAAAAATCACCGGGACGGTTTCTTCAAGCTGGCGACAGGTGCGGCAAGGCTCATTAATGAAGAGGCGGAAGGGTCGAGACGAGGGGGAAACGGCCGGGGAAGAGCAAGTGACCGCGACCCAGATTAACTTTACGAATGGTCGAGCGGCGATCTTCCATCTCTCTTGTCAGTTCCATTCTGAGGAAGCCAAGAGGCGAAATGTCAATAAAGAGCTCTGTGCAGTGTCTGGACTTTTCTTTCTCCCCATCCATTCTCATATATATATATATATATATATATATATATATATATATATATATATATATATATATATATATATATATATATATATATATATATAACACTTTTGTCAGAGAAATAATAATATACATAATCTGATCATGTAAACAATAATATGTACTATTCCTATAAAGGGCTACAGGCAGAACGAATTTTCACACGCTTATGCGTTCACACACTTACACACTGACACGCATATACACTTACACACCTCTCGCGATCACCAAGGTTCTGGGAAACGCCACAGCTGTACCAACAAACGGTCAAAACAGGTGCAGTCATTGGCACTGAACTAAAGACAGGAAAGATACAGACTTTATTTACTGTCAGGGGGTTGCGAAACGCAAGAGGAGTGTATGTTCGAAATTTGAGATTACGATTTTTTCTATCCCCGTGCACACACAAATAAACATCTTGTAGAGTAAGCTCCGCCCAAACCGTGCTATGGTTCAACAGCGGGTCACGCACACAGGTTTTCGATACAGTATATACATCTCCGGGTAGATCATATGGCAGTCAGAACAGTAGAGTCAAGTGAGTTAAGAGTCAAGAAAGAGTAAAGGATAGTCAGTCGGTCAGACAGTCAGATAGTCAGAAGGATAGTCAAAATAGGCTTATACTTTAGTAGGCCTGCCTCAAATACCCAACACAAGTTCAATCAAATACTTTCTGTCTAAGTCTACTGAGTCCTCCGCCCAAGAAAGTCTTTGGAATCAGCCTTCCGAGATTACTTTTCCTAAGAATAATCCAACAGGTCCTCTTACCCAGCCTACTTAACTAAAACCAAGGAAGAGGATAATCTCCCCCACAATTGGAGTCAGCCTAAGGTCAGCACCGATTAACCGAATACTCCAATAGCTCTACGTCGAAGTTAAGCAACATTGGGAAAGGTTAGTATTTGGATGGGAAACATCCATGTCGATCTTCCCCGGTAAACCCGTAATTAAAAACGTATAGGCCAACTGCCCACCTATAACCAGTGACCTCCAACGTGCCATTACGTACTAACATACTATAGAGACCGAATCCAACCTGCCATAACTTCAACGACTATTTAAACAGTTGTCCTCCTTGAAAAGCCTATTTGGACCCATCTTAATAAATTTAAATAATGGTGCCTTGTTTCAGCTAAGAAGTTCTCACTGATTACACTTATTTTTTTCCAATACCTAAATATTGAAGTAGAGCGATCAAAGCCGTACGTCTTCCCTCAACAGTTTGTTTTGTTTCATTTTATTAGCGAATTCACCTCTTTCATGTATTAGCAACTAAAGCTGAACTCTTTTAAACATCCATGAAAACCAAAATACGGAGAAGAGAAAATGGAAATGAAAGTTTTAAAAAGCCATATGATAAAAATAATTTTCTTTCTAATAGTAAGAGCAATAAAAGAGATGAAACTGGATTAGAAAACTCAATAGATTTCACTCAAAGAATGTCTCCATTTTACATTTATAAAAAATGTTCAAAGCAAAGCCACTTATACTAAAAAAAGAAAAAAAAAATCCCACAGGAATTTTTTTTCACGAATGGAGGGATAAAATTAATTAAAATCCCTGAGGGTATTTCTAACACTGCGGAGCGGTCGTTCCCCTTTTTTAATCCACCAAATGACTGCCATTTAAACCCATTTCCCTATTCCTGCGTGCTCCCGAATCCCTATAACTAATTCGTGTTGCAGTGAAAGAGAGAAAAAGACAGATCGACAATCATTGCCCTGAACTAGACGATGACATTGGTTGCTACGGGCGCTACTTAGCATGACGGTGATGATGTGTCACCTCCCCTTTCTATGATCTATTATAATCTCAGACAAATTTCAGATCTCGTTGAGAGGACACGTGCGGGATGGAGCAGTTGAATTGATGCTGCGCGTGTGACTCAATAGAAAACAATAAATGAGGAAGGGGACTCAAGAATGAATGAAGAAGCGTTGTCGGAAATAAAATAGGGATGAGTTTAGTAGAATTTAGACATAAATTCTAATTGCAAAGAAGCAATCGCAGCTTTATTTGAAGGACTTTTAATGCAGAATTTGACTGATTGCTGAAGATAATTCATTATTTTTAAAACAAAAATTTTGCGTTAAATATGGGCACTATAATATTAAAAGAATCTGAAGCACTCACAAACTTGGCTTAAAAATGTCACTAATTTAAAATTGAATGTATTAATTAAAATTAAGCTTTGGGAATGCTTTATTAATTCAGTTTTTTTTATTTAGTCATATTTTTACCTCATTCGTTATTTTAAGAATTAAAACGAACTGGCGCATTTTTAAAAGTTAAAAAGTTTTGAAAAGAGGTTTGCATATAAATAGTGATGTTTGGGAGGGTGCAGCATTTGTGAAGAATTTGCATAGCTTGAGTAAACAATAGATGAGAAAACTTGGTTATGGTTTGAGAAAGCGCGCAACTATTATGAACCTCTCCAATTCTGCTTTCTAAAAGTTTTTAAGCTTCCACATCGGCGCATTTGACAAGCGGGCTAAAAAGTCTTGTCGCAAATAAATACAGATTGATTGAAATTCTTATATTGTGGCACAAAAATATCTTTACTTCCTGATTAATATTATTTTATGCAAAGGCAGATTCAGAAGAGTTACACACATTCCCTATAATATAATATACTTAAAATGAGTAAACGTTTCACCTCGCGCGCCCGGCAGTTTATGCGCACGCGTTAATGACCATTAGTTATGAAGGAACAACATTGTGACCGCAGGGACAGATCGAGTGTCTTATAGATAAAGATGGACACTCTCCAAACCTTGCGTTCTATACCGGGTTTAGCAAATGTTCGTCTACACTTGTTTTATTAGAAATCTTTCAAAAGTTTTACTTGTGTGATAGAAAAAGTTCCGTCAAACAAACTTAAAGCGAGTACGTGTCATTAAAACTTGTTTTTCCATTGTGTACAGCCCAACGGAGCTCGGAAATCTGGCGTGACTTATACCTCTTCTGTTCTGGTTAATCATTTGAACGATATCATCGTTCAATTCTCGGTTAACCAGCTCCTGAATATTCCTTGTCCGTTCTTCTAAGATAACGTCAATGGGACTTAACCCCGCTTCCCAGTGCAGCTCTTCCTGGTGTCTTCTCTCTCGCCTCAGCGTGCCTGTAATCAGGTACACGCATTTATTCTGCACCACTTATAGTTTCCTCTTTTGTGTCTTCGAGACACGCGAGAGGGCGGAAGCGGGGTATAGCAGCATCGATCTTACAAATGCATTGTAGATCTTTTTCTTATTGCTTTCACGGAGATTTCTGAACATGTATAGAGTTCTGAATGCAATTGTGGCCTTGGAGATTCTTTCTTCGAGGTGCTTCCTGTACCCGGTTGAAGTAATCTTCATTCCGAGTACATTGCACTCCGTGGTGTAGGGATAGCGTCTATCCCCCACCCTGACATCAGATAATAGTCTCCTGCCTATGGGGACTACTTGAAACTTTTCTTGGTTCGTGCGTAATTTACACTGTGCCTCGTAAATGTTAATGTTCTCAATTTCTGATGCTGTCATACGAGCTTGCCAAGGTGCATTCCTCCATGGACAAGTGATTATCTGGGTGAAATCATCGACGAATTGAATGTTGAGGCAAGTGTGGTTCACAGGGTCTGGGACATCAACGGTGTAAATCGAGTAAAGAGTGGGGGACAGGCACCCCCCTCCCCTGTGGGAGGCCCGCAGGAAGTGGAGACTTTGGTCCGTCCATGCATCTTAAACTTATATACGCCGCTCTCTCCATGACATAGTCACAGAGAGTTCTTTCTAAGTTTTCACTTAGGTCCAGTCGTAAGATCTTGTACTGCATTTCCCGTTGCCACACCTAATCAAACGCCTTTGGTACATCTCGACAAACAATGTCCACGTAACACTTTTCCCGTTTTGCTTAGGCTAGCTTTTCCTTGACGACATTAATCACCATCTCCGTACTTCGCTCTCTTCTAAACCCGAATTGATATGGGTTATAGAGGAAGTCCTCCTCTAGGTGAGACACCAGTCTTCGGTTGAGAATCTTCTCGAAGAGCTTCCCGCCAAATTCTAAAAGTAAAATTGGCCGGTAGCTCTCCTTCAACACTGAATCCTTTCCGTGCTTAGGCAAGAAAATCATCTTGGCCGTTTTATAAGCATCTGGAAAGTATCCCGTGTTCAGACAGGCGTTAAATATCCTTCTCATCCCTGCGATGACATTAGCTGGTGCCTTTTCAACGTTTAACTTTGTAAGCCCCGATTTTCCTGGGGCTTTTTGACAGAATGAGCGGTATACCGCTCTTGCGGTTAATTCACGATCAACAAATCGTAGTTCCGGATCTTCATTTCTGTATTACGCGTGTCGATCCCGTGTTCCGAGTAGTTCTTCTTCGGTAATCTCGGCGTCTCCGTCGCGCTGTCTATCCACCTGGTGGTGAGGGTGTGTCTTGTGTATTTGGTTGTTAAGCTCGTCTATGATATTGCCCTCGAACTCTAGGTCATAGTCTTTGTTTTCCTCCTCAGTTATACTGAAGATTTTTCCCAATAACTTCGGAATAGCTCTTCCATTCTTTCTTCTTCTGTTTCGACGTTTCCGTCTTCTTTTAGTAGTTCGATCTTCTTCCTCTTCCCAGTCGTTTCTTTGAGACGTCTGATCTTACTCCAAAACTCTTGGGGAGTTGCTTCGTGATCGAGGCTATCGATCGCATAGTCCCATCGTCTCCATTGTTCTTCGAGGACCAACTAGTTGAGTTCTTCTTCGATTTCTTTACTTCCTTGTATTGAGTCAACTAATGCATTTCTGATGTTGATCTCATACGATAATTTCAGCTCACCGTATAAATCCTTCATGTATTCGGTCCATCTGTAGGTAGAGATGGTCCTATACTCAGATTTAGGGATACAAGCCCTATCTGCGTTGATGAGATGGTTATTGAGGT
The DNA here is from genome assembly GCA_963969495.1 of Ceratothoa steindachneri. NCBI lineage: Eukaryota > Metazoa > Arthropoda > Malacostraca > Isopoda > Cymothoidae > Ceratothoa > Ceratothoa steindachneri. The sequence continues at coordinate 1,814,044 of OZ018322.1, forward strand.
CGTCGAGTGCCTCGTCAATCTCCTCGAGAATTGCCTCGTCTAAGTTGAGCGGACCATAGGCTTAGAAATGGCGCACGCATCGTGCCTAGTCTGCTCTTCTGTAGTTCTTTCTGACTACAGCTGGGACTGTATAGAATTCCTGTTGATAGTGAGTAGGATCTCTATATGTTCACTACATGGTACCTGGGCTGGTTCCATGTAGTAAATAAACGGTAGCTGATGATTAGCCAGACCGATGTCTGGTTTTGTGGAACTTCCTCCTATGGGCAATGTTTCTGTCCAGCAAGTCCAGGCTTTTTCCTATACCGTTGAAGGCCCTGTAGCCGGATTCTCGGCATCTGGCGTTCAGATCCCCCATTAATATAGTGAGGGTTATTCTGCTAAATAGGCCAGTGAGAGTGTGAATTCGTAATACGTCTCTCCTTGGCGGTTGATGTCCGATAGCAATGACCAACTTTCTTATGTCGAGTTCGAGCTCAATCGCGAGATAGGATTCTTCTAGGTTTCTTATTTGCTTGTATATAATCTCTTTCTTTATTGCAATAGTGGAACCCTCGTATTATTCTTCCGAATAATCCGTGATCAACAAATTGTAGTTCCAGATCTTCATTTCTGTATTACGCTTGTCGATCCCGCGTTCCGAAGTTAAGATGATGTCTGCATCAATTTCTCTGAATACATTTACGTAAAGAGTCCTTTTCTCGTCTAGCCGTTGGTATAAATTTCTAGTATTTTCATTGCATTCCGTAACATGATGAATTGTTTTTACCTATGCTTCTTCTTATTATTCTTTGGGGTCAGCGGGGTGGTTTTACTGTGCCCCGGTGGAGGGCATGGATTTTTTGATTTGCTCTTCGTGGCACGAATGCGAGTGCGTGGGCCCTCGTCACTATCCCAAGAGGCTGATTCTTCTTCTTCGTCTTCTTCTTGGTCCTCTTCCTTCTCCTCCTAATCTTCAGATTCCTTCGATGAAGGGGTTTCTTGGATTGCCTTATCAAGACTAAATTTCACCTGGTTGTTGCTCCAGGCCACTGTCTCTTTGAAAATCCTCGAGCACTCTGGTTTGTCGGGCATTTTCACTGAAGGTAGTCCGTTCTCCTTCAGTAAGGTATTCAAAACCTCGTTGTAGCAGCCTGGCTTGACTGCATTAGCGACGTTAGCGTGGGTGATACAGATCAGTATCTTAGCGCTTAGGTCGCTCGAAAGGTTTAGTGGTCTTGCAGATGCTTTTAAAGGCTCACGTCTTTTTGCGGAGGCATTGGCGTACGTGATTTCTTTTGCTTTTCTCTGTTCTTCTTCTTTCCTCTTTATGATGTCTCTTCTCTTAGGGCAGTTTAAGGCCATGGTTCGGTGCTTTCCTTTGCAATTGAGGAACTTCTTTTTAGTGCTTTCGCACTTGTAAAAACGGTGGTCCTCTGTGGCGCATTCACTGCACCACAGTTTTTCTTTATCTGGGCAGGTTGATGTGGTATGGTCTTCTAGTTTATAGCATGCAAAACACATCTGAATACTATTAAACTTTTACTGCTGGATGTTTTCACATGTTGAATACCAGTAGTCCGTTCTGCGTCGATTTATTGGCCATGTCCGTGGTAGGAAGTGTGATCTTAAATACGTGGGTGAGTTTGCGAAATTTGATTATTTCATGAACTTGTGCCCAGGGATTGCTCTTGGTGATCTCCTCCTTGAGCTCCTCGGGAGTATGTTCACCACCCAGCTTTCCACTTTGCGGTAGATCATGCTGCGGCTGGCTGCCACTTGTGGAAGGTTCTTCGCTTCGAGTCCGGTGTTCTTGAGGATCCTTGCTCCTTTTTATGATAGAAACTGGTCTATGTCCTTTGTTTCAGCACATAAGGTGATGAACCCAGATGAAACTTCGATCACCTTCACCAGTGCTACCTTTAATTCGAAGTAGGGGGTCTCGCAGAGTTTCCTGTTTGGGGGGCCTTCATTCCCAGAATGGTCCTTATGGGGACCCTCTTAGTAAGAGTCTCTATAGTCTTCCACGTCTTTCTACTATGTCCTTTTGTATTGTTTTCTTTTCTGAAACAAAAGTGTAAATTATGATGTTTTGGGTGAAAAATGAGGTTATGAGGTAGTAAAGGAGGAAATGGTTAGTGGAGGTAGGTTCGTGGATGAGTCCAAAAATTGGAGTAAACGCCCCCGTCCATTTTCCAGTTAGCCCCCCGCTCAGTTGCTGCCAGGATGATGGGTGATGGATGGATGGGGTGGATCTCAAGTGGGAACCTCAAGAGAGATGACTAATGGTGGACTTGATGGCAGTAGCGGCCGAATCAACGACCGCTAAAGTTCCCCCCTCCCTCGGGTACTTACGCCAAAACCGCTTTCAACTACATAGAGACGGGTGTTACCTCCTTCTATGATGCTGGCCGGGTCCACCAGGCGATGAGCCTCTCTTCTCCATCCGGGACTCAGAGTTAAGCCCGAACTTCGAGAAAATTTCTGACTTATGCTTCCGTTGTGGGCTAGTCCTCAAACCATTTTTCACATAAGCCTTTAATTATGTCAGTCCAAGTAACCGACATAGTTAAGACGAAATTAATGAATGGCAGACATCTGATGCAGGTCCTCACGCAGGACGATGGACGGGAGCTGTGAGGTGCTTAAGCCCTCAGTGAATTATGAATCTTCGGTGAAGAAAATAGTATTAAACTCTTTCTGAAGGGTGAAGCGAAACTCACCAAAATACTTCCAGAATGGGCTCTTTTCTACGTCAGCGGTGCTCAATGTCCGTTACTAAGCAAGTATAAAATGCTTTATCCGTAAGGTACAACAGGGATGCTTCCAATAGTATGCTCGGCCGTCGCTCAAGATGACAGCGCTCGCAAAGAAGAAAATCTTGGTGGCCACGGTATCCAGGGTCATCAAGGAAGAGGGCGGCAAGAGCTTGAGATGAGTGGAAAGGTCTCTGCTCACCGACCGTATGCGAGAACAGTGTCGGGAGCGCTCTGGTCGCCTTCTCAACGACTTGAAGAGTCATGGCAATCGAATTCTCATTTTCTTTCTGATGGAAAAACCTTCACAGTCGATCTGGTCATCAACAAGCAGAACGACCGCGGTGGTAAGCTTCGGCCAGGACGTCTCCGAGGTCCGCCACATGACCACGACAAAGCACTCGGCCTCCGTGATGATGCTCGGCGCCTTGGCTTCGAATGCAGCCGGTTACAGGTAGACTACGCCTTTCAGCAAGACAGTGACCCGCCCACATGGCTAAGACCGTGCAAATGTGGTTGGGGTTGAACATGAACTTCTGGTCGCAGAACATTTGGTCACCGCAGTTGCCCAATCACAATCCTCTCGAATACAGCGTGTGAGCGCATGCCAAGGACAAGGCTTGCAAGGTCCGCCACAGCAACGTCGACGAGCTGAAGTCCTCCGTCAACCGCGTGCGGGCCAGCATGAGGAAGGACTTCGTCTGCAATGTGTGCGCGGACTTTAAGTCTCACTTGGAACGCGTGCTCGGCGGCAAGGGCTGTCATATTGATTAATTTTACAATTTAAACACATATTTATATGTTTAAACAATAAAAACGTGTCTAAATGCATCAAAACTATCAAGGTGTCCGTCTTTTGTTGAGAGCGTCGTAACGAGTTTAACAGGACTTTTTCAATACCCGCTAAGCGTTTACGCTCTCACACCTCTGTATTCTACAAGATTTTATACTCAAACATCCGTGCATTATTCTACAAGATTCTACACCACATAACCTTACATTCAACAAACTATTACATTCTCATATTAGTGTATTCTATATCTCGCACGCCTACATACGTGTATTCTATAAATTTTACAATGCTACATCCTTGCATTCTACAAGCTTTTGCTCTTCTACATCAGGGTATTGTAAATATTTTGCACTGTAATGTCCAGGTATTCAACAAGATTTAACACACTCACATATGTGGATTCTACAAATTTTACAATCCTATAGCCCTTCATTATATAAAAGTTTACGCTCGGACATACATTCTACAAGTGTTTAAATTCGCACATACATGCATTATACAAGCTTTTACTTTCCCACATGCGTGCATTCTACAAGCGTCCAAACTCCCAAGCCCTAACATTTTAAAAGCTTTTATTCTCACAGCCTTGCCTTCTCTATGATTTTACATTTCCACATCGGTAAATTCTAGCATCTTTGATGGTCTCAAATCCATCCATTCTACAAGCTTTGACACTCCAGCACCCGCGCATTTTACAAGGTTGAAAATTCCCTCATCTTCGCTTTCTACAAATTTAACACTTCCACTTTCGTCAATTAAACAAGCTTTTATCCTCACATACATTCATTCTGCAAGCTTTTACAATCACAAATCCGTGCATTGTACAAGCTTTTACGCTGCTACATTTGTGAATTCTACCAGCTTTTACACTGTAACTTCTGTGTATTTTATACAATTTTTCTTATTGAATGGCAAGTCCCAAATTCGTTCATTCTACAGGCTTTGATACTCTCAGAGCGTGCACTTTACAAGCTTCCACGCTCCCACGCGCATGCCTTCTACAAGCCTTTACACTCACACATCCTTCTATTCTACGAGTTTTATAGACTCATATCCATAGATTCAACAAGCTTGTACTTTCTTACATCCTTGCAGTCTACACATTTTACTCTTCCACACCATTGTATTCTTCAGGCTTTTGCACTACCACAGTCATCCATTCTACAACCTTTTACATTCCCAGATCCATGTATTCTTCAAACCTTTACGCTCTTGCATTATGCAAACTTTTACACTTCCAAATTCGTGCTTTCTACTAGCTTTTACTTTCACACATTTGTTGTGCCTTTTAAAAGTCCCACATCCATACAGCTTATAAGGTTTTACCTTCTCACTTCACTGCATTCCCTAAACATTTTCACTTATACATCCGTGTATTTTACAAGCTTTTACTGTCCGGCACCCTTGCATTCAAAAGCTTTTACATTCCCCTCCCCCATGAATTTTAATAACACTAATCCTGTGTATTTTATAAGCATTTACACTACAACATTTGTGCATTTTACAAGCTTTTACACTCACCTCCGTGCATTCTACATGGTGTTACATTTCTCCATTCACAACTTCTATATGTTTTTCACTTTTACATCGCTACATTCCACAAGCGTTTACACTTAAATATTAGTGTATTCTACTTTCTTTTGCCCCGCCACACTCGAGAATTCTATAAAATATTATCTTTGGACAACTATGGATGTTACAAGTGCTTATATTTCCATATTTCTACAAGCTTTTACTCTCCTACATCCTTGAATTCTACACGCTGTTACCCTTTCACGTTTGTGCTTTGTGCAAGCTCTTACCCTCCATCATGCGTTAATTCTACAAATTTTATACTCTTGTACCAGTGCTCCTAAACTCGTGTAAAATCCCATATTCGTTCATTAAACAGGTTTTGTACTCCCAAATCCATCATTTTACTAGCTTTTCCAACTATATTTTTGTGCATTCTACAAAATATTTACTCAATTGTGTGCATTCAACAAGCTTTTTCATTCCCATTTTTCGCTGTTATTTCAAGGGAGATCAGGAGCCAAAGGAAGCATAAACTCAAAAAAGACCCAGATCGTTTACTCATCATTGCAATCTGAGTTAAATCGAACTGAACAATCAAAGCAACTTGGAAAAACAACCTTGGAAAAGGTGGATCACTTTTACCATCTTGGACTTTAACTATCCTTCGGCGTTGATATGGACGATGAAATCTAATGCGGCTTAAAATGCGCTGTAACAGATTTTGGATATCTCTGTATGGGGGTTTCTAAGAACGTGACATTCAAACCGACAGCAAAATGTTGCACAAAGCAGTGGTGATTCCAACACTCATGTACGCACCAAAAACCTGGACAACATACAGAAGCTACCTTAGGACACTCGAAAGTTGCCTTCAGTGTTGTCTTCCTAGCATTTTTAACATAAGCTGGGAAGACAGAAAAATCAACATCAGTGTACTACACGAAGCAGAATCAACAAGCATCGAGGTCATCGTTATTAAGAATCAACTAAGGTGAAATAGGGGTGTTGTTCGGATGTAGGATAAAGGCCTGCTGAAGCAAGTCTTCTATTCATGTCAAATATGTAATGGTATAACAAAATAGTTACCCTTGTTACGTTTCCTATGTGTTCTCATGACAGCCGCCTGACGTGTGAGCCTACATGTATACATATTGTCTCAGTATGTATGGTGCTTTGAGATGGCAAACATGGTTGTACCTACCTCTGCGTTTCAAGTCCTTAAGAGCTAAACAGACCGCTAACACTCACAACCCTAATAACTAACTAGAGCATATTATTCAGGTATCATCTAATCCCGAGGATACTACAATTAGCAACGCGGATAAAAACTTCGTTATTTTATACAAGTACCAAGATGGCGACCTACGTGCCTGATCGTTTTAATTACAGCAGCGATGCCAGGAGAAAAGCTAATGAAATTGTCAAAGGATTTCCGTTGTGTTTTATTGGATTTACAACGAAGGATCAAATGTGCGCGATTAAACGAAACTATATACAACAAGGAGTAACAACAAGGAAAGAAGGTACACTAGGAGACCTTACGGTCCATTCAAAGAGGGTACCATTGGACTTGCAATCGAGCGGGCACAAGGCTGCTCAATTGTTTTGCGTCCCTAAACGGCCACTTTTCAAGACCTTGTCTAGTCTTGACTTGAACTGGTCAACAGATTCACTGTTGACAACTTCCACTGGAAGTGCGTTCCCCTTACCGCAGATACTGTACGTGAAAAAATTTCCACACAGATTGCGGTTGTAACGCTTCAGTTCAAGTTTGAAGCCGTGATTGCGCGTTCTGTTCTCACTCAGTGTGAACATATCCCGGTAGTCAACATTGTCGAACCCTCGAAGTATTTTGAAAACTTCGATGAGCTGACCACGCAGTCTACGGGTTTCCAGCGAGAACAGATCTAATTCCCTTAGTCTATCCTCATAACTTTTATGTCGGATAGAGGGAATCAGCTTGGTTGCCCTGGCTTGTACGCGTTCCAATCTCGCGATGTCCTTTCGAAATGAAGGACTTCAAAATTGTACGGCATACTCCAGGTGCGGTCGGACAAGTGAGTTGTACAGGCACAGTACAATCTCCTGGTTCCGATAACCAAACTGGCGCTTAATATAGCCTAGCATCCTTTGGGCCTTTTTCTCCGCCTCAATGCACTGTTTCGAGAACTTGAGGTCACTAGTGATAGTAACACCCAAGTCCTTCTCAGTGTCGGTGGATTCCATAGCAGTGCCCTTAAGGATATACTGAAATTGGGGGTTTCTGTGGCCGATATACATCACTTTGCATTTCCCCACGTTAAAAGGCATTTGCCACGTGTCCGACCACTCCCCAATCTTCCCAAGATCTTCCTGCAGGCGGGCAGTATTTCCATCCTTTGCAACGTTAATACCAAGTTTGGTATCGTCGGCAAATTTGGGAATCTTCGCAACCATGTCACCGTCCATGTCGTTGACGTAGATGATGAATAGTAGCGGTCCCAGGACAGAACCTTGAGGCACCCCGCTAATAACGGGCACCCACTCAGAAGACTGTCCATTTACCACCACCCGTTGCCGTCTGCCACTTAGCCAGTTCTCGATCCAGCCGGCTACCTTTCCGTCTATGCCAAGCGCTCGCACTTTCCGGAGAAGGCGGCGGTGTGGTACCTTATCAAAGGCTTTCTGAAAGTCTAGGTAGACCACATCCACCGCCTTGTCCCGATCGTGCTCACTGAAAACGAAGTGGAAGAATTCTACAAGGTTCGTCAGGCATGACCGTTGCCTTCGGAAGCCGTGCTGGGAACTCCTCAGTAGCAGGTTTAACTCTAAATATGACGTCACTTTGTCCACCATGATGCTTTCCATGAGTTTACCGACTATCGAAGTCAGACTGATAGGTCGGTAGTTCGACGGTTGGTTACGGTCTCCTTTCTTAAAGATAGGAGTCACCTCCGCCTCACGCCAGTCTCTAGGAACGCATTTGGTCCGGATTGACATGTTAAAAATAGCGCACAGATGTCGTGATACTTCATCGCACACTTCCTTCAACACTTTAGGTAGAAACCCGTCCGGTCCAGGGGACTTATTCGTCTTTAGGTCAGCGATCTTTTTCTTTATTTCTCCTTCGGTGAAGTCCATTGCCTCCAGCTTTTCCCCCGAGTAGGAATCCGTCGGCTGGGGAATGGGACCACACTCTTCAGTAAACACTGAAGAGAAGTAGTCGTTGAGGAGGTTGGCATTTTCTGCATCTGAATGCTTTAATGTCCCCTCTTTATTCCTCAAAGGGCCAATCGTTCGACGGATTGGTTTACGGCTGTTCACATATCCAAAAAACTCCTTGGGATTCTCTTTACAGAGTCTCGCCACTCGGAGTTCCTCAGACCACTTAGCCGCCCTTATGCTGGACTTCACTCTCCTGGCTAGCCTCCGGTATTCGTCAAAGTCACCCGAGATCTTCGATTGCCGGTACACATTTCTCTTCTCCCTAAGCAGTTGGCCGATTTCTCGATTAAACCACTTTGGTTGAACAGAAGACCGACGGGGGCATTTCAGAGGGATAAAACGCGATTGAAGACTCATGAATGTGGTTTTGAAACTGTTCCAAGAGTCTACAACAGCATCGCACTCCTCTAGCCTCGCGTCAGTCAGTCCCGCGCGTAGACCTGCAAAGTCTGCTCTTCTCAAATCCAGTTTCCTTGATTTACTAGTTGCAGGCTCTGCCTTGGGGACTTTGACTACAAATCTAATTAGTTGGTGGTCACTGCCACCGAGCTCTTCGCCAACAGAGAGGTCCTCAACGATGTCATCCTCAGAGGTGAAAACCAGGTCGAGGATATTGTCTCCTCTCGTTGGCTCTCTCACCCATTGAGTGAGGAACTCGTTGTTCGTGAACTCCAGGAGTAGTGCGTTCTCGCCAGAGGGTTCTCTGGTTTCCCAGTCAACTTGTGTGTTGAAATCACCCATGACGATACACACTCTGTCTTCGACAAGTTCTCCTAGCAGCTGGTACAGATCTCTGTCCTTTTCAACGAGTTGGGCAGGAGGTCTATAAAGCACCAGGGTCCTGTATTTGGCAGGACCTATCTCTAGGTCAACACCTAGTAGTTCATGGTCGGATATGATGTTGCAATCCGTCGAGTTGAGAGTATCCTTGACATACAACATCACACCGCCACCCTCTCTGTCTGGCCTATCTTTCAGGAAGAGCTGGTAACCAGGAATCGTGAATTCACCTTCAAAATCTCGGCTTGAGGTTTTTATCCACGACTCCGTTATGGCCACCATCTCAGGTTCCTCTGTTACTACGAGGCCACGGAGCTCAAGAAACTTATTCCTGATTGACCTCGCATTGAACAGAAGAACTTTGAGGGAGTCCCCTAGTGTAGGACTCCCTACGCTCTTCCGTTTCCCGGCTTCTCTGTTTTCGTGGTCACACTCTTTTTGACGACCTCCGAGAAGGTCGTTCCAGGAGTGACACGGGCATGCTGGCGCACGTCCGCTTTCGCTCTGTTTCGAACGCTCCTTTGGGTGCGTTCCACGACATCTTGGATTAGATTTGCGAGAAAGGCCTTCCCTTTAAAGGAAAGATGTACCCCGTCCCTTTGGTAGAGGTCGTCTCTACCGATAAAGGTACGATAGGGGTCCACGAAGAAGACTCCTTCTGCCGTGCAGAGATCCGCCAACCTTCTGTTCACTGCGACGTTTCTTTCGTGAGCGGTTCGGGATGGACCTCTTCTCGGAAGCATCCCAACCACCACACGTTTGCGGGTTTTAAGCCCTATGTCGTCCACGGCTCCCATCACTGTTTGGATGGTCTTGCCACTGAGGCCAACCTTACCCCCTCTGAGGTAGAGGTCATTGCCGCTCACCATCAGAGCAACAACTGAGTCACCAATGAGGGTGACCTTCGGACACTTGGTCTCTGAAGACGGGGTCTTCCCTTGTGGAAGAGGCCTCCCCTTTTCCTCTTTACTCTCCACATTCTTATCTTTCTTTTTCTTCTTGTTTATCTGTTTTTATTCTATTTTGGGTTCTACTTTTATTTCAACTATCTTCTTTTTTTTTTCTTCGTTTCTCCTTTCTTATTTTTCTCCTTTTCTCTCGCCTCAGCTGGCTTAGCCTCAGATGATGCCGGAATGTCCGCTTCATTACCAGGGGATTCCGACACGTCAGAGGGCGGCGCCTCTTCTAGGCATCGAACCTGAGCTACGTTAAGGGCTTCGAGCTTCTCCAACTTTCCCTCAAGGACCTTAGCTCTCTCCTCTGAGGCTCTATAGAGGTCTTTTAATTTTTCCACCTCTCGCGTCAATATGCAAGTAGTGCAGATACTTTCAGGGCTGCATTTTTAGTAGCAGCCCTCCGGAAAGTCAACGCACCACTTTTCTAACTGGCATATTGCACAGTTGTGTTTGAGACGAACGGGTCCTTTTTTTGCCTGTCATTTTGAGCGCTTTCTCTCTCTCTGAAAACTCGTGACCAATCAATGATAAAAAAGGGGGGTTGGTGAGTTCTCCCAGCGTGAGTCGCTCCCGCCTATCGATCGGAGAGGTTTCGGATCTTTCAGAAGGCACGCTCCATGTGCTGCTGTTCGTCCGACCGAGTCGTCAAACCTCGGCGTGCCGTGGCTCCCAACCAAGCAGCACTGACGGTCCCCGAAGGGGCCATCGATTTGTCACCAGGTGAACAACAACGAAGCACGCCCCGTACTAAACTCCTACTAGTTCCCTTCACAACGGCCAGGATCTCGGAGCAGCGTTCAATGGATATCCCGCCACACCAAGGAACTCGACCCAAGGCTTTTTATTGGCCTGGCAACCAACATGGGAACAAAGGGCCGTCACCTCGGACCAATGCTACCATAAGCACCCGTCAACGGGCACTGGGAACGGTCAATAATTACGCGCCAGGGAAGGGGTTAACGAGGCACTACCCTCATCCCATTCATCGTGCCCCAACGCCTAGGACACCTCTAGTCCTAGTCTCTCGCAACCAGTGAGCGTCGATTGGCGTTGTTTATAGAGGTTCCAAAGCCTCTCTTCTGACGCATGAGGTAGCTGCCAGGTCCTTATAGGTAGATAGAGGAAGAAAGGGAAAGAGTGACACGATAGGAGTAGGCTTTTTTTTTCTTTTTGTATGAGTGGGAGATAGGATAAAGGTTAAAAAAGGAGAGGGATAGAGTAGAAAAAGGAAGGAATGACGCACTTAGTCTGGAACCTCGTTTCCGACCAAATCGACAAGGGAAGCCCTACCAGGGGTACCCAGAAGAGGTACCCCCGCCGACATAGCTCGAAAAGTCCAAGGTCCACACAAGCTCTCTTCCCGCGACAAGGGGGCGTCAGAGAGAGAACAACCTACTCGTGAACAACCTTCAGGTGCTTTACAGTATAAATAAATCAATGATGATGTCACGGTTATGATTTTGAATAGGAAACAGCAACATGATGAAACTATATTAATGAAAAGTTTTTGAAGATAGTTAATGATCTCGTAGCGAAGGGCAGCTACAATAATTGCTGCTGAGATAGATCGGTGTGTAGGAAAGGCAAAGCTTGTGGAATAGATATTGCAGATGCCCAAAACATTCAGTCAGCAGCACATGATACTACTACATACAATACAGGCGGGGAGCCAGAGTATGGGCTAGGGGCTGAAGTCCCCAAATTTTGGATACGTTTATGTTTATATTTTGTAGCAGAATGCGGTCAAATGGCGGCCACGTGCTTCCCTGTACCCACGTGGATCCAGAGATTACCGCCTGGAGCTTGTGAAAGCATGGGAACCTAGGCAAGGAGGCGGCTGACACTGTTATCACTTGACCTAGCTGTATTTGCCTAGGGACCAATGTCATCTCCCCCTCACGCGGCCACCTCTCCGCGAGCATTCGGGCCTTTCTGCTCAAAGATTGGAATCCGTTGGACATTCTAACGAGCGTTATCAAGATTCCCCCTTCCCCCGAAGGAGTCTCCAACTTTTCCTCAAGATCGCGCGCGCCTCCTCCCCAGGCGCCTATATAACGCTTCGATTGAGTTTAGAGAATCGCACTGTTAGACTTCCACCTACTCCGATGAACGAGCTAAAGCATGCTCTCTCCCTTCCCTCCCCCAGCAGCGATTTCGATTCAAGTGAAGGCTAAATCGATCCGTGAACTCTGCCTTAGTCAATCGGCAAGCTTTGACATCAGTGAACTCTGCCCTAGTCAATCGGCAAGGACTGAAGAGGATTCTAAACTCCGAAGACGACTAGTGCTCCCTCGTATGAAGCCAGAGGTAAACCAACTTCTTCCGTCGCATTCACCGTACCCCAACTGGTCCCTTTTCGGCAACGAGCACATAAGGTTTTAGTAACCGTTGCCCGCTGCAGATTGATCTTAAATCTGGCTTATCCAATTGGTCCATTATTTGTGTGAACGCCCCAGTTTAAAAACCGCCATTAAATCACCAACTGTATCTAACCTCTTTAAGCCCTTAATTAACTTACCTGATCGCGTGTAGATCTTTAACCCCGTCTAGGCGACCATTCCATTTAAACCCAATTTCTATGTAAATATATATATATATATATATATATATATATATATATATATATATATATATATATATATATATATATATATATATATATATATATATATATATATCCCTTTGTTGTTAGTAAAGTTATATTTTCGTCATTGTCTTTCTTTTGCAACCCCAGTGCCTACCAGCTACCTGTTAATCTTTGGCCAACTTGCACTCTGAAATATTTGTTTAAAAGGACCCCGCAAAGTAATAATAAACCATCCCCACTGGACACCTTACAATTTTCCCTTTCACTATCGGTCTTCAACCTACTTTGGGTCAAGCCACAAAGTACCCACGTATATATATAAATATATAGTCTGGCCATTCCACGACATATTTCTTTTTTAAGTCATATTTGTATTCTGCTATTTATAAAGAGTTATGTAATAATATAGAATATATATAAAACTTTTTTAAACCGTTGCGATCGAATCTACCTTATATGATACATGTCTAAAATGGAGGTAAATCTCAAAAATAATTATTAAATTCAGTATTATACTTTAGCTGACGTCCAAAAACTACAATTTGCCACAATTCATAGTTTTCTGATGTGGGGAAAAAAATTCGGATCTGAGAGAGTTAGTGCTCATTCCTGTGTGAGTTAATTATTTATTATGAATGCTGTGTAAGATACTCCTAACTATCATTAATCATCACTCCCTTTTTCTTATACTACTCAGACGGAGGAATTCAGGTTACCCCACCCCCAATTATTTAATTATTTTCCTCGATCAGCCAGTGATACAAACATGACAAAAGACATCATCATCAAAAACGGAATAGAGGCGGGCAAACGAAAAGATTTACGGATTCACTGAAAGCAAACATGAAATGTAACATCGATATTGAGATATTGGGAACAGAGACTAAGGAGATCCTTTATCAGAGAAAGAACATCTTTTTAAGTGAATAGCTATGCTGAGTCTGAAGAGAGGAGAAAATTCCCGGCGACAACGTCAGAGGGAACCGAGACCTATGTAGGAAAAAGATGAGAGCAAATGATATGCTCTACGTGCAAGCAATATATTGACTTATCACAAATCACGAAACACTCTTAAAGAAAATAAATGATGTGAGACGAAAATATATGTATAATAAACTTAAAACACTCCAATTACATTTAGGCTACTAGACACGTTTTCTTTTAAATACGTTTTCTTGATACTTGACACGTTTTCTTTCTTAAATTGGGGGAAGGGGTAGCGCATCGGGCCATCAACGGTTCTCGATACAGAAGGACGTCGTGTTGTCATTTTAATCAATGAGTTAATTGTTTATCTTTGTCATGAAAAGGTCATCCAAGCCGTCAGGTGCTGCTTTCAGGAAGCGAAGAAAGAATGAGGAGGAAAAACGGGCCCAAAGAAGAGGTATGTAACTTTTAAAGCGTTATGCGTTGACTTTTCATTTTAATAGGATAAGCGCAACAGATAAGCTACGCTAGCTTTGATAAATACCAATATACAGTGGTAGCAATTTCTGTAAAACTTCGTTATTGAATGAAGATTTGCAGAAAATATGACGGCCATTCAGCAAGTAGCCTTCCACCTCTTATTGTAATGAACGCATGTCAGAAATTCAAAAGGTTAAAGTATAGGTTAGGTTACCTTGTTAGGTTAGTATAATACCTATTTTTAGTAAAATACCTATTTTGGGGTATTATACTAACCTATCAACGTAACCTAACACTAGCACCAGAGATGCATGGCTATTGGCCGCACTGTAAACTATTATCCAAATAAATTAATGTATACTATTTTCTAATTTCTCAGATGCACTCAGAAAATATTTACAGCCACAACAGACACTTGTGGAAGCTGCTACAGAGGAGGCATCACTGTCTTCACTTGAGCCTCTCAGTGAAAAAGAGCGTAAGTTTAATCAAATTTGGAATATGATTGCGATACAATTACCTTTCCTGAACAATGTTATATTTATAAATACAATATGAATTTCAGATTTGTATCGTACTATAATGAAGTACTTTAGAGGTACAATTAATGCAGAGATGTCATTGTATGCCATGTTTTTTGTGTTTTACACAGCGTCTTCTATTCAGGCTGAGGCTGCAGGCAGCATCAGTAGTACTTCTGCTAGTGAGACACAGCTTCAGCACTTAATTCCAGGTGAGTATTTATGTTATTTACAAGAGTTTCATTTATGGATCTATGTCTTATCTATCAATAATTACAATACTATAAATATTATTTGTATAATGCTATAAAGAAGTACTTAAGAGGTACAATGAATGCAGAAGCCTGAGATAAAATTGTATCTCATGAATTTCGTGTTTTTCACAGCTTGTAATTGAACTAAAATCATTATTATTATTAATGCATCTACAGATGTCTTTCTAAGTTGCTGTGTGTATGTTTCCTTTGAATGATTCTCTTAAAGACTTAACAGGGGAAGAAACCAGCACCAGCAGACTCAATGTTACACCCAACAGCCTGAAAACAAATCATCAGCTTCAACAGATGTCTGTGAATCTGTCAAAGCTTCCCCCATTGATCCTGCTGATTGGCCACACCACATGTCTGATACTGTGAGAACCGATTTAGCTAGTTGAGGACCTTATGAGGTGAAATCAGATTTCACATTCTCTAAAAGAGAGGATGTGAGAGGTTGCCGTCACTACTACCCCCGCAGATATCTAGTAAATGGGGAAAAAATCAAGAGAACGTGGCTGATGCATTCCCCCAAATGATAGTTTATTCTGTTTATTCTGTTTCTGTTGTAAGCTCTTCTATCAGAGAGCATTTACATTAAGCATGGATGGTTTTAATGATATCATGGGAGGAACTAGAGAGTCGTATAAAACAGGTCAAACAATAGACAGAGTGGGAATGGCACTTATAAATGCAAAAATGAAAAGGTGGCGTGAAGTGCTATCCAGGTTTGTAGCAATCATTCAGTCGTTAGCAGAGTGAAACATGCAATCAGTGGAACTAATGACAAACTAAACGAACCCAATAATGGTAATTTCCTAAAGAAGTAGAGCTCATGGCTCATTTTGACCCTGTCCTTAAGGAGCATGTTGCTAAAGTGGAAGGCGAAGCCAAACATACATCATACCTTGGAAGAAAACGTTCAAAATGAACTCATTGATTGCATCAGTAAAAGGATTGGAGAGTCAATTATGTTTGAAATCAGACAGTCCAAATACTTTTCGATAATTTAAGACTACACTCCAGTTTTGAGCCATAAGGAGCAATTATCAATAATCATTAGAATTGTTTCAGTTGAAGGCACTTCACAAATAAAAGAGCATTTTGGGGGGTTCCTTGAGGCAGAAGAAACCAACAGAGAAAACTTTTCAGCCCTCATTTTAAGGAGACTGTAGAGGCAGTCCTATGATAATGGAGCAAACATGAAAGGAAAAAAAGGAGTCTAAGCCAGACTACTGCAAATCAACCCTATAGGATTATTTGAGCCATGTGGAGCGCGTACTGTTAATCCAGTTGTTTCGGATGCAGCAAAGAGCTCTACCGATGCAACTGGATACTTTGGCTACTTGCAAAAACTTTTCACATTGTTTTCTGCCTCTAAAAACAAATAAGCATGTGGAAACAACATTAAAATCTTGGGCAGACACTCGATGGGAGAGCCGAATTAATAGTGTGGCGGCTGTGAAGTTTCAAGCTACAAAGTTTAGAGATGATCTCTTAGAGGTGAGAGACAGTACGGCTGATCCAGCTATAAAAGTTGAAGCACAGTCTTTAGCTGAAGAGGTTAGTTGTATTTGCACTGTTGTCAGGTATGACATTCTAACAATAGTTCAGAATATTAATAAACTGCTGGAGTCAGTAAGCATGCACATGGATGTAGCTGTAGACCTACTGAAAAAAAAGTTGAGGTCTCCCTAGCCAGTTACAGAAATACTAGCTTTGCTGATGCCTAATCTTATGCAAAAAAAGTGTCCGATGACATGAATGTGGTTACTACTCTAAAGCGGAAAAGACTCAAAACTACCAAAAGGCAGTTTTCATATGAGGCTCCTGATGAGCAGCTCAATGATGCACTAAAGAAAATAGTAGTTTCTTCTTTCAATGCAGTTGTTGATGTGTGCACTTCATCACTAAGAAAGAGAACATAAATGATGAGTGACATTGCCAATAAATTTAGTGTTCTCATAAACTTCCCTGATCTGCCACCTGATGAGCTTGGGAAGCAAGCTAAAGAACTGACCAAAACCCTGACCTTTGGAGATAAGTCGGACTTAGTTGTGGAAGAACTGATTGTGGAAATGCGATCTTTTCCAACTTGGCTCAAATGCAAGATGACAACACTTGAACTTTGGGATTTTCTGGAGGAGAAAAATCTAAAGGAAGTATATCCCAATACCTGGATAGCACTCAGAATCGCTGTCACCACTCCAGTGAATGACATCTGCTGAGAGAAGCTTCTGCAAACTCAAGCTGCTTAAAACTTATTTATGTTCTACAATGTCTCAGAAACGCCTCAATGGACTGGCATTAATAAGTATTAATCAGGAAGTGTCTAAACAAATTTCATTTGTTGAAACCATAGATGCCTTTGATGTTAGGAAGTCCAGACGTGTGAAGTTTTAAAGAACATTGGACATGTTAGTGCTATTTATCGTTTAAGATTGCCTTGTTTGCACATTGTATTCATTGTTTTAAAAGTGTTGTTACTGAATACTATAACCAAACCGGAAAGTATAAAATTTCCTTGCTCTGAAATTTTTATATTAAATTTTTACATTTGATTGCACTGTTTTCATTACTTTTTGGATTTTACACTTTTTTTCCATAACATTTGCATTACACCTGGAGGTGTAACTTATTATTATATTATTATTAATATAATTATTAAAATAGTTTGTATTTTTTCTACAGGTTGTTTGGGTTGCAGTGTTACACGCTGCGTTAAGAGGGAGGAGGGGAAGGGCAAAGTGCATTCTCGCCTAGGGCACCAAATGATCTAGAGCCGGCCCTGGCCTGGATACGAAGTGAAAGATTATACAAGGTGGCCCCTCAAAGTTGGAGCGTATTTAAGAAATATTCAGTTTTCTACGACGGTAAACGAGACTAACATAAAGGGGGTCTTTTGAAATGTACTTATTTTTGGGTGCATTAAAAGGACCCCTTGATATATCTATATCTATATATATATATATATATCTCTCTCTCTCTCTCTCTCTCTCTCTCTCTCTCTCTCTATATATATATATATATATATATATATATATATATATATATATATATATATATATATGATAATAAACTTGTAACTCAACTCTTTCTCCATGATATCCTAGTCGTTTTTATCGAGCAAATAAAATATTAAGGATATGACTTTTTCCTATGGGTCGCATTTTCCTGGGTCAGCCATTACACGTCTTTTAATTCAAGAATGAAAAAAACTTCAAAGGCCGCAATCTATCGAGACAAAAATTACACTAAATATTTAAAACATTTCATTTTACTTGCAAAATCTTAA
Source organism: Ceratothoa steindachneri (assembly GCA_963969495.1). Lineage (NCBI taxonomy): Eukaryota > Metazoa > Arthropoda > Malacostraca > Isopoda > Cymothoidae > Ceratothoa > Ceratothoa steindachneri. The sequence continues at coordinate 1,832,091 of OZ018322.1, forward strand.
TCACTTGTAATATTGATTTTCAGTTAATCGTTTTGCGATTCAGGCAACTAACAATGTTGACTAAATATGAATATGCCGTAAAATGTTACATTCACAGAGAAGAATTGTATTGTGAAATAGTTGCATTTTTTATTTTCATTCCTTCGGGTTTTTTTATGGTCCCATTTAACACCCCTATTCAAATATTCTGTCGAAGTTACCCTATGAATGGAGGAGTAGGAAACGAGCTTTTCTCTGCCCCTTAATTGCTTTGCTTACCGAGTGACCAGCTGTTGCCATTCTAGAATAATGGCACGTACAAGTGTTGATAAAACGATTCCAATAAATGTAAATCATCATAAATAAGCAATATTCCTTTGAATTTTATTTTCCTACTACTAGTTCTAAATAACTCACCTCAAGTGGTCGATAAAAGTAAAGCGAAAACGGGCGGAGTAATTGTCGCTATTCGCCTATAAAGGTAATTCACCGCCCTAAACTGAATCATGAATTCATGTTCAATTAACTCAAATGGATATTTTCCCGGTGAGTTATTAAGGGCGCATGCATGAAGGGATATATTTTTGCTAAACCAATAAATGGACATGTATATATGCATAATAGAGTGTAACAAAATCACGATTAGGTTAATTATCTTCGTGAACATGCCAGCAGCGATGGGTTTTTTTACATATAAAGTAGCTGTTAACCTTGACGATACACTTCAAATGATATTATGTCGTCGAGAAATCAAAGTCGTTTATTTCAAAATAAGAAAATACAATTTTGAATCTATCATCCACGATGATAAAAGAAATAGCCTCACTCACTATCATCAATGATCCCCCACCGTTTAACCACTGGATTTAGTTAACTATATCAATGATATCTACCAGATTAGAGGGGGAGAAACGTGTTAGTATAGGCAAGGATGGATAAATGGATATTAGATCCTGTTGGAAGTTAAATAATGTAAAAAAATTGAATAGGCTTGAGCTTCTTGCATGTAGCAAAACATTGTCTTTTAACGGAGCCAGGAGAATGAGAGGGGTTTATAAGAGAGAGTGTAATAAATGAGGTATCTGAGAAATAGTGGTGGCGCCAGTTCGGAGCATTAAAAAGCACATGAACTTGTAAGTTTTTCGAAGCGTACAGATAATTTCGGTGTAAATCTCAGTTCGAAACAAGGTATATGGAAAGACCAAATTTTAGAGATCCTTATCAAAGAGTAGGTCTAATTTGGGAATTAAGATAGGCCAATTGATAAGCTCAAAGTTCATCCGCGATTAGTTTTCGCCCCCCCTCTCTCCCACTTACATCCACATCCACTATCCTTACAGAGTAATTCGAAAACAAATACATTAAGTGAATTAATTATTTTTCTAATTACTTCCGCTTATATTAAGACAAAAATTCAGTCATGAGGTCTTCAGAATCCAGCTATACATTTCCCCACTTTCCTCACCCTCTTTCTTCTCCACCTGCCGAGTAATATATATATATATATATATATATATATATATATATATATATATATATATATATATATTTACATCTCTCCGGTCATAGTCACGCATCTTTCTGAATTCATTAGTTCAGTGACTATGATCGGAGAGATGTGAGAGGTCGTCGTCGTGCCGACGGACACCTATAAGCAAGTAAGCAACAGAAAGATGCTTAACTCAGGGGCACACAAATTTACAAGTCGGAATGTAATTAGCGGGGGTGGTATGGGGGGAGCAGCAGCCTTTTTGAGTAGAGGAAGTATAAACCTCCTGCTTATCACGGGATTAGTGCTGAATTGCCCATCGGAAGTATTAAAGTTTGAAATTTCCTTTTAAAAAGCTGATTTAATTAGACGCTTATGTATATAATTGTGAGAATTATAAATTATTTTTTTCATTATCAATGTCAATTGAATGTTTTTCATTTGACATGTGGAGAAACAAACTAGAAGAAAGATATACACGTCACATATCGCATTTATGTTCCTTTATTCTCTTGGAGAATCTACTGCTTTCGCTAATGTATACTTGATTGCAAGTTTGGTATGGAATATAATAAACCCCTTGTTCTTTATCGGTGGATCTATTTTTAGACAGACTATTTCGGATAATTTATTTTGTATTGAAAGGCAACAATGATGTTGCTTGTGCGTGTCAACTTTTTAGAATTAATTAATTGGGGCGAGTATGGGAATGTAATATAATAATTGTCACATACTTTTTCCTTAGGATTAACTGGTGAATAAAAGTTGGTTCTGTCTTTATAATGACATTTTTCTATGAACCAAAGGGGAGAGTGCAGCTCCCTGAATGTTTGGATGGTCGTATTGATTTCATCCTGCAGGAAACAAGGATGACATATAAGATATGCTCTCAGGAATAGGAAAGAAACTACGGACCTTTTAACTGATTCGTCATGGCACGAGAAATAGTGAATGTAGGTATTCGAGTTGGTTGGTTTCGGGTAAACAGAACAATATGCTTTGTTGTTTACTTTCGATATTTTGACATCCAGAAATGGCAATGAGTTGTTTTGTTCCCATCCTACTTTAAATGTAATGGTGGGGTGAATCTTATTTAATTGTTCAAAGATTCCTTCCTGGAAAAATGTTTTAAAGACGAGTATATTTTTCATTTCAGATAATTAATAATAATAGAACTAACAAACGTTGAATTTTGTTTAAGTATGTTTCTATTATAATTTCAAGGTGAAATATTTAAAAATTTAGAGTCCAAACCCAGTCAAATGATGCGCCCAGATAATATTTATAATCATGTTCCTTGTTCTTCAGGACAGCTTTAATTCATTTTGGCATGCTGAAGACCAAATTTGTGATTATATCTTGATTGATATTGTTCAATTTATGTCCAGAGGGCACCCGCAACTGCTCACAATTGGATAGCTTCTGATTATCAATCGCCAGTTTGATTATCGACTCAAATTCGCTATTGGGTTAAAATCTGGAAAATTCTCTGGGCGAGATCACAAAGCTTTAAAGTTATTTTTTTTGTGATAAGATGAGCGATGATGCTAAAAAATACAGTTATCATCTGCAAATTGGTCCTGAACTGTTTGGAAAAGGTGCTGATGAAGATGTTTTGTACCATTGCGAGTTCATGGCAGTGTTCTTAGGCAAATTTTAGTGTTCCAGTTCCCATAGATGAAAAGCAGCCACATATATGCAGGGGCCCCCAATGCTTCACTGTAGAGAGAGCACAAGACTCATGAAAGCGCCCCCCTTTTATTTTGCTAACGTGAGATACTTCAGAAGTTCCAAACAAGTGCAAGGGATCTTCATCAAAGAATATCACTTATCCCCTGTCATCAATGGTCTACGCTTTATATTTACTACAAAAGTGGAGCCTATCCGTAAAGTACTTCTTGATGAAATGAGGCGTTTTCACAGCCCTTCTTGACTTGTGACATTTGTCGAAAACCTCCGCCTCACATTGGAGACTTAGAAGGTGATTTTTTCGTTCATTTGAAGCTGTTATTCGTCCAGAAGCCTTGTTCACAGGAGTGTAAACAGTCTTTTTAAAGTTATTGATGATCCTAAAGGTGGTGTTGCCGCACTACCCTTAACAACGTTGTACTTGCATTTCAGGACACTTTGATGCAGAGCAACGATGGCTGCACGGTTTTCTTTGGAAATAACCATTTCTGCAATTTGAAAAAGGTTCAAACATTTATTGTTGCAAAAAACAAAGACGAAATAGATTATAATTAAAGAACATAGTAATTGTTTACCATAGCGACGGACGATTTTTCTAGCGATTTTCTCTACTCTTTTGCTATTTTTTTAGTATTTTTTAGCTATCCCACTGGCAAATAAGCGATCTGTATTAAACATTATAAGCGTTTATTTTCCCAGCTTCCTTTTGTGTTTCTAAAGACAGGTAAGAAGTAAGGTTTTTTTACTATGTTTTTATCTGAAGTTAATTATCGATCTATCCTAAATATTCTATGCCTGGCACTATTTATTCTTTTGACGTAGTTTTCCTTTGTTCTTTATTAAATAAAATCACTTTTTTTCTGTTCCCAATGAGTTGTGTTCGCCGAGTGAAGTAGAAATTGAACTATAAAAAGCTTTTTTGGCCGTTACTTTTTTTTTGCTATTTTACCAACTATTTTTTTACGCCACTATTTGTTATTATCATTACAAAACAATCCATTCCGTATAGGCTGGTTATTATGAAAAGTTTGAAATACAACAAACACACTTTCTCGATGTTTTTGACCTTTGAAATCGATGCTACCTTTCCAGCCGCGTGGGTCGTATATATACTCGAGCGTAGGCCTATTTGCTAGAGTACTCCCCACAGGGAGGAGAATAACAAATTTAATAGGAGCGACGCGCAGACGACACATGTCTGGCTAAGCCCCCTTGCAGTTCCCCCCCCCCCCCGGAGCAGGGGGACTGAGGCGAACTGAACTGACACTCATCAATCTCGCCCCAACTATGTCCGTCCACTTTGATAGACATAATTGGGGACGTAAAGGGAAGCAGGTTTGAGGATTAGCCCAATGTAGAACTCTACGGAAGAGAACGCCCGGTTACGAGGCGATGCTGAAAGCTTTGGGGAAGAGTTCGCTCTAATCTCTGAGGGTAGTTTCCGGACAAGACCACAGGGGGACATACAACCGTCCCTGTGAAAGTTGGAAGCAGCATCGATAACCAAACCCCAGACGGGGCGGCACCCCCCGGGTGGTGGTAGTTGATTCAATCACCACCCATCATTAAGTCCGCCACATATCATCCGTCTGAGGGGCCTCCCCAGGTTCATCCATCCAACATTCATCCATTCCATCCCGCAGTTCATGTTCGCTGAAGTCCTCTTGCAATTGGGGGGAGGGGGTTGCCCGCAATAAACAAACCAAGTTAGAAATTCGTCAAATTCGCCAAGAATAAGGAACAAAATAGAAGACTCCAAGGGATATAAGAAAAGAAGAAATAACAAGAGGACAAACAGCCCAAGGCCCCCCCCCCCGAGAGGAAAATGGAGCCTAATGGGACAACAAAAATCCCGCCACGCGTCATCAGTGGTAGCGTTAGGCCAACACGGGAGAAGGTTTTTGAAGTGGTCTTCGGGAAACTGAAGATCGCTATGCTTCGCCTGCTCGAGGTCCCCACAGGATATGTGGCGGTCTGCGAGAAAGAGAAGGACGTGGAGGGAATAACGAAGGAGGAGACAGTGGAGACACTGCGCGAAATAGGCCTTCAACCTGCAATTACTCCACAAATACAAACACACAGGAGCATGGTTTGCAGGAAGCTGGACGCGTGGGTAGGACAGCATTCCAAGGAGGAAATTAAAAAGGAAATAGCCAAGAACCAACCATAGGCTAAGGTATCAGAAATCATAAAGTTCTGGAACAAAAAAGATAATGTTGAATACACACATGTATTCAAAATTATCTTTACTGATACAGCAATGGCCCGAAAGGCAAAGGAGAACGGGCTTCTGCTCTTCAACGCTAAAATCAGCGGAGAGCAGATAGAAAGGGAGGAGTTTACTCCCGTACAGTTCTGCTTCCGTTGCTATAAGATGGAGAGCCACGCCACAAAAGATTGTCCAGAACCACAAGAGCTCTTTTCGAGATGCAGCGAGGCAGAGCACCATTGGAAGAACTGCAGTAGCCTGAGGGAGAAGTGTGCCAATTGCGGCCTAGGACATCGTTCCATGGCTATGGCCTGCTCTCTTAAAAAAAAAATAATTAAGAACAAGGTGCAGAAAAAGAAAGAGGATCAAAATAGGAGGCAGAACACTACGTATGCGCAAGCAGTGAAGGCAGTCCTCAATGAAACTGAAGCGAAAAAGACCTACCTCAGACTGGAGAACGAGAACTCAACAAAAATACTGACATGCATACTATATGCGCATGTCAGAAACCTAACCAACCCTGGAACTTTTGCTAAAGAGCTAAATCAGATTTTGGCGAAAAATGGTATGATTGAAATGTGGTTCCCCGAGAACCCACCATCTGGGGACGTTCTCCAGTTACAAATTGTCCCAAAAGATTCAGACAACAAGAACCAAGAGACAGAGAAGCGGAGCAACAAGGAGGCAAGAAGGCTAGATCCCAGGATCGAAGCCAAAAAAGAAAGAGTGGCTGCCACCAAGACAGTCCATACAAAGACACAAAGCGCGGAGAACACGAAAGAGGCGGAGACACCCGACACCACGGACTCCTCGGACTCAGAGGGTTCTGTTTGCGAAGCAAAATCCACAAAGAACAAGAAGGCGAAAAACAAGAAGATCGATGCGGATAGGATTAACCTATATTTATACGCCTCGGAGCAATTCCCCTTCCCGAAGGACGGGGACTTAAACAAAATCAATGTAGGAATAAAGAAAAAGTACTACAAATGGGACTACGATGCCCAATGCGAAGAAGAAACGGTGGAAGAAGCCTTACATAGTCAATGTATTGCCTTCCACCGCGAAACCTTTGTTGAATTATCCCAGGCAGATTTTTAAAAAAGGAGAAACGGGAAAAGGAAATCAACCACCCGTAAACACTAAATACATCCACACAAGCCAGAACAGAGAATGGAAAACCAAAACAACAGGTTAAAGATATTAACGCTCAACATTAATGGATGGGAGGGGAAAGCCACGGCGTACGGCAACATATTCCGTTTGCTAGATCCCGACATCATACTGATTACTGAGCATGGTATCGATACGACCAGTAAGCAGTTGAAGATACCAGGCTACAGAGTGATATCTAAAAACCATTCTCAAGACAGGTATGACGGTGCTGCCATTGCCGTCAGAAGGAACCTGTCGTTCAAACGTCTTCCAGATATGGACGAATCCTTCGTGGCGGTAGAGCTGCATACATTAGTAGGAAAGCTCATAATAGCGGCGGCATACCAACCACCTCGACGCAGATACCTCCCTCTGACGAACTTCTACACCCTGTTTGGCCACGGCAGGATGGTATTCCTTGGGGGAGACCTCAACGCCAGAGGCCGAACGGCTGGCTAAGGGAACACAAACGAAAGAGGTCACAACTTGGAAATGATTATGAGAAGAAAAAACATTCAGCGTATAGGACCGGATTTTCCAACCTATTTCACCGTAAGGTCCGCTACGAAACCTGACATAATCATGACAAGTGATGGCTTCCCTTTCAATTACCGTAGTGAGCCGGGCCCGACAGTACCCAGCGATCACATACCGATCTTGACGACCATTTCTCTTGCACCAATTCAGCTCCCAATACCACTTCGGAAAAGCTACGCTTCGGCCAACTGGGAACGCTACAAGGAAACCTTTGCCAGTTATGAACCAGTGGGCCTCAACGGGGCGAGTCTGGAGAGAATCGACGAGGAGTTGGAAGCGATTACTGCCTGCATCATCGAAGCAGATCGCGAGAGTGTACCGATGAAAAGGTACAAAACTCTCCCCTAACCCAGATGGTCCGAGGAAATGAGAGAGATCGCTAGAGTGCACCGGGAGGTGTATGAGGAAACGAGGAGAGAGGGTGTTAATCGGGAAAGAACAACGCTGCTAAGACGCCTGAGTGAAGAGCTTAAGCAGGCTATCAACCAGCAACAGGCTGATGTCTGGAACAGTCTGATTGAAAAAGTTGACTGGGAGGTTCGACCCGATGTGTTCTGGTGGCTTGTGAACAAGTTGAAAGGTCCTACAAGTAGATAAAAGACCCGCATTAAGGAGGGCGATGACTACTTGGAAGACCCGGCGGTTTTGGAGGAAAGATTCCGCATGTTCTGGCAAAATATCTTCAGGATAACACCAGAGGAAAATACGGAATTCGACCAGGTATTCGAAGGCCAACTGATTGAAGAACTGAATCAGAATGTGCATCGAACGCTTCCACATGCCTATGTCGACGAAGGGAGGAATTTGGTAGACCATGGCCGGCCAACTACACCCGAAGAGGTCATGGCAGTCATTAAAACCTTCAAACAGAAGGCACCAGGCTGGACGGGCATCACCAGAAATAATTTGGTACATGCCCCCCGGCAGATCATTCAGGGAATCACCAACATCTTCAATGCTTCCCTGAATACGGGCTACTTCCCAGACGGTCTAAAGATAGCTAAAATCATCTTTATACCCCAAGGGAGGAAGCCTGATCAACTGGTGGACTACAGGCCAATATCCCTCCTGGAGATTATAGGCAAAGTCTATGAAAAGCTTCTGGCTAACAGGTTACAAGATCAACTAACCGAGCTAGAAGCCCACAGCTCTCAACAACACGGGTTTCGCAAGAGAAGGGGAACGGATACTGCCCTTGCCCTTCTCACTAAAAAGCTTGCTCGATGTAAAGCTGAGAAGAAATATGTAGACGTGGTGATGCGAGATGTGCAAAAGGCCTTTGATAAGGTTTAGCTACGAGGTTTACAACACAAGATCCTATGCCTCCAGCTGAACCCTACCCTGGAAATGGTCCTCTGTGACTACATCATGCGTAGAAAAGCCCGAATTTCGATCGAGGGCTACAGAGGACCCGAGTTTGAACTTGAGGCGGGTGTTCCACAAGGTGGCTGTCTGAGTCCGCTGCTGTACCTTCTGTACACACTGGACTTACCTAATCCGGTAGGGGAGGAAGTGATGTACCTGCAGTTTGCAGATGACATCACGCAAATCGTCCCCAGCTATTACAAGCACGCCGGGTACCAAGCGAGGCAGACAGCCATCGAAATCAACAACATCAATCGATATGAACGAAAGTGGAAAATCAAGACCAACCGCCAAAAGTTCCAAATCCTACCAATTAACCGCCGTAAACGTGTGGATGTCAGAGTGAATGGAGATGTTTACCCATATGGTAACAGAGGAAAAGTCCTGGGTCTACAATTTACCTCCAAAGGGTATAAAGGTCACATTAGTGACAGAATCTCCCTAGCCAAAATACAGCTTGGCAAACTGTATAGGTTTAAAAACCTCAGCTCCAAGAATCTTAAAAAGCTATACACTGCTCTGGTGCGCTCAACATTAGTGTACTCGGCAGTGGTCGTGCAGGCTGTGAGTTCCACCTCTCTCAGACAGATGCAGAGAGTGCAGAACAAAGCAGCCCTGCTTATAGCTGGAGCAAAAAGGACGGACTACATTCAGCAGACAGTACTGCACGAAAGAGCAGGACTAACCCCTCTGAATGTAGAACTCCAAAGGCTAGGGAGAAAGACCTGGGACAAAATCGAAGGAGAAATACTCCTAAATATAAATCACAACCTGGACATACCTAGAGCAGTCAGAGGGCGTGTAAAAAGGAAATCCCTCTTCCCGAGTGGAAGAAACTGCTCCCGAGACCAACAAGTTGGTATATACACTTAACCGCAAGTTTGAAATACATCATAAATCATAAGAATAAAGAAAACATAGCGAAGAGTAAAGGAGGCGTAGTGCCCATAGAACCCAATCAAGACAACCTAATATTCAGATCCAATAACCCCGGCAAGACATATATAAATCTTAAATAAAAATCTAAAACAAAAAATATATAGCAAACAATATACTTGAAAGGCTTGAAAGCCACGATGGAGGAAAGAGTAAAAATATTTATTTACCTAATTATAGTTTAATAATAATAATAATAATGATAATAATTAAAAAAAAAAATAAAAAAAAAAATAAATATATAAATAAAAAAAAAATAAATAAATAAAAACAAACAAATAAATAAAAAGAATAAATAAAATAAAAATAAATACATATATATAAATATATAAAATGATAAATACAAATAATAGAACAAATAAAGAGAAGAAATAAAAGATACAAATAATAGACAAACCTGTGAGGAGCCCTCTACACCAGGGCAAATCTCAAACCTCTTTTTATCTTTATATACCTACTACACATTTCATTCTTATTACATCAACTTCAACTTCAACTTTGCTAGAGAAGGCAGCAGAATTTCATATAAAAAATCGACGCTGAAGAGATCTCACTTTAGATAAAGGAGGAAACGGTTTAGGTAAGGGTGGTTCAAAACGCCAAGTTTTTTTTGCCTCATCAACCCTACGGGGAGAATTCGTTATAGAATTTTGAACCGGCACCAAGACGACTTGATGTCGTGCTAACCCCCCCCCCCTCCCTCTACGGAGTCACGAAGCTGAAATGAACTGATCTGCCACTCATCTAGTCTCGCCACAACTATGTCGGTCCACTTTGATAGACATAATTGGGGACGTAAAGGAAAGCAGGTTTGAGGATTAGCCCACTGTGGAACTCTACGGGAGAGACCGCCCGGTTACGATGCGATGCTGAAAACCTTGGGGAAGAGTTCGCTCTAATCTCTAAGGGTAGCTTCCGGCCAAGACCACACGGGGACACACAACCGTCCCTGTGTAAGTTGGAAACAGCATCGATATCCAAACCCCAGATGGGGCGACACCCCGGGTGGTGGTAGTTGATTCTATCACCGCCCATCATCAAGTCCGCCACTCATCACCCATCTTAGGGGCCTCGCCCGGGTCCACCCTCCATCATTCATCCCCCTCCATTTGGCAGTTCAGTTCACGTAAGCTTAGAGACGAGGTAGAGGGAGTCTCCAAATAACCCTATACAGAAGACCACGAAGAAGAAGAGGTGCATCGTATTGAACAACAGCAAATTCCCCACAACGAGAGCATCTGTTACAACCAATAAACAGCGCTGAGGGGCCACTCTCAAGAAGAGATGGCCCAAGACCACACGACCCGGATTCCTCTGCGGGTTGTCGACGGGCAACCCAAGCCCAGCAGGGAATCCACTTTCGAGGCCGTGTACGGCAAACTGGGAATTGCCATGGTGAGGCTCCTGGATATATCGTCGGGCTACATCGCGATATGCGAAACAGAGAAGGATATCGAAGACATATCCAAGGAAAAGGCAGTCGAAACCCTTCGAGCCATAGGACTGCAGCCAGCAGTGCCACCCCAGATCCTGGCGCACAGAAGCGTAGTATGCCGCCGGATCGACCCGTGGATTGGGCAGCATACCGCGGGAGAAATGAAAGACGAGATAGAGCTAAGGCAGGCCTGGGCTAAGGTAGCCGAAATAATAAAATTTAAAAATAGGAGGGACGGCAGCGATTACACGCACGTGTTCAAGGTGGTCTTCTCGGAGACTACCATGGCACAGAAGGCAAAAGAACATGGTCTACTGATGTTCAACGCCAAAATTAGCAGTGAGCAGGTGGAAAAGGGAGAGTTCACCCCGGTCCATTACTGTTTCAAGTGCTACAAGATGGAGACCCACGCCACCAAGGACTGCAAGGAGCCAAAAGAAACTTGCTCCAAATGCAGCCAGCTTTGCCACAATTAGCGCAATTGCGTCAGCACCACGGAGAAATGCGTGAGTTGCGGGCAGGGTCACCGAAAAATGGCCATGTCATGCCCTGCAAAAAAGGACGTAATGAGAAAAAAGCAGGTGGCAAAAAAGAATGAAGTTACGCGCAGGGCGAACACGTCCTACGCCCAGGCAGCAAAGGCAGCCATCTCAGAGGTGGATGCCAGAAAAACGTACCTCAAAATTGAGAACGAGGCATCGACGAAAATCATGACGTGCATACTTCATGCGCACGTCATGAATCTGGCTCGCCCGGGCACATTCGCCACGGTGTTTAACCAGATGCTGGCCAAAAACGGGATGGAACAAATGTGGTTCCCGGATAACCCCCCTTCTGGTGATGTACTGCATTTGCAGATGACCCCAAAGGCCCAGCAGACTGCGGAGCAAGCTAACGCTTGCAAACAGCCATCCAAAAAATCGATTAATGAAGCAGTCGAGGCGAAAACTCCTGCTCCCACCCAAATCAAGACAAGCACGGCGAAACACTCGAACTCGGAAACGAGCAGCTCATCGGAGTCTTCGGACTCCTCGGACGCGGAAGCAACTAAACCCCAGGAAAAGAAGGGAAAAAAGAAGAGAGCGAAGAGATTGCGGGCAAATTACATCAACCTGAGAGTATACGCCTGCGATCAATTCCCCTTCCCAGAGGAAATGGAACCCAGTCGTATCTTCCAAGGCATTAAAGCGAAGATCTATAAATGGGAGTACGACTCTGAGGTAGACTCTGGAACAGTGGAAGAGGCCCTGCTAGCACAGAATGTTATCCTTCATCATAACACATGCGAGCAACTCTCTAACGCTGAATTCAGAAAGAAGAAGAATGGGAGGAAGAAGAACGTCACCCCAAAACACTAGGTGACTGAAAATGGAGAGAGTAAGCAACAGAATGAGGATTCTGACACTCAACGTGAATGGATGGGAGGAGAAGGCCACGGCATATGGTAACATATTCCGTGTGCTTGATCCCGACATCATTCTCATCACAGAGCACGGTATCGACACTACAGCTGGTCGCATTAAAATACCGGGCTACAGAGTAGTCATGAAGAACCATTCCCAGGAAAGGTTTGATGGTGCTGCAATAGCTGTCAAGAGGAACATCTCCTTTAAACAACTACCAGAACTCGATGAGTCCTTTGTGGCAATTGAAATACACACCCTGGTAGGAGACCTCGTGATAGCGGCAGCATATCAACCCCCTCGACAAGCATATCTCCCGTTATGTAACTTTTACACACTGTTCGGTCACCGCAGAATGGCATTCTTAGGGGGAGACCTCAATGCCAGATGCCGTGCGGCGGGCTATGGTAGCACCAACGATAGAGGCCGAAACTTGGATTTGATTATGGGAAGAAAGAACATTCAAAGGATAGGGCCAGATTTTCCGACCTATATCACTTCCAGATCAGCAACTAAGCCTGACATAATCTTAACAAGTGAAGGCTTTCCTATCAACTACCATAGTGAGCCAGGCCCAGCAGTCCCTAGTGATCACATAACGATTCTCACAACAGTATCTCTCGCACCAATCCAGCTCCCAGCCCCTCTCCGGAAAAACTACGCCATGGCCAACTGGGATCGCTACAAGCAGCGACTCAGTGACTATGCACCAGCTGACCTCAGCACGGCGTCGTTAGAGGAAATTGACAGGGAGTTGGAGAGGATTACATCGTCCATACTAAACGCGGACCGCGAGAGCATACCCGTAACAGGGTATAAAACACCTCCTCAGTCCAGATGGACAGATGAGATGAGAGATATCGCTCGCGTTCACAGGGAAGTGCACGAAGAAGTACGACGGGAGGGTCCCAGCCGGGAAAGGAGCTTGCTGCTTCGACTCCTAAGCTCAGAGCTTAGAGAGGCCATCAACCTCCAGCAGGAGGAGATATGGAACAACTTGATAGCCAAAGTCGACAGCGAGCTTAGCCCGGCTAAGTTCTGGCGCCAAGTCAGGAACTTAAAGGGACTTACTCCAAGACCCAAGGCTCGGATAAAGGAGAACGGAGACTACTTAGAGAACCCGGTGGTTCTCGAGGATATGTTCAGGAACTTCTGGAAAAGCGTTTTCAGGATTACCCCCGAGGAAAACGCTGAGTTCGACCAGGAATTCGAAGGCCAACTGATTGAACAACTAAATCAGGAAATACATCGCACGCACCCACTACAGCAAGTCAACGAAGGCAGGGAGATGGCGGGCCATGGACGCCCCATACATCAGAGGACGTCATGGCCACTGTAAAAGCCTTTCGACAAAAGGCACCAGGCTGGACGGGTATCACCAGAAACAACTTGGTTAACGCCCCACAGCAGATCATTCAGGGTATCGTTAATATTTACAACGCTTCCCTGAACACGGGCTACTTCCCGGAAGGTCTCAAGATTGCGAAGATGATCTTCATACCCAAGGGAGGTAAACCCCCTGATCAACTGGTAAACTACACGCCAATCGCCCTGCTGGAGTTCATTGCAAAAGTCTACGAGAGACTCCTAGCTGACAGGCTTCAAGAACAACTTGCCGAGCTGGGAGCCCACAACCCTCAGCAGCACGGGTTCCACAAGGGACGAGGAACGGAAACAGCCCTCGCCCTTCTAGCGGAGAAACTCGCTTGCAGTAAAGCTGAGAGGCGGTACGTAGACGTGGTGCTGCGTGATGTAAAGAAGGCCTTCGACAAGGTTTGGCTGAGAGGATTACAGTACAAGATCTTCAACCTCCAGCTTAACCCATTCCTGGAAAGGATCCTTTGCAACTATATCTCCGATAGGAGAGCCCGAATTTCAATCGAGGGCTGCAAAGGACCCGAATTCGAACTCGAGGCGGGAGTTCCACAAGGTAGCTGTCTCAGCCCTCTGCTGTACCTCGCGTACACAATAGACCTGCCTGCTCCAGTGAGGTACGATTCGATTTATCTGCAATATGCAGACGACATCACCCAAATCGTCCTGAGTCCATTCAGGAACTCTGATATGAAAGAAAGTGGAAAATTAAGACCAACCGCCAGAAGTTTACGATCATTCCAATGAACCGCCGGAAAGTTGATGACGTCGTCGTCAATAACGAGAACTATCCGTACTCCAACGAGGGTAATGTCCTGGGCTTACGACTCTTCAAATCGGGATATAAGACGCACATGAATACCAGAGTCTCCCTAGCCAAACGAGAGCTGAAAAAACTTTACCGTTTCCGAGGCCTCAGCGTGCCTAACATCAAAAAACTGTACATGGCCTTGGTACGCCCAGTCCTGGTGTACCCGGCCGTGATCACGCAGATGGCAAGCTGTACCTATCTCAGAACGATGCAGAGAGTGCAGAATAAAGCCACGCTGCTGATTACAGGCACGCGAAGGACCGACCGTACTCGGCAATCGATTCTTCACCAAAGAATCGGTCTAAAGCCGATCAATACGGAGATCCAAAGGCTAGGGAGAAAGACATGGGACAAGATAGACCAAAATATACTCCCGAACATGAACCTGAATTTTAATATTCGTGCAAACCGGAGAGGCGCTATAGGTAGAACTGCTCTGTTTCCAAGTAGTAGAACCTGCGCGAGAGAAGTGGTACTACCTATGTTTACGTAGGGTTAGTCCACTACTCTAAAGAATTATGATTTTAAAACTCAAAAGTTTGACAAATTAGTCCAACCAATCAACAACTTTAAATAACGTTTGAAAAAAGAGGCGAAGTGACCACATTAAAGTCCCCTCCCCTCCCCCCCCCCATATAAACATAGTAAGAATTAAAAAATTAAAACTAAATTTAAATATAAAAGAGGCGAAGTGCCCAATCTTAATAATCAAAATTTAAGAATAAAAAGAGGCGAAGTGCACAATTCCCAATACCCATTTGATAAAAAGATAACAAAACAAAGTCAACAAAATTCAAAATTCAAACGATGAAAAGAGGCGAAATGCCCAAATTAAATAGATTACTGAGAACTCAAAATTGAGATTCATTCAGCCTGAAAAACAACCTTGAAAGGCTTGAATGCTTCGAAGGAGGAAGTACCTATTACAGAAATAAATATATATATATATATTATAACGGAGGAAACTGGCTGTCAAAGACAGTCAGCTACTTTTTGACGGAGGAATTTTTTAATTTTTAAACAAAACAAGATGAATGCTAGTGATGCCCTAACACCAGGGCAAACTAGGAAACATATTCACACCTTTATATACCTAACACACAATTTCGCCACTTAACCTAATTTGTAATTTGTAATTTGCTAGATTTTCAAAATGGCAAGTGCGTGCGCCGTGTGCTCCAACGTCTTGTTATTTTTTTCCAACAACGCTCAATCATCTCGATTTTGTTGTTAAACATCAATTGATCAAGACTAAAAGCGAGTACCTAAATGTAATCCGATATTTACAGGTAACAAAGATTTTTTTCCGTTGCGATAAATCGTTTGTTGGCGCATTGGGAAAAAGCGAACGGCGCCGATTTAATTCGTCCGCTCGTAAATAGACTTTTTTCTTCGTTTCCTATCTGTCTATTGTACAAATCGTGATGGTGGTGTTTTGTTTCCACAAATTCTAGATCGCCGCAGCGAAACTTTACCCACTGGCCTGAAGTAAATAAATTATATGATTTTGTTAGCGATTACTAGTAGAGTATTAAAAAAATAGCGGGGGAGGGGTGTTGGGTATGCACCCCTCCACAATTAAAAGGGTAGTATGTGGGGCGAAGCCCCCATTTCTAAAAATAAGTAGCTTCCAATGACTCAAAACAATGAAGTGAGTGAGGAAAAAAGGTAGCTAGAAAAATGGTCTAAAAAATTAAAAGGTTTCCAGTATATGTCTCATAATTTACTCATATTCTTTTTTTTTGATGCTACTGTAGCAATAGGCTTGATTCCTAAAATAAATATTTAAATAAAAAAACAGAATCATTTTATTTATTTTAAAAGTAATAAAAAATATTTAAAATTTAAAAAGCAAAAAATTTGAATGTTGAAGCTACTGTTTAGCAAGTCAATAAAAGAAGTTCGTTGGAGTGCAAAATCTCTATATTAAAGAAGAAAAGAGTGGCAACCTATCACATGCAAGAGCATTTAGATGAATGTTGCTGCATAGCTTCAGAAGCAAAAGATCTGCTTTTAGAAATGTTGCAAGAGATACGAATCGTCGTCGTCGGCACCAGCTCGTGACCGAGCATTGGTTCCGTCATCGGTTATCCAATCTTCTTTGTTGATGTTTGTGAGTGATGTGACTTAAAAGGCCTAATCTCTAGTGAAAGAGTCGTGGGCACTGATCACATTGGAGGGTGGAGGAAAGACGAGGTTGTAGCAGTCTCTCTTCTCTTCTCTTCTCCTACGTTTTTCTTCTTCCTTTTGTCTCCTCCCTTCCTCGAACGCCGCGGTACCTTTAAAGGTACTCATAGGCTTTTTTTTTCTTAAAACCACATTCTGCAATTATTTCAATTAGTATTTTCTTGAGTACACAAGAGTAGCGGCGTCGCCACTATTTATTCTTCAAGTTGAAGCTTGCTTATTTCACAGCTCCCCATCATATTTGATGGACGTTCCACAATCCGCCAATCCGTAGGCGCGTTAGGTAGCCTGCAGCTCGGCCCTTGAATATACTGCTGAATATATTTAGAAACGGGTAAACACGTCTGTTCGCCAATTATTAGGAGATATGTACTGCTACGAATCCTATTTAGTAATCAATAAAGTATTATTTAGTTATATTTTTTAATTATATTATTATTCATCATGGACTCATAAATATTTACTAAATAAATGTGTGAGTTATTTTTTTTTACATTTTGTCATGTATTTTTACGTAAAAATCATACTATAGTAAAAGCCTACGAGTAGGAATCATACTGCAGTAGTTCCCTATTTTTTTCAGATCCATTATTATTTTCTAGGCCTAAAGGCAAGAAATTTTTTTAGGGGAATTCTTTTAATATACGAAAAAATCAACAATTCTCAGAGCATTTTTTTTTCATCTAGATTTGCTTTTGTATAACACTATATTTCAAGGCGGACCAGTGCGCTGTGCTCACTGACTCTGGCAGCTCCTGCAGCCAACCTGGTTATTTCTAAAATAGATTTTAAACTCTAATCTTTATCAGGAGAAAGTAGCTACTTCCCCCCTAAAAGCGAGTAAAAATGAAATTATTAGAGCAAATTTTTTTGTTGGGAAAAAATTCGTGAATATTGTTTTTTCCTTATTTAAAAAGAATTCCAATAGGGTTTTTTTCTGGGCTTTAGGCCTAGAAAATAACCATCGATGTGAAAAAATAAATCAAGAGTAAATTATTAGGAGACCAGGTAATGGTTTCGCTACTAAGATTAAAATTAAAAATCTAAAAAATAGCAGCCATGGTTAAATTTTTATAAATTTTCTGAACTTCTCTAATTATAATAATTTTTAAAAGGAACTGTAAACTAAATTTCCCCCCTTTTAAAATATCATGTTGCTAAAATATAGAATTATAGAAGATATATAAAAATATATTTTCTGAACTTCACCATTTGTAATTCTTTGGGTTTTAAAAATTGACAAAATTTCGATACTTATATTTATTTTTGAACTTCACCATTTTGTTTTTTGATATTATAAAATAATTATTAGAAATAAATTTGATAAAAAAAACACAGTTCATAACCAAACTAAGATCAAATTATTATTCAAATGCCCCCCAAATCCCCTTCTTAAATTATAGAATTAGAGATGATGATGATGATGATGATGATGATATGTACTGGAATTTTAAAAAAGAAATTTTAGACAAAACGACAATTGCTAAGGCCTGATAGGCCGTAGGCCACAAAACGAAGCCACTCCTCCTGTATATACAAAAACCCCCGCTAAATTTTAATTAATTTTATGATCTTCACGAATTCTATTTTTTTTCTTTAATTCGAAAAATTCGATAATCATATCTATTTTTTTCTGATAAAAGCTTCAAATATACGAAAAACTAGCCTTAATTTTAATAATTTGGAAAATCTCTCTAAAACATTGAATAATAGCCATTAATTTCAAAACGTTTCATTATGTTGAATTTTTAAATAAAATTAAAATAAGCTAGAAATTTACACTTAAACAAATAGAAAAAAATTATAAATAAAATTGTGCGTTAACGATCGTTTCAAATAATCAACTAATCATAAATTAAAAGAAAAATGCTTACCATGGGAACAAAAGATGAATTGAGCAGTTGATAAAGAGAGGCAGAATAATTTATTATAAAGAGTGTTTCTGCTCTTTCTAAACAATTGATTTTTTTAAATGGTTGATAGAGCCCATAATGTTAGTACGTATGTAAATATACGAAACATGTTTCCCATTTAACATTTAGGTTCCTTCGGGAGTTGTAGAACAAGCGGCACTAATTCTTATCTGCTTACAAAGGCAAATTCGTCTGCATACCGAGTTTGTTTTAATGAGTTGCAAAGTCTGCGGCTTAGATGAAAAGACAAAGTATTCGGCTGCCATTAAGGAACGGTTGTGAAGGGAATTTCCGGATCAGCAGAGCAGCCTTATAATCAAAAGAATGGAAAGCCGACTATTTCTACCACTCACACACACACACACACACATATATATATATATATATATATATATATATATATATATATATATATATATATATATATATAGGGTGAGGAGGGGGAACACCGACCGAATGCTCTGGTACGATAACTATTTCAAATTGCCCGCCTCCACTCACCACCAACACAACATCCATCCTCAGTGTACAATATGCGAGCAACAGGTTTCCGCCATCACGACGTCTGTGTTTACCAGGTAAGAAATTTGATTTTTCGGATGTTTGTTGTTATTTTTCACGGTTCTCATATAGTGTCTCACGTCGGTGAATATGGCATGATTGTTTTGAATTAAGTTTCATTACGATATTTAGACATATTGACATGTTATGACATGTTATCGAGTGAAATGAAGTGCGTCCTTTCGAAGTGGCCACCATGGCATTGTTGTGAAAAAAAAATGGTGGTCCGGGGAAACATTGACCACCAACATGTGGGGGAACACCAATGCGTGAAATTTTGAAAATTCGATATACTTTGAAATACTTGGAAAAAACATAACAAAGAGTGACTGATTATAAATATTAGCATGAAAATAAATGGTGGTGGTGAACTAGTGCATTTAAATGAAGTGGAACAGTGTTTTTTTGGGTGTAAAGTTGAAGGTGATTTTTAATGAATTAGGATGCGATATCAGTGTCATTATGCTATAAGCACATGAAATAACTATTATATAAGTGACTTAGGTTATTAGAATGACTCTAGGATCAATATTAAATTTGCAAAAAAGATTTTTACCTCCGGATGTGTTCGAGGCATGGCGGTCGATGTATCCCCACATTACTACAATTTTTGAAAAAAATATCTAAAATACTAATAAGGGTTTAAATACTGTAATATATAGCTAATTACTAATATGAAATACACAGGACTAATAATTCTTAAACTAAAAACAGGAAATTTGTTTTTTTTTTGGGGGGGGGGGGCAACTTTACCTATTCATATGTCTAATGTCATTAACTCTTTCAGATCTAGCCTACTGACTTCTTGGAAGCCTGATCATCATGCCTCGCAAGTATGTCAGGAAAAGTGACAAGCAGCTCGACCGCACCAACCTGGAGGCTGTATTAAAGCACCAGGTTGCAACCAATTGCAGCATCAAAGCGGCCGCTGAGGAATTCAGGGTCAAACAAACAACTCTTGTGGTAAGTTTAAAAATTCCTTTATCCCATTTAGGCTACATCAAAGGTCTGGAATTCACTTCCTCAGTTTCTGTTTCCAAAATCGTTTAACATTTCTTCTTTTAAGAGGCAAGTTTGCCATCATTTTCAAAACCATATTTCATTTTTTTTTTGTAGCCTAAATTTCTATATTTTATTTTTTTCATTTTTTTTAGCAAGGGCTTTCTAAGTCCTAATTCATTTCTTTTGTTACAGGATGCCTTCGATCAGTACAAGAAGTTGTCTGATGGGGTCACTTATGTGCCTGTAGCCCCATACTAATAGGGTTTTCACTCAACAACAGGAGCTGCACATAGTGGAATATACCATCTAAGCTGCCAAGATGTTCTATAGGCCTGCCCATGAACGAGGTGCAAATGATGGTATAGCAGTATGCCAAAGCTTGTGGGAGCCAGACCATCCCTGATGCCTATGAGGAGGACAGAATGGCAACGCGAGACTGGTACTACTCGTTCATGGACCGTCATCCAAACCTTGTGTTGAAGGCTGCGGAAGGCCCGTCATTTGCCAGGATTGTGGCTTTCAACAAAGTTAATATGGAAACCTCCTTTAAGGCTTACACATTAGCTATGGATGAATACGAATTTACTCCGGACCGGATATACAATTTGGATGAGAGTTCTTTGTCCACAGTAGCCACGCAGGTAACTCGGGAAAGAAGGGACACCATGAAGTGTGTGAGTATTATAAATGCTGTGGGACAGTCCATCCCTCCAGTGTTTATAATTCTCAGATGCAGATGGAACCCTGATATCTTGAGGAACACGATCTTCGGTTCCAAAAGCATATTGCATCCTAATGGCTGGATGAACGGTGAATGCTTCGTGCAGTCACAAAAGCATCTTCATGAGAAGTCTGGTTCTTCTGTAGAGAACAAGATTCTTCTTATCATGGACAATGCTGAATGTTACATGAACATTCATGTTGTAGAGCTTGCGATCAAACATAGTATTGTGATTATTACCTTGCTTCCGCATAAGACAGACAAACTTCAGCCATTGGATGTGAGTGTTTGGTCTATTCAAGACGTTTCTGCACGGCCTACTGAACGACCACTCTCTCATGTACCCTAACGAGCACATAACAGTACACCAGTTGCCAGAGTTTGTCTCTAAGGCTTGGACTAAAGCGAGTACCTTCTCCAACATTCTCGGTGGTTTCAGGTCGACTGGTATCTGGCCTATCAATCGCAACATCTTCCCAGATGATGCGTTTGTAGGAGCACAGGTAACAGAGCGACCAGCACCACCTGTGAATTTTGCAGTAGAAGTTACTCCAACTTCTTCTGATGGAGGATAAGTTCTAGCTGAAGGCTGTGAGGGAATCGCCACGTGGAAGATCTTTAGCAGAAAGGAACTCCCATGTGCAGCAAAAATCCCGGCTAGGACTAAAGTGGTAAACCTACCCCCTCCCCCTCCACAAGCGGTAGCCTCGAATCGAGTCCCCCACGATTCAACTTTATGCGGGCTAAAATAGCTCTGCCAGAAGATTCGAGGCCCTTCGAGAGTAGAGCTGTTTCCTGCTAACCCCCAACTCCGGGGAGAGCCTTGGATATAAATAACGCTCGACTCCCCGGAAGAGAGACAGAGTTGAAAAGTCTCCCGAGACCCTAGAAGATTCCCCATGGTTCCAAGTCAAGTGCTAGCAACAAAGCAAAGTGACAGCTGGACTATTTTGTGTATTTGGAATTAGCCCCAGTCAGGAGGTAATTCCACTGAATGATCGTCCCGAGTGATTTTCCCGACTTCTCCCATCAACTCCTGTCGAAGCCTTCCTTATTTCGGGTGGCCGAAATACTCTCCCCTGGACCGGAAGTTACCCCCCCCCCCTTCCCTTTGTTTTTGGAGAACCGTCATCACTCCAATCTTCTGCTCAGAAGTTCCGAACGGCCACACCTCACGTACAGAAGACATCCCTAAGCCAACCCCTCCCCCCCCTTCCGTAACCCAATTGAGTTAATTCCACCTTTCATTTACTGATGTGATTTTGCCCGTTAATTCTCTGAGGTAATTTTACCCATCAATTCTCTCATTAATTTTGTGTAAATAAAATTATATTTTTATACATGCCTCTTTAAATAACCTTGAGCTTTGCCATTCTCCACAATTTACCTGACCTCGTTGCCCTCTCTCGCTACTCAGCCCGTCTAAACTCGTGGTTTTCCGTCCCTTTTGTCGGTTCACTTTCAAATTATTTGTCCCTCCCTCATAGATATAATATGGTATTGATATAATGTAATGTCATACCACGATATATATATATATATATATATATATATATATATATATATATATATATATATATATATATATATTAATATACATATTATATAATTCTGGTGTCAAGTGTGTTGGGGTTTTTACGAACCCGTGTCATTTTAATTTCGACATTAGAAGTTCCCTTGTTATTCACGTACATCCCTTTTATTTTAATTTTTGTATTGTACTGGCAGAAGGCAAGTTCAAGTTATTTGAAGAGCAGTGGAACGTAATCTATTTAGATTTTGTGTTAGACCCCAGGAAATTAATTCTTTTTTATTGTGTTCGAATTTTGGAGTCTCTCCTGGTTATTAATCCAAAAGAGTTAAGGTCTTTGGTGTCCTAATTTCGGTAGGACCATTTTAAATTTTTTTTTCCGCTTAGAAACAGCAGAGATAGGTAGCTGTATCTTAATTTTTTTTTGTGATCAAGGCCTTCACGAATATTCAAGTATTCGTTTCGCGTGGGTAGTGTCCTAGCTCGTTCGCGTATCAGTGTTTCCTCAGTTAACTGCATAAAAATGTCATCCTTCGAAAAATTCAAGAGTCAGGGTGAAATGTTAGGTCTTTCGGGCAAAGACCTGCTAAATTACGTACAAGAAGAAGAGAGGAACGAACGGGCAGAGCGAAGGGAATTGGAGATGGAGAAGAACAAACTGAAGATGGAGATGGAGGAGAACAAACTGAAGATGGAGATGGAGTAGAACAAACTAAAGATGGAGATGGAGGAGAACAAACTGAAAACGGAGATGGAGAACAAACTGAAGATGGAAATGGAGATGGAGAAGAACAAAATGAAGGAGAACAAACTGAAGATGGAGATGGAGGAAAACAAACTGAAGATGGAGATGGAGGAAAACAAACTGAAGATGGAAATGGAAGAACGTCAACAAATTAGGCATCATGAGCTGGAAATGAGCCGAAATCAAATGGATTCTCAGTCCATCGGTTTCCGGGCTGAAATTCACCAAACTCCTTCAGTCCACCTTCCCGCTTTCAATGATGGAGAGGACTTTGGATCATTTTTGGCCCATTTTGAGAGAATCTTTCAGATCAATAGATGGGCTTTCTAAAATGATGGCGTCGCTCGCTTACTTCCCCTTCTAAATGCCCAGTTAAGGGATATCTTCGTATCCCTTCCTCCGGAAGCAACTTTGGACTATTCCACGTTAAAGTCCAAATTGCTAGCCGCTGTTCACATGAATAGCGAATTCTACCACTCCCGATTCCGTCAGGAAAGGATCCGCCCTGGACAAACCTTTCGACAACACGGGTACATCCCCTAAAGAAACCTTCAGTGTTGGCTGGATGCGTGCAAGATTCCCCAGGTCTACGAGTCCCTTCTGGATTTCTTTCTTAGGGATCAGCTTATAGCTGCCGTGGCTCCCGAAATTCGCGCCTTCATTAAGGATAAACGTTGTGCCACTTTCAAGGAGTTGCTTGGAAGAGGCCGATGTTTACGCGGGTAGTCACGATTTATACCCTAAGGATGTTAAAAAGGCTGCCTAATCGCCCCACAAAACTAAATTTTATGGCCCTAAGCCCCCTCCTAAATTGGTTCCAAGATTTACCAAAGCTCCTAGTACCTTGAAGCCAAGAAACTTCCATCTATCGGAACACCGAGACGTTAAGCCCCTAGTTTCTTCTCCCCCGGTTGTGCCGTACCAAAAGAACCCGATCGTCTGCTACACCTGCGGAGTTCCCGGCCATTACCGCACGAACTGTCCTTAAAACTCATGATTCGCAAGCTCTCAGTCCCACCAAGTACACCAAATCTGGGCCACCCCTGATCCTCCTCCGTCGCCTCAGAAGAGTCCCGAACCTCCCTCGCCCGCCAAAGACCCGGTCCATCGGGTAAATTTTCTCTTTAATGAGAACAACCCTGGTGGATTGAAGTTCGAGAACGGAACTGTGAACGGTCGCCGAGTATCCACCCTCGTCCGTGACACCGGGTGCACCTGCATTATAGTGTCTGGGGACCTACTTCCCCCTTGTTGGGCCCGACCACAAGAAATTTGGTGTGGTCCACGAATACCTTGGCCAGGCCAGTCGTTTCTTAGTAATTCGTTGTCACATCGAGTGTGACTATATGTCCGGTTGGGCCGAAGTGGTAGAGGCCCCAATCCAGTTCTGCTCCGTTTTATTCGGTCAGAACCCCGTAATTCACGACCATCCCGTGCGCTAGCCCGTGATTACCCGTACACAGGCAGCCCTGGAATCCCGTGCACCTGTTCCCCTGAAAACCCCTATCGACCCGGTGTTCCAAGCCCTCTGGAGCGATAAGTTTCCCCGCCCCCAGAAGGAGTGCGCAACTCTCCCCCCTCTTTGAGAGAAAACTAAAGCCCTCGAGCATGAGTCCACCCGAGGCAACAAACGAGTCTCGTATCCCGTGAAGAAGGACTTATTGAGAGGTTTGAGACCTAATTGGACCTTAAGTCACGAGAACGAAAATTCAAGCCTGGCCGAAGGTGCTGGTGCTACTTCACACGGGAAGCAACAAAATCCTTAGCCAGTGAAAGGGACCCTACCCCATCCGCGAGGCTAGAGGACCCGTGGATTACCTCATCCATACTCCGGCGGGAGCGAAGGTTTTCCACGTGAATTGTATATATATTATCTCATTAATGTTCCTAATTATGATTTCTTTTTTTTTTGGTACACTAAATTGTTAAGTTTTTTTTTTTGTCCCATATTTATGCCTCCATTTAGTTGTTTCCTTTTTTTTGGTTCCACTGAAATGTCGCCAATGTTCTCCTGTGATTTTTCTTTTGTATGAAATTGTATTAGTTAAATTCTCTATAATCGACCTGTTTAAGGATTATGCCCGTAAATTCCTCGTGATTTTCCGTCCCTTTTGTCGGTTCGCTTTCAAATTATTGGTCCCTCCTTCATAGATATAATATGGTATTGATATAATGTAATGTCATACCACGACAAAGGCCATAACTCAGAAGTAGACCTTCCTGATCGGTCTCCCATGCATCCAGATGATGACCTGTCACCTGCTGATGTGATGGTCAAACCCTGCTCCTATGGGGACCCTGGCACCTCCTATGACCCTGCCACCCTAAACCCTAGCACTGCTGAACCTGCCATCTCGGGCCCTAGCACTGCTGACCCTGCCATCCAAGGCCCTAGCACTGCCGACCCTGCCATCCAGGACCCTAGCACTGCTGACTCTGCCACCCCAGGCCAAGGCTGCCGAAAATTTGAGGGCAATTGTAACCCCCATAAAATTCAAAGTGTAACCTGAATCGTGAAAATGTAACTACTATTGTAATATTTATATTAAAGACAAATATAATTAATGCCATAAAAAATTAATGTATTTACCTTATTTTTTGGCTTAAAAAGTAGTATCTTCATCCTTTTCTTCCTCCTTTATTGCACATACCAATGCTTTTCGCTTAATTTCTTGCAAAAATCTTGTGCTGGGTTCCACTTTGTGCAATTGATTTCGTGAAGCATCGCCTTGGAATGCATCAATGCATTTACTGTGCTTATTTTTAAACTTGAGCGATTTTTTACTTTGATATTATTCAAAAGAGAAAATATTCTTTCTGCAGCTGCTGAAGAGTGGGGTAAAGCCAACATGTGAAACATAAATTTACTTAACAAAGGATAACGGGGTTGATCTCCGCATTTTTCCAAGGAAATAAGATGCCAAAATTTGTCAGGTTCAATTTCTTTGAAACAAGGTTTATCCCGATGAGTCAGTTCTCTCCATTCACTATTGATGGCTTCATATTGATCTGTACTCAAAATATTTGGAAACTTCATTGCCAAAGGGATGATTGACGTAGGTTTCTCTTCGGAAACATTGGTTGGATCTAATGCTTCTAACTTATTTAAATTAGAAAGCAAATTCGAAGATAAGAAGCGATTCATCATTTCTTTCGAAACACACACATAAAAGTTGAATGTATTAATTCGAAATTCTTGAAGGTCTTCCTGACTAATGGTTTCTGAGTTTTGCATGTAAATGTTTTCAGGAATGGCACCACAATAAACATTTTCTAGTTTAATGTAATTTGCAGAATTGCTAATATCAATGTCCTCAATTTCATTGACTTTTACAATTTCTTGCTTTATAAAATTGCCCCAAATGGCTTTTATGCCTCTGGTTATAGAATATCTCAATTTGTGCAGTCTAAATGATTCAGCCTGAAACGCCAAATTAATTTTATTAACACATGGCTATATATAGGCTAAAAATGCAAAATATATATTTTTTATTGGCTTGTGCAATTCCTCAAATATTTTCGTAGCCATTGGAATCTCATCCTCAAAACTAGCTGTGGTGAAAAATAACAAAAGTGCTGGCCATTGATCCAATATTCCTTTGACTACATTTTCCAAAGTAGAGCTAAGATGAAGAATCTTATGCTGGCTAATTTTTGCACACCTTTGAAATTCGTGATATTCCGATAAGCACTTTGGGCTATTGCTAATGTATGAAGAAATATTTCTTACTAACTCCTCTAGTTGGAGAGGCAATTCAAGACAGGCTTTGGAAGCACACAGTTGTATATAATGACAAACACATGGTTGCACAAATAAATCAGGATTTTTCTCTTTAAGTAGTTTTTGAACCCCAAACTTGTTCCCCATCATTACACTGGCATTATCACTAGCAAAACCGATTAGGTTTTCAAAAGGAATTTCATGTTCATCAAAAAACTTTATTATAACACTATAAATGCCAATAGCACTTGCATCTTTGATTTCTATTAGGGTCAGAAATTTGTTCAGTTTTCGTAATTTCTTCATCATAATACCTGACAACCAAAACAAGTTGTTTCAGTGCAGATACATCGGTTGTTTCATTAATTATAAGTGAAAATTTTGTTGTTTTTATCCTAGACAATAGATTATTCAAAGCATAAGGGCCAATCACATTGGAAAAAATACTTGTGCCTTTGGTTCTTGCGCACTTTATATCTTTAGCAATATTCGAATCTGGGCATAAATTGGTAATAAGACCTGCCAAATGGTCTAAAAGAGCAATAGGCAAATTGTGTTCACCAATGAATGCACAAAGTTTAAGCTCAGCAGCTACAACCTTCTGATTCGGGGAAGAATGCTGTGAAGTTATAAAATCACTTAGCTTTGCGGAAGTTTTTATTACTCTTATGTTCTTTTTATGTTTTTCAGAGGTTTCGTGTCTTTCTATGTGTGTAAGGGCACCCTAAAATTTCAACACTGCACAATTTACAGAATCCTTTGTTACCGTCATATTTACTCACTTGCAGCCATGAAGAAAATCTTTTGTCATTGAATATATGTGATGCTATTTTCCTTTCACGTTTTATTCCAGTCATTTTTTGTTTCTTCTTAGGGGTACTGCATTCAGCTCTATTATAAGTATCGTCATCACTGTCACTCATATTGAGATGGGGTGTTAATTTAAATCTTTAAAGAAATCAAGATCACTCGGCACATAAGAATAAGAAATTTTAACATCGATACGGAAAGGCGAAGGGAAATGTACTGTTACGCAATACTCAATGCATTATAGAAGTTGGAACCTATAAATGAATTGACCAATAAGAGACGAGTTTACAAATCGCTTATCGTAGCTAGACGTTCAAGCTTCTTTATATGCATGCCTATTGGCCGATCAACTCACTTGTTTGAAAAGAGATTATCAGCCAATTATAATTCACGATAAGCAATTTTAGTTTTAAATATAATATATAATTGGTTTTTGAAACCAAAACAAAAGAAAATTGATAATAATTAATGTTTTTTTAATTTAAGTTAATTTAAAAAATATTATGATGAAATGTTATAAATGTAACCAAAAATACTCGAGATGTAACCATTGTAACCTTTTGAAAGAAAATTAGCAAAATGTAACCAAAGGTTACAATTGTAACCATTTCGGCAGCCCTGCCCCAGGCACTAGCAGCTCAAACCTTGCTTCCCCAGAGATCACCCCGGGGAGTGTCAGGCCGTTCCCCAAGGCTGCTCCTCGTCCTTATGGTGAAGACACGTAAGAGGCTACGGGCCTGCATTCTGACTGAGAATGAGGAGGTCATCACAGATCTGAGGAAGGCAGATAAGAGGGAGAAGATGGAAGAGAAAAAGAAGGCATTAGGAGAGAAGAAAAGTGTGCAAGGCGAAGGAAGTCTATCCCTGTAGTCTATCCTATGCAGCTCGATGACTCCTCAGAGTACTCAGATGAGGTGGAGGATGAGTACAATTGGACAGAATTGTCATACCCTTTTGCTGAGAAGGCACCAGAGGTGAGGGACTTTATATTTTGGCAGCCAAAATTGATCAATTATCATAATTCCTTATCAGGACTAGCCTATTCTGGCATATATATTTATTTTTTGTTTTGTTTTATCTCGGTTTTCAATTCTTTTTCAGGTGGGGGACTTTGTTCTTGGTGAGCTGAAGCTGGAAGAGGGAAGGAACGCGAGCACATTGGTGTGCTATGTTGCCCAGGTCTTGGCCATCACGGAGGATGGGAAGTTTAATCTTTCTTTCCTCTGCATAAAATCAGCTTTCTACAATGACACCTTTACCTTCCCTACCATCTTGGACAAAGCGTCTCTCAAGCCAGGGCAGTGTAAGGGTGTCCTGGTAACCACCAAGGGTGCCACTAAGAGGCAGGCCAACCTATATAAGGTGTGCCCCCCTCTGATTGCCTTCAACATGCACTTCTGAGCCTGTAGTAGCCTACAGGCTAAGGTATTTATTTGTATATAGTTTTGTCTTGAATTCTCTCTATTTGTATGTAATTAGGCTATAAGTTGCTCAAATATACTTTAAAGTGTCTTAACTTTCCTCTCTGGTTCAAATAGTTGTTAATAATTCATAAAAATTAAAAAAATGATTTTTGTCTGCGAGAGTTAATTTTGTTTTGTGAAATAAATGTTAATTTTTTATGTGCTTATCTTTCATTCCATCACTTAATAATGATGTGGGGTGTCTAGCATTATCATATATGTTGATTTCAGGCAAAAAAAAACAATGTTTTTTTGTTTATGAGCTTCAAAAATAAGGGTCGATGTTCCCCCACATCCCGGTCGGTGTTCCCCTGTGGTAGGGGAACACCGAAATTTTGGTCCTCCACAAATTTTGGAGTGCCAAAAATGACACTTTTTCTGAGTTGAGGATTTATGAGTATGCCATAGGTGGGCCATGTTGTGAAGTTTGTTTTGGGCACAGTTTGCACTCGCTCAGGTACAAAATGGAATTTTTATGCAGGTTTTTCTACTAATAGGTCGGTATTTCCTCACTCCACCATATATATATATATATATATATATATATATATATATATATATATATATATGGAATAAAATCCAAGAAAAATTGGTATGGTTAATGTAGTGGCATTATTAGACAACTGATCTACTTCAGGTCCGGCGTGACATCCTTTGTCCTCGAACTGGGAGCCAACATTCCAGGATATCCCATCCACCAGTCCCCCAAAAAGCTGGTTTTAAAGTTACCCCTTTATGTTTAGACTCGTTTACCTTCATAGAAATCCGTTATTATTAGTATAATGACAGCGTTATCTTGGCCAAATACATTTGAAAGATGTATTTTAACCGTACCAATTTGTCTTGTATTTTATTCCATCTTTCGAATCTATTTGGCCAAGATAACTCCTCCCTCTCTATTTGTTCCCTAGTTATTTTGGCATTGAAGAGCAGTAACCCACTTTCCCTTGCCATAGTTGCCATCGAGGTATCAACAAAGATAATTTTGAACACGTGATTGTACTCCGTATTGTCCCTTCTGTTTCTGAATTTCACTATCTCGCTTATATTTGCCCACTGCTGGTTTCTCTCAATTTCGTTTTTAATTTCTTCCTACACATGCGTGGCGTCCCTTAATTCCTTGGGTACAAACGTTTTGGGTACCGAGTGCAGGTGACCTTCAGAGGTCTGTGCGAAATCTATTTGCGACATAGTCTTCGCTAGTTCAGAGATGAATTTCGAATCGGCTTTGGATGAAGAAGAGGTGACCAAGGGCTTTGGGCAGAGAAGGGTCGTCCCTGTGACCGCTGTAAAGGGTGAAAAACCCGAATCATTGGGCAAGGACCGGATGCCCAAAATAACGATTGGTAGGGCCATCAACTAACCTTGTCGGCGAGCCATTATAGAGCTCTTCAAAGTCCGATGCGACCTTTCCACGATCCCGTTAGTGGTAGGTCTGTACGCCGTAGTTCGCAAACGATGGAAACCAACGAGGGCGATAACTCTTTGAAGAGTTCAGACTAAAATTGTGCTCCTCTGTCGGTGATGACGTATAAGGGAACGCCAAACCTGGATATCCAGCCGCCCAAGAAGGCTAAAGCAACCGTTGCAGCACTTATGTCTGGAATCGGTATTGCTTCAATCCACTTGGTGGCTCTGTCTATACATGACAGCAGGTACCGGTTATGAGATGAGTATGTTTGCCCAGGCAGGGTACACGGCGGGAGTGGACCAACTATATCTATGTGAACCGTCTCAAATCTCGAAGTGGGTATACTAATAGCCAGAACTGGGGACTTAGTGTGGCGATTCACTTTAGCAGATGGGCAGGAGAGGCATTCACGAGTCCAGGAACGTATATCTCTGTCCATATTGGGCCAGAAATATCTCGCTTTTACCAACCGAAGCGATGACTTAATCCCTGGATGTGAAATGTTATGCAGTTGTTTGAAAATAACTGATCTGCAGGGTGAAGGAACAAACGGTCGTGGGTATTTAGATGTTACCTCACATCAGAGTTGGGAATCACTGGGAAAAGGAAATGCCTTCAGTCCAGATCGAGATGACTTCATTTCTTCGTCTTGCTCTTGTGCTGCTGCCAAAGAACGGAGATCAAATGAGTCCACTTGGACCGAATTGATATTTCAAGATAGGCAGTCAGCAACCACATTGTCCTCACCACGTACATAAGCTATGTCATTGACATACTCCAAAATTGCGATCCAGTTCCGTTGTTGCCTGTCCGTTTTTGCACGTAATGGCGAGGAGAAGGCAGAGACTAGTGGCTTATTGTCCGTGCATAAAGTCACTTGGCGACCTTCGATCATATGCCAGAAGTGAAGCACAGCAAGATATGCAGCCAGGAGTTCCCAGTCATAAGTGGAGTACGCTTGCTGCGTCTTACTCAACTTCCCGGAGAAGAATGCCACTGGCTGGGGAGAACCATCCACCATCTGATGGAGCGCAGCACCAACTGCGAATTGGGAGCTGTCCGTCACCAATTGGTACGGAGAGTCATTGGTTAATGGGTGGCGTAACTTAACGGAGTTCACCAGGGCATCCTTAGTAGCTTCAAATGCTTTTTGAGCAGCATCATTCTAGACAAGTTGCCGAGCCTTAGGTTGAAGCCGTGCGAGTTCAGTCAGAGGGGCAGCAATTGTAGCAAAGTTAGGCATCATACGTCTGTAAAATCCTAACATGCCCAAATATCGACGAAGTTCTTTGAAATCAGTTGGTAAGGGTATTTCAGTGATTTAGGAGACCTTCCTAGCTGGAGGGCTCAAACCTCCAGCTGAGACATGGTGGCCCAAGTAATCGATCTCTTCCTTCATGAACTCGCACTTTTCCATAGAAATTCGAAGGTTGTTTTCTGCCAATATTTTGAAAACTTGCTATATATGTTCCACATGCTCGTCTATATTCTCCGAAAATATCAAAATATCGTCAACATACACAAAAAAGAACTCCAAGCCTCGAAATAAATTGTCCATGTGGCGTTAGAAGGTGCAACTAACATTCTTTAGACTAAACGGTAGCCTTAAAAATTCCCACAGCCCGAAGGGAGTTGAGACAGCAGTCTTCTCAATGTCCGCTGGATTCATTGGAATTTGGTGGTAGGCTTGTACTAAATCCAGGCGAGAGAAAACTTTTTTGCCATGAAGATGGTCTACCATGCTCTGAATCCTTGACAAGGGATATCTGTCCGCTTTGGTCATCGCATTGAGGGACCAAAAGTCACCCACAACTCTATACTCGCCTGGGGTCTTCTTATGCACCATAAGAAGACCGCACCACACCTTATTTCAACAGAGTCTCGAAAGTTGCTTTTGCAATTTGTAGTTTTTCCATTGGAAGTGGTCTGGGGCGAGCGAAATCTGGCGGGGCGCTACCCGTCTTAATTGTGTGGACCACCGAATTAGCCGGTAGTAAGCTAACGTCAACACACTTCGGGTTATAAATACCCTTATATTTGCGGAGAACTGTCTTGCACTTAGGTGGGATATGCGAGAGGTCATTAATTATCAACGAGATCCCCGGTTCGCTTAAATGCTTCACTTTCGAAACTAGGCTAGTCTGATTATCAATTAGGACACCACGAACACAGTGTACTAATAGGTTATAATGAGCAAGAAAATCGGCGCCTAATAATAGCGACGTAATGTCTGCTACTACGAACGTCCATCTAAATGAACGTCGCAGGGTAGGGATGCCTATCTCCAATTGAACTTCTCCGTGCACTTTTATCTTCCCTCCATTAGCCTTCGCAATGTTAACACCCAATTTGCGCATCATACATAATCGCACTAAATTATATGGAATTAAGGACACGCTCGCGCCAGGGTCTATTAAAAATTCGTACCTCCTCTCATTAATACGTGCAGCGACAGTGAGAAGAGTCGGCACGCCGGTCGTCGCATTTACTACGGCCTGCCGATCTCGTTTTCCGAGTGGGTCGGGAAGACGGTCTAGACGATGGCCGCATCTGAAGGTTCTCACCTCGCTTTGGCCAAGAGCAACACGGTTTACAGTTCCTCGCACTAGACCCATAGTATAAGTGTGTACGGCATACTATTGGTTTTTGATTCCGACGGAAAGGGCGTACACTAAACGGTATACCTCTTGAATAATTTCTATCACTATTATTATACTTTTTATGCACAAATCTAGGTTGATCACCCCTAGGATATACACCGACGGGCACGGAATGAGAATTTCTAAATTGCACTTGATTTACCGGCGGGTTAACACTAAGAGCACCTATATCGGGGAACGCACAATCATTACTAGTTTGGCTTTTATTTACGTTATAACACTGTGCCTTGTAAAAAGGCATGAGTTCATCAGCGAGTTTCCCCAACTGGGCAAGCGTCAAGTCCTTCTGCGTGGCGATGATAGGGGCGATGTTGGGAGGTAAAGACTGGATGAACTTGTGTCTCACCAGGTCCTCCCCCACTCCAACTTGCAGCGCTGTCCTCCGTAGCTCTTCAAAATTCGTCGAAGGTCATCCGGACTGCGGAGAAGACGCGATTAACTTCTCGAAGAGCTCAGATTTTGTCCTCTCAAAAAGCCCCACGATTTCCGTTCGTAGGAGCAAATAATTCTGCGACGAGAGTATTGCAGCTGGGAGGTAACGCAGCCATAATATGGTAAAATTTCGTCTCCTCTCGCTGTATCCTCGAAATGTGAAATTGCGCCTCCACCATTTTAGACCATCCTGCGACTGCTGCTTATTTAAAAACAGGAGGTCTGATAGAGATCGCGTTCGGGAGTTCCACTTCTTGGTGTGGGTGAAATTGAGCAACTTGTTGAAGTCTTGATGCGTCACCTAGCGAATCCCTTTTGTAGAATGATCACTTATATTGTTCGACGAAGAGGGGTCACCAGTTGTAGGGTTTAAGTCAGTTATGGTACTCTCTCTCTAATTTTGCAGGATGGGTTGTGATCATCAGCTTCCTTACGGGATGAAGGAAAAATATATATTTATATCTGGATTCTTTATTCCTCTATATTATAGCCGGAATAAGCTTTTGAAATGGTGAACAAGGAATATAATTTTTCTTATTAAAACAACAATAATTTTCTGATTCTGCCTAATTTTTACTTCTTCTTTCTTTTCTTTTTTCATTTTTTTGTAGAAAGTTGTGAAAAAGAGGGGGTGAGTAGCAAATAAAAGGAGGGAGGGGGAGGTGTAAAAATGAAAGAAGCATTAGCTTATTAGGGTAGTTGCCCGGTGTACGGGCCATCTCCATTCTTCTTATTCTTAAGTGTATTCGTGAACCATTTTTTTAACACACATTCTAAATTATGTGTCTATGCGTATATATATATATATATATATATATATATATATATATATATATATATATATATCTTTTTTTCTTTTTTTTTTTCACTTGAACCTTGGAGCTGGTTTTGTTATTCTGGTGTTGGGGAGGTAGTTTTTATATTCTCCCCCCTCAGGATTGAGGGAGTCGAGTGTTTCGAAGGGAAGAATACCTTTTAGTTTCTCCTAGATGTTTTTTCCTCTTTTGTAGAGGTACAGGTTTATTCCTTCAATTCCTGTTTGTTCATGCAGGCTCCTCGAGGTCCGGAAGTCGAACCACTTGGAACCAGTGATGAATTTAAGTCCTTGGTTCTGCACTCTTTGAAGCATCGACATGGACTTGTTAGATGCAAAATTAAGTGGTATGCTCGGGTTCACCAGTTTGGACCTAACCAAACTGATGTATAGCTTTTTTTTTGTTAGCTGTTGTGAGGTATCTAAATCGTTGTAGTTTGTTTAGTTCGGTTTTTGCGTGTTTAATCTTGTTGCTCACGTCCTTGCTCATTCCGGAACTGGAGAGTCCGAAACCGAGAATAGACGCGCGAGGAGAGTAGTCAATTTCAATGTTTTCTATGTTCAGAGGGACGGTGCGATGTCTTCCTATTGCAGTTGCGGAGAACTTAGCCATATTTGTTTGTATCTTCCAGCGTCTTTCGAATCTGGAGATTTTCTCGGCTTCTGCTGCCGTGGCTCTAGCCATCAGTCTTGCCGAGTTTGTCCTCCGCACTACAACTTGGGTAACATCATCCGCGTATTGAATATTCAATGTTTTTCCGTCGACTGGTTTAGGGATGTCTCTTGTTTAGATGGTGTAGAGAGTGGGGCTAAGGCATCCTCCTCGTGGAACACCGGAGGCGAGGTCAAAGGCTTTTCCTGTGTGTCCTTTAAAGGCTATCACCGCTCGCCTATTGGTTAGATAGCTGCAGAGGATCTTTTCGAAGTGGGGAGTGAGTTTCAGCCTAGAGATTTTGTATTTCAGGCCTTCGATCCAGACTTTGTCGAAGGCCTTTTTTACGTCTCTGCAGATGACGTCTATCCAGCAACTTCTAGCTAGCCATGCTGCCGCGTGTTGCAGCATATGGGCTATTGCTGTCTCAGTGCCTCGGTGCTCTCTAAATCCATGCCGTTCTTCGTTCAGAAGGTTCTTTTTAGCTAGATGCTTAGCCAGTCTGCTGTTGAGGATTTTTTCAAAAACCTTCCCAATGGTCTCCAGCACGGAGATGGGGCTACAATTCATGACCTGGTTAGATGGTTTTCCCGATTTGGGTATGAAGATCATTTTGGGGGTCTTCAGGCTATCCGGGAAGTACCCCATTGCTAGAGACGCATTAGACAGGTTCAGCAGCCTGGACTTAAGTCTCTCCTGAGCTTCTTTTATATGCCTGATGGTAATTTGGCTGAGCCCGGGGGCTTTAGACTTGAATGAGGAAATGGAATTCAATAGTTCCTTCATTGATATTTTCTTTCCGTCTTGAGAGTTGCCTTGACACCGATGGTAGTATGTGGTTCTATAAGGGTAAAACCTCCCTTCTCTCCTCTCCATGTACTCGAGGACCTGATCCTCGAAGCCTAGGTTAAAGTCTTCCTCTTCTTCTTCTGATATCCTAAAGACATTTTCCCAAACTCCGCGGAACAGCTTTTCTTTCTCCTTGGCAGTGACCGCCTTAGTTCCTTCATGTTTAAATTCCATTTGGCCTGGGGTGCGAGCGTTCCCCTTTAATTTGCTGATGGTCGACCAAAAAGCCTTCGGGTCCATCTCAGTGTCTAACTTTTCTATAAGACTATTCCATTTGTTTAGGACTTCGGTTCCTAGCATGGAATTCAGCTGGCTTCTGAGAAACTGGATGAATCGAAAATCCATGGGTCTGGTATAGCCCAAGTTGAGGATGGTCTCGTAGACTCTGAGGAATTGATGCTGTAGCATTACTCTCTCTTGTGTGGGTTTTGTTGGCATAATAATTTTGTGTGACGTTATTGGGATAGCTATAGCGTCGGCGTTAGAGATGCAGTCGTAAATAGCAGTTAATTCTACATCCAGATCTTCTTCGGATGCGTCCTTTAATTTAGGGATAACTTCAGGGAATGCTCTCCTGTAATCTTTCCACTTTGCATTCCAGAAGTCTTTTCTTGGGATAACTGAGATTGGGATAGGGGCAGTTGCAATAGTGATCAGCATGGGCAGATGATCACTTGATGTTAAAGGCCCTGGAGAGATAAGTTGGTGGAAAGGGAAGTTAGGGTTCGTGAGCACGACGTCAGGTTTGGTGGCTTAGCCTGGGTAGAAAAACGTGGAAAAGTCCGGTCCAATGCACTCTGCAACGCCTCTTCTAGTCAAGAGATCTAGTAGTCTACCTCTTGTGTTTGCTGATGAGTATCCCGCTGCTCTATTCCTGGCGTTAAGGTCCCCAGCGAATAGTACTGGATGCTCTTTTGTGAAAAGGGTGTATAGGTCATGATAAGGAAGATATGACCTGCGAAGGGGCTGGTCTCCCTCTCTTAGTTCTATGTCACCCATAGAGCACCTTAAGATGATCGACAGATTCGATTCATCCATAAGGTTACCCTGTCTGAACTGTAACTCCCTTTTCACTGCTATTAACGCACCATCAAATCTTTCTCCTGTGCAGTTCTTTGGTATAACATTATATCCAAAGATCTTCTGTTTGTCTTCGTCTTTGACGCTGGTTTCAGATAGCAGAAGAACATCAGGGTCTAGTTCTCTGTAGACATTAAATAATTTGTTTTTGTTAGGTTCCCATCCTTGCACATTGTGCGCCAAAATGGTAAGCCTATTTCTATACGCTATCCCGTTAGTCTTTATTATGCTTTGGCCGATTGACAGCCAGATTTTAATGTCTTGTACAGTTCCGGGTCACAGAGCTTAAAGTTCTTGTAAAGCTTGGTCTTACAGGTGAGTAATGAAGCTTTGATTGATTCCACGGTAACTGGAGAGTCATAGCACCACTTTATCTGTCCTTTTCTGACTCCTGCTGCCACGTCCTCTGTGGAGATCTCTTTTTTTGTGGATGTTTTGGGAGTTTAGAGCCAAAGTAAGTCTGATTTCTCTGCCGTCTAACTCGAGCTCATCCTCTTTTTGTTCAGTGTCTGTTTCCTGAACCATAAGTTCAACATTATTTTTCTTGTTTTTTTCTGCTTGGGCGAGCTAGGTGGAGGTGCTGGGGCGTCAGTTTGTTGCTGTTGAGCTGTTATCAGCGTAGTATCTTGGGGTTTTCCTGTATCCGGACTATCCGCTGTTTGTGCCGGCTCTGTATTAGGGTACGAAGCCGAGAGGACTTTTTCGGATTGATGATTGTCTGGAAATTTAATTGTTTTCATGTTGTTAGCCGCCAGCAGGACAAGCTAGGTTTATCACATTTGCATGCAGAATGCATGCCAGCATTTTGGTAGGGGTAGTGTCGCTCAGTTCCAATACGATCTGGGGTTGAGTTGGCGTTACGTTCTGTTGGGTTTGTTGTTTTGCGGTTGCGGCGTAAGATTGTTTCGGTCTGTCCGCAGCCTCTCTTTTCTTTATGAGTTCTTCCTTCCTGACTGGGCACTGCATGCTCAGGGTGGGGTGATTCCCTGTACAGTTAATGCAGATTTTCCTTCTGCTCACGCAGTGCATCCAGTCATGCCCGGTCTGCGAGCACTCGGAGCAGATCTTTGGCTTCCCAGAGTCGGGGCTGGCGCTGGTTGAGTGATATTCGACCTTGTAACAGTTTAAGCAGGTAAAAAGCTAAAAAAATCTTTCCCGCTCAACTTGATCAGGGGAAATTACCATAGAAAACAGTCTGAGGCCTGTTTCCTTAGCTTTTGCTGCCATTTCCAAGTTCTTAAATATTACTTTGAAAACATGGGAGAGGTTACGGAATTTGACTACTTCCGTCACTTCCGCCCATTGATGGTTCCTATCTATCTCTGTCTTAATTTCT
Organism: Ceratothoa steindachneri; assembly: GCA_963969495.1. Lineage (NCBI taxonomy): Eukaryota > Metazoa > Arthropoda > Malacostraca > Isopoda > Cymothoidae > Ceratothoa > Ceratothoa steindachneri. Next base: position 1,870,358 of record OZ018322.1, read on the forward strand.
TCGGCCGATCTTTCACCTACCCAGGGGTCTACTCTTCTGCAAATTATTGCCTTCCTCGCTGCCAGAGCTGGGGATGGCCGTGGTTCTAGGCCAATCTTGCCCAGTTCTAGCGCGCCTTCCGCTGAGGTTATTTTTTCTAGGTCAGCTTGAGTATGGCAAATGACTGTGTAGCCTCTGTTGGTCTCGATTAGACGTTTGAGGCCTATTCTGACTTTGTCAAAGATGACTTCGAATACCTCCGCCTTTTCCGGTTTTTGGTTACTGTTTATTTCAGTGGGACTCGAAAGTCCAGTGGCTTCCCCCTCATGTTCATGGCGAGGGTAACTTCTAATTAATTTGGGGACCTTCACTTATCTGGTCATGACAGAAACAGGAAAAATCTCCAATCAGTCCGGAACTCCTTATTAGATTCGTGAGGCAGAGGAGTACGGGTTCGGGAAACCCAAGACCACCACTACTATAACCCCGGTAGAAACAGGAGGTATCTCCAATCAGTCCACCAGTGTTACGCCCCGCTCTCGAGTGGACGCAGAAACAGGAGGTATCTCCAATCAATCCGCCGACACTCAGCCGGGGAACAGTGCACTAGTCAGTGGGGGGTGCCTCGCTGTAGGCGCTTTTGGTTGAGTTATACCAGTTCTGGTTATCTTGGAGTGACAAGCTGATCAAGCTTGTTCGGTGGCCAGTTTTGCAAAAGTTTCGGGATAATGAAATGTCCCCAAACTTTACCTCCTTTACCCGGTTGGAGATTCAAAGACGATAAATTTTCTTCTCTCTTCCCTCTGATTTGGTTAGATGCTTATTCACGTTCACCCCCTGAACGCCTATATTGATCTAGTGGAGACAGAAACAGGAGAAATCTCCAATCAGTCCGTCCCGACCGAGGAGTGCCAGAAACAGGAGAAATCTCCAATCAGTCTGGCTCTTCTTATTAGATCTCTTAGGCAGGGCTTACCCTCAGCTGGTGATCAGAGTGATAGTCAGCAGTTGGTACCCCGAGATAGACACTCGAGGCTAAGCTCCGCTGGTTCAGGGTAAACTGGTGAGTTTGTCTGATCAGATTGGTTCGATAGCCTGTTCTGGAAATTGCAAGGGGTTGTGAAAATTTTCCGGAAAATTTTCCTCCTTTGCCAGGTTGAAGATTCTACGACGACCGATCCTGCTGATTTTTTTTTTGGCCGAATAGTTAAAATGTTATTATAAAAACAATTAAAAACAAAATGGGGACCGACCGACCGACCAACATAGTGAGATGTAGAGTCGCCCGCGACTAAAAATACTAACTTATACTATGCTCTTTTGTCTTTTTTTATCAACATGCAATGATTTTTTACTTATTATCTAATAATTTCACTTACTAGGTCCAGTCTTATTTAAAAAGTGTCAACTGCACTATTGGCCACTACTTCCGATTGCAGATGCTGACATTTCTATAAGATATTTTGCGAAATATACGCGTCCAATAATTTTCTATTAGGAAAGCTTGACATAAACATATATACAATATTTGTTAATATTTTAAAACTAATAATAATAGTAATAATAACAATTATAATAATAATAATAATAATATCTTACTAATCTCTCTTTTTTATCAACTTACAATTTTTTGTCTCTTGTTATCTAATATATCTAATTATTTTCTCCAGTCTAATTTTACCGAATTCATTTAGAGCAATTCATCATTTGCATCATTAACATACATAATAAAACACAAATGTACAAAGACCGAACAATGAAGAACACCACTAGTTAAAGGAGTCCTTTCTGACGCTTTTCCGTTATTGGCTACTCTCGATCAATGAGTTAATTCTGAATACAAAATATTAGCTGATCTGTTACTGTCATACTTTGTATTATAAATAGTGGAAAAAATCTAATAAATTTGTGAGGCATCACCTGTGTCTCCTAAAGCCATGCTGTTAGGTGTTAGCCACTTGATCTTTGATTTCTCTTAGAATTTATTGAGATATTTTATCTGGTCCAGGAGATTTATATTTATTCATTTTCTCAATTAGCTATCTTATAGTGTTGACGGTGAATCTAACCAATTCAAGTTGTCTATTGCCAGCATTTTTAATAGTTGGGATGGGATTAATAATCATACTCTCTTTTGTAAACACTGATGCAAAGAATTCATTTAAAATATTAGCTAGATCAATATCGTTAAATTGTAAAATATCATATTTGTCTTTTATTGGTCCAATGCTGTTTTTTAATTTGTTTTCTACTATTTACTAAAGCAAAAAACTCTTTTGGATTTAAGAAAAAATTAGAGCTAGTCTTATCTCTTCATTTCGTTTGGCTTTTTTGGTTTCAGCTTTAACTTTTTCTTACTTCTACATAATAATTTATACTTTCTATGCTCTATAAGATTTTAGCATTCTATAGGCCTATACTCTTTAATTCTGTCTTTAATCATTTTCTTAATTTCAGCAGATAACCATTTACGTTCATTGACATTTTTGACGTTACTGACATTTAATGGTATAAATTGAGCTTGTATATTTAGGAGATTGTTTTTAAATTCATGACATGCTTCATTAATTTCTTCGTTATTTAATAATAATAATAATTCTTTTGTAATGCGGTCTTCAAGGCCTGAGGCCTTCCCGGAGCGCACGTTGTGCTGAGATGAGAATGTCAATTCATTGGAAATTTAAGAGGGGGAAGAAGGCAATACTGAAAAGATGCGTTTTCAGGAGACGCTTAAATGTGGTAAGAGAGGGAGAAGACCTAATTTCAGCAGGAAGAGCATTCCACAACTTAGGGGCGCAGATTGAGAAGGAGCAGTCCCCCATTAAGCAGAGGGATGAACGAGGAATATTCAAAAGAGTTGCATGTGATGACCGAAGGGCCCGAGGGACATGGCGTAGCGAGAGGGCAGAAGAGAGGTAAGACGGGGCCTTGTTGTTTAGGGCCTTAAATGAGAAGAGAAGTATCTTGAAGTGAGTATGAGATCTGACAGGGAGCCAGTGCAGTTCATGCAGCAAGGGTTTCGAGGGAGAGAAGCGAGGGCGACGGAGGAGAAGCCGGGCGGCATAGTTCTGTACAAGTTGAAGGGGGCGGAGAGAGGAGGATGGCAGATTCACAAGCAGTGAGTTACAGTAGTCAAGGCGTGAGGTGATGAAGGCATGAGCAACAGTCTCAAGACTTTGGCGATTAAAGTGAGAGCGAATGCGAGAGAAGTTACGAAGGAAACAGAGAGGATTTGCTGATATTGCGGATATGAGGCTCAAAGGAGAGATGCTCATCAAAAACAACACCGAGATTCCTAACGCAGTCAGAGAAAATGATAGTATTACCGCCCAGAGTAAGCGAGGGAAAGAGAGATTTAGATTTTTTGACAAGAGCAGGGGTGTCGACGAGGAGGACCTCAGTTTTGGAGTGATTAAGCCTGAGGAAGTTGGTAGAGAGCCAGTCAGAAATGGAGGAGTAGGCAGCCAGGAGGTCAGTGATAGGATAGGCAAGAGACGTGGGGGATGAGGAAACAAAAATTTGAGTGTCATCAGCATATAGGTGGAAGGATAGACCGAGATTACGGAGAAGGAAACTAAGAGGCAGAAGGTAGATACGAAATAGTAGAGGACCAAGGACAGAGCCTTGTGGCACTCCAAAGCGAATGGGGGTAGAGTCGGATGAAACCTCGTCAATCACAACGGATTGGCTACGAGACGAGAGGTAAGAGCAGAACCAGTCAAGCACGGTGCCTGATATGCCGAGGAAAGGGTGGAGACGATCAAGTAGGCCGGTATGGTCAATAGTCAGAGAAAATGATAGTATTACCGCCCAGAGTAAGCGAGGGAAAGAGAGATTTAGATTTTTTGACAAGAGCAGGGGTGTCGACGAGGAGGACCTCAGTTTTGGAGTGATTAAGCCTGAGGAAGTTGGTAGAGAGCCAGTCAGAAATGGAGGAGTAGGCAGCCAGGAGGTCAGTGATAGGATAGGCAAGAGACGTGGGGGATGAGGAAACAAAAATTTGAGTGTCATCAGCATATAGGTGGAAGGATAGACCGAGATTACGGAGAAGGAAACTAAGAGGCAGAAGGTAGATACGAAATAGTAGAGGACCAAGGACAGAGCCTTGTGGCACTCCAAAGCGAATGGGGGTAGAGTCGGATGAAACCTCGTCAATCACAACGGATTGGCTACGAGACGAGAGGTAAGAGCAGAACCAGTCAAGCACGGTGCCTGATATGCCGAGGAAAGGGTGGAGATGATCAAGTAGGCCGGTATGGTCAATAGTATCGAAGGCAGAAGAGAGGTCGAGTAGAACGAGGATGGAGACACAACCCCTGTCCGCGGCTCTTCGTAAGCCTTTGGACACATTGAGAAGGGCGGTTTCTGTGGAGTGACCTGACTTGAAACCAGATTGATAGGTTTCATCAATGTTACAGGCCACCATGTGACTGTTGATGCGTGAAGCAACCACTCTCTTCAGAACCTTAGAGAGGAAAGGAAGTTGCGAAATCGGGCGATAATTGGAAGGGTCAGTGGGGTTCAGTTGAGGTTTTTTAAGAATCGGACGGATGTGGGCACGTTTGAAGGAAGAGGGAACAAGACCAGTTGCAAGTGAAGTGTTGAACAGGTGAAGAAGCGTTGGGGGGATAGCGGGAAGAATTTTAAGGTATAATTGCTCAAACACTTCCTTAGATTAGAAAAAATAGCTTTTTGGAAATTTAGTGTAGTGATATTAACCTTTTTTCTAACATAAGAAATATTAATTTCAAATTCGATTAGATAATGAATTTTATTATCAATTTTATCTCTTACATTTAGATTTGAAATTAATTCATCGTCTGATGTTACACTAAATCTAATATATTTTCGTTTCTTGTTGGTTCTCTCACCTTCTGAGTTAGGAAGTTTTCATCTATGAAACTGAGCAGTTTTCATAGGCTAGCATACTTTAACGCAAATAAAATCGCCGAGGAACAATGATAGCTTATCTCTAATGATGTTGGTCGTTGAAATCATAAAATTGTTTATCTACCTCCAGAAGTTAATGTGGCTTCGTGTAGATCAAATTTTGGGGGAGCTTAGTTTAATTCATATTACTTCAAAAGGAGAGTCAATGCTACAATCTATAGGATGCAAATCTCCACGGAAGTACAAAAGAACTCCTCAACCCTCTGACTCGACTCTATCTTTATGAAATATTTTGTATTCCTGTAATTGAAATTCTGAAATAAAATCCTTCGAGTGGCAGTGACTCCACGATTCTTTTTACCGATAATTGCGTAGTTTTTATTCGATACTAACGCTCGAAACTGTGAAAACTTGTTTCTAATTGATCTCGCATTGAATAACACGGCTTTTAACATACTTATCCGATTTTTTTCTTTTAGAGGCTTCTTAAGTTTGTGTGTAGCAAGTTTCCAAATGTTTTCTTTCCTTTTCCGTAGAGATGGATCCCATCTTGAGTATACACGGCCAGAACTCAACAAATTCAACATTTTTTCCTTTGCAAATCTCTTTTGGTTTATCCCCAAAGCTCTACTTATATTTTCATAGTTCTCATATATTGTAGGTAGTATGCTTACAACTAAACCATTAAATGTTTCGATTTGATTGCTTTAACCATTTTCGTGTAGTCTTTTTTTATGTTCTCTGATCCTGCGTAGTTTTTTCCGTTGACCTCGTTGCTTCCAACATTATGTATAATTGGGTTGTTTTTGCTGTTTATCTCGAAGTTGCTTATTTCTTTTATTACTCGATTAACTTTTACTCCTCGATAGCAACGAAATTTGCGTTTCTTGTGGTTCCAAGTTCGGAAGTGATCATTTGATTTGTAATTATAGAATTACAAACTAAGTACGTTTCTTCTTCCTTGGACAGAATTCCAAATATATTGTATATGGATAGAATTGGTTATTTCCGTATGTAAGGTTTTATTTAGTGCTTATTCCTGACTTCGATAAATTTGTCATTTTCAACTATGTTTGTATTATACGTTTTGTTTCTAAGCTGTGCTATTTCTTGTTCTAATTTTACAATTTTGCAATCAATTCTGGCTATTCTACCTTCGTCTTCTGTTAGGTAATTACACTTTTTTTTTAATTCTAGGGCGATGATACGATTTTCTATCTGGCTTATAACAGACATCTACTTTTTCTCCAACTCATGTTTTGTTTTTAATCTTGCAAAATTCCCATTCACTTCTTGATGTAATATTTTGCATTTAAAGCAACTGCTTTGATTTATGAGCTGAGATTTTCGTTAGTAGAAGTTTTTTTTGTTTGAATTATAAACAAAGTATGATCGACTTGGATTTATTATTCACTCAACAATTAATATTTCACTAAATTACATTTATTTTTCAGTGCACTTATTTACACCTTATAAAACACTTAAATTCCGAACACTTGATTACACTTTATCTTACACTTAATTAAATTTAGTATTGAAATATATCCACTTCACTTTACACTTAATAAATTACTATACAATACAATTTCTGTACTTGTAATGATTAATCACAGAATACAAAACAATGTTTTGAGCATATTTCTTACAAAATTAAAGAAAAGAGTGACAAATTACATAAATGATGAATAACAAGAGGTAAATAGATAGAAGTTAAATGAACAAAAAACCCCTGTTGTGATGCAGACAATGGGGCGCCGGCTGACTTAAGTCCTATTTGCTCATTGGTTAAGATCCTCTGATGTCAGAGATAACAGCAAATTCAAGTAATCACGCGCACACACAGAGAAAAAAATAATGTTATGTGCAAATTGTTGCAAACTCAATATAAATCTTGCTAAATTAAGTACCCGATGAATAAATTAGTAAAGTAGGGGAAATTTTAAATGAAAAAAAGAAGTGTAAAAGTATTACTTACAGTTTTCATTTTTAGCTAAGATGGTGGCGAGAAAGTGAGTCTAAATGACCACGTGAATGCGTAAAATAGGTTAACTAAACAACGACGCTGATTGGGTCAAATGTCGGTGACGTCATTTTAGAATCGGCTTATATTCACAAAGTAATTAACTAAAGAAGAATAAACTAAATCTATTAGAAAAATCACTTTTCAATACCAAAATGATAATTTGTAAACGCCTTTTGAATCAAATATGCGAGAAACAGTTGCTTTCGTCCAGAAAATTCGGGAAACGGGTTTTGAAAATACTCTCAACTAACTTAGGTGCTCTAACACAATGGTTCCCTACCGATTTTGGCTTATGGCCCCCTTAGGAACCTTATTTTTTCCTGTGGCCCATAATCATTATTTTCAGTAGGTAATATGCAGTTTAACTCTACTTTAAAGGATAAAAGATATTAAAACAGCTATTTGTATTCAGGTACAATTATATTTGTCACATACATATATAGGACTATAAACATAGCAAAAATTAAACAGTGGTTAACAAAAATGTAATACTCTTTTAAAATAAATAATTTGTCTTACAAAAAATAAAATCCTTTATCAAAATAAAATAAATATATCATGAACTCTTTATTCATTCAATGCGATCCTTGTGCTTCATGCAGTTTCACAAGTTTTTCAATATCAGGGTCTATAGTTGTTAGAGACAGACCAAGATCACCTCTTCTTACTATTTCTAAGCGGCTGCGAGCTTTTGATAGGAGGTCTGACACTTTACTAAAACCCGACTCAACCAGATAAGAAGTAGGAAAAGCAATAAAATATAATTTTACTTCGTCCCAAAGCAAAGGGTATTTCATAGCAATTTCATAACTGGTCCATAATTTCCTGAAACCATGCCTAAAACTAGCTAGAGAAGTTTGATCACTCTGTAACTCAATGAGGATTTCTTGTAATCTGATATCAACATCAGTTGCATTAATTCCACATGGGTCTACCACCCAACATGGAATATCCAGTTGTAGAAGATCTCTGAACCTAACTTCCATATCACTAAGCAAATTCTCCAAATGATCAATGTATACTAAAATATCATCTTCTTTCAGCTCACTCTCACTTGTGCGGAGGGTTGGAAACTGTATCAACTCTTTTTGCCCCATATTTGTCTTGAACAGCTTAATTTTCCCCATAAATGCACAAATAGACTATTTGCAAGTTAAAATATTTGCATTCTTACCTTGTAGCTGTTTGTTCAAAATATTTAGCTTTTCAAATATATCTGTAAGGTAGAATATGTCACATTTGGCAGCAATGTTTCTTACTCCGAGCTGCTTACCATCCAGAAATAACACAACACTATCCCAAAGTGCAATGAAGTGATTCAGATAATTGCCCTTAGAAAGCCATCGCACCTCTGTATGCAAAAGTAGGCGCTCAAACTCTTCTTCATTGGTAGCATAGAGTTGTCGGAAAAAGACGCCCTTGAAGTGGATTTGACTTGATAAGGTTGACTGTCTTGATTACACTATCAAGTGAATCTTTCAGACGTCCTCCTAGGTTTTTTGCAATCAGATGTTGACGGTGGACAACACAGTGTATGCAAAATAACTTTAGGTACAGCCTCTTTTAAATGTGCAATAAATCCCCTATATTTACCTACCATAGCACGGCGCCATCAGTTGCACAAGCCATAATATTCCCAAGTGGAATATCATTTTCTTTGAAATAGGTCACTACTTCTTTGGAAATTGTTTCCCCTTTAGTATCTGTCACAAGGTTGCGGGAAAAAAAGCATTTCTTCTCTCTGAGTTGATCTTTATCCAAAAACCTAACACACGCCATGAGAAGGGCTTCGTTATCACGTAATAACGTTTAGTCAATTTGTAAATGTTTAACGAGTTTTTCCTCTACATCCTTTGCCATTTCGTCAATACGTCTTGATACTGTATTGTTGCTCAGCAGAATGACTTCAGTGATTTTTAGGGGATTTTGTTGCATGACAGTTGAAATAGCCACAAATACTGAAGGCAAAATTAATTCTTCGCCAATAGTATGAGGTTTTCCCGATTTCACTATTAGCTTGGAAATCTCATAAGATGCAATTAAACCTTTGTCTAGTTTTGCCGCTGTTTTGCTAAATATGTATATCTTTAATAGTGCTCCTTGCTTGGAAATCATCCCGCAGCTTTTTAAAGTAATCTAATGTTTTGTCTTTTTGTCCTTGTGCTTATTCTCCAAATGCATTTTAAGCTTACTTGGTCGCATACTATCATTAGAAAGTGTAGCCATATATATGAGACACAATGGATGTGTTATATTGTCTGGTGAATGTATAAAACCCTAAGCTAAATACTCACTGGAGTATTGTCGACATTTTTTCTTCGTCGCCGTAGCCATGGGTAATCTGTGCAGAAGAAATTTAATATATAAATGATATATATATTACATTTTAGAGCCGAAGCTCACCGCAACAGAATGAAAGACGCTTATCTCAGCGGCGAAAAAGGAAGAGTATTTCTGAGAAAAGACCCAGAAACAACCTCCATTCCTTGTGCAGAGCACCGAGTCTGTGCCCAACACCAACTCCTATTACAGTCTGACACGAAAATTTCAGACATGTCCAATAAATAGAAACGCTCATAAAATAGCTGCATTGAAAATTTTGTTTTCCTTTTTTGTGCTAAATACTTGCCCTTGATGATAAATATTTGACACCAAAAAAGAACTGCAAAACAATGCAACTATTTTTATGAGCGTTTCTATTAATTGGACATGTCCGAAATTTTCTTTGCTGATTGTACATCCTGGTACTCTGTACTTGTACCTAAATGCAAAACAGTAGAAATGTACTCACTCAGGGGGGTGATCTACATTAATTTTAGTAATATATTATATACACATATATATTACTCAAATTAATGCAGATGCAAAACGATAAGTACAATCATCAGAATCTAAGATTAAATGCTAATCTCGTAAATAAACCCTAAGTGAAACCGAAGTGAAAAAAAAAATGATTTGGTGTAGGCCTAGCAATGGCACACTTTACTTACAAACAAAAATGCTCAGTTATTTACTTATAAAAGTCTTATATTATTGTGCTTGTGGCATTCTATTATAATTTTAAAAACTAGTAAAATTATTACAACTTCGCAATATTAGGGTAAACAAATAAAAGCTACTTACATACTATAACGCCAAACCACTTGATAAACAGACTGTAAGGATTTAAAGTTCCACCTGAAGTATTTTCATCAAGCCAATAACGGTGCCAGGCGCATAACGATAAAACGCACAATGGAGTGCGCCGCAGAATAAGCTTGTAAGACGCAAAATATTTCTTTACAGATTAATGTAAATCCTATTATGCTAATATAATATTTAAAATAGGGAAAATATATGTATTAATAATTTTCAAATGTAATTCAACTGCATAAGTTAAAATTAGGTAATGCCCTAACTATAATTCAGGTTTCAATAGGTTGGGTCAGGTGGCCCCCTTCATGGATCTGTGGCCCTTCTAAAGCTTAAAATTTTCCTGTGGCCCCCTTCAGATGCGCCATGCCCCCTAGGGGGCCATATGGCCCCCGGTTGGGAAACCCTGCTCTAACAGAGCAATAGGCCTGTCATTTTGGGGGCGTTTTTTATAGTAATATGTTGTGTGATATTTTGAATGGGTGTGGGAAGTGGCCTGAGGCGAGTGATGCGTTGAATAGGTATGTGAGAGTAGGGAAGATTGCTTCTGATAGTTGGTGAACTATTGTGGGAGGTGCATTTTGGTGTTGATTTAATGGAGTGTTTTGTTTCCTTGATGGTGATAGGAGTGCTTATTGTGATAGTGTTGTCGAGTATCTCCATTTGTATCAGGAGGGGGAGGGGGGCAAACTCCTCAGCGTTGAGCCGACATTGTTGGATGCGGGCACGTAAGAATATGATGTTGTGTTGTCATGAGCCTTTGTTCTAGTGGTGGCTGTATAGTGTAATGAGTCTTTCTGTGTGTATGGAGAATGCAAAGTATTTAATGCATATGAATGTTTTTCGTAGTGTGTGTATGTTGCGTGCAGTGTTTATGGTGTTCATTAGTGTAATCCAATGGTTGTCTATATATGTAGGGTTAGTGTTCTGGAGGTTGAGGTTGCTGGTGTGTTCGTAGTTATGTGGCTTTTGAATTCCTCTCTCTTCGTGTTGTTGTAGTCGTAGAGTGGGGTGGGGGTGGGTATTAGGGTGAGTGAAGACGATAGTATAAGGCATATAGGAATGTGGTCGGGTAGGAAGTGGGGATCTGAGGCTATGTGGGTATGGAAGTGTGTGGCGTGGTCATGGCGGAAGACTTATAGGGGCTGTGGTCCTGTTGTGAGTTGTTTGGTTACCAAGGATGATTGGTTACTGAGTTTTGGTACCGCTTATGGGTAGCCAGATAGGGTTGTTGGTTCGGGTTGGTGGCTACCGATTCGATTTTGGGGAGAGACCTATTACGTGAGGCACTGACTCCAAGAGGTAGAGTTATCTTCTTTCTTGATTGAAGGCTGTTTTTTTTTTTTTAGTCGGTCCCCTTTTTGCTTTTTTTTTGTTAATTAAATTGTAACTATTCGGCCGATTCTAACGAAATGTCAACAACGTTGTGTTATTTTACATTCTCTTTCGAATCATATAATTGCAAAGGTCCAACCAAGCTTAGCCCAGGCATTACTTTGTTTTGGTGATAACATCGTAACTCTTCGGTCAATTCTAACGAAATTTAAAAGCCTTATGTTGTTTTATATTCTTTTTTGAATCATATAATTGTCAAAGTCCTCCCAAGGTTAGCCAGGGAATAATTTGGCAATAATATAACTATGCGGATGATTCTAAATAAATTTGAAGCCTTTATGTTGTTTTCTATTCTCTTTCAAATGATATAATTTCAAAAGTCCTCACAAGGTTAGCTGGCCAATTATTTAGCAATAACAACATAACTATTCGGCCGATTCTAATGAAATTTGAAACCCTTATGTTATTTTACATCCTCTTTTGAGTACCCACTCGGAGAGGGTATGACAAATAGCGTGCCAAATGCGTACGTTTATATGTACCACACTAAGCCGTCCTAATGTCGAAGCGAAGTGCGCGTCAGGCTGTGCTAGCGATAGCCGCTTTCCACTCTCTTATCCCCTTCCATTGCACCACGTGTCTCTGATGGGGGTAGAAGTGGAAAGGAGTGGGTTGTTGCGTTTGGTGGAGCGTATGTGCTGGTAGTGGGATTGGAGGATGAAACAGTAGGGCGGGTCATACTTTTGGACAACCATATATTTTCATTAAATCCTTTAATGATGGGGTGCTTAAATGATAGATTTTCCGGTATAGATTTTGAAAAAGAACTTTATTTTGTTAGACAATTGCTCCTACCTAAATCAATTTCCATTTAATTAAAAGTTATTTTTTCCCTTTCGTCACGAGCTTATGTAACCTATTTTTATTTAATCCAAGTACACACAAACACAAAGTAACCTAAAATTTCCAAGTTTATTGAGTGAGAAAATTGGTTGCAAAGCTCCTCATATAGTTGCATGGGTCACTTTGGGTCATATTCAAAAGTTAAACTTGACCAGAGCACACAAATATTGCTTTAACTCATCCCTGGATATCAGACGTCTACTTCTCTCTTGTGCCCTGATTCCTCTTTTCATGTGAGAAATACTTGGAAAAAAACTCAGTGTGATAGAACGGGTTGAGGCCGCGTTAATTTCAACCCCTATCACAGGTTATTTAAAACCACGATGCTCCCACGTGCATCTTCGCTTTGAAGCTTGGCGCCTTATCGCAGCCACCTGAGTCAATGTTTAAACAAGGAGGTTTATCTTCCCCCGTTCGCCCCCATACGCCGACCTCGCCAGATCGAGTTAGGCTTATGGGCAAATAAGGCATTGTTCCCAGGCTCGGCTGTGCATTCCCTCGAAGCTCCCACGCCAAGGGAGTGTCTCGACTATTTAGATGGAAACTTTACCACTAAGAGCAGATTCGAGATCCAGATTTTCGTCGCGAAACATCACCCCGACCCTCTCTCACTTTGTGCACCAAGGGACCTTGACCTCGAGATTCACCATCGCTTGTCCAGAAGGAGGACAATATCCCTTGAGTGCCAAGGTTCGAGCCTTCGTGACGCCGAGTCCACAAGGCTTCCCCCTTGTTGTTCAGAAAGAGAACAACGTTAGAACAGCCATTGTTCGTTCGAGCCCGTTGACCAGAAATGGTTCTCACCCCTTCCCCTGTTGTTCAGAAGAGAACAACTTAGAACAGCCATTGTTCTTTTGAGCCCGTTCGCCAAGAAGCGGTTCTCACCCTTCCCACTTGTTGTTCAGAAGAGAACAGCATTACAATAGCCATTGTTCTTGAGCCCGTAGACAAGAGACGGTTCTTACCCCCCCTGTTGTTCAGAAGAGAACAACGTAGAACAGCCATTGTTCTTCAAGCCGTTCGTCGAGAAACGGTTCTCATTCCCAAGACGCCACGTCAGAATCCTTTTATTCCCCCCCCTTCGGCTGGAAATCGCCATCGGACCGAAAATTCCTTCACGTCCACTTCCTCTGCACCACTAGTATAAAATTACGTAATCCGAACGTTACCTTTGAGTATTTAACCCTTTTGTCAGTTTTATCCTTTGCTTTAAATGGTTTAGCAAACCATCCCATCTCTTTAACTTTATATTCGTTTTACCTTTTTAAATCTTTTAATCCTCGGATTAGCCCGAGCCCCCATGACCCTTTCCATTCTCTGTTTATGTCAATATTTTCCGTTTTGTGTATTGTTGATAGTTATTATTAATAAAACTCTATTTTATTAATGATAGCAATATTATTATCCTTGAGCTCAGTTCCACTTCTTAAGCATATCGAAGATACATAATATCGGCCCGCCAGACATCCACGCACTCTAAAGATAATTAAAGAAGTTCCCTCAACGAATAGTTATATATGGTATATCGTCGAGAGTCCATTCTACGACACTCATTCACCATTCTTACAACCCTCTCAATGCTCTGTGTGTAACAAAGCCATTCGGGTACTTTCATAGGAGAGTCAAAGAAGTTTTTCAATTTAGAAGTACTTAAAGAGCAAGTGAGAGGTGGCTCAGAGACATCCTCTGACCAATTGATCAGATCTCCAATCCTGGTAGCATCACAACTGTTGTCTGGTGTACTTCTAAGCCTTACAAAGGAGTCTCCTCTAATGGCCATTAAGCTTTAATCCAAACCCCTCTCCTTCAGCCATCCAAACATAGCCTTAGCGATCGGCTCTGCATGTGATTCTTCTTTTGTAGCCTTTTAGGGAAAAAGTGGAAGAGGTAATTTCTCCCAGGCTCACTGATGTCAATGTAATGCTCCTCTTTTGTTTTGGCTGGAAACAATTTTTCACTTCCCTCTACCTACATCATAAAATTTGTCACATCAATTCGTCCATCAAAGAGAACTCAAGAAATTCCCCCATCCTTCCTTAAAATTTTCCTCAAATTCATGTTTAATACTGTCATTAGTTTTACCTGTGCTCTCTTAACTTTATTATTATTAATTAGTTTACTTGTATCTTCCTCAGTAATGAATCTAGCATCTATTAAAGCGTTTGTTGCTATAGCTGCAGTTGATCTCAATCCGACACCATACCTTGTACTAGCAAGAGCAATATTTGGAATTTCATCATAATTCTTTCTATTCCTGGTGGAAGATTCCGGCTCTTGGACAGCTTCAAAAGTTACTTCATCACCCAAACTGTTGTCACCATCAGAATTTTCTGTCTCCAGATCTTCACCTTCTGCCAAAAAATGCTCGATTTCTTTTCTTGCTGCTTTTCCTGCTAAAACACCGCTTTCCTCCTTACTTTTTCTCTTTCTTTCTGCTATCCTTTCATTTTCTTTCCTTTCTGAAGCTCTTAATTGTCTATTATGTTCTGGAATTTCAGGACCTCCAATTTATAAGATACCTTCACTTCCAACCTTCTCCTTTTGTCCTTTAATAAAGGCCAGTTCCCTAGTAGGTTTTTTTTTTCTTTACTACAACAGCAGTTAATGTGGGCTTTAGTCTCACAGCCATTATTACAACCTACTTCCCTACAACTGGAAATTTGACATTTGCATGTCAATATATCAAATAACTTAACTAGCTTTGCAATGAACCTCTCTTTTACTTCAATTTTTCCTTTACCAAGGGAAACTTTTACTGCCTCCTTCCACACTTCCTTAAGCTTCGATATTATTGTGACCTTTTGATTTACAACAGGTTGTCTGAAGAGAGCATTAGCTTTGGTCCACTGATTAATCAAGCCTTGATACATGTCTTTTACCAGCTGGTCCACTCCATAATTTATCCGGTCATCTTCACTTTGCTTCCTCAGGTAGATGCCGTACCTCAAAATATCTCCTATTATTAGTAACTCAGACACCATCAGCTCTTGCCCAGTCCTAACTAAATTAGTCAGAACTTGATTTGGACCTTGTCTTGATTTCCGCCATTGTCACACTAATCGCAGGTATATCTGCAAGTGAAAAGATGGCACTTAGATTAAGAAATAATTTTTACCAAATATTTTTGTTATTCTAAAATGACCCACAGCCTTTACTAGCATTCAAATAAAATGTAAATGCTCTATAAACAGTTACCAGTTACAATAGTTACCAGAACGGGCAACACTACTGGAATATTGCCTCCACTGAGTAATGAGTACTGCCTACTTGCAATTTTGGAGTTAGACCAAACTAAATTAAGGGTCATTTTTAACAGGTTTCCTACTTCTCATGTCTCTCTAATATATTTTTACATTTTTTTAGACAAATATCTTTCAGATTACATAAATGTATTCATGATAGAAAACTGTAAATTTGATCTTTTATGGGTAACTAAAATAATAGTAAAATATAGTAAATGACTCAGAACTAACAATATTTCAACTTCAAATTGATGTAGGTTAGATCAATCAGAATTTAACTTTTCTGCCAAAAGTTTGTTCTTTTCACCAATAATCATCCTTTGAATACCCCTCATGACCAGTTTCATAAAATTCTAGAGTATGACCCGCCCTAATGAAACAGTATGAGGAGGTGGGGACAGTGGAAGGAGGGGTGAAGTCAGTGGAAGGAGGGGGTGGAGTCAGTGGAAGGAGGGGTGGGAACAATGAAATGAGGGGTGAGGACCGTAGAATACGTGGTGGCGACAGAAGGAGCAGTGGAAGGAGGGGTGGGGGCAGAGTAAGTTGGTGGTGCCGGAGCCGAGGAGGGTTCAAGGGAGGGGAAGAGATCGGGATAGAAAGAAGGGTGAGTGCTGGAGGTGCAAGGTCTAGAGAGAGATGCGGTGAGTAGGTGCGAGTTCTTGCTCCCTGGGGTTGAGAAGTGTGCTGGTCTTTTGTTTCCACGTTCATGTATAAATGCGAACACTTCCTCTGTGAAGATGATTTGCGCGAGTCTATTATCGGCATATATCGCGTTTATGACGTTGGCGTATAGTGGGGGTTACTACCCGACATCTCTGTTGCCACCGCGGAAAGCAGGTGGGCCAGTTGTGTTTTGGGGTTGGTTGGGGTGTTGGTTTGTGTTAGGTTGGGATGCAGTGTCGATGTAGGGACTGTAGAGGCTTGAGTGGGGATTTGGGTTGCCCTCGTGGCGCCGGTAGCGGAGGAGAAGATTCTTGTTAGTGGGGGAAGGGGCGTGAGTGAAGACGATGGGTGTTGTGGTGTGTTGTGGTGAGGAGTATCGCGACAGCCTTAGCTCTGCGACAGCGTCCGCGTGGGCTTTGGGAAGGTAAAAGCACCTTATACTTGCGGCCACATATATACATCGTGCCACGATGTATTCGTTAAAAGGTCTATAGTTTCTTCCATGTTCCTGAGAGCATATCGCATTTGTGATCCTTGTTTCTTGCAAGACGAAATTAATACAATCTTCCAAACATTCATTGAATTGCAATATCCCCTTTGGTTCATAGAAAAGTGTCACTATAAAAAAAGAACCATCTTTTTCTCCCCAGCTAACTATAAGGAAAACAGATGTGAAAAATATTATGTTACCTTTCCATACTCCTCCTAGAAGTTGCTTAATGTACAAACAAATCAGTGGCGCTAAGGTGGAAGATGCAAGAATGTAGCGCATTTTTGAGAAACGGAAGTATGAATTTGTTGCTTATTAAGGTATTAGTATTAAATTGGCCGTCGGAAGTAATAAAGTTGGGAATTTCTTTTATAAGTGCCGATTCAATTAAGCGTCGATATATATATATATATATATATATATATATATATATATATATATATATATATATATATATATATATATATATATATATAGATAAATAGAGAGAGAGAGAGAGAGATATTAATCCATGTACACAAAAGTTGTGCACGCATCCGATGTCCCAGCTAGCGAACATCTGAACCCTCTTTGTTCAATTCATATCCTCTTCAACCAGTATTTTTTGGCTCTTGACCTCTAACACCAATAATTCTCTTTTTCAATTCCGTATCTCCCCCTTCAGTCTGTCGACCTCGCGCTCTCTCTCTCCTTTTCGTGCTTATCTTCTATAAAACAAGAGAGATTATACTCAGGAACCCAGATCAGCCTTAGAAACAATCGAGGACACTTCTTCCTCGTTGTGATCCTTTCCACTTCGGTGGATGGATTCACCAAGCTCCAGCCCTTTATTATAAAAACCTCAAATTCCGAAATAATGTTATATTTTCATCAAGTTGTTTATAAAAATCCAAGTACGAATTTATTAGATCGGACATCCACAAGAAAGAACAGACTGCTCTGGCTACATATATATATATATATATATATATATATATATATATATATATATATATATATATATATATATATATATATATATATATATATATATATATATATATATATATATATATATATTTATATAACAGCCTTGGCCAAAATTATGGAGCAGGTATGAAAAAGTGAAGAATATGATTGAAACTCATTTATTTCATACTTGACATAATACAAATTTCCTTTTTTGCGAATTTTCTACCAATAATTAATATTTGATGTATCCTCCTTTTGCTTTATTAACCACTTTTATGCGTTCTTGCATACTTAAGACTAAGTTGACAGAGGTCGTTCGCTCAATTTTATGCCAGAAGAAGAAGAAGGTTATTATAAGCTGGGCTCAAAGGATGTAAGGCTAGAAAGAAACAGTGGCTGTCTAAGGTGAACAAGATGAAGCGATTGTATTTGGCTAAAGAGCATGAAGAGCGGAATGATAATGATTGGGCTAAAGTTGTTTGGTTATTCAAATTATTAAAAAAGGTATCAAAATCATGGCCATTAGGCCATACAGAAAATACATCGTCAATGTACCTTAACCATATAAAGTTAGGGGGAGAAATTGTGGGAAGGAGTTCAGTCTCAAAATATTCCATGAAGAGACATGCCAATATCGGAGATAAACTAATTCCCATGCTAAGGCCAAATATTTGTCTATAAAACTCATTATTTATATGGTTAAGGTACATTGACGATGTATTTTCTGTATGGCCTAATGGCCATGATTTTGATACCTTTTTTAATAATTTGAATAATTTGCATGGCTCCATCAAATTTAAATATGAATGGGAATATGATAATAGATTACCCTTTTTAGATGTCCTCATTAATAAAGATCACCACGAATTAGAACTTGACGTTTATAGGAAACCAACCCACTCGAATGCCTACATACATTATTTTTCGTTTCACGATAATACTGTTAAAAAATCGGTAATTTCTAACCTTTTCCTTAGAGCATACAAAATATGTCATCCTTCCTATTTAGATGAAGAAATTGTCATTATCAGGACCATTTTTTCTAATTTGTATTACCCCGATTGGTTCATATCGTCTGCCCATTTTGCAGCTAGGAAAACATTCTATGGTAATAAGCCTTCCCGCACTCATGACTTGAACAAATGTATAACATTGCCATTTAATAATAAATTAAATAGTTTAAAGTACATATTTGGAAAATCTGGTATTAATCTAGCCTTGAAATATAATAATTCCTTAAACCAATTGATGATTGCCAGAAAACCCAAAGAATATCATAACATAGGAGTATATGCAATACCATGCAACGATTGCCATAAAGTTTATATAGGGGAAACGAAGAGAAATCTAGACAAGAGATTGTATGAACACAAAAGAGATATTAGAGTGGGCAGCGAAAGCAGTGGAATATTTTGCCATGTTAGAGACTCGAATCATTCGATCGATTTCAATGGAAGTAAAATGGTATTTAAATCGGCTAACTATGTTAAGAGAAGAATCGTAGAATCGAGCTTGATATCGTCAGTTCCTAATTTAAATCTATTTGAGGGTCAATTTTCTTTTAATCCTGTAATACGAAAGCAAATAAACAAAATAGTGAAATGTCAGCCCTTGAATATGTTTAGGCCTTTCCCCTCCTGATTAGCCACAAGTAGGGGATTGGGGGAAAAAAGAGGGGATCTTTCACGACCTGACCCTGTGTTATGTTTGTAAGCACTTTTCTTATATTTTCTATCCAGTGTCAGTTGAAAAAGGGTGTGAGATACACGGAAACTGTTCTGAATTGAATTGTCTTCGGAGAATGTGGTTTAATTCCTCATATATATATATATATATATATATATATATATATATATATATATATATATATATATATATATATATATATATATATATATATATATATTATAACATTTTTGTGTTGACATATCCTTGCGCTAAACTGTCGTCGCACGAGTTGGGTTTATGCATTGGTGGTTGTATCCTTTTCTTTTCAGACATATGGAAAGTTTGCTTTAGAACACGATGCTCGCCCTTTCAGATGCTTTCAAAGCTAAAGTGATTTTCCTTGGATTTCCTGATATTTTCCCGATGATATTGTAACCTGTTGGCCCAGATAGATATGTTTGTCTACGTTGTTAATGGTGATGTCTATCATGACAACTGCTCGTTGGTTTGTCATGATTTTTGTTATTACAAGATTCATTTTGTTCGACGTTTTGCTTTCATGGTTAAGTTCTTGAAATATTGTTTGATTTTATTGTAGGGTATCAGCTAGGAGAACAATATGATTTGCGAATCTCAGGTGATTGAGGTAATCTCCTGATATGCGAATCTCAGGTGATTAAAGTAATCTCCATCGTTCTTAATGCCTTTGTTTTGTCAGTTTACCCTTCTGAAGATTTCTCCTAGACAGGACATGGATAATTTCGGAGAGATAGTATCACCCTGTTTTATATCTTTCTGTAATTGAAAGATGTCTGAATCCTTATGCAATCGAATGTAAGATCTGAAATTTTGGTATATGTGTTATATGATATTTATATAGCCCGGATCTATACCTTGATTCTTCAAGGCTGTTATGACCGCTGATGTTTATATTAAATCAAATGATTTCTGTTAGTCTAGACATACTACGAGTAAGTATAGAGAGATATTGTAGTCAGAAGTTTTCTCAATGAGCTGACTGAGAGAAGGTATGTGGTCAATCGTTGAGAAGCCTTTTTGGAAGTTAGTTTGTTCTCTCGATGTTGGTCAATTATTTGGTTTTTCAGTGTGTTAGTAATGCTATTGTGAAGAGTTTATAGACACACGAGAGAAGGCTGATTATCTGTAGTTTGAAAGGTCTGTTTGAGCACCTTTTTGGTCTAGAACGATTTTGATTGTGTTGTGCCTGTCCTGAGGAATCTAACCTTATTTTAGACATTTAGTGAAGAGACAAGCTTGTTTATCCACAATGACCTCTCCAGAATTTTTCAGCAAGTCCCAAGTGACGTTGTCCTGACCCAGTACTTTGTGTCTCCTTATTTGATTGATTACAATCTAAATTTTTGATTTGAGAACGGCCGGCATCTTATTGAGTGTTGTTTGTTGGTTCTGATTCTGGATGGTGTTGTTACTTAAGTACAATTTAGTTTTTTTAGCTATTCTCTCTCGGTCCTGGATGTTTGTACTATCTCCCTACCTGTACAATAATAATAAAAATATCATTCATTTATTCTTTGCTCTCTAAACGATAAGAACAAAGGAGGATGTCTATTCAGGACATCACTGACTCGAAATTCCCTTCTTTCACACCATCACATATTCCCTCCCTTGCTTTTCGGTCCAACTCCTAATATATTATTAATATATAAAATAATATATTTTCTGTCATTTTTGTACATTTGAATAACAAATCCCTGCTGAACTGCACTCAAAATATTTTACGCCAATGGAGATGTTTACTACTTTTAAAAAACAGACTTTAAGGATATTTTTTTAACATGCCATAGTCGCTGTAACCAACGAGATCGTTACGCCCCGTAACACCCAGTTTAGTTTCATAGACCTCTGTCCCATATATTTTTTATCCAGACTTTTGCAAAAGCAGAGGGTATGGGGGTATATGACTTCACATAAGTCCACAGTCAATAATTCCCCCATGAAGAATTTCACAATATCAGATTGCTGACATCTTAATATGCTAATTCATAATTTCTTTAATTCTTAATTTTTAATACTCATAGTGGTGTGATGTGACACAAAAACCAGTGGAACCATACTCTATGGTATTTAAACAATTACACTAAAAAACGCTTTTACGGGATCTTTAGATCTACTTTGCCTCATTTTGAGGACTTGCTTTATCACTCACTATCTTCGTCGCTTCTCTCCTTAACTTCAATTATGCACACGATTTTTAGATCGAACACACAAAAAAATCCTCCAATATATCTAACTTGCCCCCTCCTCCCAACAAAAAAACTAGAAGCTTGTAGCCTTTCCTCAATTTTCACCTATATTAATATAATTTTCAAGTAATTATTTCATTTCGCATTTTGAAATTATTTGTTTCATAAAGTGTTTTTGTGCTTTGGGTTGACTTTGGTGGTCTACCCAGCCTGTGTTGGCTTAGAGCATCATAGCTAATTGATCTTCCCGGTTTTTTTTGGTTTGTGTTATAGTATTACTTGTGTCTTTAGGAATATTTCCCCGCAAAATTTGTCAGCTGTAGCTGACAGTTGTATGATTTCACGTTCACCCGTACTCAACGCCCGTCGAAAGACCTGCGGCTATATATCATCCACAACAAATCTAATTCCCTTGGCTTATTATGAAGCTCTGTTAGAAAAAAATAGAGGCTTCATTCTCGAAAATATAATATGCAATCTTTATTTGTGAGACCTTCAGCACACTCCACGATTCATCCAAACTTACAGATCCACCCCTCTTTCCTTTGCTCTTTCTCTGCGAGGCTTTCTAACCTACCACTCCCTAGCTCTAAGCGAGGCTGATTTCACTTTGTCGTCGTATGACCAGGTGTACGCCATTTATACGCACACTGGCCTACTGGCTGACCGAAATTAAGGCTCCACCTGGGGATGGTTCTAAGAGTGCTTTAAATACACAGTTGCTAGGCCAAGGAGATATTCAAACACGGCTACAAAAATATACTTTAATAGGACTAAAGTTTACATATACATATAGGGCAAGTTAAATGGCAATGCAATCAATATTGACGGTTCACTGCTAAGATGATTAACACTATCAATTAAGTTTGAACTGAGGGATAATTAATTAAGTAATGATTTTACAACTATGAAAATTCTAGAGCAAAGGGGATCCTTGAGGTTCGACGCGGCGGGAGAAGCGTGACGAAGCGGGGGTTAAATCCCTTTTACCTTGATGTGCGGCGAGTAGGACCAGGTAAGTAAATTCGACCTTGAACTTGTGGGCATCTCACGAGACGCTTAATTCAACTTCGGGAAACTGAAGTGGGGAGGGGGTGGGGGCTCAAGAGGCAAACGGAGGGTTCTTCGGGGATGGCTTTTCCGATCCTTAAAATCCGAAGACATGGTGAGAAGGGTTGAAGCGCGCCTAGCTATTTCCACGAACAACAATGAGTGACGACTAGCTCTTACTTGGCTCTTCGACAATCACTCAATTCTTCTCTGGACGAGAATGTAGTCGATTCCATTTCGACTAACGAAGAAGTTAAGGCTAACGTACTGGACGACGGTTGTAGACACAATCTGCATGTGAACTTCGAGGTGTCGAATATATACCCCGAAATTATCTAGACGGGGAGAGAGATTCATCGCCAACAGACTTCCTTAATTGCTTTGGGTCGCGATAAGGTTCTATAGCGTGAAGTCGCGAGGCCCACTTAATGGTCTTTCCATTGTTTTAATTTTCGCAGTATATAGGGCACAGGGATTTAGAGCAGTCAACGGCGAACTGGGGAAGTCAGAGGCGGGGGGAAATTCCTTCTCTCTCTCTCATTCTTCCACACACTTGAAACTTTATCGCTTCTAAGTAATTAACTCTTTCGGTGTGGCAGATAGCTGGCTTTTTGATCAATTTGATGCTATTTCAACGGTCACTTGTCCCGATGGGTGTCTGTTTCTCTATGTTCGGAGAGCTACAAGGCAAAGTAGAGCGTTGACTTAAAAGCTGAGTCCAATCACTCCACCTTTCTCATTCCTATCAACTCTCTTAACCTTTTGAACTTATTTTTTCATATTTTGCTCTGAAACCTTCTCTCAAAGTTGGGTTGTACGACTTGGGTGAACTTGTAAACCAGACCTCTTTAACCTCTACCTCAACATCTCTTATCATACTTCCTCTTATCTTCAACTTCTGGACATATTCGAACTTTATTATCTATTCACATTGTGTCATCCCCCCCCCACATACATAGAAAATACTTGATCTTGTATTTCCCATTCTCTCACTTTAACTTACTCCACGTTGGTAATTTCTGATCATTTTCTTGTGCGCATACGTCTGCGGCTGCCCTTGACACTCACTCCTACTGTACCCTCCTAAAAAATTCCAGTGTAGCCTTCACTCACTGTATTATCTCCAATACATTAACAATATACACAATGATTAAGCTTTCTACCGGTAGAACATCCCATGTGAAGCAGAAATCTACCCAACCATCATCATTGACAATTTAATTATGCTCATCTCACAAAAAAGATTGTCTATATTCGATATGGAATTTCACCTCCCCTGAACCTAACCATATAGTTACTTTGCAATAGCCCAACTTCTCTCTTTCCCACTTGTTTCTCTTGAAGAAGTAACCTTTCAACTACTATCCTCAAAAGAAATTCCATTTCTCCCCTTAACTTGTTCCCTCCAATTCTCTAGAGTCAGTTCCTCCATGTCTTACTCCTCCATCTCCTTGTTTTCTTTAACTCCTCCCGCCAATCTGGTATGGTACAATTTGATTTTTAAAGAAACCCTCCTTGGATAAAAATAACTCGGGAAAACGACCGTACAATCTCTTAATTCCTGTTCCTTTATAAAGTCTTTGAAAGGGTTGTGTCAGCCTGAGTTCTTGATTACATGTCTTTCTCCAACACTGATGAGATTTCACAGTCTGGCCTCAAGATGGTTACAACACTTAATAATCTTTTCTCCTGAGCATAACTGACTGCCTTCGTCGAGCAGCTGATGCTGGCTGATCCGCATTCCTTTTTTTTCAATATTCATCTCTAAGCAGCTCTCATACTCTCGACCACACTGTTCTTCGTAATCATGCATTCACCTGAGTTTCTTAAACCGGCTTTGACTGGTTTCACCTTTACCTTTCAGCTCATACTCAATCTATTCTTTCTCGCGTTTCACAAGGCTAGCTTCTTGATCCACTCCATTTACATATCTTCTTCCTTTTGGCATTCTTATGCTTCACGTAGGTCTATTATTTAATTCCCTGCAAGTCTTTATTTCTTTCCAGCCTCGTTTGTTTAGACTATTAGAAATCTTCTACCGAGTACGACATCATTAGTGAATTTTCCTAGGACAAGTTCTGTAAATCAACGATGAAAAATTGAGGTGAATCTGATGAGCGCTCCATCGAATGTGGCTGTTTTTTAAAAGATTGATCCTTTTCTTAACTTAGGTAGCTCCCATTTTTCTTTGCCCGACCCTGCTACAAATCTGAGCGTCACCTCCCATGTTCAAATATCGCTCAAAGCTTTAGTCGCCAATGTCCGTAAATTATATATGCATCTCCCCTGCCCCCCACACACCTCTCACTCTGCTTGTTCTGTACTCTTGGTCAGATTCGCTTTACGATTTTACTAACCCCCCAAATTTCGAGACCACCATCTACACTCTGGTCATCTCCCGTCTTGAAAACTGTAACCTTCTTGTCGCTGAATCCCATTCATCCTACGTCAACTTGTTAAAAATTTTGCAGACCATTTTCTTCTCCATCGATAACGTTTCTCCCACGTAAAACACCAACTCTGTGAGCTTTACTGGTTTCTCCTTTGTTTTCAGTATGCCCTTTCATGTCATCTTTCTTACCCACGGTGCCCTCCTACCATACTTTTCGGAACCTATTCCAGACCCAGAGATCCTTATATTTTGCCTCTGCCTCTTTATAGCTTGCACCTCGTAGTCGTTTTTGCTGTGTGGGGGATCGTGCTTTTTCAATTTTCACTCATTGGGTCTGAAACGACCTGCTATACCCAACTTTACCTTGGTCCTTTCAAACTTGCCTTGACGACCCACCTTTCAAACCTTTTTATTAGTTAGTAGACAAGCGCTATCTAAAGGCTCGTGTTCATGAAGAGCGCCATACAAAAATGATTATAAGAAGTAATAGTTATTGTGAAGGTAATAGTTGTAGATGTTATATAGTTGTGGTAATATCTGAGACAAGAAACAATCATGATTTAGCCAATGAGAGCAGAAGAAGGGGGTTGAAAGCATAAATTATTCAGACCTATGAGAAGCAATAACCCATAATAAACAAAATTCTCATGTTCTTGGAATTCCTCTTTTCTCTTTCCACTGAGGCATTTTGGTATTCATTTCATACGCCGCAAGGGGGTGTCCCCTGGAAATTGTTGCACCTGGTACCTGTAAGAGCGTCACGATCTCCCTGCCTCAGTGCACCGGCAGTCTCAAACTAGATTGAGCCTACCCTACCTTTATTCTTTTTAGAAATCTCCCCTTAACCCATTATTCACCTATGTCCTTGTCCAGCCGCAGATCCAGTTTCGATGTAGCCTGGCTGCCAATGATACACCAGACTCCTCTTTGGTGTTTTCTTTCTTCAGAGTTGTCTCCCTGGCAGTGTTTGGTGATCTTACTGTATTCGGTGATCAGACGGGAGTGGATGGGGCGCCGCTTAATAAAATTGGGGCATCGCGTTAGTAGGGTGACGTGGTGTTGTCTGCGTCTTATCTAGTGCAAGTTCGGGATTGAAGGGAACGGTGATATGCAGAAGTGCCACCACACTGCATTGTTGAGGAGTGGAGTAAACTCTTATTTAAGGAGTGTAAGGCGTGAATTAGTCTAGAACGATGCTATCTTCTATTGACAACCTGATCTGGGAAATTCCGCTTCGATCTGGTTGACCGTGAGTCAACTCTTTTCCTTTATAACTTTCTCTAAAATTCATTTATCTTTCACTTTTCTCTTTCTTCTGTTCTCTCCAGTTTTTATTCATACCTATGACCACAGTCCTGATCATTTTCAAATTTCTCTTAGTCCTCTTGCTCCATTATTTAGCTTTAAAGATTTGCTATTGTAGTATTTACTTTGATTCCCATAAATCATTTTAATTATATTTTATCTCATCCTTTTTTATCCTTTTTCTCCCTAACCAATGCTTTACTCTTTTGTCCTGCTCCCCTTTTCCTTTCGGCCCTTTTCCCATCGAAGTCACGTAGGCAGTTGACTACCGTATCGTGAGTCGAGTAATTTATCTCTATATATTTTCTGCGACATGATCGCACAAAGGAACATAAAAGCACATACAAGCTCTTCGAAAAAACACATGCCCACCATTGTTCCCTATACAAAAAAAACATACAACTTTAAACAACACTAATATACACTCGCTTTCTTCAGTTAGGCTAATGCTATAAATTTGATCAATTATTAATAGCTAGAATTTTCGCTTGGTGTGTTTAAGGACGCGAGCATGAAACCTCCTTTGTGCGAATGTAACGCTGGGTTAATTGATTCGTATTGTGTTGGCAATTGTGTTGTGGTTGGTTTCATGAATTATGCTTCGAATAACCTCGTTGCAATAATCAATGACATTATTTTACGTATATTTTAGTTTATCTGACAAGGCTCAAATAGAAGTTTTTGTTCTTTCTTTTTTTATTCAATACAGAAGAGAAAATCGTTAAACCATTTGCATCAACCGCTTTTCCACAGCGAGGTTTTTGCGTATCAAGGGTCCTAAAGGGTATTAAAACTTACCCACCCGTTCCAATTCATTTATGCTCTGTAAAACACTACTCAATCCGGCATTTTTCCACGCTAAATTGACCCTAATTAGTAATAGAAGGCTATGCATTATCTCGTAAAATCATGGTTCACCCCTGGACCAAGGGCCCTAATCACCCCCCTTTACAAACTTCCTCCATCCACACCTTTCATACACGATATCTTTCAGCTGCTCCTCGGTCAACCCTTTTCCAAACATTCATTCACGTAATTAAAACAGCTTTTCGCCGTCTTCCAGCCTTTCGAACACCTCTAAACACTCCTCATATTCTCTTCACATGTAATTCCTACCCATTTTCTTACATGCCCACACCTCAGCAAAATACTCTCAATAGCGTCGTTCATACCCTTTTTCACATTAGAAATACCTCTTAACCACTCGATTCTTAATCTACATACCCTTCACCCCACCCCCATATATACTTCTCAATTTGCCCATTTGTACTGCTCTCGCTCTAGATCTTTCCTTTTCCTTCCATACCAAAGTCTCACTCAAGTATACAACCTTTGGCGCCAGCATACTCTCATGCAGCGTCCTGCAACATTCGTCACTCATTACAAATCTCGCATACTAAAACTTAAGCACCTTTCACAAGTAGCACCAAGAACTCTAACACCACATCCTATCCCATCCTTAGCCCCAAACACCATCAAGTTACACTTACTCCCCGAAGCTTTCAAATCTCACCCGACCTCTTAAGAATAAAGAAAGAATTCAGGTTCTTAACCGAATATTTTAAACATAATTCATTTCCTCTAGAACTTGTTTAGAACACCATCAAGACCATTTCACACAGGATATATAGCCTTACTAGTAGACCAATCACTGTCCAAAAATAAAAAAAAAATATCTCGTAATACCCGTTTTAAGGCATCTGTATAAAAGCCTAAAATCTAGAACCACCGAATCCTTCAGGGCTCATTTTTATCACGTTAGTATACAGCTAGTTTTCATAAACAAAACAACAATGGATAATTTTTTTACAAAACGAGGGATAAACACCCTATAGTAATGTGTAGTGATATCATTTGCGAATTTACTTGCCCTATGTAGTTGTTCTTGTAGACACTGTAAACATAGGTAGTAAGTACCTCACCTCACGTAAGAGTTGCCTTTAAAATGTTCTTGGGAAATGGAATAAAATTAAAACAAAAAGAAGTATAAACTTAATTTTTCAACATAATCTCCATTGAGGGCAAAACACTAAATAAGGCAGATGTGAATGCTTCAGCGAGCACAATGAGGCAGAGGCTTTTTGACAAAGGTCTCAAATCGAGAAGGACTGTGAAGAAACCTCATCTCACCAAGAAGAACCTTACCGATAGACTCCACTTTTGGGGCAAAGTGATATACTCTGATGAAGCACCCTTCCGCTTGTGTAGGAACTTATGGAAGATCCCTCGTTAGGAGGTGAAAAGGGGAGCGCTTTCACGAATCACGTGTCGTGCCCAAGGGGAAGCATCCGGACATTCTCATCTAAGGGAACTGGAGCACTAACAATTTTGCCCAACAACACTGCCATGAACTCAAAATGGTACCAAAACGTGCTTCGTCAGCACCTTTTTCCAAGAGTTCAGAACCAATTTAGGGATAATAACTGTATTTAGAGTATGATGACGCACCTTGTCACAATGCAAAAACAATAAGAAAGTTCTGGGCTGAAAATAACATCGAACCTATGGGAACCTAGCACGGGAATTCGACAGATTTGATTGAACCCAATTGAGAATTTGAGGGCGATGATCAAACTGGCGGTTGATAGACAGAAGATATCTAATTGGGAGCAGTTTCAGATGTTTATTAAACAAAAATAAATCATTATCCGCCAAGATATCATTACAAATTTGGCCACCAGCATGCTAAAACGAATTGACGCAGTCTTAAAGAACAAGGGACATATTACAAATATTGAATGCGCGCATCAAATGACTGAATTTAATAAAAAAATTGGTTTGAGCTCTAAATTTATGTATTATTCTTCTTCAAGCTATGATACAAACATTGTAAATCAAAATGCAACTCCTGATTAGTTTTATTAATTTTATTATATGAAAAAATAAAAATATAGCAGTCTCGTATCTTTGTATCCTATATAAGGTTGTCTTCTCCATTTTCATGCTATTCCTTAAAATTGAACTTACAAATATAGTTCGAAAGCGCTAGGATTCATCTTTTCATTTTCCTGTGGGTTAATTTTCATCTTATTGCTTTCCTCACGTGACACTTTGTGAGTTTATATATATATATATATATATATATATATATATATATATATATATATATATATATATATATATATATATATATATATATATATATATATAAAATGAATAACTCACAAAGTAGCACGTGAGGCGAGGTTGGCAATGAATGCAATGTCCCGCAGGAAAAATGAAAAGGTGCTTCCAGGTACTTTCGAACTTTATTTAGTTCATTCTCAAGGATAACTACAAGAGAAAATAATATAATAAGGGTATACATAAGCTAGTAAAAGATAAAGGACCGCCTCTAAGACAAGAAATCACCAATGGGAAGTAGGAGAAGGATGGGTAAACCACATTAAAATTTACCTATAACAGGTAGCAAGGTCAAACGGAGAGGCGTAAAAGAGTCAAGAACAGAGCCAAAAGGGTTAAAACGATTAATAGATAAAGCGATAGTCTAAAGAGGGAGATTAGGAGAGACACGAGAATTAAAAACGAAGGGAGGAGAGGCACAAGGAGAGAGGAAGAGGTGTCTATCCTAATCTCCCTCTTTAGACTATCGCTTTGTCCGTTCATTTATCCTGCGGGACATTGCATTCATATATGTATATATATATATATATATATAGAATGGAAGATATCCCATCAACGTGATGTATATCAGTGGAAGATAATGGTAAACCACAATATTTGAATCAAAATTTTATTTATAAATATCAGACTAGTTTCGGCAAAATGCCATTTTCAACTAATAATGAAGAAACTAGGCAAGGAGCACAGTATATATGTATAAGATAAGACACATCCTAAACAAAGTGAAACAGCAGGAAACAATCTGGGGAAAAAACCTCGAGTGAATCTGTCGTCAATGACAAGCTAAACAAAATGAAATGGAACCAGAAACAATCTGGAGTTGCTAATCCTCGAGACGCATTGCGCCCGGGGGCTTATAAATACGATTGACGACTCTATTCCTAATATATTTGTTAAATTTGTTTTGCACTTCAGATAAATTAAAATTATCAACTTTGTTAATGATGATGGATTCCGCAATTCTCCTCTCAATATAATTGTTTGATTTATAAATGATTTTTGCATGGTTAAAATAAATTCTATGGTCGTGCTTTTGCATGTGCGTAAAGAGACTTGAAGAGTTCGTACACCTTCTGATGTCAGCTAAATTTTCTTTCATCCTCTTATTAAAGTGGCCTGACTCTCCGATGCATGTTAATTTGCAATTATAGCATGGTATACTGTAAACTCCAGCATCAAGATTGATTGGGCGCATTTTAGTCAAGGGTTTTCGAATGGTATTAGAATATTTAAATGTGATATTTATGTTATTTGCGTTTGCAGGATGACCAGGGCAGAGCCGAAGATGCCTCCTAACATTTATTTCAAACGTTTCAAAATTATAACAAATCCCATCATCAGTGCTAAAGAAAGAATACAAAATAAAGATTTAAATATATACCTTAAACGTTAACACATGCAATAAATTGTAAAACATGAATATTAAATTGGAAATACGGAGAGAAAAAAAACAATGAGGGAATTTATATAAAATAGGAAGGAAAATAATTGACAGTGGATTTTATTCTTACAAAAACCAATGTAAAATTCAATGAATTAACATGTTTTTTAATGAGTGCCTCTAGTTAGTGGGACAGATAGTGAGTTATTATTTAGACTGGGTGGAAATTTTGTAATATAAATTGACTCTAGTAGGTAAAGGTCTGAGATGTTTCTTACCGCATAGGTATCGTGAAGTTCTCGAGTGTAGCCCTAAGGCCACATTGGGACAGAAGGTTTCGAATTGAGTTAACCTTTTTTATATATATATATATATATATATATATATATATATATATATATATGCAAAAAATCACACAGTAAAATGAAAAGTGGATTCCAAGTACTTTCGAACTTGTTTAGTTCATTATCAAGGAATAACAAAAAAATTGCACAAAGGTGGTATATGTATGTAAAACAGACGGGCAATACCATGTCCATGTACGAAGAAAGGACCTAAAATAGAAAAATAATATCAAAGACGGATGTAAGGTATAAAACAAAAGTGATAAGGTCTACTTCCAGAAAATTCCAACCTGTGCGCAAATAATTTAGACATTTATGTGACTAAACTAAGTACATACATACTCGATTGTGAATACATAAAATTAGACAGGGGAGACATAGCTAAATTAATGAATCAAAGGGCTAAGATTTTAAATGGACGATTTCATTATAAATAAGACTTATAATAACAGGGTCTAGTTTAAAAAGACAAGAGGATATATTAAAATTAGGCGAGGAATTAATGAATGAGCATTCAGCAATATTTTTTCATTAATTCCTCGCCTAATATTTTGCATAAGGAATTTTTGCAAAAAATTAGGCGAGGAACATATCTTCTAAGCTATATATAATTTGTGTAGTTTCGGATTCTCTGCATAAGCGAAGAAGATAATGAAGAAGTCGATACAGACTTTGAACGAGACACCACTGCAGCGCTCAACGAGGATGCAGAAAAATTTCACCCTCATCCAACTGTAGATGTAGAAAGAGACCCCCTTGACGGTAACGACGCAAAAATCAAAGTCCAAGAGGTCAAGAATATTAGTTCCAAGGTTAAACAAAAGCACCAGGAAGATCTGGACTCACTAAGAAGCACTACGAAGAAATACCGGAAAGTATACTACAGGGTATTACTTTTGTTTTTAACGCGAGCCTGAACATCGGCTACTTCCCGAAGGAATTAAAGGTCGCCAAGATGACTTTATCCCTAAAGAAGGAAAACTACCAATGAGAGTAGACAGCTATAGACCAATCTCTCTACTCGACTTCAATCAGGAAGGTGTTTGAGAAGATTATAAACAAACGACTAAGTGAGCACCTGGAAGAAAACAATTTACTGAATAAGTTTCAATTTGGATTTAGAAAAAAGAGGAGCGCGGAAATGGCACTTACGGTCATTACCGAAAAAATAGCAATGCGAAAAAAGAGAAGGCTAGCGTTGACATCATCTGCAGGGACGTTTCAAAAGCATTCGATAGAGGTTGGATTAGAGGAATGCGATTTAAAACACTACGACTACGTATGAATGGCAAAATGGATAAGTGGAGTTGTTTTTTAACCAGATTAATTGTGGCTACCATGAGCTGATTTGCTACGACGTTTTTTCCCTCTGACAGCAATGTTTGAATAATGCGTCTAGGCACTTTCATTAGTTTAGGTGAGGGATGTTGGCATCGACTCGCTACAAGTAAACCTTAAGTTAAAATTTGTTGGTAATTTGATTGTGAAATACAAAACATTTAATGGGTTTATGTAAGTCACTGTATTTCGACAAAAAATTGCTCGATGGGAGAGCTACGTGAAACGGAAAACGAAATTAAGGGTACTTGAATACTTTACACTATTTCATTCACCGATATTTTGGTATCACCGTAAATTAACTGCGCAGCTTTAATTCTACCACTAAGTTTAAATGTCATAGGAGGTCGGAATCTAAGATCGTTTTTTTTTTCACATTAAAAACTAGAAATTTCCATTTGAAATTCTGACGCATCTTAATGAGATTGATAATTTCTTATCGCCATATGTCTTTATACGCGAGCCCGTGGATATTTGAAGGAGGATCCTAGTTTCCGCCTGCTCCTCGATGTGGTACGCATGTATGATTGACATGACAGAGTCAGCATTCACAAGGAATCCGAAAACCCATGAGAGGGTCGTTGACGTGAAGACATGACCTCACAATAGTCCCTTTTGGGTATTTTTCAAAGTAGCGAGGTTGAGGGAAGTGAATTTTCATCCGGCGATCCATCGCCATGCCTAGTTTCCATATTCTTTGCAGTACCGAGATTGATAAACCTACCAAATATCATCGTTTTGTTCAAACGTTCGGTAAATGGGACTTTAGTAAATGGAACCTATTTTCGATACCGTAACAGAGATAAGAGAGGCTAAACTCTTCTTACCCATCAGAAGGAAGTAGCATCAAAGTGGTTAGTTATTCTCGAGAATTGCTGTAGTTTAAGAAACATTTCGCGGTATTATCTAGAGAATCCGAAACCACACAAATTATATATAGCCTTAGAAGATATGTTCCGAGCAAAGTCCTCAAAAGAAAAAGATGTAATTGAATGTTTAGCGGACGTGCTTAAAATAGTAGTAGATGGCTGTCGAGACATAGAGGATGCATTTAATTCTACATTCATGGGAAACCAAATCCATATTTTCGAGTCCATAGCCGTTAACGTAAATCTTCCTTCTCAAAATCAAGATAAATTCCAAAATGTCAGTAGCATACGAAAGACTCCTAGTGATAGCTTGAATAAGGTAAAAAGCAAATATCGAGATCTAGACCAAAGGGTGAAAGAGATGGAGGTAAATTGGATACAAGATGAAGGAAATTTTATATGAGGGCATAGGGAGAGAAGTTAAATCCGAAATCTAGCTGTGAGAATGTGAACGAATCCCGTGAGATTGCGAATAGACTCCAGTGTTTCGGATGTGGCAAATATGGAGATGTTGTTCGGTTCTACCCAATTTACTTTGAGAGAGATGAAGGTGAACAGGATACAAGTAAAAGGGTATCGTACGAGTGCATTGAGAGAGAAGTTAACTCGGAAATATCTCCGTGAGAATGTGAGAAACAGTAAAATGGTAAACATGAAAAAATTTATATGGAAAATATTGAAATTTAACAACGCAAAAGTTTACAACACATCCTTATAAACCTAGTTTAGTACTTGATGCATAACTCTTGGCAATTACAGCTATCAGGCGCTTTAAGTAGTCTCTTACAGTCTTTCTACAGGTACTTGGGCTGATTTTGTTCCATTCCTCCGAAATTATTTTCTTCAAATCAGATAAGTTACGCGGATCTCTTTTCTGGGCCATGAGTTTCAATTTCCTTCACAGATTTTCGATAGAATTTAGGAAAGGAGATTGACTTGGCCATTCCAAAATATTAATTCTACCTGTATCCAGCCAATTCTTAGTTTGATTTGCTGTATGTTTGTGGTCATTGTCTTTTTGAAATGCTCATCCTGGTTTCAAGTTCAGAGAGCCAAAGCTAGATAACAAGTTTCTTTCCCAAATTCCCCTGTACATTCCGCCGTTCATTCTTCCATCGACTACCTCGATTCTTTCAACCCCTGATGAACGAAAACAACCCCATACCATGATTGATACACGACAGAATTTGGCTGTAGCGATCGTATTCTTTGATGCCCAAACTTTTTTCTCCAAACCATGCTGATTGAATTTAGCCCATAAAGTTCTATTTTATTTTGATCTCACCAAAGGATTTGTTCCCAGAACGTTCCCGGTTTATTTAAATGTACATTTGCAAACGCCAAACGAGCTTTACAGTAAGTTTTCGTAAGGAGTGAGGAGAAAAGAGATCATAATGACGCAGCGTTCTACTTATTGTCTCCTTGTTAACTTCAACTCTACTTGTTTTCTGATCTTCCTGCAGCTCTCTAAACGAAGATTGTGGCTTATAGCTCTTGCAAGGTTTCGAGCTGCACGTTCCGTTACATCCGAGAGTGACCTGAACGATCCAAATGATAATTTGAATTACAAGACTTCCATTTGCGTATTATGGTGTCATCTGAATTTAGAGGTACTTTTAATTTTACAGAGATCTTATAGGGTAAAGATATTAGGGTCAGTAAAAATAGGATAATACACCTGGGAGCCTTTTACAGACCATCCGGACAGACTGATTGTATTGATGAGCTAATGATCAGGGAAATAAGTAGTTTCTTGCGGTCTTTTATAAGAAGCAGCCTTTACTAAATAAAGATAATTGAATTAAGATCCCGAAATTTTATCTCAGGAAATCAAAGATGTGTAGCTCTGTTATGAAGGTGATTTGTCACCGAGTTTTGGTACCACTCTTGGGTAGCCTGATAGGTTTCTTGGCTCAGCTGGGCGGCTAGCAGTTTGATTCTTCTGGGAGTGCCTTGTACTCGTACGTGAAGCACTGACTCCAAAAGGGTAGAGAGTTTTCTTCTTTTTTTTATTGTAGGCTGGGTAAAGGTGATCAGAGATTTTTTCAAGAGTAAAGAAATCTTGGAGCTGGATTGAGTATTCTTGGAAAGCTTTCAGATGTATCTCTCTTCATGGAATTGAGTCTTCATTCTGAGGGCACTTTCCAATTTCCCTTTTATATAACAGTCTGCACACACGGCGGTATTTAACAGATTACAAAAGGGGATTAATTTTTATACATTCTATATGAGTTTAAATAATAATTAATTTATACAATCTATATACATTACTTTATTTCACAATGTTTTACATTGTTATTGAAACTTATAATTGTTGTATTATTATACATAAATAATTGAATAAGATTTAAAACGTTAAAACAGAAGTTTTAGATATTAATTTAGAGTAAATAGTTTAGTTTTTAATTACAGATATGTTAATATTAACAAAAACAAAACAATGCCATTATATTAGTTGTTTTTCTCAAGATTAAAGTCATTTGATGGCTTTTTTCAATGTTTAATTAGCGGACTGGGTTTTGTTTGGAGACACGCCTTCAATATTTATCAAATGCCACTATTTCTCTCATTTTTATGCTCAAATCACAATTTCACTTTTCAAACATCGATTAAACCCGATTTATATTAAATATATAGAATTATTTGGAAGCGATCGCGATCGGACGTGTACGACAGAGCTCCTGGCAGTTAAGATTTTCACGGGCCCTCAGGCAACTTGTTTGGTGTGTATGATTTGTCATGGCGGATGGTGGCAGGAAAAAACAAGAGGAGAGTGGAGGATACATCGGATAAGAATATTGATGATATTACTGAATGTGGAAAATTTAATAAAACGCTAAGTGTGGAAGAAAATTGGATCGCTTGTGATAATTGTGAGGTCTGATTCCATGCTAAATGTTTAAATATTAGTGATAAAATCTTTAGACTCCTACGAAGTGAGGAATATCTTTTCACCCGCTGTTTAAAATGTAAACAATCGAATTAACTGATCGGAGTAACAGTTCGGATTCGATGGTACTGTTGCAGCACGTAAAAAGGTTAGTTGAGGAAAATAAGGGGCTTAAATTATTAATTTCAGAAATGAATAGTAAAATTGATTCTCTAGTTGATGTAACTGCAAAAATGGAAGAACTTCGAAATGATGTAATTCAGCTGAAGGAAATAAGTAAGAAGACAAGTTATGAGATTAATAATAGAATTGATGGACTAAAAATTATGCTCGCAGTGTCACATCAGAGAAATAATAAAAATTCCACCTCTAATACTTATGCTGATATTACTGAGTCCAAGAAAAATGCCGTAGTCATTAAGTCTAATACTGCATCATGTAAACAGATAAAGTAGGTGAAGTAGCTAGGTCCCTAAGTAAGTTTCCCATTGAAAAGACAAAGGTGACAAAAGGAGGCCACATTCTGGTTGAATTAGCTAGTAAAGAGCAGTGAAGCAAGCGGCTGAGGTTTTGAACAAGAAAGGAATGGAGTTGAATATCACTGCTGATGTTAAAGGTAAATTGAATCCTAAAATCATCATTACCAATGTTTCCAATTTAGAGAGCAAAGATGATATTCTAGACAACATCAAGGCTAAAAATGACTGGCTAAGCAAACTGATTTCGGCCGGTAATGAATTCTCGCTAGTTGCTGATCTACGTGGAAAAAATGACTATAATCAAAAATTTGTATTTAGCTGAAGCCCAGAAATTAGAAGAAAGCTTCATCTACAAGGAAATCATTTATTTACCCTATATTCTAATTGTCCATTTTTTGACAGATATCACATGTTGCAATGCTTCAGGTGTCAGGGTTTTGGCCACTTAGCCTAAAACTGTCAGGTCAAGGAGCAAATCTGTGTCAAGTGTGCAGGTGAGCATAAACTGGCTGACTGTACCAACAAGGTGAAGGGCTTCAATTGCAGCAAAGAAGGGCTCCAGACTGATCACTGGGCAAATTCAATTAAATGTCCAAGAGTTGAAGCGGAAAAAGTGAGAATTAAAAATCGCACTGATCATGGATTCTAGGTCCAGAAAGAGCATCAACTGTGGAATGATTAATGCCCAGTCAGTTAGAAACAAGACTTATGAAATTAGAGAGCTCATCCATGGTAAATTGCTTGATATTCTCGTAATAGCAGAGACTTGGTTGAAGGGGAATACAGGCGATAACAGTACCATCAAATCCTGCTACCAACAACACATAAATTTGTTCATCATCCACGAGTTACTAAAGGTGGCGGTGGAGTTGGTATGATTATAAATAAGTGCTTTAAAAATGTTGATGTGAATCAGCCTCCCATTTTACTCAAAGCCTTTGATTCTCTCGATGTTGCAATCTCTGTGAGTAACAGAAAGTTTAGATTTATTTGTATCTATAGAGCTGAATGCAGATTTGACTCATTTTTGGAGGAGTTTTCTACCTACCCCAACATTCTGGATGAGGACATATTCTTCACCATTATATGTGGTGATCTAAACTTATGGGTTGATGTACCAGATGATTTGAAGTATAAAAAAATCCTGGAAATATTAGACATTAAGAATATGAAAGTCTGGGACTCACCTATTACCACAACAACCAATCATCACTTAGATATTTTTATTACAGATACTCACAGTGCCGTGTTGTGCTACTTACATCCTTGGATGAACGTAAAATCTCTTTAATGTTTCTTTTGGACTTGTCTGCTGCTTTTGATACTGTTGCTCATGATCTACTCTTGAATGATTTAAGGAATATTAAGGTCGGGGGCAAGGTATACGAATGTTTTTCCAATTATCTGAAGGACAGAAGATATAGAGTTCAAATCAATGATAAATTATGTGAGTCGAGGTCAATTATTAGGGGTGTGCCTAAGGGATCAGGGCTTGGCCCTATCCTGTTCCTTATATACGTGAAACAGCTGAAAAATATATTCCAAAGGTTCGGCATTAAACACCAACTCTTTGCAGATGATAGTCAGGGAAAATCGATCATCAATGTGGTTAACCTGAGCATTGCCCAGATTGTTGACCTTATTATGACCATCAAATACTGGCTTAAGAAGAAATTTTAAAAGTTGAATGAGGATAAGACCAAATTGATGCTTGTGGGATCGAAAAAGAACCTGAATCGTCTTAGAAGAGAATATAGCTTGGAACACATTGTGATCAATTCTTACCAAGTAAAAGTCGAATCTATGGTTAAGAATCTTGGTGTTCTCTTTGATGAAAATCTGACTTTTAGAGGTCAAATAAATGGGGTGGTTAAGACAACGAATTACCATCTGAGAAATATTTATTTCATAAGAAAGTTCTTGAACAGAAACTCCCTTAAGATGTTGACAGCAAACCACATCCTCACTAGGTTAGATTACTGCAACAGCCTTTACTATCACCTACTAAACAAGCTCCTGAAACGATTACAAGTTGTGATGAATAAAGCTGCAAGACTTGTAACAAATACCACATTAAAAGACAGAGTCACACCTAGCCTGATAAATATACATTGGCTACCACTCAAAGCACGAGTCGAATACAAGTTATGTTGTATAATTCATTTGGCATTAGAATATAAATGTCCAGCTTACCTATTTAGACACCTTTCCAGAAGAGATGGTCTTCGTAATCAACTCATTGTCCCACAAATTAATCTTGAATACGGGAAAAGATCTTTCAGATACTGTTCAACCAAACTGTATAATAAATTACCACAGTCCATCCTAAATTCGACGAAAATGGAAGTATTTAAGAAGTTGAAGATGCACCTATTTACCAAAGCATACGATTTAACAGACCAAACGATAAATGCGCCATATAAAGTATAATTCTATTCATTTGCCTAACTAAGTAATTTTTGAAGGTCCGCCTGATGAACCCAGAAGAGTTTCGAATGGAGGGCCACAAAAATAAACTCCAAGAAGCAAAAAGTAAGTAAGAAGGAATTGGATTGCAATTGTTAAAAACAGACTTTTACATAGATTTTATAATTACTGGAAAAAAATTCTCATTTTCCAGTCTTTCGTTTCTTTTTAAAATGGGTTTAAACTTTCTTGATTTAACAGAAAGCAAAATGATTTAGTTATTCGTAAAAATAAGGAAGTGTTTGAGAGAATGACAAAAATTTGGAAAAATATGTCTAAGCTGTTTATTCTTTACAGTTAGGAGATATTTAAATTATAATCTTGAGGGTGTTTACTATTATAGAATCACTTGAAATAATTACTAAGAAGTAAAATCATCAGCCAAAGGATAAGAGGAAATTCAACCTAGGGGGTCATCCCCTCGAAGGAAAAAATGGAGCCCAACGGAACCACTCGGATTCCGCTGCGCACCATCAGTGGAAGCAGCAGGCCCAGCCGAGAGGTGTTTGAAATGGTCTTCGGGAATCTGAAGATCGCTATGCTCCGTCTTCTCGAGGTCCCCACAGGATATGTGGCGATCTGCGAGAAAGAAAAAGATGTGGAGGGTATAACGAAGGAAAAGGCAGTAGATACACTACGCGAAAAAGGTCTCCAACCACCAATCCCTCTGCAAATACAGGCGCACAGGAGCGTCGTATTCAGGAGATTAGATCCTTGGATCAAATAAAGGAGGAAATCGCGAGAAACCAACATGGGCTAAGGTTTCAGAAATAATCAAATTCTGGAACAAAAAAGAGAATACAGAGTACGCGCACGTATTCAAGGTAATCTTTGCGGACACATCGATAGCTCAAGAGGCAAAAGAAAATGGACTCCTATTATTCACGGCCAAAATCAGCGGAGAGCAGATAGAAAGTGAAGAATTTACTCCCATACAATTCTGCTTCCGCTGTCACAAGATGGAGAGCCACGTGACAAAAGATTGCCCCGAACCACAGGAGATCTGCTCAAGGTGAAGTGAGGCGGGGCATCACTGGAAGAATTATAGCAGTCTGAGGCAAAAGTGTGCCAACTGCGGTCAAGGGCACCTCTCCATGGCTATGGCCTGCCCTCTAAAAAAGGAACTGATTAAGTAAAAAGTCCAACAAAAGAAAGAAGAGCAGACCAGAAAACAAAACACAACATACGCTCAAGCAGCGAAGGCAGTGCTTACGGAGACGGAGGCTAAGAAAACATACTTAAGCCTAGAAAATGAAAATTCTACCAAAATCCTGACATGCATCCAGTATGCACATATCAGAAGCCTTACAAACCCGGGAACCTTTACAAAGGAGCTCAACCAGATGCTCGCTAAAAACGAGATGAGCGAGATGTGGTTCCCTGATAATCCACCATCAGGAGACGTAGTACAATTGCAAATGGTCCCCAAAGAATTTAAGGGGAAAAGCCAGGAGACAGAAAATAAAAACAATAAGGAAGTCAGGCGACCAGATCCAAGGATCGAGGCCGAAAAAGAGAGAGAGCCAGCCGCTAAGGCAGCCCAGACAATTACACAATGCGTGGAAAGAGAAACTGAATACTCCGATACCACGGGCACCCCGGACTCAGAGGGCTCCGTATGTGAGGTGAAACCCCCAAAAGGGAAAAGAACAAATAATAAGAAAATCGATGCTGACAGAGTAAACCTCAACATCTACGCCACGGAGCAGCTCCTCTTTCCGAAGGACCTGGACACGAATAAAATCTGTTTGGGGATAAAAAAGAAGTTCTACAAATGGGACTTCGACGCTCAATGCGACGAGGAAACGGTTGAGGAGGCATTGTTTAACCAAAACATCGCCTTCCACCGAGAAACATTTGTGGAACTCTCCCCAGCAGAATACAAGAAAAAAAAGGAACGGGAAACGCAAATCGACAACCCGTAAACACTGAGACATCCGCCTAAGCCAGAACAGAGAATGGAAAACCAGAACAACAGGTTAAAATCTTGACCCTCAACGTGAATGGATGAGAGGGAAGATCCAAGGCATACGGAAACATATTCCGTGTGCTTGATCCCGACATAATACTAATCACGGATCATGGTATCGATACGACTAACAGGCAGTTAAAGATACTATACTACAGAGGGTCTCGAAAAAACATTCTCAGGAGAGGTACGACGGTGCTGCCGTTACCGTCAGAAGGAATCTCTCGTTCAGATACCTTCCGGATATGGACGAGTCCTTCGTGGCGGTAGAGCTGCACACTCTAGTGGGCAAGCTCATAATCGCGGCGGCATACCAACCACCTCGACGAAGTTACCTTCCTCTCACAAGCTTTTACACACTGTTTGGCCACGGCAGAATGGTATTCTTTGGGGACGACCTCAATGCCAGATGCCGAACGGCTTCCTATGGTAACAGGAATGAAAGAGTCCATAACTTGGAAATAATTATGCGAAGGAAAATCATCCAGCGAATAGGTCCGGATTTTCCGACCTATATCACCGTTAGGGCAGCAACAAAACCTGACATAATCATGACAAGCGATGGCTTTCCCTTCAATTACCGCAGTGAGCCAGGCCCAACAGTCCCCAGCGATCACATAGCGAGCTTGACGACCACTTCTTTCGCGAAGTGCCCACAACTAAAACAAACCAAACAGAAATGAAATGACAACCTAAACATCAGCAAAATAAGGATTATAAATTGTTTTTTAAAAAAACAAAGAAAATTATATATAGCAAACAAAAAACTTGAAAGACTTGAATGCCGCGACGGAGGAATGATAAAATTTATTTATTTAATTAAAAAAAGTATATATATATATATATATATATATATATATATATATATATATATATATATATATATATATATATATATATATATGTGTATCTGTGAGAAGCATATATATATATATATATATATATATATACATATATATATATATATATATATATATATATATATATATATATATATATATACATACGAGGGGTGGTCAATAAGTTTTGAAAATCGGTAGGGCAAAACAAAGGAAGGGGGATGGCTGTTTACGGGTGTGTTAGGACAAGTTATGACAAGTCAGGACCTGCAGCCGCACGCTCCTGCATCGTCTATTTAAAAATCAGTAGCTGATCGCAGATCAGTAGTCACAAATTTTTCAACAATGGAGAAGGTTGAGCACCGCGGAGTGATCAAATTTTTGACCAAGGAAGGCAAGAATGCCAAAGTGATCCGTGACCGCATGGTTGCAGTGTACACCGACACCGCCCCTTCCTATTCAACCATTGCTCGCTAGAATAGGGAGTTCCGCCCTGGTCGTGAGTCGCTTGAAGATGACCCCCGTCTATGGCGCCCGTCAGACGTGCCAACGAGGACAATGTGGCCCTTGTGGAGAGGATGATGCTCGAAAATAGACGGGTCAAGGTCGAAGAAATCGAGCGAGAACTTGGAATATCACATGGAAGTGTTATCAACATCATCCACGATAAATTGGCCATGACCAAGGTATCTATCTGCCCGTTGGGTCCCTAGAAACCTCACGCTCTATGATCGACTTTAACGTCGTCAAAGTCCACAAGGCCAGAGTTGCACAAGCTGCCCTGCACGAGTGCGGATTCGAGGAGCTCAACCATCCTCCCTACAGTCCAGACCTGGCCCCTAGCGACTACTTTTTATTCCGCCAGCTCAAGGCTGCACTGCGTGGACGCCGGTTTGGAGACGATGAAGATGTCCAGCTCGCCGTTCAGGAGTGGATTGAACAGAAGTCGGGAGATTTCTGGTTGTTGGGAATTTTAAGCCTCAGGGACAAGTGGCGCAAGTGCATTGAAGTCGAGGGTGGTTATATTGAAAAATAATAAAACACTTTTCCTCATACCTCGTTTGATTATATCCGAATTGCAAAACTTATTGACCGCCCCTCGTATATATATATATATATATATATATATATATATATATATATATATATATATATATATATATATATATATATAAATAATTAAGCAAAAATAACAAATGGGTGGAAGAGAAGACAAAATACAAGAAAAAAACCTGAGAGATGCCCTCTACACCAGGACAAAACTCAACTCCTTTTCATCTTAATATACCTACCACACATTTTCTTTCTTATTTCATCAATTTCAATTTCTACTAGTTTTTTGCTATACTATCGCTCACTTTCCTCTTTCTCTCCCTGTCCTCCTCCTCTTTCTTCTGTTACCCTCTCACTGGTGCCACAAGGCACAGGGAGTGGGAAAAGGGGAAATATGAGGCTTCCGGTCTCTCTTGCCCCTTCTCCTCACTTCTGGTCCCGACAGTGGGCCAGAAGAGAGGAGATGGAGCGGGATAGCTCTGGACGTACTAGCCTTCTACACTCTCACACCTTTTCTTCTATTCTATTCTATTCTACCACCCGGATAGACTGACTGGATTGATGAGCTAATGATCAGGGAAATAAGGAAAGGATGTGAAATAGATTCTTGGTGACTTTAATTTCAATTCTGTGGACTGGGAAAATATGATAGGATAATTTTTTTACTCAATTTGTTAATAAGCCAAAAAGGGGTGCCAATATCTGCGATCTGGTTCTTTCGAATGATGATCACTTGGTTTAGGAATTTATTGTCTGGGAACCATTGGGAAATAGTAATCAATAAGTTGTTCATTTTAACTTGGGAATAGGGAAAGGTAGAACATCAACAAACCACAAAAACTCCAAATTTTTATAGGGGAGATTACGATAAATTACGAAACTTGCTAAATCAGATTAGAGGGAAGAATATTTATGAGATATGGGACACTTTTAAGACTATACTAAATATAGTCCAGGAGCAGTCTATTCCAATGAAGGCTATTAAGAAGAAATGTAGGAAGCCGTTGTGGTGGAATCACGAGATAGCTAGGAAAATTTCTGAGAAGAAACGGGCATACCATAGATTACAGAGAGAAAGTACTTTTGACAATTTAAATCATTATAGGTCAACCAGAAATGAGCTAAATAAGAAGGTTAACAAGAGCAAAAGGGCGGCAGAAATTAATTTAGCTCAAAATAATAAAGATCCAAGAAAATTCTTTAGCTATTATAGAATTAATAACAATCCTAACAGTGATAAAATAGGGCCTATTAGATATGGGGATGTTTTGAAAGAATCCGATGAGAAAATAGTAGACGTTTTTAATAATCATTTTCTTCAGTATTTACACAAGAAAATTAAGATAGATTAATTGATGATAATTCTAGGTCAAGGGAAGTAGTGTTGAATAT
Source organism: Ceratothoa steindachneri (assembly GCA_963969495.1). Lineage (NCBI taxonomy): Eukaryota > Metazoa > Arthropoda > Malacostraca > Isopoda > Cymothoidae > Ceratothoa > Ceratothoa steindachneri. The sequence continues at coordinate 1,914,749 of OZ018322.1, forward strand.
CGTTAATGTGAATAGGGGGATAATTAAAGGGCTTATATTGGAGTTAAATACTAGTAAGTCATCTTGCCCAGACAACATTCATTCTAGGTTACTCAAAGAAGGTGTAGATACTATTGCAGTAGCTCTTGAGAAGATATATACTAGATCACTAGAGTTTGGAGAAATACCTAATGATTGGAAACTAGCGAATGTAGTTCCAACTTTTAAAAAGGGAAGTAAAGGGGACCCAAATAACTTTAGGCCGGTGAGCTTAACTTCTATCGTTTGTAAAATTCTTGAGAAGATAGTTAAGAAGGAGATTTCTGACCAAGTAGAGTGTGGTAGGTTAATAAATGATGGGTTAAGAAGAGGTAGATCGTGTTTAGCAAATTTACAGGATTTTATGGATTATGTTACTAAACAATTAGATAAGGGAGAAAATGTTGATGTAATTTACCAAGATTTTAGCTAAGCTTTTGACAAGGTTCCACATAGGAGACTAGCTTACAAATTAAAAATGCATGGGATATGTGGTAAAGTTTTAAATTGGATAACTGAATGGCTGAAAGACAGGAAACAGAGTTATGCTGAATGGGGTGAGGTCACAGTGGAGGGACGTTATCAGTGGCGTACCTCAGGGATCCGTTCTAGCCAATTTATTATTCATAGTTTATATAAATGATCTGGGAGAGGCTGTAAATAGCCAAGTGTCCCTGTTTGCTGATGACACTAAATTGGCAGCGATAGTCTAAGAAGTCGAGGGTAGCTTTAAAGTGCAGAGTGACTTCAATAAGATTTTAGCTTGGGCTCAGGAGTGGCAGATGACTTTTAACCTTAAAAAATGAAAAGTTCTAAACATGGGAAGGGATAATAGGGAATTTAGCTATGAAATGGATGGGTATTGGCGGAATTCAGTTAAGGATGAGAAGGACTTAGGCGTAGTAGTAGATATGTCACTGAAGATTTCGAAGCAGTGTATTGAGGCAATAAAAAGAGCAAATAGGATGCTAGGATACATTAAGAGGAATGTTAGCTACGCAGTAAAAAGGTTATCCTTAAACTCTACAACTCGCATTACAAAGGAGGGCAACAAGAATAATACGAGTACCTTCCCTGAAGCATCTTGAATATGAAGATAGACTGAGGGTACTAAATATGTTCTCATTTGAGAGAAGATGTGTGAAGGAGATATGATTGAGCTTTTTAAAATCTGTTCTGGGATGGATACGTTGGATTTTAGCAAGTTATTTGAGTTGGAAGGTATTAATAGAACTCGAGGTCACTACTTAAAAATTAAAAAACAGAGGTGCAAGTTGGATGTTAGAAAATATTTTTTCACCAATAGAGTGGTAGATTACTCGAATAGTTTGCCATCTGAGACGGTAGAGTCCAAACCTGAATGTATTCAATTGCAGATTAGATGATTATTATTGTATATTATGATTTATTTGGATTTTTACGTTTTGATGATGATGCTTTTTTTACACATTCCTATGTATGGCTCGAATTGTATATCGTAGATGCATGATCTGACACAATCCTATGGATGCATTTTGTCGGTGGGTTTTGACAGATACGGTGACCTTAGATAGGACCTTGTGGCTTTTGTAATCCGTAAAATTATGTTATGTTATGCTATTTTATATGAAATTTAGGAAACTAGGTTTCTCAATTTCAGAACTTTGCATAAGTTTCTCCTCATTTCTTTAAGTAATCTGGCTGTTACTTTTGGCACTTGGTATTATTTTTGTATTTGCATCAATTAACCTTAGTTATTGCATTGCTTGGTCAGATCCCACCAGCTTAGTAATGATAAAAAAATCAGACCATCTGACTACTGTCCATTGGGGCGTTTCTCAAAAGAAAGGTAAGTATCATTCGATAACAATGGTCTTTTTAGAGTACTTATCCATACGGGTTCCCTGACATCAAATATTATATTTTTGGTTCAACGTGTGAACCCATTATAAGATTTCATAAAACTTCAAAGTGCTAATTTTTTAGGTGGCTGTGAGTGTCCTATTCTATCCTACGATGTGGTTCCTAAACTACAATATTTCTGTATGAAGGGCTACAATCTGTTCACGAAGGTCTTGACTGATTTGTTTGTTTATCCTCATGATGAAGATGTTGAAGGTACGACTATCTTGTAAGGAATGCCGCAGTAGCCTGACATGATGAAGAAAGAAACGTCTCATTGGTTAAGATTATTCTAGATATTCAGGAACAGATGAGGATTAGTTGTTAATGAGACAATTCGTAGAAGTAACCTACTCATAGGAATGTGTTGTTAACTTTTGCGTTGTCAAATTCCCCCATTTTCTTTATAAAGTATTCCCTGTTCACCATTATGCTCTTTCTGATCGTTTTATTGCATTTATTACATAAAGATTATAAATGAACAATAACGTTTTAGTCAATGTGGTTAGGTAAGGGTAATAATAAGAATTCCTTAATCCACTAGAAAATTCTCCTGGAGTTCCTCAACCTTCTTCAGGAGCGTGGCTCATACGACTGGGCTCCCATCCATTTCTGGAAAAGAGAAATTTCAAGCAGCCTTTTTACGAGTTGTTGGAGTTTTGATAACTTCAACAGAAAACGAGAACTTGTAAGAATTGCAAAATGAATTTATGTAAAAATGCTCTCATTTTTGCCAGTACTGCTACACTAGAGGCTAAATATTATTTTAAAATTTAACTTATAGAAACAAGTTATTAAATTAATTCTTTTTGTCTATCTCTTTTAACTTTCCATCACCTCTAACTGCATCTTTTCACTTCTTTCATGAACTAACCTCAAGTGGATCTTGGGTTTTTCTGGATCGTAATTCAGTAATTAACATTGTACTATAAGTAATAGACTGTACTCAAAATCGTACTGAAATACAGTAAATTTCACTCTACCTTGTAAAATAAAATGATACATTGCACTTGAAGTTGAATTAAAGACAAAAGTTGTACTCAATATTATAGAAAAACCAGACATTATATTTAGGATTCCAAGGAGAATATTACTTTGTACTCAAAATTGGAGTCGCAACAATAAATTGTACTAAAGTGCACTTGAATTGTACCTAAAACAATACATTGTACTCAAATGTACATAAAATAACACTATAAAATAATACATTGTACTATAAATTATGCTAAAATATATTGTATTCCAATTGAATAAAAACTTTACTATAAAACAATACATTGACCTCAAAAGTGCACCGAAAACAATATATTCTACTCAGAATTGGAGTTGGAACACTACATTGTACTGAAATGTATTTAAATTGTACTCAAAACAATACATTGTACTTAAATGTACTTAAATAGCATTATAAAACAATACATTATACTAGGTATAAATTATACTAAAATATATTGTAATCAAATATAATTAGAATTTAATATAAAGCATTAAATTGTAATGAAAATATACATGTACTAAAAATTGTTATGAAACAAGACGTTTTACTCAAAATTAAAATAAAAACTGTACTAAAACTATACATTGTGCTCAGAATGTATACTTAGCAATACATTAGACTCAAAATTATAATAAAAAACACGTTACCAAAACCCATTACTTTTTTGTCAATATTGTACAAACACAATACACTGAACTCGAACTTTTACATAAACACAATACATTGTACTCAAAATTGTACTATAAATCATATTCTTACTCAAAATTGTACAAAAAACAATACCTTTTATTCAAAATTGTATTAAAAATGATACCTCCTCCTCAAAATTTTACAGACATTATTAAATTGTACTATAGAACAATAGATTGTGCTCAAAGTTTTACTAAATATTACATTGTACTCGAAATTGTACAAAAATAATACTTGTACTCATAATTGTACGAAAATACATTGTACTTAGAGTAATAAATTGTATTAAAAATGTACTAAAACGAATCAATATAATCAAACCTGTTCTAGGAAACATACATTGTTCTCAAAATTGTACTAAACTATACATTTTACTCAAAATTCTACTACTTAAAATACATTGTACTCGAATTATACTAAACAATATATTGTTCTTAAAATTGTACTAAACATTAATAAATTATACTAAACCAATATAGGGTCATCACATTTGTACTAAAAACAATAAATTGTAGTCGAAATATTTCTAAAAACAGCATTCAAAGACTATCTCACCTTGAAAATATTTTAGTAGCCATCTGCTGATGAGCCTCTCTATTGTAGTGGTCAATTGGAATCCATTGAAGCCATTTTGGAAACCTATTCTAAGAGTTCAAAATAGATTCTTGGAATGAATTTTCTATTTTGTTTTCTTCTTCAATCGAGTGTTGATCAGTCGCCTCCGTTGCCGGAAGCAAAGGAAGGCAGCTTGTTCTGGGTCTTCATCAGCGCCACAACAATGGCGTACAGCCGCCATCAAAGTTTAACAATTAGTTCCTTGATAATCACATTTTTTTATTAGTAATAGATAGTTTTTAATCAAAGAGAAATGAACTGGCATAAACAATGAAGAAACTTACTTATTAGAGAAACAATGGAGGATCGAACACACCTTTAAAAGGAAAGGTGGTTGGATAAAAAGAAAGAACAAGAATAGTCGAATGAATTAAGGATATAGATAAAACGCAACTAGCAAACCTTGTGAACTATAATTAATTTGTGAGGTTGAAACGACGTGTTTAAACGTCTAGGAACAAGTTCGTACCAGGACTGCGAGGATTCAAAAGAGCGAACGTAAGCCGTGTTTGTGAATAATATAGACTATACTATCTTTAAAGGTGAAGTTCAGCAATGTTGTGTTTTAGGTGCAGGGCAAAGAGTTCGTAACGGGGGGAGGGACAAATCCTTACCTAATGGAATATGACTTTGCCCGGTTCAGAATATTTCCACTCTGCTTAACCGAAGCCCGATAAGGAGAGGTCTTTTAGGGAATGTCTGTGTCCGAAATTGTGTCTTTATTTGTTTGTTTGTAGGTCTTTTTTCTAGCTCGTTTATATATTTGTTCGTTACATTCTTGTATGTGCGTCTATTTTCATTGATTTTATTTGTGTATTATTGATGGTCTCTTTGTTTGATTCGAAACATCCAGCCCGATCTCGTCAGCACTGGAGATCCCAGGGAAAGATCACTCTTTCATCTTCTGGCCAAGGATTCTTTTGAATAATCCCGATCAGCTTAGAGATTTTGATCTGACATCCTCCCACCGGCGTATGTCACAGCCGCCGCTGTTGTGCTCAATTTTGTTTACTGTCATGGTAGTCTGAATGTCGAATGAAACTATCTGGGCATTTCTTTTGTATATATATATATATATATATATATATATATATATATATATATATATATATATAAATAGACATTTAGATTTTACCCTTATTTCGTTTTTGAGCACACGCCGTGTCACGCTGATGCCGTACCAGTGGACACGGATGGTTCCAAATCTTTAAGTGGGATTCGGCTTTAACGTCATCTTTCCTTTGTTTTCAGTCGCCGGGGCTGTGCTGGGCGCTGCGTCTGTCTTCACCACTGAGCTGGTTGCATTACATCGCTCGGTACCGGCGATTACTCGGTGTGCTCGATTTGGAGCCGGAATTGTGATTTATAACGACTACAAAAAGAGGCCTGAATGCCCATGAGGCTTTGAAATTTCCGCCCCCACTGATTCGCAGCATCCGTGACGTCCCGATTGCTCGCGAGCATGGAAGATGTCGAGATTGTTTTCTGTTGGGTTCCTGGACATATCGATATTGCGGGAAATGAGCGCGTTGAAGAAGATACCAAAACAGTTTGCAAGGCATGCGTGAACTGGACCATCATTGCGCCCTTCCCCACTCTGACTGCATAGCTGAATCAGATCAGTCCTTCGGGCTACCTGGCAAAAAAGATGGGAAACGACCGGCGGGAACTTAAATATGCGTGCCATCGCCCCGCGATTTTTTCTAGTTGACCTACTGCACAAGGTCTCAATAGTTTCAGGTCGTTACCTGTCGCCTCCGAATCCAAAACACTGAGGATGCAGCACCATCTGATAGAGCGCTTTCCTGAATCTTACTCCGACGACTACTTGGTCCTCCTGACTGTCCAGCTCATTCTTGTCGAATGCCTTAGTCTGAGACTGAATTCTTCCTAATTTCAGAACTTAATTAACCGTATCAGAACGTAATTGCTCGAAAATTTAGAACTTGAATGCTAAAGAATTTAATCGTGCCATAAAAAAGTGTTGTGATAAATTCTAGCGTGTTTCTTCTTTACCTTTTAAATGTTCGATTTTTTTAAACTTCCGGGTCATGAATGGGACTTTAGTCTTTATGGAGAGATAGCGCTGGGCTGGAAATATAAACTTTGGGTTAGAATCTTTGCTTTTAATGTCTATCCATCCATCCTAATATTGATCCTGAATTAAACGCTGACTACTCGTTATTCTATGACAATATTTGAAAGCTTATTATAATTATGGTCGGCTATTTATTATAATTCGCTTTGGTACCTAAGTTTTATTTATTTTTTTAATAATTTGTCTTTAGGAAATATTATAGATATTAGTGAGAAACCTCACCTCCCTGACCTAGATATGCACACTATATTTAAGTATATTTGTGAAAGTAATTTGGTAATCCTCAATGCTAAAAGTAATTTTAATTATGTTTTTGTTTTAATTTATAAACATTAAATTGAACAATTCCATTTCACCTAATTAATATTAAACGAATGTCAAGGAATTCCATCCTTGAAATAACGAAACCTCAAATTATTTATTAGTCTATCTATGAATATCACTAATACGCAAAAAACTCAAAATAATTAGAAAAAAAAGAAGAAAATTTCGGTCACTATTTTTGCCAGAGATAAATTATTACTAATGGCTGTTTCTATTCCAAATTTCTTTTACCCAAACTAAGCTAATTATTAAGTAGCATTACGTCATATTCCTCCATAGATGATAGAATGTGGCCTTATCATCATAGAATCATAACTAATGAATCTAGGATGCATGTTATTATCCTCTGGATATCACGCGCCGAATCTATATCTGTCAAATCCATTTCACAATTTCAAGGTAGTTCGGGGCATGACGAGTCGTATTAATGAAAACGACAATGGAATGGCTTTGCCATGATATTTCAAGCGATTTAAAGTGAATTATCCTCTATCCTTGACACCTAAAAGCTGAAAAAACAGCCAATTAAGTATTTAGTTATTAAATTTAATTAGTTAATTAGCATCTAGCTCTCTTTACGTAAAGCACAGCTTGGCAGAACGCTATTAATACTTGAAATTGAATGTCATAAGATGGTAAAAAGGAGGATATTCTGTGAAATATATTTTTGGAAGGTGAATCAATAGGAATAATTACTAAGAATTCAGCAAAACAGGTGTTAGGACGAATGTGTGAGAATAGGAAGTTGATAAAACTCCGAAATATAGAGGGGGAACGACAATTAAAAAAAGGTAAAGCAAGGTAGACTAACAAAACGCATGCATCATTCTTAATTATCGAGAAGTGGAAATTGCTGCCAGAATTATATTATCGATTTCTCATCGTTATTGGTATAAAATCATGGCCAGTAAATGTCATGAAAGAAATGTCCTCCATTCACTTTGTGCTTATAGAAACATAATTTTCTCGGTTTTTATGAGTATTTGATACATAATAATGGTTAATTTGAATTTACCAACCCTGAAATGAAAAATCGCATTGCCTCTAGGTTCATAGCGTAATTTTCCTAAGCTCAAAACACTGGTAACGATTATAAACAAGGAAATAATACTAAATTATTCGATTGCCAACTGCGGCCTGCAGCTCCCATAAGGTTTAACACACAAGTGTAAAATCACCCCCGAACAATGCAACACATTGAAGTCCTGAAGCCCCCCTTAAGTCATTCAGAACATGGGCCTGAGTAATCCCGTTGATTTCTAGTTGCGTGCTCGCGACTCTATTAAGTTATTAGGTCGGTCCATAGGTCGGTCGATTGGATGGTAATTATTTTACTTTTAAATGAGTTTTTGGGCAAAAACATTGTAACTATTCGGCCAATTCTAATGTAATTTGAAACATTTATGCTCTTTTAAATTCTCTTTCGAATGATATAATGCCAAGGTCCTTTCGAGGATAGTCCTAGAATTATTTGGCAATAACATCGTAACTATTCACCCGATTCTAACGTAATTTGAAACCCTTATGTTGCTTTAGATTCTCTTTCGAATGATATAATTGATAAGGTCCTTCCAAGGTTAGTCCTGAAATTATCGAAAGTTTTGAAGGTTGCAAGGTCATAAGTCAGAATAATTGAGAGCACGCGACTTAGGTCTGTTGACCTTGTTTATTGAAATTAACGAGTATTTTTTTTTTAAATGTACATTTTAGTTTTAGTTTTCAAGTTTGGAATGGTAATTGTTGTACTTGAATTTAGTCAAAGCTCGAGTTTATATATATTTAATTGAAAATGACTTTTATGTGGGACTTAATCTTAATAAAAAGTTTCAGCCAAAGTGTGAATGAAATCTTTTCCTTATTTAAAAAACAAAAAAAAAAAACAACCGTTGCTTCTGAACTGGATTACACACGGTAGAAATATATCGCTCAATCAAATGTTTTCATATACCTTTCTAACAACATGCAATGGATTTATTGCCTTTTCCCTATACGGTGGTACTATTCTCCTATTCTTCCACTCCTTTTGCACTGATCCCTATTTCTTACCTTTCTTATTTCCTTGAAAAATAACTTTCTATTCCATCCGGATCCTCTCTCATTCATCTTCTTTCTAAATGCTTCATCATTTTCAACTGTCTGAATAACCAGTCGTCTCGTAGGTAGAGGATTGGGGAATCTATGAAGATGAATTTCTATCAGGATTCTCTCTAATATACTGAAGGAGAAACTGTGGACCAAACCGTTGAAGGGAATTTGCGACCTCACCACGTTTTACTAAAGAAAAAACCGGATCTAAATCAAAGAATGAATTAATAAAACGTCATTAATATGAGCTATACCACCGCTGATGCTGCTTCGTCCGGTCGGAGCGGTTCTGTGCAACAAGAACCGTTCGTCATTAGGGACATGGAATGTTAACACCTTGTATCAAATAGGCAAACGTGACAATCTTAAATATAGAGATAAAAAGGATGAGGCTGGATTTAGTTGGAGTGAGTCAAGTGAAAAGGATTGGGATTGGATTGTGTGTGAGGAGAGATAAACACCAGCGAGAAGTATGAGTTCTGATGATCTCCAAAATGACAGTGTTTGTAAGACTATTTAAAGTTGGCCGATAGATTTCTCCAGGTGAAACTTGGTGGGAAGGCGATTGCTATGAATGAAAATTATATAAGTAGTAACAAAAATCTTGCGCAATGGTTATGGAGTTTATTAAGATTTGAAATTGGCATCTTGATCTTTCAAGTTTGAGTCCCGTTATCAATTTTCTTTTAATACTCAGACGGGCACACACACACAGACAGACACACACATACATACACACACACACATACATACACACACACACATACACACACGCTAGGATCATTATAATTAGATATGCACCAACAGGAAGCCAAGAGGGTGACGATTTAGAAGAATTTTATGAAACAGTCGATTGTAGTGAAGTTTATACCTGTGCGAAATTGGAGAAAGAAGTCAAGGAGAAGTGGTGAGACCTTTGGGACTTGTGGTCAATAATAGGAGAGGTGAAAAGTTTGGAGAATGATGTGCGTAAAAGGATAAAATGATAGCTAACTCTTTCTTTATACACCATCCAACACAGCAGTGGATATGGAAAAGCCCACGAGGCCGATGCAAGAACCAAATTAACAATCAATAAATGGTTCCGAAATACAGTTATCAGTGTAAAATATATCGTGGAGCAAATTGTGGATATAACTGCGATCATAGACTGTCAAAGTATGGCCAAGTGTACGGGAATATACGCACACAGGCTCTAAGGTAGGCTAAGCAAGGCAACAACTGCTATTGTTCTAAGAGTGTGATTTGAATAGTTAGCTGCAGCTGCGTGACCAAACAATATTCCAAACACAACGGCAAAAATAAATTTTAATACACATTAAATAAAAGGCACAAAACAAACATGGATATATAGGTACATGAATAAGACGAAATTAGATTCCGAATACTAATTGGATAACCAGGGTTATTAAATGGTTATAATGGGAGATTTAGGGTAGCAAGTGATTTAGTTTCTTTGAACCTCGAGAGTAAAGCGGGGGGATCTTGAGGGAAGGTCTTGGTGGCCTTGATTACTCACGAGTGTAGCTAAGAACTCGAAGAGGGTGGTGCTACTTACTCCAAACTCGGATCGAGTGAGATGCAGGCCTCTTGTCCTCAAGAGGTCACCGGACAAACTTCGAGGGGGGGGGGGGGACGGAGATGACTTCTCCAAACTCGAATCGAGCGACGTATCGGGCCTCTTCTCCTCAAAAGGTCACCAGTCGAACTTCGAAAGTTGAGGCGGAGATGACTTCTCCAAACTCGGATTGAGCGAGCTATTGGGCCTCTTGTCCTTAAGAGGTCACCAGAGGAACTTCGAAGGACGGTTTCTTCAATCCTTGATCCGAAAGCGGTTGAGAAAGGCTGACGTTGCCTCAAGAAACTTTTCTCCCTGACCCGAAGATACGAGCGTGATGTCCAGCTCTTCCGTGGGCTTGCGACCGTCAATAAACACTTCTCGGGAGAGAGCGTCGTTGAATCGAACTCCTTTCCGGGAAGCGTCATCTAACCAAATATGTGGGTAATCCTTGGGAGGGTGCATATATACCCGGATTTCTCCAAAACAGGGAGAGAGAGAGGGGCCTTCTCGAACCCTCGTTATCCTGCGGGACAACCGAGCGTGTCCTTACGGGAAAGTGTAAGAGTCCGGGATCAGCGGGTCAGACGAAACGACCAGCAGCTGGAGCAATAAATGCTGTTCGAGGCAAACCTACAAAATAGATGAGTAATCTCCTGCCCCGGGGAGGGGGAGGTGATAAAACGGCTGAGAGGTAGCCTTCAATTTCAGCGGCATGCCTCGGTGTGAATTTCTCAGTGACCTGGTGGCAAGTCCAAAAAGGGTATATACCACTAAAGATCATTTAGATTATTGGTAATCTATGATACAGGTAATATACCGCAAGAGATGATCTAGATTATTGGGATTTTGGGAGTGGCAAGGGGGTCAAATTCGGTCAATATATTCTATGATACAGGCTATATACCACAAAAGATGATCTAGATTATTGGTATTTTGGGAGTGGCAAAGGTGTCAAATTTAGGCAATATAATACAGGGTATATATCACAAAATATGATCTAGATTATCGTTATTTTTGGAGGGCAAAGGTGCCGAATTTGGTTCATATAACTATGATACACGCTATATACCACAAAGGAAGATCTAGATTATTGGTAGTTTGAGACTGGCAAAGGTGGCAACTTTTGCAATATATTTTAGATACAAATTATATGCCACAAAAGATGATCTAGATTATTGGTATTTAGGGAGTGGCAAAGGTGCAAAATTTGGCCAATATAATCTATGATACAGGCTATATACCACAAAAGATCATCTAGATTATTGGTATTTTGGGAGTGTCAAAAGTGTAAAATTCGGGCAATATAATATCTGATACATGTTATATACCACAATAGATGATCTGGATATTAGTATTTTGGGAGTGGCGAAGGGGCCAAATTTGGACCATATAATACTGGTCTGCGTCAGAAATGTGCCTTAAGTTTTCTATATTGTTTCTTAATAAAATTGACCTTCTAAATCCGAATCTGGCATCCGTTTTTCTCTATCAGGTCCAGTTTTTGCGATAGAGGGGGTTGTCGTAGAATAGGCTCTCGACGATAGACCATATATAACTATTCGTTGAGGGAATTATTCTAATATTTCAAGTGCATGGTAATCTGATTGCCCGAGGTTATTTATCTTCAATATGCTTAAGAAGTGGAACGAAGCTCAAGGATAATAATATCGCTATCATTAATAAAATAAAGTTTTATTAATTAAACTATCAACAACACGCAAAAAGAAAATGTTTACATAAACGGATAATTGAAAGGCTCGTGGGAATATCTGACTAATCCGAGGATTAAGATTTGGAGAGATTTAAAAAGGTAAACAAATAAAAATTAAAAGGATGGGGGGGAATGGTTCGCTAAACCATTTAAAGCACAGGGTAGCGTTGACGAAAGGTTAGATGATTAAAGGTAATGCTCAGCTTACGTAATTACAAAGTCGTTGTGCAGAGGAAGACGATGCGAAGGAATCTTCGGCCCACTGGCGATTTCCAGCAGAAGGGTTCTTCGGGGGGTTGTCCTTAGCGAAGGGAAAGGACTGTCTTCGAAGAGTGAGAGCGAAGTGGGGCTCGGAGGTATGAGCGATCTTTGTGACAGCAAATCGGAGATATTCTAGATGAACAATGGAGGTTATTGTTGAAACCAAGCATTCTCTTGAAGAACGTTAAAAAGAGGGAAATTAAATTATCCTGAGGTGATGTCTTGGGAACGAGAACCGTTTCTTGACGAACGGGCTTGAAAAACAATGGCTGTTCTAACGTTGTTCTCTTTCTGAACAACAGGGGGGGGGGAGAGAACCGTCTCTTGTCAACGGGATCAAAGAACAATGGCTGTTCTAACGTTGTTCTCTTTCTGAACAACAGGGGGGGGGGGTGAAAACCTTTTCTTGTCAACGGGCTCAAATAACAATGGCTGTTCTAACGTTGGTCTCTTTCTGAACAACAGGGGGGGCCTTATTGACTTGGTGTCTCGAAGGCACGAACCTTGGCACTCAAGGGATATTGTCCTCTTCTGGACAATAAGGTGGTTCTCGAGGTAGAGAGCTCCTGTGGTGCACAAGGGAGACCGGATCGGCGTGATGCCTCGCGAAGATAATCTGGATCTGATCTTATTGGGAAATGCTATTGTATAAGTACCCGGAGCCGTCTCCATAGCGTAGGGGATAATTGAGTGGGCGACTTCGGGGAAATGCTCCGGTTGCGCCTGGGAAAATACCTTATCTGCCCATAAGCCTAACTCAATCTGGCGAGATCGATGTATGGAGGCGAAACGGGGGAATGAACCTCCTTGATTAAATATTGGCTAAGGTGAGCGATAACGCTTTCTGCTTCCTCTCGCAGATGCACGTGGGTAGCATGTGTTTCTAAACATGTGATATCGGCTGAATTTAAGCGGCCTCAGACCGTTCTATCACAGGGGTGATAATAATTTTATATTTTATACATGTCCTATATTACATCAAAGTTTTCAATAGTTTTTGCACTACTGTATTCGCAGTAAATTTTGTGTACATTTTAAGTAAGTATGTTGATAAGTTTATATTTATGAAGGTTAGAAATTGCTTAGCATTAAAATAATAAGAATAATAATAATAGTGGTTGAGTTAAAAATGAACAGAAAATATAAAAATAGCTCCGACAGATTTTGCTATGTTTGCGGCAAAGTGACTTTTTCTGAGCAGCAATATACAATCTCTCCGTAATTAAATCTTTGTACGAGTATCATGCATATTTCGGAGTGAGGTCAGGAGATCAAGATAAAAGTTTTGAACCACATATCTGCTGCAAGGGATGCTACATAAGTTTAAGACACTGGAGTCAGGGCGAACAGAAGTCCCTCTCTCTTTTGGTGTTCCCATGGTGTGGAGAGAGGGCAAGGACCACACTACGGACTGCTATTTTTGCATGACAAATCTTAAAGATGATCATTGTATCAAGTATTTAATCTTTCTGTATTATATTGGATCCTGAAAATGTCATTATTATGCATAGTCTTAGCATAGAATTTAAAACTAACATAGTTCACTTCAGCATGAACATATCTTTTACTAACCATTTATTCACTATCTGCAACTCCAAATCAATTCCTTTATATAATCTGCAATTATATTTTCCACAGGTATAAATAAGAAGAATAACCATAGTGTGGCATATCCGGATGTTCCTTCTGCTATCAAACCCCTGCGCCATGGTCCAGGAATTCCTATACCTTCTTCCCCTGAACATATAGAGGTCCATGAAGGGATTAATATGGAAGTTGATCAAGATTATGACACATCTAAGTCTTATCAGGTTTCCACACATGATATGGTTGCAAGACCATTCAAGTTCAGTTAAATGACCTGACCAGGAATCTGGGGCTTTCAAAGTAGAATGCACAACTTCTTGGCTCTCGACTTCGTGAAAGTAATCTTCTCGCTAAAGAAACAACATTTCTTTGGTACAAAAATAGAGAACAAGAGTTTCGAAGCTATTTTTTGAAGCATTTTTCCAGCTCTTTAGTATACTGCGCCAATATTAAAGGACTTGTTGAGGCCCTTGGAATTCCCTACAACCCATTAGAATGGAGACTTTTCATAGATTCCTCCAGTAGAAGTCTAAAAGCTTTGTTGCTGATTATTGGTAACAAGATAGCTTCCGTTCCTATATGCCATTCAATCCAACATACTGAAAGTTATGAAAATATAAAAAAAATTGCTGGATGCAATAAATTACTCTACCCATAATTGGAGGATATGTGGTGACTTAAAGGTAAGATCATTTTACACTTGGCATTTCTAAGCTCTTTGATATTGACATTTTCATTTTTAAATGTGAATACTTGTATACACCTTTTGGTCAACTTACATTTTACAAGAATGCAAATCTGGAAATCATGAGTCATTTTTTAGTAATATTTTTTATTGAAGTGTGTGTCTCTATAGGTTAATACATCCTTTTGGGTTAATAGGGAACTTATCATAATTGAGAAAGTATACAACATAACTCAATAAACTGAAAATAAGATGTACATATATTCAATTAGTTCCAATACAATGATTTAATGCATCGGCATACAGGATTTTTCAGTACATATTCATATTCTTATTGTTTTAAGAAATATTACTTTGAATTTGTTTTTAGACATATTACACTTTGAATTTACATAACCTGCTAAATTTATTTTTAGGTAGTGTCTTTATACTTGGGATGCAAACAGGCTACACGAAGCATCCCTGTTTCCTATGTTTATAGGACAGTCGTGCAGATAGTATGCACTATGAGAAGAAGGTTTGGCCTCCCCGAGAAGCATTTAGAATTGGATCAAACAATGTGTTCGCTGAACCTTTAGTGCCTCCACACAAAATACTGCTTCCTCCACTGCATATAAAATTTGGCATAATGAAAGATTATGTCAAAACCCTTAATAAAGAAAGTCAAGCTTTTAAATTTCTTCTTCAAAAATTTCCACAAATCAGTGACGCTAAGATCCATGCGGGAATTTTTGATGGACCTCATATCAGGAACTTGATGAGAGATCAGCAGTTTGAGGCATCAATGACGGAGATAGAAAAATATGCCTGGAAAGCTTTCAAAGCTCTAGTTAACAATTTTCTAGGTAATTAAAGAAGCCTAGAAGAATATGTTGCCCTGGTCAATCAGCTCTTAACAAGTCTCAAACATTTGGGAGCTCGAATGTCTATAAAGATACACTTTTTACAGTCCTATCTGGATTATTTTCCCGAAAACTGCGGGGATTACAGTGAAGAACAGGGGGAAAGATTCCACCGGGACATAAAAACAATGGAATTCAAGTACCATAGTAAATGGGACGTAAATCTGCTTGCTGACTACTGTTGGTGTTTGAAGCGTGATGCACCAGATGAGAGGCATAAACGAAAATCGTCAGGGGCGTCTTTTCTTGGAAATTAGAATTATTTTCTTAATTATGTTGCATTCTTTAATTTTTTGTTTTATTAAAATAATTATGGTTTACATACTTTTATTTCTGTTTGTATGATATAGCAATAATAATGCATTATTAGATAAAGAAAGGTTTTTGAATTTTTTTTCCGGAAAATTGAGGTAATCTCAATGAAAATGGTATATGCTGTACTGAGAAAATCTGACCTGATTGAACAAAAATACATTCATTTTTGAGCTCAGAAGGTTTGATTCATTAAGAAACCACAAAGAAATCCTGAGGAACACAATTTTTTTTTCAAACGCAGGCATGTGTAATATATGAAATAGGATATATATAAAAGGATTATTGTTATTTTGGGAGTGGCAAAGGGGTCAAATTTTGGTAATATAATCTATGATAAAGGGTATATACCACAAAAGATGATCTAGATATTAGTATTTTGGGAGTGGTAAAGGTGGAAAATTTGGCCAATATCATCTATGATACAGGATATATGCCGCAAGAGATAATATAGATTATTGATATTTTGGGAGTGGCAAAGGTTCAAATTTGGGCAATATAAAGCAAGCTATATGACACAAAAGATGATCTAGATTATTGCTATTTTGGGAGTGGCAAAGAGGAAAATTTGGCCTATATAATTTATAATACAGGCTATATACCACAAAAGATTATCTAGATTATTGGTATTTTGGGAGTGGCAAAGGTGTAAAATTTGGGCAATATAATACAGTAGGACAGGTCATACTCTAGAATTTTATGAAACTGGTGATGAGGGGTATTCAAATGATGAATATTGGTGAAAAGAACAAACTTTTGGCAGAAAAGTTAAATTCGGATTGATCTAACCTACATCAATTTGAAGTGGAAAGGTTGTTAGTTCTGGGTCATTTACTATATTTTACTATTATTTTAGTTACCCATAAAAGATCAAACTTACCGTTTTCTATCATTAGTACATTTATGTAGTCTGAAATATATTTGTCTAAAAAAATGTACAAATGTATTATAGAGATATGAGAAGTAGGAAACCTGTTAAAAATGACCCTTAATTTAGTTTGGTCTAACTCCAAAATTGCAAGTAGCCAGTACTCATTACTCAGTGGAAGGCAATATTCCAGTAGTGTTGCCAGTTCTGGTAACTATTGTAACTGGTAACTGTTTATAAAGGATTTACATTTTTTTGGAAGACTATAAAGGCTGTGGATCATTTTAGAATAACATATAATTATTTGGAAAAGATTATTTCTTAATCTAAGTGCCATATTTTACTTGCAGATATTCCTGCGATTAGTGTGTCAATGGCGAAAATCAAGACAAGGTCCAAATCAAGTTCTCATCTGCCTAATTTTATTTGGGCTGGGCAAGAGCTGATGGTGTCTGAGTTACCAACAATAAGAGATATTTTGAAGTACGGCATCTACCTGAGGAAGCAAAGTGAAGATGACCGGATAAATTATAAAGTGGACCAGCTGGTAAAAGACATATATCAGGGGTTGATTAATTAGTGGACCAAAACTAATGCTCTCTTCAAACCACCTGTTGCAAATCAAAAGGTCACAATAATATCAAAGCTTAAGGAGGTGTGGAAGGAGGCAGTAAAATTTTCCCTTGGTAAAGAAAAAAATGAAGTAAAAGAGAAGTTCATTGCAAAACTAGATAAGTTATTTGATATATTGACATGCAAATGTCAAATTTCCAGTTGTGGAGAAGTAGGTTGTAATGGCTGTGAGATTGAAGCCCACATTAACTTCTGTTGTAGTAAAGATAAAAAAATACCTACTAGGGAACTGGCCTTTATTAAAGGACAAAAGGAGAAGGTTGTAAGTAAATGTACCTTTTAAATTGGAGGTCCTGATATTCCAGAGCATAATAGACAATTAAGAGCTTCAGAAAGGAAAGAAAAAGAAAGGTTAGCAGAAAGAAATAGAAAAAGTAAGGAGGAAAGCGCTGTTTAAGCAGGAAAAGCAGCAAGAAAGAAATCGAGCATTTTTTAGCAGAAAGTGAAGATCTGGAGGCAGAAAATTCTGATGGTGACAACAGCTAATGATAGTTTTTGAACATGAGTTTGGGGAAAATTTAAGAAGGATGGGGGAATTACTTGTATTCTCTTTGATGGACGAATTGATGTGACAAATTTTATGATGGAGGCAGAGGGAAGTGCCAAATTGTTTCCAGCAAAAACAAAAGAGGACCATTACACTGTCATCAGTAGGCCTGAGAGCAACTACCTCTTCCACTTCGTCTTAGAAAAGGCTACAAAAGTAGAATCACATGCAAAGAAGATCGCTTAGGCTATGTTTGGATGGATGAGGGAAAGGGGTTTGGATTAAAGCTTAATGTCCATTAGAGGAGACTCCCCGAATGTAAACACAGATGTTAATACTGGAGTAATGCGAAAAATGGAGCTCCATTTGGGCAGAAAGCTTGTTTGGTTGGTCTATAACCTGCACACTGGGGAACTCCTCCGTCATCTAATTATCAACCTGGATGGCCCAACACTATCTGACAACAGATATTCCGGACCAATAGGAAAGCTTCTTGACTCTGTTACATACTTGGATATAAACCCAAATTTCACTCAAATATCTTTAGGTCCTCCTCTTACTAAGATACCTCAGGAAGTGGTGCAAGATCTTTCCACTGATCAACAATACGGCTATAAAATTTTATCGGCAATCAGAGATGGAGTGCTTCCTACAGGGCTTTCTCTATTGGAAATAGGACAGGTCAACCACAGTCGCTGGTTGACCACAGATAACAGACTTCTTCGGCTGTGGGTGTCAAAGTATGAGCTCAAAGAAAAAACCTTTAAGAATCTACGACTGATTGTTGAGATCATCATTGGTGTATATTACCTATGCTGGTTTAACGTTAAGAATAAGCACTCTTGGACCGAGGGACCTAGGCACATTCTTTATCAACTTCACTGCCTTAAGTCTCAGATGAAGGAGGTGTTGGATACTGTTTTGCCAACTGTTAAGTGATCAGCTTGGTATGCATACAGTGAAGCCATCCTCCAAACCCTCCTATGCTCTGAAGATCAGGTGGAGAGAACTGAAGGGGTGAAAAGAACCTAGACCATCAGGGAAGAAGGGGACCAAGATACTCAACTGGGAGACTCCTTTGTAAAGCTTAGAAGGACACCAGACATCAATTGTGATGCTACCAGGATTAGAAATCTGATCAATTAGCCAGAGGATGTCTCTGAGCCACCTCTCACTTGCTCTTTAAGTACTTCTAAATTGAAAAACTTCATTGACTATCCCCTGAAAGTACCTAACTGGCCTTGTCACATACAAAGCATTGAGAGGGTTGTAAGAATGGGGACTGAGGGTTCTCCCAAGTATTTATCACATGAAAAGAGGGATGGAGGAATCGGGGCACAAGAGACAACTAGACGTCTGATGTCCAGGAAGGAGTCAAAGCAAGATTTGTGTGCTCTGGTGAAGTTTAACTTGAATATGACCCAAAGTGACCCATGCAGCTATATGTGGAGCTTTGCATGCACTTTTATTACTCACTAAACATGTAAATTTGAGGTTACTTTGTGTTTGTGTGTACTTGGATTAAATAAAAATGGGTTACATAAGCTCGTGACGAAAGAGAAAAATTTACTTTTATTTTAAGTGGAAATTGATTTAGGTAGGAGCAATTGTATAATGAAATAGTTTTTTTTCAAAATCTACACCGAAAAATCTATCATTTAAGCACCCCTCATTAAAGGATTTAATGAAAATATATGGTGGCCCCAAAGTATGACCCTAATAATACAAGCTATATACCACAACAGATGATCTAGATTATTAGTATTTCGGGAGTGGTAAAGTTGCCAAATTTGGCCCATATATTCTATGATACTGGCTATATACCACAAAGGATTATCTAGATTATTGATATTTCAGGAGTGGCAAAGGTAGCAAACTTGGCCGATATAAATTATGATACAGGCTATATTACACAAAAGATGAGCTAGCTCATTGGCATTTTTTGACTGGCAAAGGTGGCAAATTTGGCCAATATATTCTATATTAAAAGATATACACCGCAAGAGATGATCTATAGTATTGGTATTTTGGGAATGGCAACGGTGTTAGATTTTGGTAATAAAGGGTCTTTCAACAAGGACGGTCGAGCTTTGTCAGGCGATAGTGGCCATGTTGTTAAAGCTACATCTGGCAACCTCACTGTGAACTGTTCTGTAGTACTTGGCAAGTCACGATGGAAGGTTATAGCGTTGAACGGCGTGTGAAAATCATCAAATGTTATTATCAAAATCAGTGCGCTGTTCGACAAACGTTCCGCATTACGTGATTTCTATCCTCGCCACAATCGTCTTGCCGTGTACATGAGATACACCAGCACCAATTGCATCCCAACAAAGTCTCCGTTTGGTGCGGATTTTCGTCTAACGGTATCATCGGTCCGTATTTTTTTTAGAACGAAGATGGGATTGCCATAACCGTCAAAGGCGAGACCTACAGATCGATGATAAGGCACTTCTTGTGGCCTCAACTGGATTATATGCCTGATATGGATACTGACATCATGTGGTTCCAACAGGACAGCGCTATTTGCCACACTGCGCACGCCACGATAGACATTTTGCACCAGCGATTTCAGGGCAGGTTCATCTCGCGCGGCGGAGACGTCAACTGGCCACCGAGATCATGCGATTTAACGCCATTACACCACTTTCTTTGGGACTACCTTAAATGGCAGGTCTATGCGAATAATCCGCAAACAGTTAACATCCGCAAAGTCAACATAACGAACACCATCCAGCAAATTCAGCCAGATTTATGCGACAAAGTCATCGAAAATTGGGCCTCCCAAATACGTTCCACCAAGCGAAGCCGCGGCGAACATTCGAACGACGTCCTATTCCACACTTAATGCCATAAAATTTTTTTAAATTTAAAATAAATTGAGTGCTTATATCACACACAACTTGTTTTATTTAAATTTAAAAATCAAGCAACCTTATTGAAAGACCCTATATAATACAGGCTATATACCACAAAAGATGATCTAGATTATTGGTATTTTGGGAGTGGCAAAGGTCTCAAATTTGCCCCATATAATCTATGATACCGGCTATATACCCTAAAAGATGATCTAGATTACTGGTATTTTGGGAGTCGCAAAGGTTTCAAATTTGCCCCATATAAGCTATGATCCAGGCTATATACCACAAAGGATTATCTAGATTATTGGTATTTTCGGAATTGCAAAGGGGTTATAATTTGGAAATATAATAAAAGCTATATACCACAAAAGATGGTCTACAGTATTGGTATTTTCGGAGTAGCAAATGGGCCAAATTTGGACCATATAATCTATAATACAGGCTATATACCACAAAATATGATCTAGATTATTAGTATTTATTGAGTGGCGAAGGTGTCAAATTTGGGCAATATAATCTATGATACACACTATATACCACAAAAGATGATCTAGAGTATTCGAATTTTGGGAGTGGCAAACTGAAAAATTTGGGCAATATAATCTATTATACAGGGTGTATACCACAAGAGATGATATAGATTATTGATATTTTGTGAGTTCCAGAGGTGTTAGATTTTAGCAATATAATACAGGCTATATACTATAGAGTATGATCTAGATTATTGGTATTTTGGGAATGGCAAAAGGCCAAAATTTGGCCCATATATTATATGATACAGTCTATATACAACAAAAGATTATCTAGATTATTAGTATTTTGGGAGTGGCAAAGATGGCAAATTTGGGCAATATAATACAGGCTATATATCACAAAAGATGTTCTAGATTATTGATATTTTGGGAGTGGTAACGGTGCCAAATTTGGCCCAGGTATTCTATGATACAGGCTATATACCACAAAAGATAATATAAATTATTGGTATTTTAGGATTATCAAAGGTAAAAAAATATGGCAATATAATCTATGATATAGGATATATACCAGAGAAGAAGATTGTCGAAGTATGGCCCAGTGTACTAGAATATACGCACATGGGCTCTAAGGAAGGCTAAGCAAGGCAACAAATTTTATTGTTCTAAGAGTGCGATTTGAATAGTTAGCTGCAGCTGCCTGACCAAGCAATATTCTAAACACAACGACAAAAATAGATTTTAATACACACTAAATAAAAGGTACAACATAAATATGGATATATAGGTACATGAATAAGACGGAATTAAGTTCCGAATACTAATTGGATAACCAGGGTTATTAAATGGTTATAATGTGAGATTTAGGGTAGTGACGATTTAGTTCCTTTGAACCTCGAGAGTAAAGCTAGGCAAACTTGGGGGTAGGTCTTGGTGACCTTGATTACTCACGAGGGTAGCCGAGAACCCGTAGGGGGTGGTGCTACTTTCTCCAAACTCGGATCGAGCGAGATGTGGGCCTCTTGTCCTCAATCGGTCACCGGAGGTGACTTCTCCAAACTCGGATCGAGCGAGCTATCGGGCCTCTTGTCCTCAAGAGATCACCGGTCGAAATTCAAAAGGTGGGGGTGAAATGACTCCTCCAAACTCGGATTGAGCGAGCTATTGGGCCTTTTGACCTCAAGAGGTCACCAGAAGAACTTCGGAGGACGGATTCTCCAATCCTTAATCCGAAGGCGGTTGAGAAAGGCTGACGTTGCCTCAAGAGACTTTTTTTCCTGACCTGAAGATACAAGTTTGATGTCCAGCTCTCCCGTGGCCTGCGACCGTTACTAAACACTTCTCGGAAGAGAGCGTCGTTGAATCGAACTCCTTTCGGGAAAGCGTCGTCTAACCGAATATGTGGGTAATCCTTGGGAGGGTGCATATATACCCGAGTTTCTCCAAAACAGGGAGAGAGAGAGGGGCCTTCTCGAACCCTCATTATCAGCCGGAACGACCGAGCGTCTTCTTTCGGGGAAGTGTAAAAGGCTGAGATCAGCGGGTCAGACGGAACGACCAGCGGCTGGAGCCATAAAAGTTCTTTGAGGCAAATCTACCAAATAGATGAATAATCTTCCGACCCGGGGGTTGGGGGGGGGGGTAGATTAAAGCGGGGTTGGAGGTAGCCTTCAATTTCAGTGTCATGCCTCGGTGAAGTCGGAGGGGGGAGGGGAGTAACGGCTCGCTTTCTCTCCCAAAGTAATATCTTAGGAAGTGGGAAAATACTACTATTTTAGTGGATCTCTCTACACTCCTCCCTATCCAAAGACATTTTTACAGCACAGAACACTTTTGGGAAAAAAAAATGTCTCCAACTAATTTCATCAAGAAGAGAACTTATAAAGCTACAATTTTAACATTTACCAACAGAGAAAAAAACATATACCATTACACGGGATTTACATATGTGTAATCACAGATAACTTAATCTATACATACGCGCACACAACATCAACAAAGCAAAAAAAAGGAAACTAGTATTTACAAAATGAGTCAAACAGGAATTTTACTATACACTCAGGTTGTTGGAGAGAGTATTCTATTGGATTCCTACTCAAACTATCGGCTAGGCAGTTGTCGATGCCTTTAACATACATGATCCGAAATTGGTACTCCATTAGTAGTAGGCTCCAACGTATTAAACAGCCATTTTGCCTCTTACAGTTTTGTAAGTACACCAGGGGTTTGTGATCACTTTCGACAATAAATTCTGTACCTATGAGATACATCCTAAACTTACGAATAGACCACACTATGGCCTAAAGCTTTGAGCTCTATGGTGGCATACGCCTTTTCGCGATGGGACAGCTTCCTACTAACATATCCTACACGATATTCCACTCCATCATCATCATATTGGATGAGAGCACAACCTAGGCTATCCTAGGAGGCATCGATACGAACCCCGAATGTTTTATTAGGATTCGGTAATCTCAAAATAGGGGCAGAGATTAGTTTGTCCTTTAACTGGAGGAAGCGATGTTCCGCAGAAGGGGTCCAATTGACTGGATTGTGGGCCGTTCTCTTAAGCACGTCGTTAAGGGGCGAGGTTATGGCAGCAAAATTCAGCACAAAATGACAATAGAATGACACGGATCCCCAAAAAGGAACGAAGCTGTTTCTTCGTTCGGGGGAGTGGCATTTCCGAAATAGCCTTTACCTTGTCGTCCTGGGGAAGCATTTGATTCCTACTGATCTGGAAGCCAAGGTACTTAATAGTGTGATAGGTGAAGTGACACTTTGTCGGGCCTACCGTGAACCTGTGTACGCGTAACCGGGATAGAGCGCGCACAGAGACTTCACATGTTGGTCCCAGGTACGAGTAGCGACGTACACGTTATCGAAATAAAACGTCACATTTGATAGGCCATCTAACAACCGGCGCATGATCCGGTTATAACTTCTGCAAGCAGTTACCAACCCAAAAGGAGGTCGAGTAAACTGAAATAACCCATTTTCAGTAGCGAAAGCGGTAAAGCGTTTTGATTGCTCTGAAAGCGGCACTTGGTGGTAAGCTTTACAGAGGTCGATCTCGGAGATGAACTTCGTGTCTTCGAAGGCATGAAGACTTTGGTCGATTAGGGGTATCGGTTTCGCGTCAAACTGTATAACCGCGTTTAATTTGCGAAAATCGACGCACATCCTAAACGCTTGTCAGGCTTCCTAACCATGACAATGGGTGAGAAAAAATCGGACAACGAGGGTTCTATTATTCCTGATTTTAATAAGTTCTCGATCTCTGCATTGAAAGTCGGCCGTAAATGTACGGGTATGGGATAAGGCTTGGTTCTTATCGCATCTTGAGTAGTGAGGACAATCTCATGTGTAAATTGGGTTGAGCAACACGGGAATTCTGAAATGACGTCGGGAAAGCCTTCCAATAAGGCTAACAATTGAGCCCTCTCATTAGAAGCAGATATCAGCGGGTCAGACGGAACGACCAGCGGCTGGAGCCATAAAAAGTTGTTCGAGGAAAATCTACAGAATAAATGAGTAATCTCCCGACCCTGGGAGGGGGGGGCGGATTAAGGCGGCAGGGAGATAGCCTTCAATTTCAGCGTCAGGCTTCGGTGTGAATTTCTCAGTGACCTAGTGGCAAGTTCAAAAAGGGTGAAGTCGGAGGGGGGGGGGGAGAATACTACTATTTTAGTGGATCTCTCTAGAAAGATCTAGATTATTGGTATTTATGGATTGGCAAATGTGTCAAATTTGTGCCATATAATCTATGATACAGGCTATATACCACAAAAAAATGATCTAGATTATTGGTATTTTGGGATTGTCAATGGTGGAAAGTTTTGCCAATATAATCTAGGATACAAGATATACACTGCAAGAGATGATCTATAGTATTGGTATTTTGGGAGTGGCAAAGGTGTCAAATTTGAGCAATATAATCTATAATACAGACTATATACCACAAAAGATGATCTACATTATTGGTATTTAGGGAGTGGCAAAGGTGGAAAATTTAGCCAATATAATCTATGATACAGGCTATATACCACAAAAGCTGATCTAGATTATTGTTATTTTGGGAGTGATAAAGGTGGCAAACTTGGCCCATATAATCTTTGATATAGGATATATATCGCAAAAGATGATCTAGATTATTGGTATTTTGAGAGTGGCAAAGGTGTCAAATTTGGGCAATATATTCTATGTTACATGCTATAAACCACAAAAGATGAGAGCCCCCAACAACATTATTTTCTTAAAGAAAAAATGAAATGCCAGAAATATCGAAAAATAAGTAATACGGATCAACTTCCTAAGATAATTTTCAATGTGTTCGGGATTAAAATAAAACAAAAGAGAGGCAGTTGTATACAGGAAAAAGAAAAGGAACGTCGAATGCAATATTTGCCTAAATGATGATTCCAGAGAGAGCTATTCTGATGTAGAGGGACGTTTACATGTGCTTCATTGATTTCGAAAATATTTCGATATGGTGAGACCCAAACTCGCCGCCAATGTGTGCAGAGATATATGATTAGATAATAAGGACCTAACCTACTAAATAACTTATATCGGAATAAAAAGAAAACGCAGTGAAGATTAAAAATGGCAAGACAGATTGGGTAAAGATATGTAAGGAAGTGAGACAAGCATGCATAATATCGCCCGATTTATTTACATTGTACAGGCAGAAATGCATAGCCGAATTCGAAGACTTGGCGGAAGGAATGTGGACAACTGCCAATCCACCCCGACGATAATGTATTGCTTGCGAGTTCTTAGATTACATTACAGAGATTGATTAATGGTTTAAATGAATACTCTGAAAGAAAGGATTGGAGATAAATATAAGGAAAACGGAAATGATGGGAATAATCAAAATAAATGAGAGATTGAATCTAAGAGCAGACATTCAAGGCGGAACGATTCTATATATGGAAAGTTTCAAATATTTGGGGAATATAGAATACCGGTCATAAACAATGGCACCGTCTCAAATTTTTAAATGAAATTCGAATTAACACATACTCGGAATTGAGCAAAATTATCACAATTCATTCATTATGATTTTTAAAGAATACAATTAGAATTTGACAGAAAAAGCGATAGATAGTTTGAGTTTTATCTACAATATTTGCATTTCTTAAAATACCAATTTTCTTTAACGTTATTCAACTTCCGGAATATATATATATATATATATATATATATATATATATATATATATATATATATATATATATATATATATATATATATATATATATATGAATCCAGCAAACCACAAGAAACAGAAAAACAGGATAATTTCTCTCTAAAAGCTTGTTTATTCGGAAGATTTTATTGTCTTCTGCGTAGCCGAGTGGTTTAAGGGACGGTTTAATTGAGATCAAAGTGATTCGAATCCCACCCATGTACGGAATTTTTGCGAATTAGAAAATAACATTCTGTTTTTCTGTTTCTTGCGGTTTGCTGGATTCCTTTTATCATTCTTTCATGAAAGATATATATATATATATATATATATATATATATATATATATATATATATATATATATATATATATATATATATATATATATCCATATGGAGCTCGGCCGTGAAGCCTGCATTTAATATTGAGGATAAATCCCAGAGCCACGAGAAACGGATGCAGCATCTTTTAATTTTGCGAAAAATTAAAAGATGATGCACATCCGTTTCTCGTGGCTATGGGATTTATCCTAAATATTATATATATATATATATATATATATATATATATTAAGAAGAATCATTGTAGTAACGCAATTAATTATACGGTTGACAGGCTATTTTTTGCAAACACAATATTCATCAAAGCCCTTGGAAGGAGCTATTCTCACATACACGAGAAGGTAACAGAGGGTTTTGAAGAAGACTTGTGTTTGCCAAAAATAGCCTTTCAACCGCATATATATATATATATGTATATATATATATATATATATATATATATATATATATATATATATATATAGAGAGAGAGAGAGAGAGAGAGAGAGAGAGAGAGAGAGAGAGAGAGAGAGAAAGAGAGAGAGAGAGAGAGAGAGAGAGAGAAAGAGAGAGAGAATTAAATTATGTCATTAATATTCTAATCAAGTGATGGTATAATAAAACTTTGAACCTAATTTCCTAGTTTGTTTCCCATTTTTCAGTACTCATAATCACAAATTTTGAAAGATCGTTTTCTTCATCCAACTTCAAAATCATCTTTCACTGTCCTCATTATGGCTCTTGAATACTCAAAATCCATTCTGAAACCAGAAAGCATTATAACTTCTCTCAGGGAAGGAATACCATATATATATATATATATATAAACAAAATCAGAACAACTTAAAATACCGGTCCGTAGAGTGAGGAATTCTATCAAGAGGTTTGAAGAGATAGGTAAGATAGACAAAGGCCATGGCACCTCCAGAAAGACCTCAAAGTAAAAGGATAAATTCATCAGTATCATCTCCCTGAAACCGCCTCTTTACTGCTCCCGAAATGGTTTAGCAACTAAACAACGGCACAGAGAAAAAGTTTACTAAACAGCGATAAGGTGGAGGCTTAGAGAAGTTTGGCTTTTTGGTTAAGTGACAGCAAAGAAACCTCAGTTGGGACATTCAAATAGAGAAACAAGGACGTTAGAGTGGTCTCTAAAGCATCGAAAATGAGATATCGGTGAATGGAAACAGGTTCCTGAGTCCAAGTTTGAAATTTTTCGTTACGAACATAGTTTTGTAATGAGTAGTATTCGTAGTTGTGAGTGAATGACTCCTCGGTGTATTGTGACTAAGGTTAAGCATGGCAGAGATAGTGTTATAGTATGGGGATCTTCTTCTGGCGATTTAGTAGGAGATCTTTATAAAATATCAAAATAAATTAGACCAACATGTCTATCATTCATTTTTCAGCGGCATGTTATTCCGTCTGAATGAAACTTGTCTCATCGATTAAAAGTAAACAACTTTTTGCATCAGGATAATTATCTTAATGGCACCCCCAGTTATTTTGAGAAGAGAAAATAGGAGGGAATCCTGGTTGGCTACTCCAGTCTCTCGATTGCAATCCTATCGGACGATCGTAGGATTATCGGGAATGACGACTGAGAACGAACCAATAAATACAAAAGAGCAAAATAAAATATTTCACAAAATATTTCGTATCTGAAATATTTTCTTCTATATCTGTGAATTAAAATAAGAAAAACAAGATTTGAATTGTAAAAAAAATTTAGAATATAAAATTCTACATTCCAAGAAAGAAACATTATCCATCTTAGCTTTGTTTTTGTTTTTTGGCAGTGCTCTTGGATGAAAGAGGGTGTCCAGAATTTGTTTGGTCTCCGAGAAGCAGGTCGAAATATGGCTTGTATGCCTCACACGTTTTAACAGATGCTACCATAACATAATTTTGCGTTCTTGTCACCATATATTTACCACAGACATTGCAAAATGCATCTGTCAGATGCTTTCAGCCTCTTGATGGCATCTCTGATAAATGCCTACCTTCTGTATCCACTTAAACAGCTAGAACTAAACAGAACTTGGAGTTTAAGGCACCTAGAAAGTTTCGGAAAATTTTAGATAGGTTTTGAAAGTTCTATAAAAGTCGAGAAAGTTCTTGAACATTATATCACCAACTTAAGATTGAATCTCTCTGGCATGTTAAGAAAAATAGGTAAATTGAAGAGAATAATAGTAATTTCTGATGCATTTTTCGGTAGAAGCTATTAGAAAATCACACTTTTTCCAGAAGAATAAAAAAATGTAAGTTTATTCCATGTTGTTACCCGTATGCCTGTTTTAGTTGTCTTATACGACGAACAGCTGACACTATGGGCAGGAATCGTTTGTTGGTCTTTCTCTCGGTGGACATTTGGGGACCATTCTTTGCCTTTTGGACGAAATCTGCCATAATCATGAGTCACTGCCGTCTGATGGGGGGAGGGGTTGTTGTTCATGAGCCTACGTTGGGTGGGCGCAAATTCCCTATTGAGCTGCTGCCATGATGCTCCGACGTACCACTTCCTTCTGTCGTTGATCGTTGTTAAGCCACATAGGCTGTGGTTAATCGCTGGATGGAGTATGGTGAACTTGGCAATGGGTGCCTTGGTGCGCTCCTCGGTTCGGGTCCCGCCTGAGACTGTACGTCCTGATGCTATGACCTTAGTCGCTACAAGTAGCTCTGGCGATGAGCGTCGTGGTCATATAAGCGATGAGCGCTTGATGACACAGGTTCAAATCCAACTTCTTTATTTATTTTCATACAGCGGCTAAATAGTTTGACCTATCTTTCCGTTTTCTACATCTCCCATTTTCCTTCTTAAGCTTTCACTGGTTCACGTAATATTCTCCTTAGCGTTATTCCGGGTTGTGTTACAAATTTCCATTTCTTTGGGCATTTAATATATATATATATATATATATATATATATATATATATATATATATATATATATATATATATAACTGAAAGGGGAATCCAATGGGGGGGTCATTTTGGCCACACAGCACAGTTTATGAAGAAAGAATCCTGGTGAAAATGGTGAAGTTAAGGAAAGAGAAAATGCCGCGAAATTATATGCAAATCCAGAGTAATCTAAGAGGAGACTACTTAGCGCGCTTAGGAACAAAAAGGGCGCGCAACTCACTCCAAACTACTACCTGTCGACAACGAAGGCCGCCCCACTCCCCCAAGGTGACCCTGGAGTAACACCTATTCCTTTTAATTAATTATTATTTATAATAATTGTTAAATAGTTAAAGGGGTGGGTGTAATCCAATGCAGGCTGGGGGACGCAGTGAGGAAAGGAGGAGGAATAGCACAGACACAAAGGGTGGGGGGTATTTTATAATATCCCCATCGATTTCGGGGTGACATGGACTCATAAGTACGAGCTTCAAGTCCCCTTCAAGCACAGGTTAGCCTTCAACCTTGAACACAAAAGTTGACTGGACCGCTGCATAAATTTGCCGTAGGTTTTTCAAATTTCCTACGGGGTGGTAATTTTCCTGAAAGATGTCGACATATGGAGTTGTGAGCAGCTTGTGTGAATGCGAGTCACTGCGAAGGTGAGGAAGTGACACCAACGAGGGCATTGCCCTTACAGTGTTTGTGAAGTTTGTAAAAAAAGTGTGGAATATTTGTGTATAAATAGAGACCAGAAGTGACATAAAGAGGAGAATTGGTGGCGCAAATCTCCGTTGTAAAAGCAGATCCACTTTTGGGGCAAGGGGGGGAACGTCATGCTCCGTATA
Source organism: Ceratothoa steindachneri (assembly GCA_963969495.1). Classification (NCBI taxonomy): domain Eukaryota; kingdom Metazoa; phylum Arthropoda; class Malacostraca; order Isopoda; family Cymothoidae; genus Ceratothoa; species Ceratothoa steindachneri. The sequence goes on from OZ018322.1 coordinate 1,945,068, forward strand.
TTCGCTGGTGCCCATATGGAAAGAGTACAGGAGTATGGAAATGCGGCGTCTAGCGTACAAGTTCCGTATGCCTTTCTGTTTGCCCCCGTGTATTTTCTTTCACGCCGGCTCCTCCTGTACAGGTTCCGTATGCCTTTCTGTTTGCCCCAGTGTATTTTGTTTCTTGCCGGCAACTCTTGTGTTTTGGTTGTGGTTCTTTCATTTAAAACGGCACCTCCTGTGTTTTGGTTGTGGTTCTTTCATTTAAAATTAAAATCCAAGCACCGAAGGCCAGACCCCCGCCGATTGAAATCCCTGTTCGAACCTTTGGGCCGCTCAAAATGAAATAATTTGCCTCCTTTATATACTAACCCGTATAAATTATGGAAACTGCCATTTTCACTCGCACTAACATGCAAATACTTCGGTAAATGTGATTCATAACATTGAAACAAACAGAAAGTAAAGTGAATATGTAAAACTGAACGAAGGCTGAAAGAAAATCAGGATAGTTGGGCCCAAAAAATTATTAAAGTTTACCTTTTAAAAAAAGGCTTCTTATGTTTAAGATTGAATGCTCATTGGTTAATCGCTCGTGACGTCACGAGAAACTGAGCCAATCAGAGCTTCGACAGTAGGGATCTCAATGCATTTAGCCACGATTTTCGTTTGATTTTCATTCATAATTAAGAGTGTATTCGAAACTGCGGATTTTTATTTTGTTTAACTATCGTGAAGGAATACATTTGGTCGTGTCATAAATCGTATTCAGAGGTATATGACGTGATAATTTTAATATTAAAATCTTAACAGCCATAACGAGAATTAATTTCCTAGTTAGCAGTTAACTTCCTGTTCTCACGCGATCACCGATACCTGTGGGGACAAGCCTTATGTAATGTCACATCATGTCAAATTAAATATTAAAATGACTGGCTGATTACCATTCTGGATGAAATGGCTGACTGGCGTTCAGTCTTAAAATGGCTTTCAGTGCCGTAACCCTATCTGTAGTCACGACTGGACCTAAAACCCATGTGTTCTGATTTTTGATACCCAGTGTACTCCGTGTCTTGTTGGAGTTAAGACGTGGCTCATTTATGAGTGCATTCAGTACCTGTGGGTGCACTTACAGGTAAGGCACGAAATGCACCTGTCTGTCAATCCCGCCTTAATTGAAATGCTCCCGCGGTGGCCTCAAGTGGTTCCAACTGCTGTTTATGAAGGGGCCTTAGAGAAAGGATTTAAGACTGGCTCTTAATTATTGAGTGGAAATTTGTGACCTGATAGATGTTTGCGGCAGCCTCGGTTCAAGTGTCACGTTGTCGAACTCATTAGAGCGAATCGATAGCTCTGATTTTTTCACAAACTAAATCATCAAATAAAATGGAATTTATTCACAACAAAATTAATTATTTTCCATTTTTAAAGTGACGACCCTGAATGGATAATATTTAGAAATACTAGTATAATACCGATATTTTAACCCACCTCCATCGGGAATATTTATTTTGCTAAAAATAATTGTTGCTCAAATTTCATCGTTAATATATTAAAAGAAAAATTTAAAAAATATAAATTTAGAAAATCACGAGCGAGTCCATTTTTTCAGTTAAATCATAAAATTACGGATATTAAGTGGTATAGAAATATTGTAATGAAACATTTGTGTTTATATTAATAAACAACATTTACGCGATCAGGAACGATAAAAAACCTCGAAATTTCTCCTATGAAACGAAAATGCGATGTGCAAAAAGAAGAAAGAAGATGAGAGACGATTTGGATAAATCGCCGAAAACTCAAAATCGGCCCATTTTCAAGAAAATTCGTGCTTAATTTTAACTCCAGAGTTGGGAATTTTGATAACGTACTTATTCTTCACTGAGGAGTACTCGATTCTTCACTGAGTACTCTATTCTCCACCAAGGAGTACTCGATTCTTCACGGGGGAGTACTCTATTCTCCACTGAGGAGTACTCGATTCTTCACTGGAAAGTACTCTATTCATATTTTAGTGTCTATTCCCTTCTTAAATTTACTTCCAACTCGGTTGGTGCCGCGCGACTATCGTCGTAATTAAGCGGTAATTTGCGGACCTGTTGCTTATGGCGGCTGTGCGGATCAAGGAGCCTCCCCAATCCAGGAGTGGGACTTAAAAGGGGACCTTCGAGTGAAAAGAGACCCAAATCACTGTTCCTATGATTTTGGACGCAGACTTGAGGACCATGCTTGAGCAGAAGGAAGAAGACGTCCCTCTCTCAATCGGCGTCCCTTTCGGCTCCCTGTCCGTGGACTCTACTTCGGTCACTCCCTACTCCGACGCCACCCAGGTAAGGCCCCAAGTGCAACGCCATTAAGGGATTTGTCCGATTGAAAAAAAAAACAACGAGGTCATTTACCGCCCAAAATATGGAGGGACGAGGTTTGTAAAAAAAATGGTTGAGTTAGGGAAAGTGAAATTCTGGAAGGTACGTAAGCTAGGAGGCAAAATGGTGTCAATTTTGAGCCCGTAGATAGGGCACGCAGCTCCCCCAAGGTTATCCACATACCGCAGATAATGCAGGCTACCTCGAGGGCATAACTATAACATGATAAAAAATAATATTTTAAGACTTCGTAGGAATCACCCCGAGAAAACTCGTGAGAGTGACCAGTAAAGAAAGTGAGGTTGGGGCAAATGGTAACGCGTGAAAAGTATAAATGGCGTGAATAGTCTAAGGAAGCGAGCTCTTGCGGCGCTTGGAACAAATAACAGAACTTCGATCCGGATAGATTAAGCGGAGGCGAGGTCTGAATATCTGAGTGTAAAGTGGTGAGGTTGGTGTGTGTGTGTGATAGGAATAGAGGCTAAATTGAGATGAAATGGAAATAAATCAATAGATTTGCAAAGGGCGGCAAGGCGCCTGGTGGTCGAGCTGTTTGAAAGCGAGTTATGATCCCGTTCCGGCAGCGTCGCTGGTGTGACCACATGTAACTGCAAGCTCACTCACCCCTCTTTATGGGGGCGGGACCTGTAATTCGCTTAAACGTGTTTGATTCTTCGACAATCTGTAAATATATACTTATAGTACCCATAGAGAATTCCCTCTGGTTATCTAAGGCATAGGTTAACTTGTGCTCATTTTTCTGTGACGCCTCATCTGGGGAGAAAATCTTGAATTCGGTTTCCCGTAATCTATCTTCTTAGCGGAGCTGAGGCCAGAATCAGAAGAGTTGTTCTCGTCCAAAGTACTCAGGTCTCGACTCAATTTAGTGGCTACTTCGGTTTGTGTAATTTCCAAACATACCCTTACTTCACCACTTTCCTTTTCTATAGGGAGGTTCTTCCTTTGGTTTTCCCATCACTTGAACCATTCTTCTGACACCTTGGTTGGACCTCGAAAAAGAAGCCAGATGGAAGTGAGAGTAATTAAAAGGAGAGAAAATCGAGGCCAACTGTAAGGCCTGGAGGTCTCGAAATGTACAAAGCACAAAAATGAGCCCCGAGTACTAACTCACATCTCCATAGCGGAGGTGAGAATTATTAATCACTAATCTAGCCTTTTTTTCGTCATGAAATTGACAAAACGTGACAATTTTTTCTCTACTACAATACTTTATTTGCATTGTGTTGACAGCCAATGAGTTAATTATTCAGCTAATGTGAAGCCATAATCGTAATATCGCTGGAAAATTTCTAATATACCCAAATCGTTTGATGTTCCCGTTTATACTTGTTTATACTATTTAATTGCCGGAATTCAAATCCAGAGTATTTACAGGCAAATTCGTTAAGTGGTCAAAGAGAGACATATGAAATAAATTAATACAAAGTGTATCACTTAAAGGTTTGAAAACCTACATGAAGATTGATCTGAGGAGGACCAGAAACAGCCGGAATAGTGCCACTCCCCTCAACAGAAGCAAAGATCTCAAGCGAGACAGAACCTCATTTCAAAGAATTCCAGCATAATTTGAGACACTGTTTCAGCCACAAAAATTGCTCAAACGACTGGTATCTCTACCTTTTAAAATCTACCCGACACATAAAAGATTGAGGTCCAATGATTACTAAACCTCTTTTCATAATCTTTTAATCTCGTATTGCTCTTCTTTTCCATATACGTCTGCCTTTCCGTGCATTTTTAGCCGAGTAAAAACTTCCTGTTTCGTCGGTTCCAATTTCTCTCATTTTTTTCCCCGATGTTACACTTTTCACGTTCCTTGTATATGGTCGCGGTATCACTTCGTTTTGGGGGTTCTCTGCATTTTAGTGCTCATTTGTTTCATTAAGAACCAAGGCTTTAATCACTAAGAACTAACCGATCAAATTATAAATAAAGTAAATTAAACTTATTAAAAAAATTCTTTCAAAGTACGCACAGCGCAGCGAGAGCTTAGAAGAGATGCATAACTCATTAGTTTTAATCCTATTTAAACCACGCTGGAAAGGAAGATGTTTTTAATTGTACATTATCTAATTATCTTTATAATCTAGGCTAAAATATTTAAGAGTTATTATCTTAAGATCTCAGTTTCGGTTGCTAAGAGCGAAGTTATCGCGTCTTTTTCGGCTCTTTTGATTTCTTGGAGTATCACTGTCGAGCGTTCTTCTCTCATTACCAGAGCCAAAGTGGCTGCTAACGCATGGATTCCATCTCTCCTTCACCGTTCTCCTACAAAGCTATAATGGCCTTGTTCCTTTATAAGGTCACTACGAATGCATAATAATTAATATGAGAAAATTATTGGCTATAGGAAGTAGTGCGAATGGTGCAAACTGGTTAATTTCTAAATCGAGACTCCTTTACACAAATGGTTTCTTTCTTTTTCACAACTGCAACACTTCAGACTCCATGACACCACTCCTCATAATACTCTTCTTTGCAGGTGACTGAAGTTAAGCTATGCCTTTATCCATAGGTACACATGTTCCAGAAGTCTTCATACCCCTACCTAATACCAAAACCTTTGGTCATAGCTCATGAACCGTTTATTGCTGGTTGACGAAATTTGTTGGCATTAAAACGAATATATTTATTAATAGACACACCCCAAAATTTCAACAAATTTGATATACAGAGAATAATACCTTGTACGAACATTTTCAATAAAAAAATAGACATACCTTATACAGTTTGATAACTAATCATCAAAGTACATCGTGCGGTGGGTATTTGGTCACCTAACTTCAATATAAAATAACATAGTTCATTTATACAGATATATTCACCACAGTTACAAGTTAGGGACTTGAAGGAGAGTACTATTCTCTTTATTCAATGAAATTGCCATTAGCTTCAACCACGGCCTCTAGGTAGCGTCAGAACCTGTTGCAGACCTTCTCTACTGTCCTTCTTTTTAACTGAGCGAAAATTGTGGTGTTCCTTTACCTAAGCTCCACTTTGGTGATGCACAGGGAATTATTAGTTTTTCAACCACGTCCCACACATAAAGGTTCAAATGGGTTGCAGTCTGGAGAGTTAGGAGGCCAGATGTTCCGAGTGATGTGGTCAATAAATTGTCTGACAGCCAAGACAGGGCCCTCCTGCTTGTGTGACATGATGCAAAGTCCGGTTGCCACACGTACGGCCATCTGTTTGGATCCAGTGCAATACCAACTCCTCCAAGCAGTTGTTGATGTAGTCTTCCAGTAAGATAAACGGGGGCATAACGTGGCCCACGCTACTGACCACACGTTAACATGATGTGGGCCTGAATCCTGGTCTCCATGACTCTCTTGGTACATATTTGAGGACACAGCAAGCCTGCGGGTTTTTTTTGTGAGTTCACTACCTGGTCCTGGCCGAAATTCTTCTCTTCTGAGAAGAAACAAAGCATGCCAGGGTTGAGGGGATGTTCCAGTTTGTTTACAAGCTTCGTAACATGTTCTTTTCGTTTGTCCTTCATCTTCTGGGCCAGAAGCTGACACTTTCTCATCATTTATAAATAGTAATGGATATCTTCATGCATTGCGTCGCTGATGAGAGACTGATACACTCTTGTCCTTGACTATGAACCTCATTGACATGCTGAGATCGTTATGAATGATGGCCTGGATTTCCGCGACAATTTCGAGGGTTCTTTTCCTGTCTGAAAGTCAAGAGTGAAGTTTCCGAGCCACCGTACCCTCGTAATCTCAACCTGGTACAACCAACTCTTTCCTGATCCTCTGCGCCGTCCTCGGATTGACACAAAAGCACTCGGAGATCTTCGCATTGGAACGCCTTGCTTAAATCTCAGGCAATACAGCAAACCTTTTTAAAAATTTTGGATGATTGACCTTAACTATGGTAGTGCTTCCTTCACAGAAAATGCACACATGAGTCTATTACGATAGGAAGAAGAGAGAACTCACGCCAAACAACTCGCATGCGCGGAATTCAGAGTGGCTAACGGCGACGAGTTACTCACAGCACATTCTATGAGCTTTTTACTTAAAGACACTTAAACATTTTGATTAGTTTTAAACAAACTTCGGATGGAATTCTGTCCCACTTGCCTTTGAAAACTCTCGTCAAATTCATCGATGTCTTATGGGTGTCTTTCAAAGAAACTGCTCCATAACATAATATAGCCACCTCCATGTTTCACTGTGGGAGCAGTGTTTTTTGGGTACAACAGCGAACCCTTTTAAGCCAAATAAATATACCTGACACCATTTATGGCCAACAACTCGATCTTCGTTTAATCTGACCATAGCACATGCCTTCAAAAATTGAAATCTTTCTCAAAATGATCGTTGGTCTACGTCAGGCAGAATTTCCGTTTTAAGCAACATAATGGACACTGTTCAAACTAACATTAACCCTCATTCCTCTGCTAACTTTCATCTCTTTTATATTAAATCTTGGGTTATTTTTAACATTCTCCGAAACGTGCGGTATGGAATTTTCCGAGGACGAACCGAACGAGTGAGATTTGCAGTTCCGACACCAATTCTTATTACTGAATTCACTTTAGGTTTAAGGATATTTAGGACTTCAGAAATCTGCTTGCAGCACAACTTAGGTTTGGATTTTGTAATTATTCTCAATTCGATGTTGAAAGAGAGTTCACCACCTTTGGACATGACGATTACTTTTAGATTAAGAGTGTTGAGTTTGCGATGCCGAAGAAACGGTTATTAGAACGTTCGAGACATTTCATGACGAGTCACGCGAGAAACAACTCGCGTGACTTCGAACCTGTGTCGTAAATTAAACATTGCTAATTAAACATATGTATATGAAAATGAATGCTGTATGAATACTTTGAGATGGTAAATTTTCGTAAAAAGTGTTATTATACCTTTATTTTTCAATCAACCATGACGAATATTTTGTGAGTGTGTCTATTAATACATTTATATTAATGCCTACTTATTTCGTTGCCATGCAATAAACTGTTCATGTACTATGGCGAAAGATTTTGGTATTAGGTAGCGGTAGGAATAGTTTTGGAGCAAGTGTGGCTGATGTGAAAGAATTCTCTTGTTAAATTTGGTTTAATTATTACGAAAGCATTAACACTGTAGTCACTGCCTGCCTATTTATCATCTCTCTCTCTCTCTCTCTCTCTCTCTCATCTATAATATATATATTAGTGGCCATAATGATTCGGACACTTAAGTTTCCATCACAAAATTTACCGAAGCTTCAAACCAAATAATGTTAATTAATGCATGATAAATTACAGATATAAACTAAGCATAGCTATAAGTTGTACATTGTACATGTTAGGATGAATAAAACTGCAAGTTATGTTCAAAAAAGTATTTTTATTCCCAAAAAATATGGTGGTAAAACTGATCCGGACAGATAACACAACAGACGTAGATGAGAAGGTACAATGATACAAGTTATTCAACAAATAATTTTCGATTGTTACAATATATTAGTACTTGGTATGTAGACCTTTAAAATCAATTACACACTGACATGCTCTTCCACAGGAGCACACTAGCCGAAGGCATTCTTCTGGTGTTATTTTTCTCCATTCCTCGTGTAATATTTCCCAAAGTTCTTCGATTGTTCTTGTTTTTCTCTCCTTACTTCTTTTTTCCAAGCCGTCTTCCACAAATTCTCAATCAGATAGTGATCCCGGCTCTGAGCAAGCCAGTCCATGACACTTACTTTCTCCTGATCCAGGAAATTTTTCATTAACTTTACCGTGTGGTAAGGTTATTATTCTGCATAAAAATGGTAGGTTGGGCAGAGGTGTCTCTCATATGGGGCACAGCATATACGTGCAGGAGTTCTTTATACACTTGAGCATTCACTTTGCCCTTCAAACGGACGAGTTGGCTAGTACCTTCCTCCGAAATTGTGCCCCACCCTATAACGCTTCCTTCTCTAAACTTGACGCTGCTGTTCACACAGTTCACCGCTAATCTTTTACTAGGTTTTCGAGGAACAAGTCTCCTGCCAACTGAACCAAATAAATTGTACTTCGATTCATCGCTGAAGTGTACTTTGGACCATTGGTATTCTGTCCATAGAACGTGTTTGTGGGGAAGGATAATCTAGCTTTCTTGTTCTTAGTACTGATCAATGGTTTGACTGCTGGTATGCGAGATTTTAAAGATCTTTCCTTCAGGCGGTGTGATACTGTTTTCCTGGAGACACTAATGCCCATAGTTTCATTTACTTCTCCGGAAATCCTGGCTGGTGTCTTGTATCGGTCCATTTTTGAGATACAGATAATTGATTGGTTATCTCTCTTTCGGGTTTCCCTGGGCCTAACAGTAGAAATTCCCCTGATAAATGACCCTGTGATATCGTTACCTGATATAATATTATGTACGAGACTTTGGGGGCGTTTAACCCTTTCAACTAGGGTTCTGATGGAGAGATAACCCTCTTGACGTAGTTTAACAATTTACTCCTGGATATATGTAGGTGTAGTAGATCATTAGGCATGTTTGGAGCTTGGAATTTGACAAGGTAATGACTGAAATTGCTAGAAATTCATGGAAGTAAGTTACTACCCTAAATTAGTTGGTTGTCTCAAAGAGAGAAGTAAAAGAATTACGCTCTTTGGATCATTTTGACCACTATATTTTTGGAATAAAAATGCTCTTTTGCAATTTCCTCCATTCTAACATGTACACCCTATAGCCATGCTTAGTCTATATCTGTAAGTTATCAAGCATTACTTACCATTATTTTGTTTGAAACTACTGTAGTTGTGTGTTGGAAACCCAATTGTCCGAATCATATGGCTGCTACTATATATATATATATATATATATATATATATGTGTGTGTGTGTGTGTGATCAGAATCGATGGGGTTGTTGCTTACCTGAAGAATCTTTAATTTCACCATGAATGAGAGTACATAGAATGAGGAGAAATTCATTTCCATTTATTGGGTATGAAAGACGTTTCGAGCTGTCCGCTCATATTCGGGTTCTTTAATATCAAAGTAGAAAGAAATACATAATTTACAATGTTTTATAATATTGAAAAATGTCTAAAAATTAGAAATTAAAAGTGTTGATAAATATCTACAAAAAAAGAGAGAATTTTCTTTTCCTATTATACCAAAACTTAAGAAAATACATAATTTACAATGAGTTAGAATATTAAAAATCGTAGAGGAATACAAAGGAGAATCATCAAAACACTCACCTATGTTGGTCTGATTCCAGAGAGAAGTGGAAATTGGTAAGATTGTATTAGTAGTAGAGTTATGTCATAAGTAGGGGAGCAGCGGACTAGTCACAATTAAGACTAGGGGCATGAGATTTAATATAAAGGGATTCTAGTATTCTTAAGCTTTGCCCATTGTTATCATGATCAATTATTATAGAAATTATCTATAGTTATATCCGCGTTGCATTTGATTGCATGTGCGCTGATAGGGGATGGTTCTTTACGATTAAGTGGGTTTCCAGTATGGGCACTGATGCCCATGTGTGAGGAGAACCTTGCGCTCAGGGAGCGAATCGAGCTGCCTATGTATCTTCCTTGGAGACACCGAGGACAAGTAAATTCGTAAACAACACGAGTGCGCATTCCTAGACGAGGTTTGTCCTTTTGACTGAACCAACTACCAATATTGAGTTTGTTAAAAAATACTAATTTGAAATTTTTATGGTAAAAATATCGTTTAAATAATGTAGAAAACTTTCTTCTGAATTCTCTATTAAGGGGACCCATTTCGGGAAGAATAAAATATTTCGAGTCTTTAGGAACATCGAAGGAAGGAGTGTGACGTAAATATTGGGAATTAAAAAATATATAAATGAGGGTATTTACTACAGTCAGAGGATAGCAATTATTCTAGAAATAGGATAATAGGAATTCAAATTCTTTATGCATTAGAGAATATCAAGATGAGCAAATTCAAAATAGAGAGAAACTGTACCTGATAAATATATATATATATATATTTATATATATATATATATATATATATATATATATATATATATATATATATATATATATATATATATATATATATATACAGGTAAAGGCTTCGCCAATACCCCCTACGTGGGGAGCTTGCGCTTCGCTACTAAGATTAAAACCTAAAAAAAAGCAGCCATAGTTAAATTTTCATAAATTTTCTGAACTTTGCCAATTATAATAATTTTAAAAAAGGAACTCTAAACTAAATTTTCCCCCGCTTTCAAAATATCGCGTTGATAAAATATAGTTATAGAATAGAATAAGATATATAAAAATAAATTTTCTGAACTTCACTATTTGTAATTCTATGTATTTTAAAAAATTCACAAAGTCTCGATACTTATATTTATTTCTGAACTTCACCATTTTGTTTTTTGATATTATAAAAGAATGATTAGAAATAACTTTGATAAAAAAACATAAGTCATAACCAAACTAAGATGAAATTATTATTCAAATACTCAAAAACTCCTCTTCTTAAATTATAGAGTTAGTAAATATATATATATATATATATATATATATATATATATATATATATATATATATATATATATATATATAAATATATATATTAGCTGAGCTAGTTGGATCATCATCTTTCTGGTTTTCTAATTAGTAAGATGGTTGATTCGGTAGTCTATGATATACTGTAGTTTGATGTAGCTTTCAAAGTCTTGCTTCTCGAGGTGGCCTTGAGTCGATCTAAAGGTCTTTGGTGCTGATTATTCCGTAGCTGCATTAATGACGTGGATTCGTTCGGTCTTTTTGTATCTTTTGCATTGTATAGAGTGGATTCACTTGCTACGCTCACTTATAAGCAACCCCTAATCAGTGCATGAGTTAAAACATAATCTTAGGTTAGGCTAATCTAACTACACTTATCCTAACACTATATATATTAACACAAATTCACTTTAGGAATCAGCTCTATACACCAACTATTTTTACTTTAATTATTAATTACGGCACTAAATTAAAAGTTAAATTGCAGTATTTCCTTCCTCATAAAATATGTTAATTATTAAAGTATTTTAAAAATCCATCCGTCAATAAATAACCTTTAGATCTATAGAAACGGTATTTTAAGAAAATTTACACCCAGTCTTTCACTATGGTTAAATTTATAAAAAAATACCCTTTATATTTTTTTCACAATTTACAAACTACTACTCATGGTTCGGTTCTGAAGTCCCAACCATGACGTTATCAGAAGCAAAGATCAATCGTGCTCTAATTAAAGTTTAGTACATTGATCGAGAGTGGAAGAATGGAAATTAATACGAGTTTCCAGGAAGAGGTGGGAAGAGAAGAACGCTAAACAAACTCGTTAAAGAAGCTTCAAAAGTCAGGAAGCGCCACCGGTAAACGAGGAAATGGAAGACCAGAAAAAAAAAAAAATCTAACCCCAAATCGTCGATTATGCGAATGATAATAATATTTTCACGTTAAAATGACCCACGTTTTCATTTCTCGCATGCACAATTTCACAAAATTTGAATATTCGTAGTTCTGTGTAATATGTAGTAACATCGATGATCCTTAAACCAGCCAAAAGTACCCCTGCCTCATCTAGGAAGAACTAAAATGTGAAGGATAAAATAGAGGAAGAAATGTTTAAACAGTTATATGATCAATTTTCTTGTCATGCTGTTAAGAAAATAATATTCACGGGTTAAAATGATTTTACTTTCGAAATTCCACGAAATCGTTAAAATGATGTTTACGGAGGCGGTATTTAAAGCGAAATTCCGGTGTTTCTTAGAACGGAAATATTAATGTTCATTTTATTGATACCGAAACGACGAAACTGAATTCCGTAAATTTATTAGAGAACCCAGAAAGTTCGTACCGTTTTGGAAAAATAAAAAAAAGATATATTTTTAAGTAAATATAATCAATATAATCACTGGTTTAAAAATAATGAAACAAAATTCTTTGAAAAAAAGAAGAATTGCTATGCAAACTATTTTGAGCTAACAACTCACCCCTCTCCCTAATAAGCGACAAAGAGGACTAGGTGAGACTAGTTAGGTTGTTAACTAGAACTCGGCTGGCCTATTCTAAAAAAAAATAGGCAAATTTTGACAGGAACGAATAGGTAAGAAGTTCTTAAATGGAGTTGCGCTACCCTAACTAGGCTATCACTAGGCTCGCCGCTTACTTCCCATTTGTTGCTTATTAGGGAGCGATGCGTAAGTTCAAAATATTTTGGATGGCAATTCTTCCTTTTCAAAGAATTTTGATTTATTATTTTCAAACCATTAAAATGGTCAAAAGTCGTAGAACAAGATGGTAGCTATATAATTGATTACATTTACTTAAAACTATATATTTCTGTCTTTCTAAAGTGGCAGGAACTCTCCGGATGACTTAATAAATGGGATTTTTAAAAACAAAGTTTTTGTCCGCCTGACGTCGTCCTAATTCACCCAAATGCATTACTAAAAATCAGCGGAAGCCTCAAATGCTGGAGTACAATCCAATGGATTATTTAATTTGGGAATCGCTGAAGGAAAAACTTTATCATGTGCGAGGGGAAATATTTACTTAAGCTGAGTTGAAGGATAAAATATTAAACTCATGGCGGAAAATTGGTAATGACAAGATGCAACGAAGCATATATGTGTGGAAGAAGAGATTACGAATAGTTTTTTTTAACAAAATCGAGGGCAAATTGTTTAAAATAAATAAAACACTTTTTAGAGAAATATTGATTTTTTAAAAAAATGTGAGAAAAACTTGAATGATATAATTTTATAACCATAGAGAGGCGAGGCTTTGGGGTAAATTGTTCTACACGATAAACTCTGAAACGAGCCAAAATATCCCAAATAACCAACTATAGATCAATTAATATTTTTTTTTTTGACACAAGTATTGAAAATTGCGGAAGAAACATATAAGATATCGTTTTGAAATTTTAACCGTAGAGAAATAAGGCATTGGTATTATTAAGTTTGATTGAATATCGTTTGTATTGGCTAACAAGTAGCTGAGGTGGGCCTAATTAAAAAATCAAAACTTTGGCGGGAGGGAGCACCGGATATAATATATACCGCAGGACTGAAAAAAAGCAGGTCAAAAAAATCTTAATTTCTTTTTCAGATTATGCCTTTTATTATGCTAGAGACAGCTGCTACATATAATAAATCTACGCTTAATTAGAAAATATAACTTTGTGATTAATTCGTAGGAAAATAGATTCAATGGTGAGCGTTCATGAGATTGAAATGAGCTGTAAAACACAAGAATTTCTAACACTAACGACCTTAAAAGGACGGCCAAAGGTTTCTTTGCCAGGATTAAAAACAGACCAAATTTCCTTACTCTACCCCGGGTGTTCAGACGAAGCTCATTTTAATCTTTATGGTAAAGTTAATTTTAAAAATAATGGCTTCTGGGGGTCACGATCAGCAGAAGAAATGGCAAAAAAAGAGAGCTTTACATTCAGAAAAAAATGTACGATTTGGGTTGCAATTTTTTCGAAAAAGCTTAATCGGACCTATCTGCTCTGAAGAGCAGGGGGAGGTATGCGACCATCAAAAGAGCGCTACTTTGATGTCCCTTACACGTTTTGGAAGGAGTTGGGATCTCTTTATCCATCTTTACACATCACTTATGGTGAGAGAGACTGAGTCTCCAAAGTACATTCGAAAATGGGTCTTTTCTGTTTGGCGGCAGGCGCATTTTTTTGTACCATATTTTCGCCCACGATGCCGTTTTGAGTGCTGAATACGAATATAATATTTGTTTTAGGGATAAATGAAAAGAAATATCTTAAAAAAAAGAAATTTCAAACGGTAAATTTTGTTTTGTACGAAACCTTTGGGAAAAAAAGAAAGGGAAATGAAACGCACTTAAACTGCCATATGATTTCCCAATATTATTGTTCAGTCCTTTTATTATTTGTTCAAACCTTCCTTTGTATTTATATATATATATATATATCCCAGGCTACATGATCGTTTATTTTCCTGATTTTCATTTGATGTTTCTTCAGACACAATCTCACACTTGGAATTATGTTGAATTCTTGTAAGAATTTTACTGCGTCTTCTTCGCACAAAATGTTCTGAAACAACCACTGCAAATTATAATTGACATCCATTTTGTCCAGTGTCTCCAGACACAATGATGTCAAAAAGGCGCGATCACATTACGATCGGCGGCGCGAACGATGGGACGCTAACTATTTCGTCCGTGTTCCAATATGTTTCACCTTTTTGGAGTAAATTCAAGGGCACTGAGATTCAATCAATTGGGGGGGACAGCCCCCCATTATATAATCATATTTTTTTTATAGAATAACGTTCTAAACTAGTGCGCATTATTTTTTTTTTTTTTAATACCTCCCCTCATTTCTCCCCAAAATAAATGTTATATTCGTATTCAGCACTCAAAACTGCTTTGTTGGCGAAAATTTGGTACAAAACATCCGCTTGCCGCCAAACAGAAAAATCCCGAAAATGAATAGTCAGTCGTAAAGCTAAATTGGAGTCGGCTCATTACAATCCAAATTTAAACCTCCATGATTTTTAATTATGAGGTTTTCTAAAAAAATATAAATTATGAGCGTTTCTAAAAAAAATAATTATGAGGTTTTCTGAAAGATTTTTAATTATGAGGTTTCTAAAAGATTTTTAATTATGAGGTTTTCTAAAGATGTTCACTTAAGAGGCTTTCCCAAGATTTTTAATTATAAGGCTTTAAAGATTTTTAATTGTTTTTTTCTTAAAAAAATAATTCTGAGGTTTTCAAAAGATTTTTAATTATGAAGTTTCTAAAAGATTTTTAATTATGAGGTTTTCAAAAGGATATTTAATTATGAGGTTTTCAAAAAGATATTTAATTATGAGATTTTCAAAAAGATATTTAATTATGAGGTTTCCTAAAAGATTTTTAATTATGAGGTTTTCTAAAAGATTTGTAATTATATGGTTTTCTCAAAGATATTTTTAGTTACACCCCTCTAAAAATTATGATACCGAAAGCAAAGATCAGAGAAGAGATCGGATTAATCCCCGAACGTTATGACAAAACTATTTTGAGGCTAAAATAAATACATCTTGAACAGACACATTCTAGTTATAAAAGTAGTTGGGATTTAACGGGGAAATTTTGAGAAGTTGTTGAAAATATAATTACCTATCTCTTTTATAGTAAATTTTCTTAAAATGACTTTGATTTATGATTTTTGGCGGCGGGTTTTTTTTATTCCACGTCAAAAAAGAATTAGATTCTGAAATTTAGATAATCAAATGAGGGAAGGGAAATTAAATTATTTGACTTTCAATTTACAGTGATTCAAACACATGATTAATTGTAGTCGCAGTTTTTCACTCCTTTCCATTGGTAAGGAGCGCCCTCTCCCCTCCCAATCTCCCAAGTCCTCCACTTCCCCCGTGCAGCATCCTGCCTTAAATTCGAGATAATGAGCAGGTAAGGGCTTGAGGGATAAGAAGATAAGATAGAGAGAGAGAGAAAGAGAAGAGCATATACACATGCCTAAGAGAGAGAGAGAGACAGATATTCAGAGACAGACATACATACAGAGAGAGAGAGAGAGTAGCAAATGTAGTCCCTCCTTTATCGCAATGATTTGCATGAAATTAGTTATCTCGGAAAAGGGCGGTCATAAAAAATCATAAAATGTGGACATCTGCGCCCGACCGGATGTTTGACAGGTGTAAATTGAGTCACAAAATTAGGCAAATCATTTTCCCCTTGAAGTAATAATTTAAAAAAGAGGATGGATGACGTTAAATATAGGATATATTTATTAATTTGATGCAACTTTCCCTATTGAATGTAAATTGTGGTTGCAATTGCAGACTGAGTTGAAAGTTTCGGTCCAATGGGTGTATGCGTGGAAGCAGATTGTTACACGATTAACGGGTGGCCTGTTTGTGTGTCTACATGGTGCTTCTTTCAACCACTCGTGTGTACCTGAGCAGACGAATAAGTACGCCGTGTAATTGCGATAAGACTAAATCGTATTAAGTTGGAACCACAAAGAAAATATAACTTTTGTATATGGCTGATATAAGCGATTAAAAATAGGGCGGGAAATAACATAATTTATTTTAAAATTCGATTTTCTTCCTATAAAATCAGACGAAATTTTGATATAAATAATAATTTTTTTAGAGCAAACTTTAAATCTCATGTTCATTAACCGTTCCATAGGAAATAAGGAAAGATGATACACAAGCGATTTCGTCTTTTATAAGTCCAAATAAGGGTCATATATAAATTAGGAAAGAAGGAAGAGAGAGATAGCAAACGGAATCAAATAATATAAAATATTTTATCCGTTAAAGAAAGTGAAATAATAGGTGCGGTTCGAACTGAATGGTTGGCGTGGTGGCCGGCATAGGTTCGAACTGTACCTATTAGTTCACTTTCTTTAACGGATAAAATAGTCTATATTATTTTATTCCGTTTGATATCTCTCTCTTCTTGCTATCTTAATATATGTATGATCCTTGTTCGATCTTATAAAAAGACCAAATCTTTTGGGTTTCATCTTTCCTTATTTCCTGTGGGTTAATGAGCATCTACTGTGTCACGTGTTATTGTCATTTCCCTTTCATTTAATTCTCATATGAAATTAATTCGTGTAATAACAAAAATAAAATTTGAAAAATAAGATAACTCTAATAACTCTTTTGTTTTTATCAACAAATAGGTTTTCAAACAATGACAAACTCTCATAATTCATTTTCATTTTTTAGTCGCGAGCGACTCTTATATTTCACTATGTCGGTCGGTCACGGTTTTGCTTTTTTGTTTTGTTTTTGTAATAACATTGTAACTATTCGACCGATTTAAAAAAAAATTGAAACCCTTATGTTGTTTACATTCTCTTTCGAATGATATAATTGCATAGGTCCTCCCAAGTTTAACCAGGGAATTATTTTCTTTTGACGATAACATCATAACTATTCGGCCGATACTCTGCTAGACTAGACTAGGCTCTAATATGCTATACTTTGCTAGGCAAGCCTAGAATAGGCTATGCTATGCAAGGATATTATAGCCTACGCTATACTATGCTAAGTTATAATAAGATATAATGTACAAGGGTAAAATATACTATTCTAATTTAGGCTATAATATGCTATAATAGTATAGCGTATAGTACATATGTTAGGGTAAACAATAATAAGATATGCTTAATTAGGGTAAAATAGTATAGTATAGTCTATACATGTCTAGGATAGTTAATGCTAGGCTAGGTTATGCTATGTTAGGATAGACTAAGCTATACTAGGCTAGGCAGGGCATGAAAGGCTATATTAGACTAGGCTACTCTATGGTATACTAAGCTATGCTACACTAGGCTAGTCTTCGCTATACCAGGCTAAGATTGGCAAGGCTTTGCTAAGGTAGGCTAGGCTATGTTATGCATGCTATGCAACTCTAAATTAAGAATTAATAGTCTAGGCTAAACAAGACTATGATATACTATACTTACTAGGGTAAGGTAGGCTATGATATACTATACTAGGATGTGCTAGTTTAGGCTAGAAATGCAAACTAAGCTAGGATAGGATAAAATATACTAGGATAGGATCCTATATATGCAAGGCTGTACTAGGCTGTTAGGCTAGGCTTTACTATGGTTTCTAGGCTAAGATAGGCCATACTATACATTCTTTTGCTAGGCTAGATTAGTTTAGGCTAAGTCATACTATGCCAGCCTAAACTATACTATGTAAGGCTAGGCTATACTATGCTAGCTACGCTAGAATATGGTATGGTAAGTTCTACTATTATAGGGAATCATAGGCTAGACTAGGCCATACTATGGTAGGCTATGCTATGGCATGATCTACTCTGTTATACTATGGTATGCTAGGCTAGGCTAGGCAGGATTTACTATGTTAGGCAATCTAGGCTAGGCTTTATTCTGCTAGTTGAGGTACGAGTAAGACTATGATAGACTATCGTACAGTAATTTAGGTTTTGCCAGGCTACTATTCTACACTATAGTAGGCTATGCTATAAAATGTTATACTATTCTAGAAAATACTAGGCTATGCTAGGAGATACTATACTATATTATACTTTACTATACTATGTTTTATATACTATAATATAATTTTCTATGTTATACTATACTATAATGTGCTATGCTATACTATTCTAGACTATGCAATTAGGGTGTGACCATTCTTTCGCCTTTCCAATTCCATAAATGAGATGTGACAAAAAGTTAAGGCCCGCCATTTTAATTTTAAAAAATATATATTTTAATATAATTTAGCTTTGCTTTTAAATAAACTTTTAGTAAGTTATGACTTTTTAGTCCGTTTTTCTTCCTTTTTTAAAAATAACTAACAATTCCGCCAATTCTAACGAAATTTGAAACCCTTATGTTGTTTTAAATTCTCTTTCGAATGGTATAATTGCCAAAGTCCTCACAAGGTTAGCCAGGGAATTAAGTTAGGGAATAAGTTAGGGAACGCGACTTTTTAGTCAGCAGACCTCGTTTCTCTTGGTGATTAGCATCATTGGACTCATGCTATTATGTGACTTCTAATCTGCCTTCGTTAAGCCTTCCATCATTTAGCCATTCTTCGTCCTATACCTCAATTTATGACTTCATTTAAAATTGCTTTCGGCATTTCAGTAAAGTCTAATGTTATGTTTTATTAAGGTATGACGCATCTTTATTTATTAAAGTGCAGGGGATAATTCGTCCCCTAAATTGGCTTAACTTCGTATCATCAACTACTTTTCCTCCTTGCAAATAGGCTTAATAAGCCTTTGTTCGAAAATCCTCTTATCCTGCCATTTTCACCTTTTTATTGAATATTTTTGTTTAGAATTCTGTCCGTTCCTTTTTCTTTCTTTTTTTCCAAAGTCAAATAAGACCTAATATCTTGCGAAAGAGGAAGTTAAAACCAATATAAAAAGCTCAAACTATTTTGCCTTTATAGTTGACATTTGTGTCAAATTTTATAAGAATGGAATGAAAATTTGGCCATTATTATTGCTATATCTTCCAGTAAATGGCACAAAATAGATCAGAGCATCTATGCGAGACGCGTATGCGCGAAAATGGTTTGAATAATCACTCAAGGATGCGTTGGGCAGTGTAAATCGGTAGGAAATGTTATTCCTTAAATCCTCCATCTATGCACTTACCAAAGCAATATTTTTTATTTAATTACTACTATTAATGATAAAAGATTCCAAGAAAAGTGACTCTAAAGGAAGTCTTATCGAATCCATGTGGTGACATCAAGACTAAATCTTCAACTATGAATTTGTGATTAATTAAAACTCCAGTAAAAAAAAGTATTATTCTTCTATTGCTTGGCCATGGTCGATTATTTGATTTTTTCATATTTGATTATTCATAGAAGCTTGTCACTGGCTGATAGCAAAACAAACAAACAAACAAACCAATTCTTTGTATTTTCAAGGACATAAATTGTGATTCTACAAGGATTTTATTTTTCAATTGTATAGACGAATAGATAAGGAATTTACCTGATTATGAGACTAAGCCTTAACGTAAACTTATCCTCCATAATTCCATTAATCTTGTAAATACAAGATAACTTAAAAGAAACTTACAAAATTCTAGGGAAATTCGAAAGAATATATGATTATAAGCGCATTCGGTTTGTTTACAGAGGCTATTGTGAATAAATGAGAGAGCGTTCGCACTTACAATTTCTTGTTCGTGCGTGGAATCTACCTGCGGATTAAATTAATAAGCCCAGGAAAGTTTGCGATAACATTCAATGGCAATTAGGCCCAAATATTTATTTTAATAAGCTTCCATATCTCTGTATTTTATTTTAATTTATAAATTTATATAATAATTAAAATCAAATAGGATTATTTGGTGTGGAAAGAACATTTGATTTTGCCGTAAAATTGCGCTATTTAGTGAATAGAGGTGAGCCAATTCAGCAGACTTTTGTGGCAAGGAGAAACGCCTCAGTGCATTCAAAAATGGCTTAGTTATTACTTTAAGCTAAAAAGCGAAAACTAACAAAGGCATGGCTCCCAGATACTTTGTGATGAAATTATCATAAAAAAGTAAAAACGGAGGGATTGAAAATGTATAGAATATATATATATAAAAGAATTGTCAGATGATACTACTTTTAACCCCAAATGCGCGCGCGCAACTTTCCAATCTTCCCTAATATCCACAAATTTAGCAGATTCCTCTGCGGTCCTGGGACACATAGGGCATAAAAATGCGCGTCTTCATTGAGCTAGACTCAAACATGCAATTTTCTATCCCCTTCGGATTATATATTTTGGAAAAGTAAAGAAACTTGGGTTAAACAAAATATTTGTCACAAAATGAAGTTTATGGAATAGAAAATGAACAAAAATTAAATTAATGACAAATGCTGAAAAAAATATACAACGACACATTAACCTGAAATTCCGCCATCTCGAAGATGATCTGGAGACACTTGGGTCAAGTTGGCATCAACCAGCACAAACCCAAACATACAAACTTAGTCCTCAAGCAAAGAGAGACAGAGCTTAAATTAAAGCAAAATTCAAATGCGTTTCATTTTTCCTCTCTCATTCTATCACCTGTAATTATCTCTTGAAATCGTGTTTTTATACGTCAAACAAGATTAGTTTTACAATGAAAGTATCACCTAAGGTCGTGTAGGTGTGAATGAAGCAAAATAATTGATGTATTAGGTTGAGTAATAAGTTCTTGCGTTTTTTTTAATGTTGTGTTGATTTAAGTTGTGTTGACGTGATTTGGGCACATATTAAGAAGCGATAATAAATAATGAGAGCAAAATTTGCAACGGTTAGGCTACGTCTCTTAACAGCGTAGACTATTAGGCTTTTGCTTAGGCTACGTCTTGAAGTTGATAATAAGTCATTGCGGTTTATTTAAAAGTTGTTTTAATTTAATTTTTGTTCTGTACCCTCAAAAGGAATGTCAAGTTGAAAGAAAGGCGCACTTTCGACACTTGTTGTTATTCATTTTCAATCGAGACGAGAACAATGCAAACGCAGCCAAACCTCGTCGCCATATTTGTGCTGTGTACGGGGAAAATGCTTCATCAGAAAGGACAGCTCAATGGTGGTTTTCACGTTTCAAAAACGGTCATTTCAATCTTAATGACGAAGAACGTTCTGGTCGCCACATTAAGTTGGATGAAGATCGATTGAACGACTTTCTTCATGAAAATCCTCGTTAATCGACTAGAGAATTAATTGGCTGTACAATTAGCGTGTGATCAGAAAACTGTAGCGAATCACCTTCATTCGATGGGGAAAGTTCAAAAACTCGGTGCATGGGTTCCGCACGCTTTGAGCGAAAGTAACAAACTTCAACGCTCCACGATTGCCGCAGGTTTGCTTGCTCGTCACAAGGCTACTCGTAGATATAAGGACAGATTTCTTCACCGCATCATCACTGACGACGAAAAGTAGTGTGTTATGTCAAAATGAACCATCGAAAACAATGGCTTAGCCCCAATAAAAAAAAACCACTTCCGCGATTAAAGCAAGGACTTCATCCATGAAATACGATTCTGTGTGTGTGGTAGGATTGTGAAGGCATCATTCTTTATGAGCTCCTTGCGAACAACGAGATTGCCAATGTAGAACTCTACGTTCAATAAATGTATCGACTCGCCGAAGCTATTCGTGAAAAGCGACCTCATCGACGTTATGGAGTTCTTCTGCAACACAACAATGCTCGTCCTCACATTGCCATTATGACAAAAGACGCCATCTAAACGCTTAATTGGGAAATCCGACCGCATCCTCCATATTTACCAGACTTTGCTCCATCGGATTTCAATCTGTTCCGATCGCTCTCCAACAATTTGCGCGGCGTTTCGTTCAATACTGATATGGAATTAAGAACCTGGTTAGACGAATTCTTCGAGTCAAAATCCGAAGATTTTTATTGCAGAGGCATCGAAAAACTAGTTGAACGTTGGGTAGAAGTCGTAAATATTGTTATCAATTAAAAATTAAGTTTTTCTAAAATTGTTAATGGTAATAAATAAATTTGATAAAACCGCGAGAAATTATTCCTCAACCCAATACTTTATTTTCTAATGCAATTCTCCTTATTGTTAACAGGTAGTAATTTTTTCTCCGGGAAATTTTTATTTTTCCTAATTGCGAGAAGATCTATGCTAGTAGTAAGGCTCGAACAAAGTACACTGAGGCAGCAAGCGCCGCTTTGATATCCGTTAAAGCAACACTTTAAACCAAAGCGGTCGCTTGGTTCGATCCTCACCACTAGCACAGATTTTTCCGCAATTTGGTGAAAAAATATTCCTTTGATCTTGCTTATTTTGCGGTATGACTCATTTCATTTCATCATTTCTTAGTGATTTTTAGCTTGGAAAATTTAAAATCTTCGTGGTTATTTCCTAAGACTTTCTTAAAGTTTGAGAATGACCATGTTTTTTACCTTAATTATTCAAATTTTTAAAGAAAATTAAACTTTTTAAAAAATAAATATGATAATGATTTGTTTGGGAATATTTTTTTTTAAGAAAAGAGATCGGAATGGTGAAGTTCCCCAAAAACTACCCCTTTATTAATATTAATGCATGGCTCTATCTGTGTATATTCGAAGGTTTTATTTAAGTTTTTTTCTAAAATAGATTTTCAACTTTAATCTTTAGCCACAGGAAATAGCTACTGACCCCTAAATCCCAGTAAATCAAAAGTAAATTATTAGATAAAATTAAATCAGAAAAAAACAGCCCGCCTGATTTTAGGCATATAAAATAAGCAGTTGCAGCAGCCAGATAGGCCGTAGGACACAGGACGAAGGTCTGCATGCGAAGCGCGAAGCCATCCTGTAAGGAGTACTGCATGTTCGCCTTGTAGATACGAGGGGCAGTCAATAAGTTTTGCAATTCGGATATAAGGAAACGAGATATGAGGAAAAGTGTTTTATTATTTTTCAATATAACCACCCTCGCCCTTAATGCACTTGCGCCACTTGTCCCTTAGGCTTCGAATTCCCGACAACCAGAAATGTCCCAACTGCTGTTCAATCCACCCCTAGACGGCGAGCTGGACATCTTCATCGTCCCCAAACCGGCGTCCACGCAGTGCAGCCTTGAGCTGGCGGAATAAAAAATAGTCGCTAGGGGCCAGATCTGGACTGTAGGGGGGATGATTGAGCTCCTCGAATCCGTACTCGTGCAGGGCAGCTTGTGCAACTCTGGCCTTGTGGACTTTGATGACGTTGAAATCGATCATGGGGCGTGAGGTTTCTAGGGACCCAACGGGCAGAGACCTTGGTCATGGCCAAATTGTCGTGAATGATGTTGATAACACTTCCATATGATATTCCAAGTACTCGCTCAATTTCTTCGACATTCACCCGTCGATTTTCGAGGATCATCCTCTCCACACGGGCCACATTGTCGTCGTTGGTCACGTCTGACGGGCGTCCTGGACGGGGGTCATCTTCAAGGGACTCACTACCATGGCGGAACTCTCTATTCCAGCGATCAATGGTTGCATAGGAAGGGGCGGTGTCGGTGTACACTGCAACCATGCGTTCATGGATCTCTTTTGCATTCTTGCCTTCCTTGGTAACAAGTTTGATCACTGCGCAGTGCTCAACCTTCTCCATTGTTGAAAGATTTGTGACTGACGATCTGTGATCAGCTACTGCTTCTTAAATAGACGAGGCAGGAGCGTGCGGCTGCAGGTCCTGACTTGTCATAACTTGTCCTAACACCCCCACAAACAGTCATCCCCCTTCCTCTGTTTTGTTCTACCGATTCGCAAAACTTATTGACTACCCCTCGTAATAAATGTATATTGAAAAAAATTACTAGTGCAATTATTAGCATTGTTTTGCACTCCTTGAAAACTGAAAAAAATATTAAAAACAGAATTTGATGGAGATATTTTTAAAGATTTTACCAAGCAATTAACTTCTTAATCATTTAAAAATTGCCTCACTGATAGAGACAAAGATTTTCACAAAACCCTCATCCTAAGGCTTTTAACATATACCAAAAAGTTCACAACATTTTGAAATGTCGCGTATGAAAAATTATTATAATTATTTTTCATACTTTTTATCAAGTTCATTACTATCCTTCACACAGAAGAGTATAACAGAGATGAAGAAAATCTTCGCAGAAAATCCCCTAATGGTTAGGATATTGTACGTTTAAAGGTTATGGATCTAATCCTCCTTAAAAAAATCCAATCATAATCACTCTGTAGATAAAATTAGCATGAATTGAAGTCGTCTTAAAAATCCTCCTATATTTATGAAACTACATATAGAATTTTATTGATTTAATCCTAAACAAAAAAAGCTCCGTAATGAATATCACATATAAAAATTGCGATGGTGTTTACTCAAATATTCATTCAAAACTGAACCATGGGACAAATTATTCTAAGAATTTTATTAAATATTGTAATCAGAATTGCTCCTCAACATCCAATGTTCCTCTCCACATTTCAATCTATTAAAGAAAATTCGTTCATTTTGCTCCTGAGATTTGTAACTATCATTATTGTATATGTTTTATTCATGAGTATAAAGCCTTTATGTATGTGTTGTTGTCTGTCTGTTCGCGTTGATCAATCGAGCGAAAATACAATCGGATAATAATTTTTAGGCAAGTATAACGGAGGGGGATTTCTCTGGCGAGAATAATTTGAACTTGGTTCCTTACCAAGTTAACTTAGGAGTTCGGTGTGGCCACCGAGTAACGGGCTCGAGGGGGAGCCTTTTCCTTCTTCTTTTCTTAATTCCTCAAGGACGAGGAATACCCCTGGTGTTTAAGGTGCACCAGGATATGAGGAGTCTCTCTGGCGAGAGTAAGTTGAACTTACCAAAGTTAACTTATCGTTTGGTTTGACAACCAGGGACTTAGCTCGAGGATGAGCTTCTTCTTAGCCCATTAAGGTAGGTAGCCCTGCCTCTCTTGCAGGGTACTCCTTGGTCTGGCGAGCCAAGTACATACACTACCTCTCCAGTCTCGGTAGTTCGGTTTGATCCGAAGACTTCGTCACCTAGAGACTGACGTATACTACCACGATTTTCCTCAGAGTTCCTCATTTATACCTCGTCGCCCCACTGGGGAAGTGGTAAGGGGAGAAGGGGCTTGAGGACGGCCCCAGGAGAGTTCTTTTTCCAAACGGTTTTTCCCACGAAGTCAAACATCGGCTCCTCGTTAGCCTTCGAGATTGGGAGAAACACGTCTCCAATTTCTTATTTCACGTGAAACTGGATCTCACTCTCCTGGGGGGAGATCTTGCATTTTGACCTTTAAGGTCTTTCCTGGCACCAAAATAGGCGACGCTGCGGTTACGCGATGAACCCGCCGATGCCTGGGGCGGATGTCTTTGCAGTAACCGCTTTGTGACTGCCCTGCGAGTGAACGGAGGGGGGGGGGGGAGTGACTATTCCCCTACAGATGTTAATGTAAATATGTAAGAGAATGTAAACTTGTGTCAATATGAAACTCACAATCACACGTTTAGATAACAATTATTTTAACTCTATGTATAATTATTGTAAAATTGCCAGGATAAAAATGAAAATATTCAGAGCCTTTAAAATTTCGTCTGATTAGACAGAATTTCACGATGAAATTAGTTTTCGAAGAATTTATCTTTCCTTTAAAATGTATCCTACTCATTTATTGGATCAATACATACAAACTTTACTCAACAAGATATACGCAAGATATATGACATTATTTAAGCTTCCATATATTGATTCCTCCACCTCGATATGGCATTTCCTTCAAGATAATTTTTGAGAAATCTTCTGCGATGACCCCAATTTAATTTCAGCCCTATCTATCATAATCCATTGCGGTTATTCTTCCCCTAGAAAAATCATATTGCTCCGATGTTGAGATTCTCAGTGGTCTATAAATTCAAATGTGCAGGCTGCTAAGCCTGCTACACTGTCATTCTAACCTGCATTATAAGAGTCGATACACATCTGAGAATAAATATGCCATTAAACCCAAAGGCCGCTAACTACATTGGAATTCTTGTATAAACGGAATCGTTCGTATAATACTGGTCACCCTATTTCAGAAAAAAAAATTATATCCTCTTTATTCCCTTGTGAGGCATTTTTTTTAAGGATATTAGTCACTGTATATTAAAAAAACTTCAAGCCATCGTTCTCTTCCCTTCATCTTATTCATACAGAGGACTACACAATCTAAATTAATGTGAGCATTTCTGTCCCTGTTGTACCTATATTGTAAAAAAAAACATATTCTTTAAGTTTTATCCATTGTTATTAAGAGATTTTTTTTCTTTTATTAATTTCCATTTTAGAACGAAACGTTCCATGGATCCAAATAAATGTCCTTCTAAAGGGTCTTTCAATAAGGTCGCTTGATTTTTAGATGTAAATAAAACAAAGTTGTGTGTGATATATGCACTCAATTTATTTTAAATTTGAAAGTACATTTTATGGCATTAAGTGTGGAATATGACGTCGTTCAAATGTCCACCGCGGCTTTGCTTGGTGGAACGTATTCGGGACGCCCAATTTTCGATGACTATGTCGCATAAATCTGACTGAATTTGTTGGATGGTGTTCGTTATGTTGACTTTGAGGACATCAACTGTTTGCGGATTATTCGCATAGACCTGCCATTTAAGGTAGGCCCAAAGAAAGTAGTCTAATGGCGTTAAATCGCATGATCTCGGTGGCCAGTTGACGTCACTGCCACGCGAGATGACCCTGCCCTGAAATCGCTGGTGCAAAATGTCTATCGTGGCGTGCGCAGTGTGGCACGTAGCGCCGTCCTGTTGGAACCACATGTCGTCAGTATTCATATCAGGCATATAATCCAGTTGAGGCCACATGAAATTGCTTATCATCGATCTGTAGGTCTCGCCGTTGACGGTCATGGTAATCCCATCTTCGTTCTCAAAAAAATACGGACCGATGATCCGTTAGACGAAAATCCGCACCAAACAGTGACTTTGTTTGGATGCAATTGGTGCTGGTGTATCTCATGTGGATTGTTTTCGTCTCAAATCCGACAATTTTGCTTGTTCACAAATCCATTCATCCAAAAATGGGCCTCTTCGCTGAAGAAGATAGAAATCACGTAATGCGAGGAACGTTTGTCGAACGGAGCACTGATTTTGATAATAACATTTGATGATTTGCAGACGCTGTTCAACGCTATAACCTTCCATCGTGACTTGCCAAGTATTACTGAACAGTTCACAGTGAAGTATACATAATTCATAGGAAATCACACTTTATTGAATTTTGCATATTAAATTAAATTAATAAGGATAAATATTTTATTTTAATTTCTGTAACATCTACCATTAATTGGCATCTTCATGTTATTTGGAATGAACTTTTTGGGGGCTATCTTGGAAACTGGCAGGAAGAAGGTAGTTACATTATGATATATGGTAAAAAGGAGAAGTAGGACCACAAAAATGGTTGAGTTAAAGTTTAAAATATGTTGAATTGATATTACCCTTAATGCATTGTGTCCCAAACCGAGGACCTTCAGAAATCTAGGCAATACGAAATAGCTAATAGAGTATATTTATATATTTTTTTTTGTTTTGTTTACTTTGAAGATATTTTATACCAAAAGATATCAAAAGAAACAGAATTGGGGTTAACATGGATAGCTTGTTTATTATTTCCATGATAACGCCGTAATCAAAATCGAACTATATGAATTAATGAGATGAATCTGTCTACAAAGTTTTTACAAATAATGAACAAAGCGTTTGCAAGGATCAATACCAAGGTGGAAAAAACAAAGTAGGAGATAGATTTAAAAAAAGGGAAGTAGATGGATGGAGAAAGTTTAAGAATAGATCCAGGCCACCGAGCCCCACGAATCAATTTCATGAAATTTATTATACATGGGAAGCACTTTTCATGCCAGTGTCTTTCAGACATTTAACGTAAAGATATATAAACTCGAGACACCTTTTACGACGCGTAGATAACACCACAATGGTGGTAGTTTCACAAGGTAGTTAATACCTATATATATATATATATATATATATATATATATATATATATATGCAGAGATACCGAGCGCTATCGTTTATTTCAGTATATTTAAGGGACGAACATAGAGGAATGAATAATATTGGAAGAAACAATGGCGTTCTGACAAAATAAACCCCAAAGAAAGTCGCAAACTGATATACAAGCAAATGACTCTCTCTGACGTGTTATAAAACAAATTACAATTGGGAAAATAAATTGATAACAGAAGTATAAGGGGCCCTACATAAAAATACTAATGCATAGACGAGATACATAATTATATATTAATAGGGGAAAGTAAAAGATACATACATAGAAAAAAATATACCCATATACTCGTATGATTGCCGGCCGTTTCGTCGCAAGACCGTTTGGTCGCCGGAGATCTTCTCATAGTCGAACGTTTTATTTTGGAATAAAAGTCATTTGTTAAAAGCTTTATTTAAAATTTGTTTAAAAGTGTTTATTTAAAGTTCATTTCATTTTTGGGAAGAAAGGAACTTAAAAAAATTGTGTCCCTGTAACTTAACAAATTATGTGCAATACATTTAATGTATTACAAGCCATCTATGTTGGAATAGTCATCTGATTTTTTTCTTATTCTTTCATTAACAAGTGCACTAGTAAGGGCTAGACCCTTTGGGGTGTAAGTTTCTAATCAATTTCTTCACTTTTCAATTTTGTAATTAGGCGAGCTAAATGTGAATGAATGATTTATAATTATAGATGAAATTTCAATGATGTCACCTTTCGGAACTAATGCCAGAGCTTAAATGGTTTTGATTAGAAGAGCAATCCTTGGATTTTTTATACCAATTTTGTAGGCCGCAAGGTTGCATGTTTCTCCAGAGACAGTGAGCAAAGATTTGCAGTTCTGAAATGCAGTATGCGTAACTTCCATATCAGAGACTCTTGCATTTTATTCCAAAATAAAATCCATACCACTAAATAAAGCATTCGGCGACGAAACGTCCGTTCACAAGATAAATAAATGAATATATATATATATATATATATATATATATATATATATATATATATATATATATATATATATATATATTAGAAGATATCACATTAACGAGATATATATTCGGTGCAAGAAATAATAAACTAGAATATTTGAATATAATTTATTTACGTACAGAACTAGTTTCGGCTTTCGCCATTATCAACTGTATAATGAAAGGTATGATATGCGACCCCAGTATGTAAAGGCGAAAAATAAGACTAAACAAAATGAAAACAATGGAAATATAATGTAAAATCTAAATGTGTTTATGGATGGGTCAGCAACTTTTAATCATGGGGATGGAGCGATTCTGGTGGTTTATAAATGGATTGGAGGACAGTATTCGAGATATATTTGTTAAATTTATATTATCCTTGAGAAATATTAAAGTTATCGATCTTGTTAATAATGATTGATTCAGCAATCCTCCTTTCTATATAAATATTGGGTTTATAAATAATTCAGGTTTGGTTAAATCCCAATGTAGGATTTGTCACAATCTTTACAGGGGATTAAATATACACCTGCGTCTTGGATAGTGGGACGCAGTTTGGTCAAAGAGTTTTGGATGGTATGTCTGTATTTGAATGTTATATTTATGTCATTTTGGTTAGCATATGATTTTAAGGGGGCTAGAGCTGGAGCATATGGAAAGATTATACATTTTTTAAAGTTCTTCTTTTGGGGTGTGGAAATAGAATAGAAATTTTTCTTGTCTTAGAATGGTATTTGCTTATGAAATAAATAGGATATTTTAGCTCAATGAAATTGTAAATAAGGTGGTTGATATAATCTTGAAGGAAAAATGGGTCACATGTTCTATAGGCCTGGAGAAAAAGGGAAGAAAGAACGGATATCTTAACAGATTTGTCATACAATGAGAAGAAATGTAGGTAAGCATTTAAATTGGTATGTTTTCGATAGACAGAGCATTGTATCCGAATATTTAAATGGTGTATTTTTACAACCAGAAACATTAAATAATTGTTCTGTTCATTTTTTTTAGTCTGATTTGTCGCCTTTAAATATATACTGGAGTCGCATATCATGCTTTCATTATACAGTTAATAGTGTCGAAAGAAGAAACTATGAGTAGTTACTCGTATGTAGGCAAATAGATCGGATTCAAATATTGTGGTTTATTATTTTTTGCATATATATATATATATATATATATATATATATATATATATTGATAAGCGTTCTTGTTAATCCGCTACAAAAGGCTCCTGGAGTTTCTCAGCCCTCTTCAAGAACGTTAGGCTACATATACGACTGCAAGAGGAACTTCAGGAGACTTTTCTAGCAGATTAAGGAATTTTCTTATTATTACCTTTACCTAACCGCATATATATACCCACTAACCGCTCCATCTGTGTTATATATATATATATATATATATATATATATATATATATATATATATATATATTAGAATACAATGTTTTATATAATCTGTCTTTTTTTAATTCTTTATTTAGCATCTTTACTATTAAATCGTTTAAATTATAAACATCCTCGCTTAGATTAGACGACAAGGAAGATTTTAATGGTGTGGTTAATATTTCATTGTACATAAGACCAGTTTTTTAAAATGTTAACCGTGTCTTCCGAGATTCGGAAGATAAATGTAAAAAATAATGCATTATACTTTTGACCTGTTCTCGCACTATATTTATGCTGACTAAGTCTTTTGTTTAAGGGTTTATTAGTTTGACCGATATAATATTTTGGGCAATCATTGCATGCAATTTTATGAATGCAACCTTTATGGTGTGTAGAGTGTTTTTTATCAAGAAATTTTTAATTTTGGTGTGATAGTTGAACTAGATTTATGTCAAAATGCATTGAATTTTTTTCTCAGAGCAACAAAGTTAATGTTGTATGGAATTCATGGAAGAGAGAGTGTATATATATATATATATATATATATATATATATATATATAGGGGGAGGGGCACAAAATAATTGGAACACGTGTTAAATTCAATGAATATTTATTTAATACGGAATTGGTCCTCCTTTTGATTTCTGAACATTGTCGATGCGTCTTAGAATTAATTTATACATCTTTCTTACTTCATTGAGAGGAATCTTGAGCCATTCTTCTTGCAATACCTGCTCCAGCTGTTTCACACATGGCGGTAGAGTAACGACTTCTAACTTGCCGCTCTAAGAAGCGCCACAAATGTTCAATAATATTAAGATCTGGAGATTGTGAGGGCCACTCCATGTGTTTTAGCTCACTCCTATGCTCTTCATACCAATTCTTAATCATATGAGGGGTATGTATTGGGACATTGTCATCTTGGAAAAAGCACTCACCATCAGGGAATAATGTCTGGACCATGGGATAGAATTGATCTTCTAAGCTATTAAGATATTCGGTTCTGTAGATCCTACCATGCAGGACAAAAACAGGACCAAGAGAATTCCAAGATATGGCTGCCTAAACCATCACTGACCCTCCTTCATGTTTCCCTGGAGGAAGAAGGCAGTCAGGATTAAAAGCTTTCCCGGGCTACCTCCACACATAAACCCGTCCTGCAGTGGAGAAAAGAGAAAAACTGGACTCGTCGGAGAATATTACTTGCTTCCATTGGTATGTCTACCAGACCTTGTGATCTCTACACCAGTTCAGCCTTTTCTGAATGTTTTAATGAGAAAGCAAAGGTTTCTTGATAGCGGCTCTTCCATGGTATCCGGCTTTATTGAGCTCACGGCGAACAGTTTGGGTCTAAACTGGGTTAGTGAGATGTTAATTCAACTCTGCAGTCACTTTGGAGGCAGTTATCCGGGTATTTTTCATTACAATGAGTTTCAACACTCGTCGGTCTCTTTCAGAGAGCTTCGAAGTCCTGCCGGAATTATTCCTCCTTCTGAAGGTTTTGCCCTGCTTCTTGAATTCTGCCATGGTCCTTGATATGGTTGCTCTCGAAAACCAAGGAGTTTAGTTGTTCTGGTTACGGAAGCTCCTGCACTTCGAGCTCCAACAATTTGCCCCTTTTCGAAGCACGATCTGAAAAAGAAATACAAATAATCCTTAGAGTTGATAAATAAAACTATGTATCTACAATAAAAACAAAACATTCACAATGAAATTTAGATGGATTTTCGTGATATAATCGCTCATTGAAATATTGGTGTTAAGTTTCTACTGTTCCAATTATTTTGTCCAACCCCTGTATATATACGAGTATATACAGGGGTTGGACAAAATAATTGGAACAGTAGAAACTTAACACCAATATTTCAATGAGCCATTATATTACGAATATCCATCCAAAGTTCATTGTGAGTGGGTTTTTTTTAAGCTACATAGTTTATTTATCAACTTTAATGATTATTTGTGTTTCTTATTTAGATCGTGGTATAGATGCTAAGATGCGTGACCTCACTGAGTTCGAAAAAGGGCAAATTGTTGGAGCTCGAATTGCAGGAGCTTTCGTCACCAGAACAGCTAAACTCCTTGGTTTTTCAAGAGCTCTCAAGGATCATATAAACATCCTCGCTTAGATTAGATGACAAGGAAGATTTTAATGGTGTGGTTAATATTTCGTTGTACATAACACCAGTTTTTTAAAATGTTAACCGTGTCTTCCGAGATTCGGAAGATAAATGTAAAAAAATAATGCATTATACTTTTGACCTGTTCTCGCACTATATTTATGCTGACTTAGACTTTTATTTAAGGGTTTACTAGTTTGACCGATATAATATTTTGGGCAATCATTACATGTAATTTTATGAATACGACCTTTTATGATGTGTGGAGTGTTTTTTATCAAGAAATTTTTAATTTCGGTGTGATAGTTGCTTACCTGCATTTCTTCTAATTGCATGACAAATCTGTTAAGATATCCGTGCAATTTAGAATAAGCTGCTTAATACACGAATACAAATTTTACTAATTTATAATACAATATAAAGGTTGGAAGCAGTTTGATTTATATTTAAATTAGGTTTAAGTTTTAGGATGTAAAGTGATTCTAATATTCCTAGTTCGTTGGAATGCGGGCTATGACTAAGTATTTTAAAGTTACCAGATTCATTTCAGACTTGCATACTTTGATGTGATCTCGTATTTTACCATGGATCTGGTTGGTTTAGAATCAATCCCATGCAGGTCGACCTTTCCCGATGCTGCTGGATGCGACAATTGATTGACCTAATGATCGAACCAATATAAGATGAATCGCAAGATTAACAACTATATTTATAAATTACAGAGGAGCGACAATGGAATGCAATTCGGTCCTTATAGCTGAAATAGGATATAATATTGTGCCCATTTTTTAATATGAATTTTGGCTCGACATATGGATAGAATTTATTTAGTATTCTTAATTTCATTTACAAAGTTGTATGATTTTTACCAAAGTATGGGAAACTAAAGAAAATGTTTCACAAAAGTAAAAATATTTTCGTAGTACGCGAAATACGACCTTACACTAAATTATTCACTAGAAAATGAAACAAATTACTCAAAAAATACTTCTTTCATACCAACTTCAAAATCACTTTTGTCAACTCACTTTCCATAGGAAGTTTCTGCTCGTAAAAAGACAAACTTCCTCTTGAAATGAGCAGCCGTGTTGTTTACGCTTTTACTTGTTTGCAAGGAACCTATATTGGTAGTATGGTTC
The DNA here is from genome assembly GCA_963969495.1 of Ceratothoa steindachneri. NCBI lineage: Eukaryota > Metazoa > Arthropoda > Malacostraca > Isopoda > Cymothoidae > Ceratothoa > Ceratothoa steindachneri. The sequence continues at coordinate 1,979,105 of OZ018322.1, forward strand.
GCTCATTGAAAGAGAAGTTTTGTTCTCATGGAAAAAATTGTCTAAGAAGGAAGCTTCTGTAATTAGAAATCATATTATACAATGCAAGACAGAATGTTCCATCGATAATTTTAAAATAATTGGTCGCAATAACAATGAATATAGTCTAAGAATTTTAGAATCCTTACTAATACATAGAAAATCTCCTACACTCAACATAGATAATACCGCTGTTCCCCTTCTTATTTCTTAATTATAATTACCTGACTCTACAACCAAACAACTTTCTCTTATTCAACAACCAGCCAATCAAAATCCTATCCTTCTTCAAGCCACTCCCATTATAATTTCTTCACTTTGTAATTTCACCTGAACTTCATCTGTAAGCAATATTATACTTTAATTATTTACTTTTTTTTCGTTTCATTAGTGGTTACATTAGATTGATACTTTGATACTCTTGCCTTTTAAATCCCTGAGTTACTCGTATTTTTTATTTTTTTATTTATTTACATGGTCTTAATTTGATTATTTTTAATATTACAAGTTTAAAAATGTTCTAGTCTTTTTTAGGTTTCTTAACTTTTTGTATTTTCTATCGTCATTTTTCACCATATGGATTTTTTACTTTAGCATATTATTTTCTTAATAAGATCTTAATTATCTTTTTATAATGTTAGTTTTGTTCATAATTTGGGAGTTTTATATTTTTACTCGTCCTAATTTTTTCCCTATGAAAATATTTCAACATCTAGTTTTAACAGAATTTCTGATTTCTTAATATATATATATATATATATATATATATATATATATATATATATATATATATATTTATTAAGGTGGTCCTTACCTTTAGTTTTGTTCATAATTTGGGAGTTTTATATTTTTACTCGTCCTAATTTTTTCCCTATGAAAATATTTCAACATCTAGTTTTAACAGAATTTCTGATTTCTTAATATATATATATATATATATATATATATATATATATATATATATATATATATATATATATATATATATATATATATATATTTATTAAGGTGGTCCTTACCTATAGTGGGGAAATTTAATTTTTCGGAGTTCTTTTAGGTGAGAAGACATGGTGGTGCAAATTTCATTTCGATGTGTTAATATTTACTGGTGTTGCCTCCCTCCCGCCCTAAACCAAGTGTTAGCTGCTCGAAGGCAGGGGTCTCGTGGTCGCCATTGCACTCATTGTCGCCTGTTTCGGGCCAGAGAAGCCTTGCGGCTTTCGGAGAACGCAACTCGATGCTCAGAGACGACCTGAAGCAAGAACTGGAGCTCATCCTGCTCCTTGTTCAGGAGCTTGTTGTACTCTTGAATAATGGAGACTCCTCTCTCTGAGGTGACGTTGGTCACAGACAACACAGATTACTTCCGAGCTGTTTATTGGAAGGACTCCTTCTCTTGCTATGTAGCCGGATCAGTCCCCAGGGCATCATCATTGAAGCCAAATCTTTTGAGACACTCTTTGGTCCTCTTGGAGTCGAAGGACGAGAGTGCTCTCTGCTGGAAGTAGGTCGAGCAATCGTCTCTTCATGTGATCATCATGGCCCTCCTTCTCTCATCGATCGCGGCCAACATGTCCATCCTCTCTAAAAACGGGCCCGTGGTGTCCAAAAAGGCCGGAGCCACCAAGTCCTCTGAGAGGTACCGAAGTTGATGGGGGAACTTCTCCGAGGTGGCTTTGGCCATCGCTCTATTTACCCCAGCGTGTTGAAACAGACTCTTTATAAGTACCAGTTCTCGATGAGGAGCCTCCTTCAGAATAGGGCTGGAAAACCAAGTTCAGGTAGACCGTCACGACGAAGAGAGCTAACTCTCTCATCCCTTGCTCTTCACGAGCCGTGAGCTGGACTTGTGCTCGGAACAGCCAGATCTTGATGCTGTAGCGGGCCTTGGACAGACAGCGGGCGTGATGGTACGCTTCGGGTGCCATGAACCGAACCCCTTGTGGGGGAACTTCCCCAAGGAAAATGAGGGCGAGCTCCAGGAATTCCCTGTAGTCGTCTCGGGGGTGGTTATTGGTCAGTTGGGAGATGCCAAATGACGTGACCCGCTGGATCAGGTCTAGGGGCAGGTGCTAGCGAAGACTCTCACCCTCTAGTGCTGCTTGGCAGGCTGTCTTGTCGGTAAATTCTCACTGAGACTTGAACCTCTTGAAGAGGGGGACATCGGGTCCATTCGTCGTCGAGCCCATCTGAGCTTTTAACGCTGCGGACAGGACCAGTTCCAGGATTTGGTTGCGACAGGCGAAGTAGAACAGCTCCCGACCCAGCATCTACTCAATGTGGAGGCCACCCCCCAATCGCCTTCCTGTATTGGAGGCAGTCGTTTCGAAGCAAATCTCGATGACTCTCTCCGAGATCCTCCACTCCTCCAGGGCTGTGGCAACGGTTGTGGCCTGGTTCTTCCCCGTTCCTCCTCCAGGCAGCTTAGGAACTCCAATCAGTTTCTTCGTATCCTCTCCTGACACAAGAATTGGGAGCCTGTTTACATGTTCTTTGGTGGTGAGCTCCTTCATCAACTTCCCATCCCAATGAGCTACCAATGGAACATCTGCACGGAAGTTCCGCTTTACCACCTTTTCAAAATGTCTTCTGTTTCTCTGACGAAGTTGAACGATGGATTTCCGATTAATGTTAAAGTCGGCGATATCAACACAGAGACTTGGCGGTTTCAGAGATCACGAAGGCAGCTTTCCTATCAGACATCTTCGTGCGATCCAGAGCTGAAGCCAATCCGGGGGACATGATATTTTGTCGAGCACAATTTGGTGGCGGCACATATCCAGAAGGTTCTGGCATCTCTTCCGCTTCTGAGGCCTCAGGGAAGGTGATGTTGGGGGCTCCCCTTCTTTCTCTTTGCGCTGTTCCTCAAGGTCCCTCTTCTTCTGTGTTCGGTCCTCCTTTCTAGACAGGACCGTGTCCACGCCGACCATTGATCCCCTCCTTCCTTTCTCCCACTGCACCAGCAGGAACTATTTGTGCCCCTCGATGGTTATCAGGTGATGAGCCATATCGAAGAGGTCTTCCAGGTCATCCTCGAAATCCTCCTCCCTCTGGTGTGGACCGTGGACTCCCTCTTCTTTCCCTTCCTGAGAGAACTCCACGAGTTAAAGAGCGCCTCCAGGTTCTCGATAAGGTGCTTCTTTAGACGCACGGGAATTCTGGCCTTACCACAGAAGGGAAGAGCAGTGCCAACTGCTCGTGTAGTTGCTTCACGAACTGTCTTCTCCTCTTCATTGTGAAGCTGTAAGAAGACTTGAAGAACATGTCTCTTGGAGGGAAGCTAACAAGTAAATCTCACACAAACCATTTGATGCCCTCTGTGAAAAAGAATAAAATGCCTAGTTAACGAAATTCCGTCGTCCACTTATCAACCAATGGAGGCATTATTATTATTACCATTAATTAATTATGAAACCCCATAAGTGATAAACTTTGGACATCCGGTGCCATCAGTAAACAACATTCAATTTGGATAACATTTTAGCTACGCTGTTTCTACAACAAAAAGAACGTTTTTGAGGGGGGCCTGGCAACTTTTCAAAAATTGATAAATAAGAACCATCCTTATATATATATATATATATATATATATATATATATATATATATATATGGATATGAAAAACTCACAAAGTAGCGCGTGATTGGAGCAATAATTACATAAAATCACACAGGAAAAATGAAAAGGGGATTCCAAGTACTTTCGAACTTTGTTTAGTTCATTCTCATGGTTTTAACACATCAGGTTTTCAATCTAGAGCATATTCCTCTTTTACGACGTACTGCATGTATTTACTCGGTAAGGATAGTTTCCTAAGTGTTATAGCTCCAAACCCTAACTTAAAATGTCAATAGAATTTGAAAAGATGAATGCATTGTAAGATAACATCACCTATTACTAAATACATACAGGTTATTTTTCTAATATAATGGAGAAAACACAAGCAATCGTACACATACTTATACATTCATGGAAGAAACTTTCGTTTGCGATAGTGTCTGGAGTGTTTTGGTGTCTACACAGTCTCGTTCAATACTCCAACATGGCATGTTTGTTTTCCATCGGCCTTGATATCTCTCCTCCATAATCTTGATATCTTGATGAAAACGCTCTCCGTTTTCATCACTCACGTTGCCAAGATTAGCAGGAAATGAACCTTTATGCTCATGTTGCACTCTAAACGATCAAAGCTATCAAGTAATGTCGCTACCAAATCCTTGTAGTTAGCAGCCTTTTTGTTTCCAAGAAATCCTTGTAGTTAGCAGCCTTTTTTTTCAAGAAATTCTTTCACAACAGCCACAAATAAATATCATGCTCCTTTTTCTATGTCAGTCATCGAACTCGAGAATTTTTGTTTTTTCATTAACTTTCTGATTTGTGGCCCATCAAAAACTCCAGCCTTTATTTTATCCTATTGTACATAAGAATATGAAAAAGTCACCCTCCACATCAAGAGCATTCACAAATTGTTTCCTCAGTCCTAGTTTAATATGAAGGGGTGGGAAGATGATTTTCTCAACAAGTGGTTGGTGCATGATATTCTTCTCCCCAACTTTCAAACTTTCTCTAACTGGCCAGAGTTTCTGTTCCCAATGTTTGTCCTTGGCTCGGCTGTCCCATAAACACAGGAAACACGGATATTTTGTGTAGCCTCCTTGTTGGCCAAGTAAAAAAATTACCATTTTCAGATCCACACATATGATCCATTTGTGTTCATCACATTTGAGTAATCTAATACAGATCTTATGTGTTCATGCTTCTCATTTTAATGCACAAAGTGACCAATAGGGATCGCACCGAACAAGTTTCTATTATGGAGTAACACACATTTTCGACTCTTCTTTGAACTATCTATAAAAAGTCTCCATTCACTAGGATCATACTCTGAAACATTCATCGCGTTTACCAGTCCCACCACGTCAAAACAGTAAAGAAAATCTTTTTCAGTTATAAAGAATGCCAAAAGATCTCTTTCCCTGTTCTGATAAAATGTTACATTTGTTTTTTTCCTGCAACAAATTCTTCTCTTTAAGTCTAGAAGCTAACACTTCTTCTAACTCTTTTGACAGGTCTCTAACTAAATCATCATTCAGTTCTATTTGGCTGAAGTTTCCACGTTTTTGGGTCGATGTATGTATAAAGTCTGGATCACTGTCAAGTCCATTGCTTAGATAAGATTCACGTATATCACTTACATCGTCCAGTGAAGGAAGTTCCTTAATAGAGGTATTGGAATTTCATCTGAATGAAGCACTGGACGGATTACTGAATCAAGATTTGGGTAACTTATTTTATGTCGCCGTTTTCTTGCTATAACCAGAAGTCTTTGTGAGACAGAATTAGCAATCGTTTACATGGTTTTTTGGCTCCTTTCACAGCAAATCCTAGTTGTTTCCTTGTGCCCTTTATCCATTTGCGTAGATTTTCGACACATGGTTTACAAACAAAGTGCGGGGCAAACATTTTATTTTGATTATCTAATTTAATCTTAAAGTAAGCTAAGTATGCTCTTTTCGCAAAGATACTAATGTTCATTCTTTGAGTTGGTGCTGTAAAACAACCACATATATAGCAAAATGAGTAAGAGGAATTCAAACATTTCCTTCATAATGAGGTCACATACTACTGAATGTTATTTCATAAAACAAATGTGAAAAAACACAAAATTAGATTATACACAATTGCTTTATATATCTAGATGTGCATAAAGAGAAGTCTAGATACATAGATAAAATAAAATAAAAGAATACCAAACGCCTCCACTTCCGTTCACTTGGTCGTAAGATAGCCTGCTACTATGATCGGGACCAATATGGACCAGTCCCTAAATAAAAAAATTAAAGTGATAGAAGAAAACTATTGCCATTTAAAAACTCAGTGACCCCAGAATTTCCCAAGTCAGCAGAAAAAAAAGTTTAAATTTGTTGACCAGTGTAATTTATTTCTATTTTTTCACGCCTGCTCTGTTTTGTATTATTTCGTTGTACGTAGACGGAGCGTCGCTTAGTTTTCGCATATATATATATATATATATATATATATATATATATATATATATATATATATATATATATATATATATATAATTCTTGTAAAGTAATTCTTTATGTATTCCTTGATAATGAACTGAACAAAGTTTGAAAGTAGTTGGAATCCGATTTTCATTTTTAGTCGTGTGCGAGTCTACTCGTGAGCGGCTCTACATCTCACTATGTCGGTCGGTCCCCGTTTTGCAGTTTTGTTGTTTTTGTAATGACATCATAACTATTCGGCTGAATCTAACAAAATTTTAAAACCTTATGTTTTTTTACATTCCCTTTTGAATGGTATAGTTGCCAAAGTCTTCAAAAGGTTAGATTGGGAATTATTTTGTTTTGGCAATAACATCATAACTCTGCTAGACTAGACTAGGGTATAATATGCTATACTCTGCTAGTCAAGACTAGAATAGGCTATACTATGCTAAGATATACTGTATAAGGGTAAGGTATACTATGCTAATTTAGGCTATAAAATGCTATGCTAGGATAGCATATAGTATCTTAGGCTAGATAATACTAAGCTATGCTTGATTAGGGTATAATGGGATATTATAGGCTATACTTGTCTAGGCTAGGTTATACTAGGCTAGGTTAGGCTAAGCTATACTAGGCTAGACGGGGCTATACTATGCTATGCTAGGGTAGACTAAAGTATAATAGACTAGGGATGGCTATGCTCTGCTATGTTATGCTAAGCTAGGTAATACTATGTTAGGCTACGATAGGCTAGCTAACCAAGGCTATAATAGGCTAAGCTATGCAAGTTTATTCTAGTATAGGCTATGGTATTCTATACTAGTCTAGGTTATAATATGATACGCTTGGCTATATTATGTTAGGTGTGGTTATGCTAGGATAAGCTATAACAAGCTAGCCTAAAGTATGCTAGGCTAGGCTATCGTATGCAAGGATATATTAGCTAGGCTATCGTATGCAAGGATATATTGGCTAGGCTATAGGAGCCTATTCTAGTTTGGCTATACTAGGCTAGGCTACTCTAGTCGACACTAGGCTAGGTTCTGGTATGCAATGCTAAGTCATACCTGGTTAGGCTAGGCTTGGCTATAGAAAGCTAGGCTACACTAGGTAATGATCTGCTAGACTAAGTTAGTCTATACTATAATATGCTAAGTTAGACTAGGACTAGGCTAGGCTAGGTTATACTATGATACGATAGGCTACGCTATACTAGACTAAGGTAGGATAAAGTAGGCTATACCATGCTAGGTTATACTAGGCTAGCTAGATTATACTAAGATAGGCTAGGTTAGGCCCGGTACATCGATCCTATGTTTAGCTAAGCTTGGCTATACTAGGCTAAAACAGGATAGGTTATAATATGCTATACTAGGCAAGTTTAGGCTAGGCTATGCTAGACAATAATGAGTATGCTAGGCTATTTATTTTCAACTATGCTATACTATTCTATTTTAGACTATGCTACAATGTACTATCCTATGTTATACTATGCTGTGCTATATTATGAAATGCTGTGTATGCTATACTATGATATGTAATAATATTCTATAAAGTGAGGGTACGCAACTTTTTGGTCAGCAGACCTTGTTCCTGTGCGATTATATATATATATATATATATATATATATATATATATATATATATATATATATATATATATATATATATGCAAAAATCACCCACAGCATAAATCAAATCAGGATTCCAAGAAATTTTAAATTATATATTTAAGTTCAGTATAAAAGAGTAGATATAATAACAGAACGCAGCAATATATAGCTTACAAGTTAAGGTAGGAAACGCATTTCACAAAATATAAACCAATAGTGGAAAAAATAAATAAATTACAATGAAATATACGCCATCTTAAGAACCTGCCTGTGGAAAATCCGAACGATAAAAATTAAGTAGTATGGTTACAAAAATATACATAATCAAACATACAACGGCAATAGGTATGCCTAGAAGAGGATTAATGTAACATTAGCAAGATTTAGAGAGGGCAGGGATAGTTAAACCTAAGAGAAGAAATTAGGATTAAAGAAGAACTAGAATTCTAATTAATAGGATGATTTTTATGTGAAATATGTAGGAGCACTGTTACGTTCTCCTCTTCTAATATTATATTTGTCTTTATTGCATCGAATAGATAAAGGTTTTCCTGTCTAACCAAAGTGTCGTGTATTGCAAATTGAGCATTCCACTGAATAAACTCCCTATTTTTTCTATGATTAAGAATCAACATTTTTTATAAAGTAGATTCATATTTAAGAGCAACTGAAATATTGCAATTGTTTAAAGATACAAAGAAGAAAAGAAAAATCGTCAGAATAAGGCAAAACACAAGAATTTTGAGAGTTTAAAGCGGGTTGGTTGGTTGTGCTGTAGAAGCTTTTCGCAGAATTTAACGAAGTGAATGGTAATGGTAGCAAAGATTGTGACCAATCACAAAGATTTTTGAAAACTCTGGATCAAAATTTTTAACTTCCGGCTAAATTTTTTTAAAAATAAAATATAAACTTTATGGTAATTTGTCTCTCATTACTTTTCGGGGAAATTAGTCCTCGTTGGTTTTAGGTTTTAATTTTTATTAAATGAAATATTTATTTTGTTGTAAATTAGCCCTTTTTGGTTTTCGGTCATATTTATTTTTCTATAAGAAAATATTTTTAATAAATAAAGTTAGTAAATTGGGGTAAGTTAACCTTCTTTGTTATTTGGATATTTTAATTATTTTTCAATATTAATCTGTTTGCTAAATTAGTCATTGTTTTTGTTTCAGGATATATTTTTTGAAAAATAAAATATTTACTTTGTTTTAAATTGCATGTTTATTATTTTCATAAATAGAATAATAACTCTTTTTCTGCTATATTTCTTCCTAAAAAATATTAACTTCGTGGCTAATTATCGTTTTCCGTTATATTAAGGAAGTTGGACTGGATCCATCACACTAGTCTCTGCTTGCAATGTGTGCCTTCCGCATATCTCCAGAGACCATACGAGTACTTATTGATGATTCTGGGGAGATGTCGCCTGCTTTACTCGTATTCAGTGCGTTATATTCTAGTAGGCGCGATTCTATTATCTCCCTCGGTGGCCAAAAATTCTCATATCGTCCGCGGGCTTATCTCGACGGTGTCTATGCCGGTGTGAGAAGACATTCATACCCTAAGCAATTGGGGTTTAGTAGAAGGAAACTCTTTTCAGATTTTAAGTACCTCTCGGGTTAGTGGCACTGCTGGTTCATCACGCTACTAGGTACCACATCAGACAGTTTGTCGTCACGCCTCTTCTACCAAACCTTTTACAACGTGGAAGGTATTGTGTGCATATTTCTTGGAGCACACATTGTGCTACACTGGAGCCATGTCAGTGTACATGTATGGTTCAAAGTCCAAAGAGGGGGTCGGTTTCAATGCTTTCCTCCCCCTGATAGAAGCTAGAGTCAATTCATAGTTTGTTATGGGATTTCATGTGCCATACCCAGTTCGAATACCGAATTGTGATTTATAGCGATTCCTAGTGTGCTCTGAATGCTCTCGAGGCATTGGAATCTCCACTATCTCTGGTTCGAAGTATTCGTGATGCCACAGCTGATGCGAGCCGAAATGATGTCTAGATTATCTTCTGCTGGGTTCCAGGACGTGTAGGGATTGAAGTAATTAAAAGAGCTGATTAGGGCACAAAACACATTGCACGGAACACTCGATCTGATACCTGATCAGCGTTTTGCTCTTCCCTAATCTGACTTCACGATTGGAAGCCCAAGAAGATGGGAAACGGCGGAAGGTAATCCAAAGTTGCGTGTCGTTGTTCCGCGACTTTTTCCTTGGACCTACCCAATTTTACTTCCATGGTGTCAAGTCGTTTTGTGTCGCCTACGATTCAGACTAATGGGACGCAGCGCCATTTGATGCAACGCTTCTCTGTACCTTAGTGTGACGACAATCTAGTTTCCCAGACTGTCCGGACTATTTTTGTAGAATGTCCCATCTGGGGAGCTTCGCGCGCGATAGCTGTCCCTGTACCGAGGCAAGCAGGGTTGGTCCCACATGTCCCTTGTCCTCGGGACGGATTCGTGGATTGGATTCCTGATTGTGGTTGATTGATGGAGTTTGGGAAGGAGAGGGGCCCTCCTTTGGGTTATGGGTCCATGCTTAGACTCCCTAATGAGTCGGGTCTCCCGCGGGCGCATGAGCGTCCTTTTTTTTCATGTCTTTGTTGTTTTGGTTTTAATTTGAGCTTGTTTTAGTTTTAATTTTAGTTTTTATACATTTTAATTAACCAAAGAATAGGGTAATTAGCAAGTTCAGAGTCTCTGCCCATGATGGCATTTGCCCAGTCCCTTTAAATAAGGAAAAAATTAAGCCGCAGCTGAACAACCTATGGAACGTCCTCCAGTCCCCAGTCCTGCCAATGTGCATCTCCCCCTCTCCCTGTTAATGTCTCCTTTCTCTCTTTCTCATCTTCTCTTTTATTTATCTCTTTCTTTTTCTTGACCTTTTCTCTTTCATCTATTTCTCTCTCTCTCTTTCTTTCTTTCTCTCTCCTCCTCTATTTCCATCTATCTCTTCCTCTTTCTCTCCGTGTCTCTCCAACTCTATACATCTCTCTCTCTCTCTCTCTCTCTCTCCCTCTCTCTCTCTCTCTCTCTCTCTCTCTCCTCTCTCTCTCTCTCTCTCTCTCTCTCTCTCTCTCTCTCTCTCTCTCTCTCTCTCTCTCTCTATATATATATATATATATATATATATATATATATATATATATATATATATATATATATATATCCGGTCCATTTTGTGTTATTTTACAATGTTTTGAGCTTGTTCCATCATCTACAGGTACCGACGTACTATAAATAAAAAGAGGAATAAAATTAATTAAAGCTTGCTAACAAAATTATTACTATAAATTCGATAAAGGATATATAGAGCAACCATTTTAAACGAAAATATTAATACCTGACCTAACGCACTCAAAAAATACAATAATATCACTAATGAAATGTGGCAATAGATAATAATACAGAGACAATCTGGAAGCTGAATAAAAGTTCATATAAAAACACATGCTATCAAATGGGAGGTAAGCAAGGTCTGCTGACTAAAAGTCGCGAGCTCTCACTTATTCTGATTTATGACCTTACGACCTTCAAAACTTCCAATAATTCCCGGACTAACCTTGGGAGGACCTATGCAATTATATCATTCGAAAGAGAATGTAAAACAATATAAATGTTTAAAATTTCATTAGAATCGGCCGAATTGTTACAATGTTATTACCCAAAAAATTAAAGCAAAACGGGGACCAGCGGACCGACCGACCTAGTGAGATATAGAATCGCCCGCGACTAGACTTGCATGCGACCAATAAAATCTATATAAATGCCCCTAAAACCTTCACTCAACGAGATCATACACTAAAGTGAAAAAGTGTATAGGAAGGAGGTTGGCAAGAACGGTTTTGATTACTAAGTAATTATAAAATTTGTATAGGAATTGAAGTGAGGTTCGTGGTTAAGAGTGAGGCTTTTTTTGTGAGATTCGATGATTTTAAAATGATGGAGTAAAAGATGAGTCTTGCATTTAATGCCATGGGATCGAATAACCGAATTATCTTTGAAATATAATTCCGGTACGATGACTAATTCCCATATGAGAGCAAAACCTCGCCCGGCGTGAATTAATAGTGCTGCCTATATATATGTTCCGCACATACACCGTAACAAGTGCATTGGTAGACAACACCGATGATCAACTCAGGGGAAAGTTTTTCTTACAGAGAGAAAAAAGAAGATATTGTTTTTGTTGTTAATAAAAAAGTGATGCGATAATTAGTCTGAAGGTGGATTTCAGCAATTTAATGACCCTCCTTTTAAATGGTGAATTTATAGGTTCCATATCGGGGAATATTAGGTATCTTTTGGGACGTCCTAAAGGACAGACTGGGAGTGGAAGGGGAGAATATAGTTCCAGAGAGAAATTTGGAAATTTGTTTTTCTATTTAGAAGTCTGGAAAGAAGTTCTTTAGGAAACAAAAACTCTCCGTGTATATTTTTATATTTTTAAAAAAGATGATGGGAGAAGGTATCCTCTCGAAAGTTTGGTCGTAATAGCATTTGAATTTGAATTTGATGTAATATATAGTTTGAAGGAAAAATCATAAAAGTTGAAGAAATTGATTCCTAATTGACTAAAGTTTTGTTTACGATAAATTCAAATGTAAATTCAGTCTGGTGTTTTCATTTTATATATCATCAACATCATCATCATCACTAACTATATTTTAAGAAGGGGATTTTTTTGAGTATTTGAATAATAATTTCATCTTAGTTTGGTTATAACTTATGATTTTTTAGCAAGGTTATTTCAAATAATTCTTTTATAATATAAAAAAAACAAAAAACGGTGAAGTTCAGAAATAAATATAAGTATCGAAATTTGGAGAATTTTTTAAAACACAAAGAATTACAAATGGTGAAGGTCAGGAAATTTATTTTTATATATCTTCTATAACTATATTTTAGCAACGTGATATTTTGAAAGGGAAGAAATTTAGTTTAGAGTTCCTTTTTAAAATTATTATAATTGGCGAAGTTCAGAAAATTTATAAAAATTTAACCATGGCTGGTTTTTATTAGATTTTAAATTTTAATCTTAGTAGCCAAGCGCAAGCTCTCTCCGTAGGGGAGAGTGGCGAAGCCATTGCTTGATATATATATATATATATATATATATATATATATATATATATATATATATATATACAGTGGCGGCAACAAAAAAAGTGACATGTGACAATTCAGAGAAAATGAAACAGAAAAATGTAACTTACATATTTTATTATGAATATTTCATGAAAGTTAATACTTGGTCATGTTGCCCTTGCACTTGATGATCATCCTGAGTCGATTGGGCATTGATTCAGTAAGGTTTGCGAAGTAGGTGGGGTCGATCGTAACCCAGATCTTCTTCAGTGATTCTATCAGATCCTTGATGCTGCCGAGTGCTGGCTCTTGAACTTTGGTTTTCATCAGATTCCAAGCATTCTCAATAGGATTTAGGTCCGGGGAATTACCAGGCCACTCCAAAACACCAATATTATTATCATTGAAGAACCTTTTCACTAACTGGGACCTGTGAGCAGGGGCACCATCATGCATGAAAAATTCACACTGATGAATTTCCCAAAATGGCAGCATGTGCTGCCTCAAAACTTCCAGATAGTTAGTCCCCCTCATGGTTACATTCTTGGGAAGGAAGTACAGACCCCTCTGCCCTTGTTTCCACTAAAGGCACCACACACCATCACACTATCAGGGTGCTTCACAGTTTTCACGGTATATTTTGGTTTATACCGAGACACATTGCTGGGACGACGCACGATCTTTGACTCTCCTCTGACCAGCCTAAAGGTGTTTTAATCACTGAACATAACCTTCTTCCAATGGGCAGCTGTCCAATGTTTATAGGTCTTGCACAAATTGAGCCTTTTCATCTTCATAATCTTGGTAAGAAGTGGCTTCTTGGCAGCGCGGCGAGCCGGTAGGCATAAGTCCTTCTGTAAGCAATGACGGATGGTCCTGAGGGCGACGTTCTGGAGGAGGTCTGGGTGTTTTTTCTTGATTGAAGCGGAGGTTACAGAAGGGTCTGACATCACTTCACGCCTTAGGATATTATCAGTCCTTGGAGATGTCTTCCTAGCTGCACCAATGCCCTCCTTCATCTTTGGTATGGTACCTGGTGGCAAAAACTCAGCTGCCCGTTTTAGGCGATGAATCGTATTTTTTGAGGTTCCTAAATCTGCTGCTACATCAATAAAAGACTTTCCCTGCTCTAATAGGGTCAAGGCACGGCTTTTCTCTGTCATAGAAAGCTTTTTCCGCCCCATTGTATCCATTTGCACAGAAGTTATAGCACGTCAAATGTAGGCACGAATGCAGGAAATCAGCACGCTGGAGTGCCATACACTAAAGCCTAACTGTACGAGCTCAAACGAGACACTGAGTTCCAGTAAAGCACAGTTCTCTTGTCTTAGCTCAGGAGAGTCGTCCACTTGCGGCATAAGCCCCGCACCTTTTCATTGGCTAGTTGGCAAGTAAAATCGTGAAAACGATTTTGTGTATCGATTTCTGTTGCCAATATTAAATGTCACTTTTTTTGTTGCCGCCACTGTATATATATATATATGCTTGAAATATCCCAAAGGAAAATTATACACAGAATAATCCCAAGCGCTTTCGTGTTTACATCATCAGGGGCAGAAGTACAATGAAATACAGAAATAGTTAATAAGCAGAGAAATGTGACGTCATTCAAACGTAGCGACAAACAAAAACAATCGTTTAGAGAAAAAAAACCAACTGACGAACAAATAAATAACCGTCCCGCCGAATTACAATATATAACTCAGGCATCTGAGATCACGTGTTGTTTGGTGATTATTTTTGCATATATATATATATATATATATATATATATATATATATATATATATATATATATATATATATATATATATATATATAGAGAGAGAGAGAGAGAGAGAGAGAGAGAGAGAGAGAGAGAGAGAGAGAGTTTGGACTAAGTTTGGCGATTTGCATAAAAGAAAAGGCAATTTCTCAGCCAAAAGTAAATGTATTTTCCAAATTTAAAGATTATCAACTAGATTAGGGCTGTAAAATAACATTTTCTCAAAGTAGCCCCTCCTCATATCAATTCCACTACAGCTTCAAGACGTCTATTTAATATGGTATGGAACATGGCGCTGCGTTACTTACTGTGAGAGTGAGAAACTCTTCCAACTCCTTGATCTTGGCAACCAGCTCGAGCTTGTGGTTACAAGCAGAGCGGTGAATATCTTTTTCCACCGTGGCCCCAAAAGAGTACAACTAGTAGTAGTGCTTCGCCAACCCACCTTTATCAGGCAGATGACGACCGGATAATAAAATAGGCCTAAAGATCAGTAGGACAATCGTTGGTGAGCCCGAGGTCACCAGAGGCCGATCCTCTTTGAGGAGAGGTGCGAGGAAGTATTATGTTTTGACATCATGCAGAGTACAGGTGGAATCTTCGTCGCCCTGGGGTAGAGGTATCTGGATATAGATACCCGTCGGCAGGATTTCTTGGAACAGAGAGTGTTTGTGTCTTGTGCTACGAAGATGGGAGAGAAAATAAAGCAGTGTTGTAATTGACTATATGTGTAATGAGAAGTGTAAGATCAACCCACCTAGTACAAGGCTGAGCACAGCGCGTCCACCAATAGGTAGCCAGATCTCTACGTGCACTGACGTTTGTGTCGGCTCGTGCTGGTTCGAACCTGGTACCGAGACGTCATTGGACCAACGCCGTATCCACTCGGCTAGCAAGAGCGATGCTCTAACAGAGTAATCCACGGTATTCAAATGCGGGGAATTAGGAGGCAGTAAATGGCGTTGGTAAAATCGTAGAAATTCTCTGACAAACACTTCTGTCTTTTTCCGGTCTTCCAGCACCAACCTTATCCAGTTAGGATTTGAACACAGTCTCCAGAAGCTCTACAAAGCCTTCTGAATTGATCCCAGGGGCTGGCACTCTAAGATGTGAGGCGGAATGGGACGTCACTTTCATTTGAGACACACAAAGACCTTCACACGTCGGGGAACTCGATCTTCATGATACATGAAACGTCGCATAGTTTGTTGGCAAGCCACCTGTTGTTCTGTGTTGTGGAAGTGGTCCTGTCAGAAGTCATTTTCATCTGAAAAGTACCCGATCGTACTCGGGTTAACAAAATGGTTCAGCTTCATGAGCTTCTTTGCTATCGTCAAGTGGTTCTCCTTGGCCTTGGAAGTCAGAATTAGTCACTTGTAATTCTAGCACGAGTGATAGCGATGGTCGTTATTCGGGTGGCGACTCCAATACCCCACTCTCTCTCTCGCCCAAGCAAGGATTTCTTTGCTTGGGTCTTCCACCGCCTTGTCCTGCAGTTGTTTGATGAATTCCTAATTGCCGACACAGTCAGAACGTATATTATGTCCCTTTCTGCTGGCCACGGCTTCTTTTATGTGTTGCAGCTGTCCACATCATGTCTTACAGCAGTCAGGATGTCGGCATTTTGATACCTGCCACGAATCATCATGATACAGGTCACACTTTTCCAATATTCAGAGGGCTACCACTCCTCCATGTCATGCTCTACATCGCTGTTGACAGTTCACCGATATATCAAACTGTTCAGGAAAAAAAAAGAAGAGATATTACTTGATTCGTATATGCACAATACGCGGGCCCAGGGGTGGCAATTTTGCCATATATATATATATATATATATATATATATATATATATATATATATATATATATATATATATATATATATATATGTTATGCATAGGGGCTCTAATACTGATAACATTATTAATTATAATAATGCCAGAGGTTGTGTACCAAAAAAACAAAAAGAGCTTGGTATCACACCCATAGGTAAATGATTGTTTAAAATGCGTTTGGGTGGGGTGGGGGAGTACTGGAGACCACTAGAGTTGTCCTTAGCCGATACGGTTCCTGTTATCGTTCAGAGCCGCCTTAACAGTTCAGGGTTCGGATTCTGCATAAAATAGCACCTCTCAAACACTGGAGTTCGGGCACTGAGAAGGGTCCAAAACAGCCGCGGTATCCTAAAGAGCGCTACAATATTAGTATTACCAACTGCTTTCACGCTAAGTGAGGTTGGCGTGCGTCAATGCCATTGCGTATTGCGCACCCAGGAAGAAAACTATTGGGTTTGCAGCTTCTCCGGTCAGCGGCTCCTATCAGGGTTTAGTTGCCTTCTACGTCACTCACAGGAGGATGCTATCGATATTTTACCTCCCCCATATATAGACAAAATTGTTTTAATTATTATTATTATTAAAGTTTCTTCATGGCGAAATACGAGAACATCTACGCCACTTCGTGAAAAATCACTTAGAGCTTTCAAATCCTCCTTCTCATTCTCTCACTCAATAATCTATTTCGTTTTAAGTTCAGCAGAACGAAATGGGCTTATAATTCCCGCTATCCCTTAATTCATCAATATAAATTAATTAAATAGCTTCGAGAGCTGGCCATAATTTATTAGAACTACCGTAAACCCTCTATTTGGTAGTGTTATACTCAAAGAGTTGGTGCGGCGAACCAATTTCGTAAAATAGATTAGTCATCGGCAGAAAAAGCTGCCAAAATAGCAACTATTAACGAAAATTAACGCTTGTAAACGTATCGACAAGGAATCCCACCCTAAATTTTGACTTTCACTTCTCCGCAAAGATGTGTTTCAACGCATTTTAATCATAATTAACGCCCGTCGACGTTTTTTTTTTTATTCTTCTACCGTTAAAACGCGCTAGCAAAGGTCAAAAAAGTATTTCTGAGAAACAGAAGCTCTCGTGTGTGGAAGCATTGGAAGGCAGCGCGCGCTTGCTTTATCGAGACCTTTGAACTAATGGCGAGCTTTATCGTCCTATCATAAACGGTTTATAATCTCGTTACTTGAAATGTAATTTTTATTATAAAACGAAAGAATGCGTCCAAGTTGCGCAATTTCGTTGATTAGAAGGAAGAGGTATGGGGCGAGTTGGGCGAAACAAGCAAGTAGATTGACACTCGTCGCATTCAAGTCAGTCGTAAAATCATTTATAATGTAAAGGAATTCCCATTTACACGGTATGAACCAGGGGGAAAAGGAAGGAAAAGTAGGCCCCACACTCCTCTCCCACAAAGAAATCTTTACATATTTACTATCTTTCCATGGAATATGAAACTTACCCTGACGGTGTTACGGCCGCACTTACACGAGAATTAAATTCCCTGAGGCCATAGTACCCAGAAAAGGCAACAATTACTGCAACTTTTTTACAATAATAATAATAAAATACAACTCAGCAACGATTCTTCTCATTTCACTCAATTTCCTAATTGTTTGCAACACCGCCATAAATTATAATAAAGTTTCATAAATCATCAATTTTCGCTTAATAAAAATGGGTCATTGTGCAAACTTCACACGCGCAAATGAAAATACCGCACTTATGAAATAATCATTATCATTGTATGACCTCCAGCTCTTTTAATTTGATTTCTCTTTCCCCATTTCCACAATTTATGTAAAATCATTTTGGTAAAAATCTGTGGTAATTAATGATAATAAGAACCCAATATTTTGTTCGTTCTTCGTGAGTAATGAAGTGTTAAGGGGTGGATGGGTTCAGAATCTCGATCATCACTGATACAAGAGGCGAACTCAGCTAAGGTGGACGTAACACTTATGGCTTTGAGGCGTATGGCTTGTTTAATAATCTTAGAGGCTTGAATATTGTGTCCATTTTACTCTTAAAAGCACAACCTGTTTGTAATGGGCATCAGTACTCAGTGTTCTTGAACTTTAGTTCTTGTTTATTTTTTACATAACCCCGGCATAAATTCTTAAATTTTCTCTCCGAACTCCAGCATTTCTAGCTGTTCTAGTTCACTTATTTAATCACTATGATTCATTCTTACGAAAGAATGGAACTTGAAACTTACTTGGAAACTTTTACATATATATGAACTTATTCCTGGTGATTTAGAATGCCACATCTTGGCCCTGGTATGCAAATTAATGAAGTTGGCATTTGCATTCGCTAACATTCTAGCTTTCTTCTTTTTTTACTTTTCTTCTTTTTTTCTTCTTACACGCAGTGAAAATGACGGTGCTCGATTAAATTCCAATCAACGCTTATCCGGATCCCATTAATATTAATTTATTCACTCCAAACCTTGCGCCCGCGGGTACTAGAGACCAATCAAAACACAATGATCACACATCATTACAAGGTCATTTTGGTGTTGTAGTTTTTATTTTTATAAACCTATTTTTCAAGATTTTCCCCTTGTACAAGCTTGTTTCACATTGGGAGTGTTGTGTACGAATGTACAGCGGCGAAATCATTATATCGGCAAATTAGGTTTAAAATGATCAATTGGTGTGTAAAGCCGTGTTGGGAAGAAACGTTTCGCCCAGAGCGAGGGAAATAAATTTAAGATGTGATAAATGTAGAAGAAGAGTTTGTTCTATCGTTTATTTTTATCTTTATCAATAAAGCGAGATAGATGTAAATTTTTAGTGGTGATTTCCCGTTTTATTGCATCCCCTTTGTTATGGGCGCAACCTGCACTTGATTCCATTTCGAAAGTGGCGATTAAACTAGCCCTAATTTAATTCTGTAGCGGAAATATTTTACGTTTTGACATAGTTTCAGGTCCACTCTAGGTGTGGTATCTGTTAAGGATACGAAGTTGTTTATTCTTCGCATATAGGTTATAGTTAGTACATTTAAGCACATGTGTCGTTAGTACGAACGTATTCGTGAATGTGCTTAATACATCATGAGCCCAGGAATTAAAACCAACGAACTTTACTACTTCAGATTTTGTTATTCTTGAAGGTTTTATTATTTTTACAATTATTAGTTTGTCCTCACCTCTCCAACCCTCTCTACTTCTACAATTACCTATCCCTAGTAGACAATTTTAGATGTTGACAAATTTATTTCAGCAAGGAAAAGACTGTGTGGTCCTTGTTATTCAGACGATTGCGTGCCCTCCCTGCAGGGATATCAGCCTGAGCCTCAATTCGGATGGTTAGCGAGAGTCTGAACTCTGAACAAACAGCTACCTACCCATCTAGTCCAGAGCGCTCCTTTTGACACTACTCAGGATATATTATATATATATATATATATATATATATATATATATATATATATATATATATATATATATATATATATGGTGAAGCGGACACGGACCCTAAAAAAAAGGTATTCTTGCTAAAATATGGGTTTGATTCCGTTTACCTTTTCTTTGGCTTAGAAAACGGGTCTGA
Organism: Ceratothoa steindachneri; assembly: GCA_963969495.1. Lineage (NCBI taxonomy): Eukaryota > Metazoa > Arthropoda > Malacostraca > Isopoda > Cymothoidae > Ceratothoa > Ceratothoa steindachneri. The sequence goes on from OZ018322.1 coordinate 1,999,030, forward strand.
TGTGACATCATATCTCTCTTCTCCCCGCGGAGTTCTGACGCCATTTTTGTTTGCTAGGTATGTGTTATGATATTTTATGTGTTTGATTTAATTTTTACGAGTTACATTATAGTCCACAGTGTTCGTGAATAGTGCATGATTCCGCTGATTATATTTTGTTTTCCATGGTGAATATGATCATTGTGAAGGAAAATGAGTGTGATTTCATAACGCTGACCAGCGTAGGCATTTCCTTGTTTACAGTTTACATAAAATGGCGCGTAGTACACGGTCGCTACAAAATTTGGAAATTCGTGAAAATTATATTAATGAAGATTTAATTTTGAAATTACTGTCTGTTGATTACGAAACATTGGTTTGTGTTTATATGTGAAAAAACGACCAAAAATGGATAAAAACACAAGATATCAAAGTGCAGAAGTTGACAATTTTTATCAGTGTTAAATGATATAATTTGTGTGATTACTTAACATTATTTTACGTTACATGAAGGATTTAGCTATATATAGTGCTGTGCTCAGTGTATTAAGTAATAGGATAAATGTTTATATTTTTAAAATATTTTTGAAAAAATGGAAGTTCATACCGGCTTTGTGTGGTTTGTAGGCTATTTTGTATTCAATTTTGTGAATTTCAATTTTCCAGTTGCATTATTGCAGTAAGATGGGGATTTTACATTGACTAATTGAGTTATTAATATATTTATGCAATGATAAACAATGAGGGCTGTGTATTACTTGCTCAAAAATGTTCTATAAAATTAAGAAATTTATTATTTTTATATTATTTTTGATACCTATGTAAAAGTTTCAAATAACAATTCTAACCATTTTTTTATATTATATGTCTTTTCATAACATATGTGTATCATATAGTAGTAGTAAATCCTTTAATTTCAGTTGTGGCATATAAAAAAATTATAAAAATTGGTTCCAATGGCGTACGGATCGTGCCCTACATGGTCACGATCCGTACAAAAACACTTTTTTTCAAAAATGACACCATAAATCTGAACTGGTAAACATATTTCAAAGTTCTATATATGGAGAATAAAGATATTCATGTGAGCTACCTGTTGGGAACTTTTGATGAAATATTGAAGAGGCAGTGTAATGGTATGGGGAGTGATCTCTGCTGCTGGTTCTGGTCCACTTATTCGCCTACAATGGACTGTGAATGCTGAAATCTACAAGCAGATTCTTTGACAGAATGCCCTTCCACATCTCCTATCCTGGTCAGTTAAACCTCCTATCTTCATGCAAGACAACGCGCCCTGCCACACTGCGAAAAGAGTCAAAGATCTTTTGAGTGTTCTCATGGACTGGCCACCTCAAATTCCCGATCTCAACCCGAAAGAAAACGTTTGGAAGCTTATTTGAAATGGGTCCCGAAGGAGAAATCCAAAGAACCAAGATGAACTCTGAAACAGGAGCTGCCAAGTGTAGGCCATAAATGGCCTTTTGCAGTCTCCTTCTTTTCTTATGTTCTTATATTCTTCTTATTTTGCAAGAAATTAATTCAGTCCTGTGGTAACAGATGTCGGGATAGTAAAGGGATGTTCACAAAATATTAATAGTAAGGATTTCTTTTTTGTTCTTGTTCCATTTTACATTGTGTTTCTAAGTGACCCTTAACTTTTGGCCGCTGCAATTTCAAAGATAGTTTGTTTATTTCCTCATAACTTACGAAATATTTAATCCATTCACTTTAAATAGATATATCTAAATATGTGTATAATATATAGTCTCAACGTTTTGTCGAACTTCTATAATAAATATTTAAATACACTTGTTCCTACTCACCCTTAATTATGGCCGGTAATATATATATATATATATATATATATATATATATATATATATATATATATATATATATATATATATATCTTATGTGTGTAAGTGTATGAAATGATTTACTTAAAATCGTACTCCTAAAAAGAGGAACAATCGGCCTCAACCATGCGTGCTAAGAGCGTGCGACGCCATTATCTCAGGATACACAAAAGAAAACTCAGCCTAATTTCCCTTAAGACCTCTACTGAAAGACACCGCCCATGAACGACCTTTAGGCGACGTTAGCTTGGTAGCGGAGTCTCCCCCATTCTGACCCCTGCTCGTTCTTCGCATCCTTCTTTTGCTTCCGCTTTTAATTATAAATTTTGTTACAGATATTATCATATATATATTTAGGCATATTCCTGCGTACTCATTTTTTTTTACTCTTTATTGATCCAGACGTCAGCCTATCCTCCCTCCCCTGCATTATTTACCTTATTTCTTATTCCTTCCTTCAATTCCAACGTTGCGCTTTCTTATATATATATATATATATATATATATATATATATATATATATATATATATATATATATATATATATATATAAATGTGTGTGTGTACATATATACATATTTACCAACGTTACATGTTAAAGACGAAGGATTTTACTATTCGTTTTATTCACTATAATCGCCGTGGCCTCAACCACGGACTACACGTGGTCTCGGAATCTGTCACATGCCTTCTCAACGGTCTTCCTGTTGAACTAGGAGAGAATTGTGGTGATGCTAGACTTAAACTCAATCTTGATGATGCACGGGGACTTGTTAGTGTCTAGGGTGTTGCAGTCTGGTTACTTGGGAGGCCAAATGTTCGTTGTGATGTGGTCTATGAAAATTTCTGACGGCCAAGACTGGGTCCTCCTGCTAGTATAGAAGATGTATGGCCTTCCAGAAGCCATTTCCTGGGTTCAAGACAAGACCAACTGTTCAGGTACTCGATATAGCCCTCCATAATGAGCCCGAGGCCCTCCGGAAAAATAAACGGAGATATAACGTCAACCTCGCTACTGACAACCCTCAACACCATGATATGGAGCGGGAACTTGGTCCTTATGACTCTCGGTTCATCTTGCGGAGGAAAGGAGGAAGTAAGCCAGCAGTTGTTTTGTGAGTTCACAACCCGGTCCTGGCAGAAATTCTTCTCGTCTGAGACGACCCAAAGCATGCCAGACTTCAGTGGATGCTTCATTTTATGCGCAAGCTTCGCAGCACATTCCTTCCGTCTGTCTTTCATCTTCTGCAACAGAAGTTAGCCCTTTCTCAACTTCTCTAGTAGTAGCAGATGTCCTTATGCAAGAAGTGCCGGATGAAAGACTAACATTCCTTCTCCCTGGCTATAGATCTAGGTAATTGACTTCCAAGATCGTTTCAACGATGGCCTGGATCTCCGGGACAATTTCGGGGATCTTCTTTTTATCAGAACGCTTAGAGTGAGGTTTCCGAACCTCCGTATCCTCGTAATCATAGCATGAGTCATCTAACTCCTTTCTCTCTTCTTCACCGTCTTCAGATTGACACCCAAACACTTAGAGATCTTCCTATTGTAAGTTCAGTCGTGAATGCCAAGCATCACAGCTTGCCTTTTCCAAATTTTGTGGGGATGTAATTTAGCTAGGATATTGCTTCCATCAAAAACGATGCACAAGTGAGTCTACTGTGATAGGAGGAAGAGAGAACCGACAATAAATTGCCATACTGAACCATTGATCCTGGACTCTTTTCTTTTCTTCTCCTGTATACCCCATGCCACGGGTACTAACTTCCTCTCGCTCTGTTTACCCTGCAACTCACGTTATTATTATTGAGTTAATATGCATATGTGTGCCTCTCCTTAATCATTCATTTTCTTCTGCTATTTCCCTTCCCAGCTCGACCCTTGTAATTCGTTCATTTTTCTTCGGATTGCTCTTTTCTATCCTCTACCATCATCATTCGCTCATTATTCTTCTTCTGACTCTCCTGTTGCCATTTCTGCCGTCATTATCTCTTCGCTTTTCTTCTTTTGGCTGTCCTGTTTGCTGAAAGTATCTGTATTTACGGCTCACAGTACTTTTATTCTGCAGAAAATAATAGAGCTATTAGTTTGTTTACCCCATATTAAAGCTCCGTATGCTAAAGTTTTGTTCCTACGAGGGCTATATACTGAGATGCTACTTGCCTGGTTCTAGGGACCGCTCTTAAATCAGGTCGGATGTTCCACATCAATTTGTTGATGCACACGAACCACATTTTATATATCTGAAGCTTGTTGGGTATATTGGACTATGCCAGTATATCGGCCTCTGTCTGTCATCTAGGTCATCTAGGCTTAAATTGTGCTTGATAGAATGCCGCAGTCTTCCGTGATATATATAAAAATGGTTACCTCTATAAACTCAGCAATGTTCATTGAAGGGGATTCCAAGTGTCTAATCCATCCACTCCTTTTTGCAGTTACTCTCCTCCTTCCTAGATACTCACGCTCTCCTTCCTCCTGCCTCCTCTCGCAGATCCCGCGTCTCTTTGTTCTCCAACACTCTCTTAGAGGCCAAAAAACAGAAGAGCATGTGAGAGTTGCTTTCGTTCCGCTAGCACCCGAGGCATGGGGAAGAAGCAAACTTCTCTCCTGAAACTCATGCATACACAGCCCTCCTGCGACACGCCGCGACGCTAATACCCGTAAAATCCTTGACGAAAACAAACAAATTCCTCGCTCTTATCACGTCTCCTAGGCTATCCCAAACTCCCCCCATCTCCCCATCCGCCACTGTAACCCTCCCTTTCTCTACCTCCCAATCTCGGTTTCTTCATCTCAGTCCCCTCTGACGAGCTCGCCTCAATACTCCGCTTGACATTTTCCCACCCAGTCTCTATGTTCTGTTCTTACCTGTCCTTCTGTCACACCATCTGGGTATCTTCAACGCCTCTCTATTGCTAGGTGAGATACCTTCTGACGTTAAAGATACTGCTGTCCGTCCGATCTTAAAGAAACAAAATCTTGACCCTAAAAACCCTTCAAATTATCGCTCAATCGCTCAACTTCCGTTCCTTTCCAAGGCTATTCAGAAGGCTGTAGCTGCCCGTATCACTTCACACATGTCTTTCTCCAGCATCGACAAAACCTTTCACTCTAGCTTTAAGGCAGGTCACAGATCTGAATAGGCTGTGACTGACCGTCTCCGTCGCGAGGCCGACGCCGAGAGGCGTTCAATTCTGGTGCTTCTCGATCTCTGGACAACATTTGACACCGCTAATCACTCTGTTCTTCTACACCGCTTTTGTGACTTCATGGGTGTCTCTTAAACTGCCCTAAACTGGTTTCGCTCTTATCTGTCATCTCGTACCTATTCTGTTCACATAGGAGTTGAGGTTTCTAGGCAAGCTCTTGTGTCCTACGGTATTTCTCTCTACTTCATTAGCAATGATCTCTTAAAAATCCCAATTAAAGTATATATATATATATATATATATATATATATATATATATATATATATATATACTGTTACCCTCCGACGAGCGAACTCCAGGAGAGTATTCGTGTAAAGTCGGTGACTGCGAACACCGAAATTCAAAGTACATTGGCGTGACCTCCATAACCATATAGAGGCGACTGACGGCTCACTTGCAGGATAGGGCAATTAGAAAATATGCCCACTGTCATGGCACTACCTTAACCCGTGAGACTCTAAATAAGAACACCTCCATCATCCTGAGGCTCCAAAACCGCTGAAGATTGCGAATGGCCGAAGCCGTGATTACCCAAATGAAGAAACCGGCAATTAATGTGAAACTTCAGCCTGAAACCATACTTCCGACAACTCGGTGTCTTCGTGTTGACCATCGCTAATACAAAAGCGTAATTCCCTTCATTTAGTAAACATTTATTAACTAAAGTTGTCCTTGAATGTGTTTGGTTATTTTTGTCTGAAAAAAGTCACCCCCTATGTTTTAAACATTAGTTTGTCCCTAAAAATGTCCTTAACTGTGATTGGCCAATTTTGTATCCCCTTATGTCCAAATAGAAAAAAACAAGCAATGCTTATGTTTTGAACGTTAGTTTGTTCGTAAAAATTCCCTTTACTGTGATTGGTAAATTTTCTATCCCTTATGTTTAAGTAGAAAAACTTTATATAGTGTAACATTCTGTGAGTACCCAGTGACCATATAGCGAGCCTCGACGACAATCTCACTCGCACCGATCCAGTTTCCGGTCCCATTCTGAAAAAGTTACGCTTCGGCCAACTGGGAATGCTATAGGGAAATCCTCGGCAGATACAAACCAACGGACCTAAGCGGAGCAATACTAGAAGAGATTGACGAGGAGTTAGAGAGGATAACAACCTGCGTCATCGAGGCCTCTCGCGAGTGTGTACCTATAAAAGGGTATAAAACTCCTCCACAAACAAGATGGACCGAGTAGATGAAAGAGATCGCTAGGGAACACAGGGAGGTGTATGGGGAAATCAGAAGAGTAGGTACAAATCGGGAAAGAAGCTCGCTACTACGTCGCCTGATTGAAAAGCTGAAGCAGGCTATAAACCAAAACAGGCTGAAATCTGCGACAACTTGATAGCCAGTAGATAGAAAAATGAGACCGAAAGGTTCTGGCGATTACTAAAGAAATTAAAAGGCCTACTAAGTAGAGAAAAGACCCACATTAAGGAGGGCAATGACTACTTGGAGGATCTGATGGTTATGGAAGAGAGATTCCGTACGTTTTGAAAGGAAATCTTTTCAATTACACCTGAAGACGATGCGGAATTCGACCAGGAATTCGAAGGCCAGCTGATTGAAGATCTTAATCAAAGAATACATCGAACGCACTCACAGGCTTATGTCGACAAAGGGAGGGAGATGGAAGGCCATGACCGACTAATAACAACCGAATAGTTCATGGTAACCGTAAAAACCTTTGAAAAAAGGGCACCAGGCTGGACGGACATCACTAAAAACAGATTAGTGCATGCGCCCCGGAAGATCATTTCTGGAATTAAGAACATTTACGCTTTCTTGAATACAGGCTACTTCCCCAACGATCTAAAAATGGCCAAAATTATTTTTATACCAAAAGGGAAGAAGCCCCCGATCAACTGGTGGATTACAGACCAATATCCATCCTCGAGTTCATAGGCAAAGTCTTCGAGAAGCTTCTAGCGAACAGGCTACAAGATTAGCTAACAGAGCTAGAAGCCCACGCCACCCAGCAACACATGTTCCACAAGAGAAGGAACACTGATGCAGCCCTCGCCCTTCTCACGGAAATACTCGCCCGCTGTAAAGCTCAAGGGAAATACGTAGACGTGGCGATGCGAGATGTTCAAAAGGCCTTCGATAAGGTTTGGCTGATGACATCACTCAAATCATACCCAGTACTTATAAGAACGCTGAAGTTCAAGCAAGGGAGACAGCTAAGGAAATTGAAACGAAAGAAAGTGGAAGATCAAAACCAACCGCCGTAAGTTCCAGATTCTTCCAATAAACTGCCGGAAAATTGACGAAGTCATAGTAAATGTTGAAGTTTACCCGTACACCAACGATGCTTAAATTCCTAGGTCTGGGCATCACCTCAATACGGTATAAGCGCACATTAACAATAAAATCTCTCTTGCCAAGAGAGAGCTTGGGAAATTATATAGGTTCAAATGCCTCAGCGCAAATATCATCAAAAAGCTGTACACTGCTCTGGTACGCTCAACATTGGTAGTGTACCCGGCAGTGATCATGCAAGCCGCGAGTTCTAACTCTCTCAGGCAAATGCAGAGAGTGCAGAATAAAGCAGCCCAGCTGATACGAGGGTCAATAGGTTTTGCGAATTGGTAGGGGTAAATAGATGGCTGTTTGTGGAGGTGTTAGGACAAGTTAGGACAAGTCAGGACCTGCAACCGCACGCTCCTGCCTCGTCTATTTAAGAAGTAGTAGCTGATCGCAGATCATCAGTCACAAATTTTTCAACAATGGAGAAGGTTAAGCACCGCGCAGTGATCAAATTTTTGATCAAGGAAGGCAAGAATGCAAAAGAGATCCATAAAGGCATGGTTGCAGTGTACACCGACACCACCCCTTCATATGCAACCATTGCTCGCTGGAATAGGGAGTTCCGCCATGGTCGTGAGTCCCTTGAAGATGACCCCCGTCCAGGACGCCCGTCAGACGTGACCAACGAGAACAAGTGGCCCGTGTGGAAAGGATGATCGTCGAAAATCGACGGGTGAAGGTCGAAGAAATCGAGCGAGAACTTGGAATATGACCTAGAAGTGTTATCAACATCATCCACGACAATTTGTCCATCACATCATCAACGCCAATTTGTCCATGGCCAAGGTCTCTGCCCGTTGGGTCCCTAGAAACCTCACGCCCCATGATCGACTTCAACGTCATCAAAGTCCACAAGGCCAGAGTTGCACAAGCTGCCCTGCGCGAGTGCGGATTCGAGGAACTCAACTATTATCCCTACAGTCCAGATCTGGCCCCTAGCGACTACTTTTTATTCCGTTAGCTTAAGGTTGCACTGCGTGGACGCCGGTTTGGGGACGATGAATATGTCCAGCTCGCCGTCCAGGAGTGGATTGAACAGCAGTCGGGAGATTTCTGGTTGTCTGGAATTCGAAGCCTCAGAGACAAGTGGCGCAAGTGCATTGAAGTCGAGGGTGGTTATATTGAAAAATAATAAAACACTTTTCCTCATATCTCGTTTTCTTATATCCGAATTGTATCTGGAGCGCTCAGGATGGACCATATTCGGTAGACAAAACTGCACGCAAGAGCAGGACTGAAGCCATTGAATATGGAACTCCAGAGCCTAGGAAGAAAGACCTGAAACAAAAGCAAAGAGGAAATACTCCTAAACATGGACACCGACATTGATATTCCGAGAACTGAAATTGGACGCGCCACCAGGAGAGCCCTATTCCCGAGTGCAAGAATATGCTCCCGAGAGAACTCAAATGGTATATTCACCTGATAATGACCAAATAAGAATAACGATAAGAACAAATACAAGATAAGACGAGAAGAGGCGAAATGCCCAACTTCAATTAAATACTAACAAATCAAACTAGACACCTAAAATGAAAAATGAACAATGATATTAAAAAGAGGTGAAGTGCCCACAACGAAGAACAATCAAATAAGAACAAAAAGAGGCAAAGTGCTCACAATGAAAAACAAATAATAAAAGAACAAAAGAGTCAAAATGTCCACAAACCGGTGCGATAAATAACATTAAAAAAATAAATAAAAAATAAAAATAAACAACGAGAGAGAGAAAAAAAACTGCAACAATGCACGCAAAGCGGCTAACCTCACTACCAGTAGAAAACCCTGGTGGTACAGAAATGAAAAAAAAAGTATTGCCCTCTACACCAGAGCAACACTTAAATTCTATTTTACCTATACTTTTATCTAACACACATTTCCACACTTTATTCATCTGACCTGATCTGATCATTCCATTTCTGTTCATTCTCTGAAGATGACCGACCACGGTCGAAAGACGTCCCGGAATAAAATATGTCTTTTGCGAATGTTTTTTCTCGCCTCAAAGACCCAGACAAAAAACTTGTAAGAAAAATAAAGAGAATACAAGTTAAAATCAATAACGCTGCCCCTGCTGTGGACTTCAACAGTGCATGTATACAACATATACAACATGGCCTCTTACCTATATATATATATATATATATATATATATATATATATATATATATATATATATATATATATATATATATATACCAGGTCTCCCAGAAAAAAGTTAACCGTAGTTTGAATTAGTATAACTCAAAAGATTTTGGAGATTTTGGGGTCCTAAAAAGGTATTTTATTTATAAACTATTTATCTGTCGATTCTGAAAATTTAATTAAATTCCATTTTATGATATTGATACACTAATGGGTTTAGTGGAGGCTATCAAAAATACGTTTGCTCATGGAAGTAAAATAATGAAACGAAGCCTAGGAAGGCTAGTAGGCCACCGAGCACTTTAAAGAGAAGCGTAGGGAGCCTAGGTAGCCTAAGTCACTGTGAGATTCTTCACGCAAAGCCTAGGCCATTTTACAGTGGGTTTTGACCACACTGTGGTATGGTCTCGTCATTATTGCTTACTAAGCAAATCAAGCGTTTCTGTGTAAAAGTTAAACTTCCATAGAACCTTTTTAATTATGCTGTTAACAAAAGATCAACGCGTATTTCTAGTCACAAACTTTATTAAGACTAACAGTATTAAACAAGTACAAGATTCATTTGAACAACGTTTTCCAGGTAGGCACCCACCAAGTAAGCTCACAATTTGGAAAAATGTTCGCAAATACCAACAAGAAGGAACATGCTTAAATCTACATAGATAAAGGTCGTTCGGGTCGTATGAGAAACATAAGAACAACAGAAAATATCGAAAATGTTCAGATGACACTTCTTCAAAATCCACATGTATCAGTTAGAAAAAATGGGTTACAATTGCCAAAGTCATCATTTAACCGCATTATTAAACCTGACTTAAAATGGCATCCCTATAAGATGCATGCAAGACACCAGCTTCTTGAAACTGATTTTCCTCGTCGTAGTCAATTTGTCCAATGGCTTTTCCATAAACCTGTTCGTTTCTTGGAAAACATTGCGATTGGTGATGAGGCAGCCTTTTTCATGAGTGGAAAGGCAAATAGTCATAACATTCGGCAATATGCGCCACTGAACCACCCCCTAGCATTCAACTTTGACAGCAGAAAGTGTCTCTGTGGATCAGAATATCTTGAATGGTGCTGCCTACCTGAGCATGATCAACGAAAGGATCTTCCCGGAACTCCGCCAGATTTACGGCAATCAATTCAATAGACTTTGGTGGATTCAGGGCGGCGCACTAGCTCATAGACAGCTTGCTGTAAGAACAAAACTAAGAGAAACGTTTGACAACTGCATTGTCGCGCTAAATCATGCAATTGAATGGCCCCTAAGATCCCCTGACTTAACACCGTGCGATTATTTCTTATGGGGATATATAAAGAATAAAGTGTATTCTACTCCACCACAAAGCATCAACCAGTTGAGAGATAGTATCACACGTGAAGACAATAGACTTAAGGAAAATTACAAGTTAATCAAAAAAGTTGGTCAATCAATGCGATCAAAGGCGCAACTGTGCTTGGAAAGAAATGGAGGACATGTGGAAGGAAACGGTGCTTAGAAAATTAAAATTAAATTTGTATTACCCATATGAAAGGTGTTTTTGTTAAAAATAGATTTAAATATATTTGTTGATTTTAAACTTCGAAGTTTGATTATTTTACTTCCTTGCGCAAACATAATTTTGATAGCCTCCACTAAACCCATTAGTGTATCAATATTGTAAACGGGAATTTAATGAAATTTCCGCAATTGAAAGATAAATAGTCGATAACTTGTTTTTTTGTCAGGACTCAAAAATCTCTAATAGTTTGTGAGTTATACTAATTCAAAGTACGGTTAACTTTTTTTCTGGGACACCTTGTATATATGAAATGAGTAACTCACAAAGTAGCACGTGAAGTGGTTAGCAATGAATGTATGTCCCGCAGAAAAAAGGAAAAGGTGTTTCCGAGTACTTTTGAACTTCATTCAGTTCCTTATCAAGGATAACTACAATGACGCTATAAAAAGATATATTGTTGAATGTTCATTTATATTTAATTCCGATAAGTTTAACATTTCCCTTTTTACCTTTTCAAAATTGATGCTGTAATAAAAAAAACTTGTTCTTAAGGAAATTAGTTTTGACCAATGGTCTTAGTTTTTGTCTGTAATATCCATAGTTATGGGTACCCAATTTGTTATTTTAATTATTTCTTTGGTTTTCTATCAAACATTGTTCTATAATTCTACCTCTCTCCCTCACTCTCCTTGACCCCTCCCCTCCTCTATCGTAGCTGCTTGCTTCTCGAGTCTCTCCTAATCTTCTTCTTTATACTATCTCATTCTCCGTTAATCGTTTTATCCCCATTGGCTCTGTTCTTTAACCTTTCTGCCTCTTCGTTTGACCTTGCTACTTGCTCCTGATAGGTAAATTTCTGTTCAAAGAGGAAATCACAGAAAAGGGAAAGGAAATATTAATGAAAATGTGGAAGAAAAGAGAAAGTGTAATTGAAAAAAGATTGAATGTATAAGTATGAACCAACAATAATGGAAAATAAGTAAATAATAATAAGGGGTACTGATAAAAAAGTACAATCCCAAAATACTCCTGCTCCTGTTCCTGTTCCTACTTCCTCATTGGCGATTTCTTGTCTTAGAGGTAGTCTTTTATATTTTACTGTCATATATACCCCTAATATATTATTCTGCACTTGTAGTTATCCTTGATAAGGAACTGAATAAAGTTCGAAAGTACTGGGAAACACCTTTTTCGTGCGGGAAATTGCATTCATATATATATATATATATATATATATATATATATATATATATATATATATATATATATATATATATATATATATGCAAAAAAATAGCAAATCCAAGTTCTGCGGGTGGTAACAACCACTACAAGGCTTTCGCCATATTTAATTTATGCCTTTCAAAACCCTTTTGAAGACAGAAAGATGCAGAAACTTTGTATCGCAGACCATATAACAATATAGTGCAAGAGAACGAGAAATTTGACGCTAATGAGCAATGAGACAAAAACAGGAGATTTTTAAAGGTAAGAGAAAGGGATATTGGAAGTACACAAGGGTCAAAGAGAACAAAGGGTGGCACAATAAAGGCAATCCATACGTTCAAGAAGACAGAAATAACGCCATGTCTGGTCATGGTCAAGTATATGGTCTGCAGTACATGGTTTCTGCCTCTTTCTGTCTTAAAAAGGGTTTTGAAAGGCAGAACATAAATATGGCAAAAGAACTGTGGTGGTTGTTCTCACCCGCAGAACTTGCATTTGCTCTTTGTTTGTGACATGGATACTGAACCTTTAAATTGTGAGCGGATAAGAAGATATGGTAGCTTAGCGGTAGAGCATCTGAACGGCAATCAGCAGACCTGGGTTCGAGCCCCGGCTAGGAATTTTAAACCTTTATCCCCTTGCGTTATTTCTGTCTTCTTATGGATTGCCTTCATTGTGCCGCCCTTTGACTCTTCTGTTCTTCCAATGTTCCTTTCTCTTACCTTTAAAAATCTCCTGTTTCTTGTCTCATTAGCGGAAAGTCTATATATTCACTTAGGAAGCGGAAAGAAAACAACAAATTTTATGGAGCAACACCAACATTTCTTCAAAATAGAGTCCATCATTCTCTACGATCTTCTTCCAGCGATCAGCCAGTATCTGAATCTTCCCCATACACCAGTAAGGTGGTTTAAAAAAAAAAAAATCGTAAACAAGCTTCCTTCACTCCACTAAAAGTATAGAATCGCTGGTCGCGAATGAGGTGTGCCATTGAGCGGAAAAGGCTGTAGTCACTCGGAGCAGTATCGGGACTGAATGGTGGATGTGGAAGAATCTCAATACGGTCCATCTGTTTGAACTTCTCCATACTCAACCTAGCAGTGTGAGGCCTGGCACTGTCTTGCTGAAACAAAGCCTGACCTCGATTGATCAAAGCAGGATACTCTTTCTTTAGTTTGTCGCACACGCGATCTAGTTGGTAGCAATACAGTTTAGCGTTGATGGCACAACCATGTGGAACAAGCCCCAAATGCAGTACTCCTTAGAAATTCCACCAAACAGAGACCATGCCCTTTTTTTCAAACCGATTCCGTTGTGGAACGGATGCCGGTTGTTCACCTCGCGGAACACATTTCATCTCCTGATCGTGATTAACCAAGTACACTCACTTTTTATCTGATGTGAAAATTCGCCTCCAAAATCGGTCGTCCATTGGGTTATTGAGAAGTTGGCTGCAAATCTATACTCTAGGGGTAGTATGTGCCCTTCGGTGAGGTCATATGGATCCAATCGGAGCTTCTCGTGAACAAAATCTATTTGATACAATCTGCTCACCACAGTCTCATGGAATGACAGTGCAACAACTTTCGCAAGATAACGGCTGCATGCAGAAGGTTAATTTTTTAAAGCTGCTACTAAAGCCTCGATGTCAAAGGCTGATGTCGGCCGGGAAGTGGTTGATCGTCAAGGGTAAGATCGCCGGAGTTGAAATGTGTGTACCACCTCGAGACTTTTGTCTGACTGACTGTACCTTGTCTTTCAGTATCGCAAATTTCCTTCACAGCAACTATTGTAGAAAGTTTTCGCTTGTAAGAGTAGCGAATAAAAACTCTAATTCCACTTTCTACCACACTCATTTCTGTCAGTTGTAACTAACACAAAGAGAAGTAAACTGGGCAGGAGCAACAAACAACAGCAGCGTACGGAGGCTGGTAGTCGAATGAGTAAGGCTAACCTAACCTAATGTTGGTGTTGCTCCATAAAATTTTGTTCGTTTCTTTCCGCTTGCTAAGTAAGTCAGGCCTTTCTGGCCAACCATATATACGAGGGTCGGTCAATAAGTTTTGCAATTCGGATATAAGGAAACGAGATATGAGGAAAAGTGTTTTATTATTTTTCAATATAACTACCCTCGACTTCAATGCACTTGCGCCACTTGACCCTGAGGCTTCGAATTCCCGACAACCAGAAATCTCCTGACTGATTCTGAGTGGGTGCCCGTTACTAGCGGGGTGCCTCAAGGTTCTGTCCTGGGACCACTACTATTCATCATCTACGTCAACGACATGGACGGTGACATGGTTGCCAAGATTTCCAAATTTGCCGAAGATACCAAGCTTGGTATGAACGTTGCAAAGGATGGAAATACTGCCCGCCTGCAGGAAGATCTTTGGAAGATTGGGGAGTGTTCGGACACGTGGCAAATGCCTTTTAACGTGGAGAAATGCAAGGTGATGCATATCGGCCACAGAAACTCCCAATCTCAGTATATCCTTAAGGGTACTGCTATTGAATCCACCGACACTGAGAAGGACTTGGGTGTAACAATCACTAGTGACCTCAAGTTCTCGAAACAGGCCCAAAGGATGCTAGGTTATATAAAGCGCCAGTTTGGATATCGGAACAAGGAGATTGTACTGTGTTTGTACGACTCACTTGTCCGACCGCACCTGGAGTATGCTGTACAATTTTGGAGTCCTTCATTTCGTAAGGACATCGCGAGATTGGAACGCGTACAAGCCAGGTCAACCAAGCTGATTCCCTCTGTCCGACATAAAAGTTATGAGGATAGACTCAGGGAATTAGATCTGTTCTCGCTGGAAACCCGTAGACTGCGTGGTCAGCTCATCGAAGTTTTCAAAATACTTCGAGGGTTTGACAATGTTGTCTACCGGGATATTTTCACACTGAGTGAGAACAGAACGCGCAATCACGGCTTCAAACTTGAACTGAAGCCATCGCACTGGAAAAATATTGTCTAAGAAGGAAGCTTCTGTAATTAGAAATCATAGTATACAATGCAAGATAGAATGTTCCATAGATAACTTCAAAATAATTGGTCATAATAACAATGAATATAGTCTAAGAATTTTGGAATCCCTAAGAATGCGGACAAAGTCTCCTACACTCAACATAGATAATACCGCTGTTCCCCTTCTTATTTCTTAATTTTAAATACTTCATTCAACAACCAACCAACCTTCTCTTATTAAACAACCAACCAATCAAATTACTATCCTTCTTTAAGCCACATCCTTTATAATTTCTTCACTTTGTGATTTCTCCTGAACTTCATCGGTAAGCAATATTATACTGTAATTTTTTACTTCTGTGTTTTTGCTTCTTTTTTTCGTGTCAATAGTGATTACATTAGATTAATAATTTAATTCTCTTGCCTTTTAAATTCCTGAATTATCAGTAAGCAATATTATACTGTAATTATTTACTTTTGTTTTCTGTAGGTTTTTTTTTCGTTTCAATAGTGTTATATTAGATTGATAATTTGATTCTCTTGACTTTTGAATTCCTGAGTTATTTTCTAATTTACCTACATAGTCATAACCTAATTATTTTTTTAATATTCTTTAACTGTATTAGACAAATTTATGTTTTAGAACCTGAAGATGGGTGATACGCCCGAAACGTAGTTCCATCAATAAATCACATGTACCTCAGCCTCCTATGTGTCCTTACCTTCATCGTGAAATTATATATATATATATATATATATATATATATGAAAAAAAACTCACAAAGTGCACGACGTGAGTCAAAGTTATGCAGATACATCCACAAAGGAAAAGTGAAAAACGATTCCGAGTCTTTCGTCTTTATTCTTAAAGACCTTTTCAAGGAATGAATAGGAGGTTGGACATACATTGTCTTAAATAGTGGAAGGGGGGATTAGACTACCCACCTCTGAACCTTAATTAGGGGATACAAAATCCTGAAACAAATAAAGTTGTTCATTCCTTGAAAAGGTCTTTAAGAATAAAGACCAAAGCGCTTGGAATTGTTTTTCACTTTTCCTTTGTTGGTGTATCCAAAGATGGTATATATATATATATATATATATATATATATATATATATATATATATATATATATATATATATATATATATATATATATATATATATATCAGAAGCAACAGAGTGATGTCACGCCCATGTACAACGACAGGACACAGAATAGAAAAATATTATCAAAGACGAGTTTAGATACTAGATATGAAGTATAAAACCAAATGTGAGAAAAGAATGTAGATATTTAGGTTAAAAAACTAAGTACATACACACGCAATTATGAATACATAAAAATAAACAAGAGAAACATAACTAAATTAATAAATCAAAGGGCTAAGATTTAAAATGGACAATTTCGCTATAAATAAGCCTTTTAATTACAGGGTCCACTTTAAAGTGACCGGGGGATATTTTAAAATTAGGCGAGGAATTAATGAATGAGCATTCGACAATATTTCTTTGAATAAAGTCATCAGATTTGTAAATAGATTTAGCTGAATTCCAATTAATAGGATGACTATTTTCAGATAAATATACAAAGAAAGCACTATTACTTTCACCCCTCCTTATATTGTATTTATATTGCGTCAAGCGTGCACTTAATGATTTAACGCTTTGCCCAAAGTTTTGCTCTGGGCAAACTGAACAATCGACAGAATATCACCCCCGCCCCCCTACACTATATTACTGTTATTATTATGAATCAACATTTTGTACATGGCAGACTCATACTTGAATATGACAGAAATATTTAACCTATTCATAAGGCGGAGAAGCCACTTCCTCTGCAGACGATCGGGTATTTCAATGGTCAACATGACAGAAAATACACAATTTCGAGCAACGCCTGTCTATAAAAATAACTCAGATAATGCAGTCTCCTTTTATATGTGATTATGTGTGGAGCTGTGGACGAATATTTGAGCGATGGATGCTCTCTGGGTGGGCTGAGTCGATAAAAGCGAAGCTTTGATTGGTTTCAGGCGTTAGTATTCGGGAATGGTAAGTGAAGGCGTGCAAGCATTGACTGACATACCTGAGTATGGGGTCCAGCCAGTGACAGAATTAGAGGTTTCTTTAGATGTTCTGAGCGGGATGAGGATTGGGAGAAGGAAAGAGGGAGACTAATCTACGGAGTATATTTAAGTCTAATTCCTTTCCCGAGTGATGATTGGGCAGGACGCTGAAATTCGAAATTCGGTGTTTGTAGTAAAAGAGATTGTGTTTGTGATGATTCGTTCGGTGAATAAATAATTCGAATGAAGGGTAAGACATGGGGTGTATGTTATGAAGGAAGGCGGTCATTCCAGCTGCTTTCACTTCCACACTGGTTATGTGACCTGGACTCAACCAGAACTGCATTGCGTCTATGATGAAGTGGAGTTCTTCTTGCACACACTATCGCACTTACATACACACCTACACATAGCACCCATAATTACACACGAAAATAACCATGTGTTTACATGATTCCAGGTTGATACAGGATAAAAGAGGAGATTAGAAAGGTAAAAGAAATAACTGTTGTTTTGGACAATAGGTCCGCCCCCGCCTCGAGGGCTAAGTTGATATTTACGCAGCATCCCAAATAGTCTCCTCTCTCTGCTTCTCTTAGTCGCCAGATAGCCCCTTAATCAAAAAAAAAAAAAAACTCTCTGCTTCTTGGGTTATTTACCTCACACACATTTCTACTCTACCCAATCTCACTACTTAAAACTCTTCAAACACACTGATGAAGATGCACTCGTTGGTTTTATCTTGTGAAACAGAGAAGGACCTTCGTCCATGTCTTTATCATTGAAGCGACACCGAAAAAAGAAGCAGCACGTGGAGGTAACGCTTCGTTACAATTAATTAAACTCTTCAGGTTTTATCAAATGACTTGTACTAGTTTTTTTTTTTAATACGGCCTGAGTTGTTTAAGTAATTGGAATGATTCGTCATTAGTGTTTTTTTCCTCTGTGTATTTGCGGCAATTCATAACGGGGGAGGAGGCGATAGGAGAAACCCCAAATCTCGCTAACTTGGTGAAAACAGCGTTGGATTTCTGACGTCGAGGCGTGGGTTCACTCCCAGCGAGCGCGGATTTCAAATTTACAGTGACGTCATAAACTGGCCTCCCATTGGGCGGATACGCTGATTCTCCCTCACCCCCTCCGCGGAGATAGGCAGCTCCCGCACACATCATCATCTGCATAAACAATCACAACACCGCCTTCACACTACAACATACCCCTTTCCTCTCTTCCGTAATCCTGACGCAGACCGCCCCCACCACCTGGGGTCAGGGAGAGCTTCACCGTCACTGGTTGGTGTAAAAATACACAATGCATCCCCCTCTCAAGTGAGGACAGACTTTTGATGCTTTTTAGCTCACCGGAGATTGTCATTCTGATCTTTATGTGCATTTCAATATCCCACCGGGGGATTTCGTCCACGACAATTGACGCTACCTACCCAAACGAGGTAAATCCGCTCAATGAGTTTTGAATGATTGAAAACCTCGTAATTGGTGGGTTAGTCTTGTGTGTGAGGATGTGTGTGTGTGTGTGTGTGAGAGAGAGAGAGATTATGTGTGATGGGAGTAACGGGAGAAAGGGTGTGTTTGGGGGTTCTTCTTCCCGGGGGCGAACTCCGAGTGGACAACGTGGTGCTGCTGCTCATTGCCCCCCCCCCACCACTGCGCCATTTAGGGAAAAAATGATAGGTGGCCTCGGACTTGATAGCGGCGAAGTGGTAGTGGTTCACCGACCTGCCTTTATCCAGGCGGATCCCGACCGGATAATGAAATAAACATAAAGGTCAGTACGAAAATTGCTGGTGATCCCGGGATCACCAGGGTTCGGTCTTCTTTGGGGAGAGGTGAGAGCAAGTGTTATGTTTTGACACCAAACAGCGTACGGGTAGGAACCTTCGTCGCCCCGGGGCATACGGATCTGTTCCGCGCCAGAGGTATGTGGATATAGATACCCATCGGCAGAATTCTTTGGAAGAGATAGAGCGCGCGCGCGCATGTGTGTGTGTGTTTATTGTGCTGCGAAGACGGTAGAGGAAAAAATTAGCTGTTGTGGCGGAGGAAAATATTTTTGACTCACTTGGATGTGCACTGACTCCGTGTGAGAAAATGGTGAAATTGGAACATTTTATCGATTAATTCCTTCAATTGCACTTCAATGCTATGGAAAAGTCGATACTAACAATGTTATACTTGTATTTTGCTACAAACAATTATATTTTTGTGAAAATTTAAATAGAATTGTTTGATAGCAGGTTTTATTTCGAGGGTTTTATGATCGTGGCTTTGATTGGGTGGAAATAATTATATACATTTATTTCTTTTACTTTGCGTATCTAATAATCCCTAAGCTTTAATGGTAGATAGAAGACTAAAGGGAAAAGAAAGAACGAAAAACAAATGAGTCTCAATTCTAACCCTGGGCATAAACAACATGCAAAATGCCCTCAAATCCCATCCTAAGTGCTTCAGATATCAAAGCAAAGTATTAAAAAAGTCTTAAATCATTTATAAACACATTAAATACTTTTACTACCTTACAGGGTATTTAGAGTCGAAGAAGGCATACAAATGCACTGAAGGACCTAGAGTAATTGAACGTGTGATAATAAGAGAGTCAGGGAAGATTTGAGTCACAGAAACGACTCTGGGCGAAAGTTTGAAAATGCGAGGCGTGACTCGAGGCGGAGATTAATGAGAATCACAAGGCTTTCATTCCTACCCAATTGATTTCATTGCGGGACAAAGTAACACGATGTTACTGAACAAAGTAACGTCGAAGGTAACACACTGCTCAGACAGGGGTAGGAGCGATACTGAGAGGGGGGTTAAGTGCCCTTTGTATCAGAAATTCCGATCTGGTTCAGATGTTGCGGAAATTACGAGTATTTCACAGATTTTGAGTTTTACTCAATTCCGACATTAGTCAGATGCCTGAGTGAAAATAATGGATTGATTAATTGCAGGAATTTCGTAAACAGGCACCAGTTAACGGACACAAAAGGGGAGATAGAATGTGTGAGCGTGGATATATATATATATATATATATATATATATATATATATATATATATATATATATATATATATATATATATATATATATGAAAAGAAACTCACAACTTTCACGTGAGTCAAAATTATGATAAATAACACCCACAAGAAAAATGGAAAAACGATTCCGAGCGCTTTCGTCTTTATTCTAAAAGACCTCCATGATTGTTAATCAGTTATGTTCTATGAAGAGGTCTTTTAGAATAAAGACGAAAGCACTCGGAATCGTTTTTCTATTTTCCTTGTGGGTGTTATTTATCATATATATATATATATATATATATATATATATATATATTTATATATATATATATATATATATATATATATATATATATATGTGTGTGTGTGTATTTGAAAGAAGCTAAGAGTAACTGCCCATCTTATGGTAACCCTTATGGCAACTCTTTTTTCCGTTGGATTCGAGTAGCCTTCTTGATTCTTCAGATGTTACCCTTATATTAGGTGAACAACATGTGTGTGTGATGGATAGATCAATATATATAAGTAGATAGTTAGGTAGGTAGATAGGTTGGTATATAGATAGATAGAATAATATATGGATTGATAGATAGATAGATACAGGGAGGGGGGAGGTTGAGTTATGCTGAACTCGTTAGCCACAGGTTAGATCCCTCACACCAATCGTGCCCTCCTTGGGTTGTGCGAAACTCGTTCTTCCTGCCTGTAATTTCCCTTGGCTGTTCGGGAGTGGGCAGTTCCGCGTCTCTCATCTTGCAGAGACAAATCCGCGTTCCTAATGACCACGACTCAAATCAGGACTCTTTGGATCCTTCATGGGACCATCTGAACTCCCTTTTACTAAATCTCATTCGAAAACCTCTTAAGAACTCACTTCGTTTACGAGCGGCAAAACCGGATTTCTGACCTCTTGTTTCTATACCCACTTCTTCCTGGGATTTTTTCATGTCCGTCTCACTACTCTACCCAATAAGCGATCATGCCCACGTTGAATGACTTAGATATTATCTATTACTACATTATCAATCCACTCTGATCCATGGTCGTTAATGAGCTCTGATCTATGGTTGCTAATCAGCTCTGATCTATAGTCGCTAATCAGCTCTGATCCATGATTTCTAATCAGTTTTAATTTAGAGTTTCTAATTACCTCTGATCAATAGTTGCTAATAAGCTCTGATACATGATTACTAATCACTTGTAATCCATGTTTGTTAATCAGCTCTAATCCATGATAGCTAATCAGCTCTGATCTATAGTTGCTGATCAGCTCTGATCCATGGTCGCTAATCAGCTCTGATCCATGATTGCTAATTAGTTTTGATCTAAGTTTGCTAATCAGCTGTGGTACAAGGTTGCCAATAAGCTCTTATCCATCGTTACTAATTAGCTCTTATCATTGTTGCTAATCAACTATCATCAATAGTTGCTAATAAGCTCTGATCCATGGTTACTGATCACTTCTGATTCATGTTTGCTAATCAGCTCTAATCCATGATTGCTAATCAGTTCTGGTCGATGGTTGTTAACCAGTTACGATGCATAGTTTCTAATCAGCTCTGATCCATCGTCACTAATCAATTCTTATCCATTGTTGCTAATCATCTCTGATCTATGGTTTCAATCAGTCCTGACCCATGGTTGCTAATCAGTTATGATCCATGGTTGATAATCAGCTCTTATCCATTGGTGCTAATTAGCTCTATTCCATGATTGCTAATCAGTTCTGATCGATGATTGGTAATCAGCTCTGATCCATCGATATTAATAAGTTCTGATCCATGGTTGCTAATCGGCTCTGATCCATAGTTGCTAATCACCTCCTATCCATCGTCGCTAATTAGCTCTTATCCAATGTTGCTAATCAGGTGTGATCATTGATTGCTAATCAGCTCTGATCCATCGTCAATGATCAACTCTTACCCATTGTTGCTAATCAGCTCTGATTTATGGTTACTAATCAGCTTTGATCCATGATTGCTGATCAGCTCTGACATATGATAGCTACTAAGCACTTATCCATGATTGCTAATCAGCTCTGATCTATGGTGACTAATAAGCACTGATCCATGATTGCTAATCAGCTCTGATTTATTGTGTCTAATCAGCTCTGATTTATTGTGTCTAATTAGCACTGATCCATGTTTGCTAATAAATTCTGATTCATGGTTGCTCATCAACTTTGATGCATAGTCATTAATCAACTCTTATGCATGGGTGATACTCAGCTCTGATCTTTGGTGGCTAATCAGTTCTGATTTATAGCTGCTAATCAAATCTTATCCATTGTTGCTAATCAGCTCTAATCCATGGTTACTAATAAGTTGTGACCCATGGTTGGTAATCAGCTCTGATCCATGCTTTCTAATCAGCTCTGACCCATGATTGCTAATCAGTTCTGTTATACGGTTTTTAATCAGCTCTGATGTATGATTTCTAATCAGCTCTGATCCATTGTTGATAATTAGCTCTGCTCCATGATTGATTATCATCTTAGATCAGTCTTTGCTAATCAACTTTTATCTATTGTTGGTAAAAAGCTCTGATATATGGTTGTTAATTAACTCTTCATGGTTCTTAATCATCTCTGATCCATGGTTTCTAATTAGCACTGATCCATGATTGCTAATCATCTCTGATCAATGGTTGATAATCAGCTATGATCCATGATTCCTAATCAGCTCTGATTTATGTTTGTTGATCAGTTATGATCCCCGTTTGTTAATCAGCTCTAATTAATCGTCAATAACCAACTCTTATCCATTGTTACTAATCAGCTCTGATTCATGGTTTCTAACCCGCTCTTATCCATGATTGCTAATTAGTTCTGATCCCTGGGTGATAATCAGCTCTGCTCACTGAGTAATAATCAGCTCTGATCCATTGTCACTAATTAACTCGTATCCATTGTTGCTAATCAACTCTGATCTATGTGTTTAATCAGTTCTGATCCATGGTTACTATCAGTTGTGATCCATGGTTTCTAATCAGCTCAGATCCATGATTGCTAATTATTTCTGATTTATGGTTGATAATCAGCTCTGCTCCATGATTGCTAATCAGCTCTGATCCATCTTCACCAATCATCTCTTATCCATTGTTGCTAATCAGCTCTGATCTATGGTTCTATAGTTGGTAATCAGTTTTGCTCCATTATTGCTAATCTACTCTTATCCATCGTCACTAATCAACTCTTATCCATTGTTGCTAATCAGCTCTAATCCATGATTGCTATCAGCTCTGATCCATGGTTGCCCATCAGTTCTTATCATTGGTTGCTAATCGCCTCTGATCCATGATTGCTAATAAGCTCTTATCCATGGTTAATAAAAAAAAACTGATCTCTTATTGCTAATCAGTTCTGCTCTATGGTTGGTAATCAGCTCCTATCCATGGTTTATAATCAGCTATGAGCCATGATTTCTAATCATCTCTTATGCCTGTTTTCTTTTAATAAACTCCGATCCATTGTTGCTAATAAGCTCTGAATCATAGTTGTTAATCAGTTGTCATCCATGGTAACTAATCGGCTCTGTTCCGTAGTTTCGGATCAGCACTGATCCGTCATTGCTAATCAGTTCTGATCGATGGTTGGTAGTTAGCTCTGATCCATGGTTGTTAATCAGTTCTCATTCATGGTTGCTAATCACCTCTAATTCATCGTCACTAATATATGGTTGCTAATTAGTTGTGATCCAAGGTTGCTAATCATCTGATTGATGCTTGGTAATCAGCTCTGATCTATGCTTTATAATCAGCTCTGATCCATTGTTGCTAATAAGCTCTGAATCATGGTTAATAATAATTGTAATTTATGGTTGCTAAACTGCTCTTATCCTTGTTTTCTAATCAGCACTGATCCATGATTGATAATAAGTTCTGATCGATGGTAGGTATTTAGCTCTGATCCATGGTTGTTAATCAGTTCTGTTCAATTGTTGCTAGTCAGCTCTGATTGATGCTTGGTAATCAGCTCTGATCCTTGCTATATAATCTGCTCTGAGCCATGATTTATAATCATCACTGATGCCTGTTTTTTAATAAACTTCGATCCATTCTGCTGATCACCTCTGATCAGTTGTTGGTAATAAGCTCTGAATTATGGTTGATAATCAGTTGTGCTCCATGGCTGCTAATCTGCTCTGATCCATGGTTTCTAATCAGCACTGATCCATGATTGCTATTCAGTTCTGATCGATGGTTGGTAATCAGCTTTGATCCATATTGACTAATCAGTTGTGATCCATGGTTGATAATCAGCTCTGATCCATAGTTGCTAATCAGTTGTGACCATGGTTGATAATCAGCTCCTATCCATAGTTGCTAATCAGGTGTAATCCATGGTTGCTAATCAGCTCCTATCCATAGTTCCTAATCATCTCTTATACATTGCTGCTAATTAGCTCTGATCTATGGTTGCTCATCAGCTCTGATCCATGGTTGATAATCAGCTCAGATCCATGGTTGGTAATCAGTTCTGATCCATGGTTTCTAATCAGGATTGTTCGTTGTTTGCTAATCAACTCTGATCCATGGTTTCTAATCAGTAGTGTTCGTTGTTTGCTAATCAGCTCTGATCCATGGTTTCTAATCAGTAGTGTTCGTTGTTTGCTAATCAGCTCTGATTCATGGTTTCTAATCAGTAGTGTTCGTTGTTTGCTAATCAGTTCTGATTGCTTATTAGCTCAGATCCATGGTTGGGAATCAGCTCTGATTCATGTCACTAATAAGCTCTTATCCATTGGCCCTATGTCATTTCTGCTCCTCATCTACCTTTTCATTCAATGAATTATGCAGAAAACATATATATGTAATTAATGGGAGTTCCGTTTTCCCTCAAGCAATATGAATATTTAAAATCCTTTTCAAATTCATACTGTCTGATTTATTAATAAATCCCCAGTATGTCTTCGTGCAGCTCTTTCGTATTCGTTTCAAGATTCTGGGGTGGGAGGGGTGAATTTTGCCTCAGCTGCCTTTTTTTTGACGTGGTTGGGGGAGGGATTTTATAGCATCATGTGTTCGAGGTTTAACTGCTTGTTTGCGATTAAGGGACAAGGAATGGCTTGATTTTTGCTTGATTTTTCATAATCATAAAGAACGCTTCCAACTGCGAATTTCCCTCTTAGACTTCAAGGCCATTTTGAGGAAGAAGGTCGATGAATTGGGATAATGTGGGGAGCAGTTATCAATCTATGCCGGGTCTCCTTTATCAACCAATCAATGCTGACTCCCTCATCAACCAAGAATTACACATTACTTTCGTCATCGACCAATGCTGATTGATTCTTGCCTCGTCCACGATTGAAAAGGGACCGGGCACTAAATAATCCTGACTCAGATAATCAACCAATGGTAGATTTCGTTATCAACCAATTCTGACTTTAGTTGTTGGATGATTATAAGAAAAGGTGGACAGTGCAGGACATGCGGTCCATCATCTTAGGTTGTCCAAAAGATTATGGTAAGTGTTCATTTTTCTTCTAAAAATTTAACCTTGTCTACATATTATGGCACTCATTCAAGTATTTATCAAATATTTCTTTTAACAAGTTAATCATAGTCTCTTCGATAAGATTATAAGGAATACCATTGAAGTAATTAACTACTTTGTAATTCTATGTTCCTTCGTATGAAATCACTTCCTTTTAAAGGGCGGCTATGCCCTAGGAGGGCGCCGCTGACGAGATCATTGAAATAAATAGCCCTTTTAGGAACTAGTCAAGTGGCAACACAGCTTCTGATATTAGCGAAGATAAGCCACATCGAGTCAGGTTACTCGATGGATAGAGTTTAGATTAGGCTCAACATTGCGACGGAGGCCATACGCTATAGAAACCCGTGATTCGAATTCACGTTAAACTGTAAGTCTCCACCTCACAATAAAAGATGTTAAAACGAGTGCAGATCTGTCGTATAACTCGGCAAATTATTATTATTATTTTTAAATTGAACCCGCTGTCTCCGGTTATGCCTCCTGCTTCCGATGCAAAGCGGGAGACATAACCAATAGGAATCTCTATTCTGATGGAAGTCGCTTCAATGTCTCTATCAGTTCGGCGCGCAATTTTCTCTCCTCTTTGAAGGGGCAGCTGGAAGTCTTTCGGCCGCTCCGTTTAATCCGAAATTTACAAAGGGGAGAACCGCCCCCGTTGGCTGCTCGACAGTGTCCACTTTCGAGAAATGATGACTTTCTCTATTAACAGCTGACATTTCACTTTTTTTTTTTGTCGCGTGCATTATGCCGATCGGTCGGTCGGATCCTTACCATTTTACTGTTCAATGAGGTTTTGAAAGTTTTGAATGTCATAAGGTCATATAGTCATAGATCATAAGTCAGAATAATCGAGAACACGCGACTTAGGTATGTTGACCCTGCTCATTCGCTTGAAACATAGGCGAAAATCTGCAAGGGTATCTTTGCATACATTTCTTTAAGAACAGATTCATGATTTGGTGCAGTTAGGTGCGAGGAAGCTGCATAATCCCCATAATAAAAAGAGGAGACTACTTAAAGCACTTAGGGAAAGGAAGGGTGCAATACTCTCCCGGACCGGTCCAAAGGAAATTAGGCGTACACTAACAGGAGCATGATTCAGTGCCCCCGTTAGTGGGGCACTGAAACAAACAAGGAACTATAGCGCCCTTCCTGGTTCCGTGTCAGGAGTACTAGTATATGGATATGAGTACAAGTTAGGTGTTTCGAAATAGTTTAGAAACTGGGTGTTGTGATTTGAAGGCAAGAGAGAAAGTGATAGTAGGGTTGTGATTGGCTATTGGGCGTGATGGCACGTGTGGAGCTACTTACCACCGCAGGGGTAATTTTCAGCGAATCCGCCGATAGGCGACCAACTCGTGAACCCATTGAACGTTTTATGTATGCGCTCGCTGTGATCGAACCTGTGCCTTGATGCTAAAAATCCAACGCCGTATCTAATTGGCCCCAAGAATAATTGAAAAAATGAAAGTGTAAATGAAAATTCACTTGTGCTCCTGGATAGAATCACTTATTTGTGCTCACCGCGAGTGGGCCGGTGCGCGGAAGGTTGGAAGAGAGCACAATTGAGGAGGATTTATTATATGAAGAGGTATGGGAGAGGAGGGGGAGGTATTGTGTATGACCTTTTTCGTGCGATCCAGTTTTAGCAGTGCTGCCATTGAAAATCCATTAGGATTGGGCGGCTGGCACCTTTTTCCCTTAAGGTGATACCACATACATTTTTGCAGATTTTTACTATGTTAGGTTATCATATATGAAATTAAAGCTCATTATAAGCCCTTTTATTTTTGCTAAATCCATAAAAACCTACGGCGACATTTTTGAGATACAGGGGGTTGTTTCAGAACCCCACCTTGAAACCTGATATCATATAAATGGCTATAGAATTACTAAAAATTAAGCATTTGAACTTAATTTACAACCAATATATGCACATATGATTTGTTATCATTTAAAATCAGTTTTCTTTAGTTCCATTAAAATTTATGTTAATGGTGGACTAAAACATATATTTTTCAGGGAAGGTCAACTAGAGGCTTTGTTCTCAGTTGAAGGGGTGTGTGCTAAGTGAATAGTAGGGCTGTTTTAAATACCCTATAATTTAGTTCAATCTATATTCGAATGATGCTAAAAATATAAACCAGTTCTTAGGCGCCTTTCATTTTTAGCGAATATTTAAAATCGCATGGTATAGTTTTGCGTTTTGTTTACAAATCAACTTTAAAAATCTACGGAGAATTTCCGCGAATGTATAAAATTTTGCATTATCATCATTTTCACTATGTTCTAGCCATGTTGCTAAAACAAAATATATACTATAACCAATGCATACAATTTGCAATAAAATGATATAAAAATCGCATGGTATAGTTTTGCGATTTGTTCACAAATCAACTTTAAAAATCTAAAAAAATAATTATACCATAAAAAAAGAGCATAAAATTTGCAATAAAATGATATACAAAACCAAAAAATGCGAATTTTAAACGAAATAATTTGAAAAGTGACTAATGAAAATATGTGGTATCCCCTTAATTAAAATAATTATGTTTACAGCTGAGTGATTTGGTATTGATAAAGTCGAAAAAGAGTGAAGGACAACAAAGGTATTCCAGAATGATATTAATAAGAGTTTTCTCCAGACAGTAGTTGAATTTGGTTAAAGATGTTTGGAAGATCTAAATCAAAAGGTAGTAATTTGGTGGTTTGTAGGTGAAGCAACTCTCCTGTACTTGTTTCCATAATGCATTGAGGATAGGTATTTAAAGTAATGATGCAACGGATCTGAACAAATTTAAACGACATCATCGGATTATTTTTTTTTTATTTTACATGATAGTTCTCTCATCTACTTCACTTTTGTTCTAGCTTGACTGATATTTCAGATTTTTCCTAATATAGAACTTACGATGTTATTGGCAGAAGGAATTAGAAAAATTTAGTTTAATCTCACAATTTCGAACCACGTAAATAATTTTTTCGCAACCTAATCCCGTATAATGAACTTAGTAATTCGTCAAGCTATGTGTATGGAACTGGTTAAAATATGTTTAGATGGTGTATGTGAGGCACGACGTATTCACACAAACATAGAACCTCTACTTTACTATTTATTTTTAATTATTTAAAAATTAAAGATTCACTAATGAGTATATCTCAAGGTGAAACTGATTTTATATGCACTTTATATAAATTGGTGAGTTTATGGAAAATAAATATGTGTTAAAGGCATACACGCGGCAGCTGCCTAGTGGCAATCGATTTTTCTTCTTACAAATTCTTCATAATTCATTTCAGCAATGAATTATCAGGGGGTATAGGCGAGCAATAACGATTTCTTTTCTGCCTGGTTAATGATATGTGAGGCAGGCCTTTGTTATTATTCCTATCCTAATTGATTAGTTTCTTCGTAAAAAAAATTACTGAAAGGAATTTTGATGGAACATATTTCTTTTTTTTTGTGGTTGAACTCGTTTCGAAATTGCTAAAACCTGATCATAAAATGCTTGTTTAAGGAATAAAGCATTCATTCAATCATGCATTAAAACTAAGTTAGTCAGTAATTGCTAACTAGACTTTGGTTGTCCACGTATTTTTTATATTAATGAGAAAAATGGTTGGAAAAAGAAAGTTTGCTGTAATCAAAGAGAACATTTTTACTCAGTGAAGATGAAAAAATAAAGGGGAGGGGAGAAGTTTTGTTTCCTCCGGCACCTCCGACCTCACAAACCCCTTCAAGGACTTATCCTTTTATTTTTGATAGATCTGAGGTTCCAGACTCCTTTACAGCCACCTTTAGTAACCTACAAAGATCAGATTTTCACTCTATTGCTAAATAACGGGCGAAAATCAGGAAAGATTCAACTCCTGTTCTCGGGATCAATCAGATGAGGGCCTCTTTTTTTCCTTTCACTTAAGTCTCTTAATTATCTACATTGGGCGCTCATTCGTGGTCTTCTCCATGCTAGGGGTAGCCACCATCAGCTTAGCTCCACTTGTGCACCGGGACCTGTCGAAAGGATAATGGAAAAGGCGCACCAAACCACTGGAAGCAATGCTCATATGTCTCACTCTAGTCCCTAATATAGGACAACTTTATCCTTTCCTACAGAGTAGGTTTCCGACAAAATCCTGGCCAGATGAAACGGTAAAGACAGTTAGGAATCAATACTTTAGAAGAGAATGTTAGGCACCAGGTCTGGCTAGGAAGAGAGCCACTTGAGGGCGGTTCCTAGATAATAGAGGAAGATAGAGACGAAACCCATATTACAAAATTAAAGTGTCTGAAGGGGATCCCACCACCAGAAAGCCTTGTACTATTACTCTCCTGGCTCTATTTAATTACAATGAGTAACGAGAAATAACATTGAGATGGCTCCGTTCGGATTTTTGTTGACTCGCGGCGGAGGAGTGAGGTAAATACCTGCACTGATTGTATTACTATTTCAGGAGAGATTCGGACTACATACAATATTTTGAAAACGATAGGCTGTATCTCACATCTACCTCCTTCAGTATATTACGTCAAAGGTTTCGAACCTCAAGGAAACCATATTTCTTGGGCGCGTAATTTTTGTTGGTTGCGTAAGAAGGAAGACTTTAGCAGAAACATTCCTGGCGCAGCTAAAGAATACTAAACGCCACCCTCTGTCTGATTTACTTTCAAATACCCCAGATCCAAGATTAGAAACCAGAAAAGTGGCTGCCTTCGGAGTAGTATTCTTTATTATGTCATACCATTTATTAACAGGACGGCCATCACCTCAAAATTTGTCGTTTGAAGACCAACCTACACTCACTGAGGCAAGATCCAAAGCTCTTAGTTGCAGTTCGTATGTTTGAAGGCATTGCATATAGAAGTTCTAAAACTTTTATTTTGGTCCGCTATGCAGTAGTTAAGCATGTCCTTAATAGTAAATGAAGAAGGTGTCAGAATTTGGAAAAAGTGAGTTGAAGGGGATGGAAGGCATTATCTCTGGTCACTAGCTCTAGTAGTAACATCGGCATAATTCCCTAAGCCTTCCTTGCAAACGGTAGGGCCCAGTGAGCCTTGCCCTACCTGGCAACCCCTTATGAGAACGAGAGGGTTTGTTTTATAGGAGATTGGGAGTCATATAATCTTTAACTTTAAATTAAAAAATCGCGTCTTATGATGGCCTGTTACAATAAACTATTTATAAACGTGTCCAATACGTTCCTGACTCTTTTAACCGAGTTCTAAAGGACAGGTGGGAGCTCCAGGCTTGTTTCATTTATGTAATTATCTGTTTTCCATAGTTTTCTCACACATTCCTCATTGAGCTTCATAGTATAAAATAATGGTCTTCAGGGAAACTTAACTTTCTATATTACTCTTTTCTGGTTAATTTGTATACAAAGAATTAATGGTATAATTTCTATAAAAAAACCTTTGATATTTATTATTTCGTATCATGTGAAAGTTCCATCACAATTAATATGCTCAGACATTATATTCAGAAAAAGAGTCAATAATTTTTCCATAATAGTACGGTGATTTCTAAGAATGATTCGCATATAAGATGCATTTTGGCAAACAGGAGATTTCACTTTCTTTAGGCACATGTGTACGGAAAAGAGTATATTTGATTTTGATTGGGAAATTTACACTTGCTTGTTATAACAATTACAATTTAGGACATTTAAGGGTATCTGCCAAGAAAATATTCTTACTTTTAATATTTTAAGCTATATGTAATTTTTTCATAGTGAAGATGATGTACCTCTAGAAGAACATTGCAATAAATATCTTCAACATGAGCGTCATCGATACTAAATAAAAAATAGTTCAAAACAAACGACATGTAAATTGGATAGGACATTTAACGGTGATTTACATTTTTTACAAATGAAATAAATAAAAAGCAAAAGGCAAACCTCCTAATTGGAATTTAGAAAACGCATTGCACAGGGTTTCATCCGTAGCTTGCTCTCAAGAATGTTCGAAATAATACCCATAAGGCTGCATGCACAAGAATAAGGTCGAAGGGTGACCTCGTGCCCTTCTGTACCCAGGTGGTCTCGACATCACCGGAGGGAGTGTTGAAAGCGAGGCTGATCTACGGTGAGGATGCGGTCCACGTTGTTTTATTGCACCACAGCTGCATTTACTTAGGGACACATTTTCCTCGTTTCGCAAAGCCTTTTAGGCAACCTCCTGCCCTCCGGCATAGATCGAAGCTCTTCAAACATTCAACGCCAACTTTATCTCGGTTCCTCCAAGATCGCTTGAGTCGTGGATGCTCCCGTCAGGCAATCCTAGCCACCAGCGGAGCTTCTATATAATCCCCGGACTCGGTTTAGCATGCAGCACTTCTGGACCATCCCGCCTAACACCGCGTACGAGCAAAGGACACGCTCACCCGTCGCGATTGGAGACACCGGCGATTACGATCCGAGGACAAAGGCTAAATCGACATTCGCGAACTCTGCTGTAGTCAATCGGCGAGTATCTGACGAGGAATTACATCTCCGAAGGCCAAATTAAGTTTGCTCCTTCATTCGCCCCGTGAGGTAACCCAGCTTACCTATCGCAGTCATCGTATCCCGACTGGCCCTTCCCTTCAACGATCACGCATGAGGTTGCAATCGTTAACACCTACAGTTAATTCTTTAATCTGGTCTCTCCAAATCGTCCCATCCTTTGTAAGTGAGCCCCGGATTAAAATTTCCTTTTTAATCACTGACCTGAACCCAACCATTAATCCCATATTTATCTCTCCTGTGTCCCATGCAGACATTTAATTTAGCATGTACGATCATTCCCTTTAAACCAGGTATCTGTATATATTTCAACTCTATTTTATTTATTAGTAAAGGTATATTTTTGTTGTCGTCTTTTTCTTGCAACCCTAAACGAGTACCAGCTACCTGTTAATTTTTGGCCAACTTGCGCTCTTAATTATTTGTTTTGAAAGGACCCCGCAATTAAAAGTAAACCATCCCCAATGAATTCTTAACTATTTTCCGTTCATGAACCGGCTAGGTCGAATCTTAAACCAACTTAGACCCAAACCCCCAAAAGGCATATATATATATATATATATATATATATATATATATATATATATATATATATATATATGAGGAATTAAACCACATTCTCTGAAGACAATTTAATTCAGAACAGTTTCAGTGTATCTCACACCCTTTTTCAACTGACACTGGATAGAAAATATTAGAAAAGTGCTTACAAACATAACACGGGGTCAGGTCGTGAAAGATCCCCTCTTTTTTCCCCCAATCCCCTACTTGTGGCTAATCAGGGGGGGGGGTTAGGCCTAAACATATTGAAAAGCTGACATTTCACTATTTTGTTTATTTGCTTTCGTATTACAGGATTAAAAGAAAATTGTCCCTCAGATAGATTTAAATTAGGAACTGACGATATCAAGCTCGATTCTACGATTCTTCTCTTAACATAGTTAGCCGATTTAAATACCATTTTACTTCCATTGAAATCGATCGAATGATTCAAGTCTCTAACATGGCAAAATATTCCACTGCTTTGGCTGCCCACTCTAATATCTCTTTTGTGTTTATACAATCTCTTGTCTAGATTTCTCCCCGTTTCCCCTATATAAACTTTATGGCAATCGTTGCATGGTATTGCATATACTCCTATGTTATGATGTTCTTTGGGTTTCCTGGCAATTATCAATTGGTTTAAGGAATTATTATATTTAAAGGCTAGATTAATACCCGCTTTTCCAAATATATCCTTTAAACTATTTAATCTATCATTAAATGGCAATGTTATACATTTGTTGAAGTCATTAGTGCAGGAAGGCTTATTACCATAGAATGTTTTCCTAGCTGCAAAATGGGCAGACGATATGAACCAATCGGGGTAATACAAATTAGAAAAAATGGTCCTGATAATGACAATTTCTTCATCTAAATAGGAAGGATGACATATTTTGTATGCTCTAAGGAAAAGGTTAGAAATTACCGATTTTTTAACAGTATTATCGTGAAACGAAAAATAATGTATATAGGCATTCGAGTGGGTTGGTTTCCTATAAACGTCAAGTTTTAATGCATGTCTCCATCAAATTTAAATATAAATTGGAATATGATAATAGATTACCCTTTTTAGATGTCCTCATTAATAAAGATCACCTTGAATTAAAACTTGATTTTGAAAATTATAAATTTGTTCCTAAAAATATATATTATAGTTCTACCTTTGACCACCTCAGACTACATCTCTTTCAGTCACTCAGTCGCAATCATGATGTTGTCAAAAGAAAACTGCGCTCTCAATAAAGCTTGCCTTATTGACGAAGGGTGGAAAAGTGGAAGATTAATCTAAGTTGCCAAGGAGAGCTTGGAAAGAAACTATACTAGAAGATGTAGGAATCACTACTAAGGGACTAGGAAGTGGTAAGCCAAAAAAGCAATAATATCAGTAACTGTGGATTGCAATTTCCAGGAAACTGAGTTTAAATAGGATTTCTATGAGAGGTGTAGTAAAATTGCTGAACATAATGCCATTTAAAAGGATTCCTACTTCAAGAAAAAACGAAAATGTGCAGTCTTTGATAAATTTACATTTACGGCATCAAGAAGATAATGTTCACGGATAAAAAGGAGTTTATCTAGAAATTCTACGAAATCCTCAAAATAACGTATTCTACGGACATGGCCGTTATGCATTTTTTCCCCCCAAAGTGATTATATCTGCAGACGAATCTTGAAACTTTAAAAATGTCCTTCATTTCATCGATACTAACGTTTCTTAGCAGGAAATTATTTATGTTTTCAACAAGATGGAGTATCGTCACATACAAGCAACCCGGAAGGACAAGACGCCCTAATTAATTATTTCCATGAATAAACGGCCGCGTCAAAACTTGGACTGTAACCCAATTGATTTGCGAGTCGGCGAGAATCAAAGTTTATTGTGGATAATGCTAAAGAATACTGCCGGAATTAAAGGACAAATATTGCAATAATTGAAAGAAATTAACACTAATGAGAAAAGGATGTTGTGCCAATCGATAATTTAATCAATCTTTACCATAAATACATGCAAGTGTCTCATTGTCGACCATAACCGGGCTCCTCCATTAAATAACTATACTTAACGTTGCTTAATTTCCTCCATTAGTTCTTAAATGTTTTTCCACTTAGTCAGATCCTAACACGTCATTCGTTCCTCCGCCATAAAGTTGTGAAACCTATTCGTATGATCCTAAATAACGAACTCATATTAATTAGCGAAGTGCAAACATGTCATTTTTACTCAATTGCTTCACTAAGAGGAACTAGTCGTTTAAGTGCACCGGGTTCCGCTGACGAAGAATTGGTAATTGTTCCAAACGTGTTTCAGAGAAATCGTTTGTTAATTAAGTGACCGAGTGTAGGGAGGGTCATTTTGAACCTTCACAACATTGGTAATTCCTAAATTCTTTTTGTTAGCACCCATCTGGCGACTGCCTACAAAGGCACAAGTCACCGTAATTATCTTACAACCTAAGACTAGGCAAGATTAAAATTAAATTAAACAAAAACAACTAGAAAACCCAAACAAACACGCAGAACCAGAAAAACAAGAAACAAAAAGCAAGATTAAGGAACCCCGCCCGCGGCGTCGGGCGGAGGGCCGCCTCCACCCGCATTTCCTAAGAACACGAGATCTAAAAGTATTCCTTTAATAACTCTATTCGGAGGTATTAAAACCTATACCTCTTCATTTCTTTTAGTTGAATGTGGTCGATTATTTTTGGATTTGAGAATTCCATTGGGAATTCATGAATATTATTTGAATTATGGGCAGGCAAGTGAAAATCTCTCTTACTATTACATCAAATTAAAGACACATCGGTTATGACAGGTTACCGAATGGAGTCGCTTTCACAGTCTCTGCCATATCCTAAACTTTAGATGTGCGGGGTTCGGAAATTAAAACACTATTTCAACTTTCGAGCCCTTTTTAGATGTCTCTTAATTCGTAACTTCCTTTCAAGATCAGTCACATATATTTGTCTGGCTTACAAACATTTACTTTAGCCAATCATTGAATGGCCTACTCCATTTCCCAGCTTTCACTTCTCAAAGGAACATCCCTTTTTGATGGACGGTTGTCTGCGCAAGAGCTCTGTGCAACCTTCCACTCCTTACATACATACAATCAATCTTCTCTATGGGTCACGCGAAATACGCAGAAGGCATTTTATCACGCAGAACTTTACCATTTTCTTGCGAACGAATTAAATAAATAAATCTATTCTTTTTCAATTAAAAAAAATCAATCCTAAATTAAGTTGAGGGGATTTAATTGTTTCTTATATCCCTTGGTTACCCTTTTGTACGAAGGAAGAGATCGTGTCGAGAATGAGAATGTATTTGGAAAACTCATGGGAAACGTTGGTTTCCACCTGCGCTAATTTTAGAGCCGTTAGGTCAGGCATAATTGGCAAAATATGTTCAATAATATTGTTTTAGAGTCAAGACCAAATCAGAGCCAAATTAAAAACAACCAATTAGTATCCAGGAGGATGTGTTTATCTATTTACTCGTAGATATATGCCGTTCGGCACAATTCAGAAAGCCACAAGAGAGCCGTAAGAAGAAGTTCTATAATGCACTTGTAAGATCTACGCTATTAAGCCCGCTTCCGCCCTTTCTTGTGTCTCGAGGCCGCAAGGGAGGAGTAAAACAAATACACGTACCTAATTATGGGTACCCGAATGCAAGAAAAAGACACCATGAAGAGCTGTACGGGGATAGAACTAATTAACAAAGTCATAGAAGACGGACTAGTAATATGCAGGAGATGGTTAATCATGATATGGAGGAAGAAATCATGGAAATGATTAACCAGAATAGAAGAGCCAAAAGCCCTCCAATATTTCCAAGTGCGTTAGCCTTGTGACAAACGGAGCTTAAGCGCATAAAGGAATGTGTGAAAAACAGCGGAGAAGAAAATATTTTTACCGATTTTTGGAACTATTACCAAATTGGAAAAATACCCGAACAACGATCTTATCAATTTTGACTCAATAGGAAGGAACTCGAAGGAAGAAGAAAGAAAATGAAGAAAAAAAAACATACACTACAGAATATAAAAAAATCCCAAAACAAGTAAATACTAAAACTACTAATAAAAAATTAAACCATAAAACAACCAGAAATGTGAAAAACACATAGAAGAAACATTTTTTTAAAGCAAAAGGCTTTAATGCCGTTTAAAACAATCAAAACAACCAAAGATATACACGAACAATAAAATAAATTAAAATGATAGGCCTGATCACCAGCCACCTTACATCCCTTTACAGATCTCCTCCACCACCTTCTCTTTTCACTGCTTTTATTTCTTTCTATCTATACCACACATGCTTTTTCCCCCTTTACAGATGCACACACACTTACATTAATTGGTTATCGAACGAATAGTTAAAGAAAAAAAATCTGGTCGCACTCGGTCCCCAGCCCATACAGGTAAAGTAAAAGTAAGAAAAGAACAGAAGTACAAAATGCCAACATCCATACGTACCAGCGAAGAATAGAAATATTCACGCATAATGTAAGCATTTGAAACAAAAAAAATAATCACTTGATCAAATATAATAAGTAAATAAGACCCGGATAGTGCGTACTTACAGAACACGGAATTAACACAGAAACAGAAATAATGAAAACACCGAACTATAATATCATAGCATCAAATCATATCCAGGACGGATACGATTGTGTAATGATTGATGTGAAAACTAGGATCCATTACATTGAAATAAAAGATCTTGAAGAATCCTACCTTTCTGTAAAGATAAGTATACAGATGATCTAGTAGTAGGTGGGGCATACCAGCCCACGAATCGCCAGTAGCTTCCCATCTCCAACTTCATTACGATCTTTCTGCGACCAGCGTCAATCATAATGGTCGAAGATCTCAGCGCCAAAAGCAGGGAAGCAGGCTATACAACCAATGGAAACTGAACGGGAAGAACACTACAACTACTAATGCAAAGAAATCTGGTTCACAGAGGACCAGACTTCCCAACATTTCTCACTGATCGAGTCTCTACTACACAAACCCAAATTTCAACCTAAAAGTCTGTACAGAATCAGGACCGGCAACACCACCCAACGACCTAAGCATGGTTGCTACCATATCCACCTACTTCATCTAAATCAAGGTCCCACAGAGAAATACAATTAGTAAAATAGACTTAAACAAATATAAAGAACACCTAAACACAATAAAAATCAGATCACTAAATAATCAAGGTCTAAATGAAATAGAAACACAATTGGAACTAAAAAAATAACATAAGTCGACAAACTGTACTCTCCAAACTTCGAATATAGAACCTTACCTGCACCACGATGGAATGACGAGATCAAAGAGAAATTGGAAGTTTTCTAGAATCTAACCAATGAAATTATAATATTGGGGAATACAATGCAAAGGTATCGCAGGCTAAGAGCTATCAGAAGGCAAGTAATAATACTGCTAAAAGAAAAATCAGATCTGGTAATCAAACCAAATCCCAGGAAATTCTGGAATAAATAGAGAAGATTACGACGTCTTCAACCCAAAGAACAAATAAAAATTAAATTACTAGCGGGGCAAGATCCCCAGAACGACGAACTGCAAGAACACTTCCCAAAATACTGAATACTGGAAAAAAATATTTTCCCTTTCTTCGGAGGAAAATCCTTAAGTGCCATAGGAAACACAAAGAAGAAATTATTCATATACTGCAAGCACAATGGGAAAACATGTTTACGAGGCAATACGCAACCCTCGCACTTCTTTTTGAGATTAAGGCGTTGGAGATGGACGCTTCATTCACTCTGACCTGGTCCAGTGTCTTCTGGTGTCAGTTGCTTAGAGCTGGTGGAGTTGTCCTGACCGCCTTAGGAATTCGAAGGTGTGCTGGAGGACCTTCTCTCGTCTATCATCAGGGAGTCCCACTCCACTCAGGAGAACTGTCACAATGAACGACTGTATCTTAAAGGAGGAAAGGCGGTTTCGTAAAATTGTTCGGATGGATTGGAAACGTGGGTAGCACAGTAAGAAATGCTCCACGCTGTCTTCAGCCACGAGACACTACTTTCAATAGGGTTCAGGGGCTAGTCTCAGTTTCTAAAGATGTATATTGAGGCCAATATGACCTATCCTGGGTCTAACTAAGGCTGTAACATGTTGTCTATTATTTGACCTTCTAAATTTACCTAATTGGGTTCAAGATAGGACTTGATTCAAGGACTCATCCAAAAGGGATCTACATGATTCCTGAACAGTTTTGGAGAAGCTGTGATAATCGATAGGATATTGAGCCAGTTCTGTGGATGAATGAACTAGAGTGTCTGCTTTATCTACAATCTTATTACCCCTAATGCCTAGATGGGGGGGTATCCATTGGAAGCTAATGTTATAACCCAGAGTATGGTGGGAGAGGAGGGGGGATTGGGAATCAAATACCAACTTTCTATGAGAGGGAGGGCTTGTTGTAACAAGGAGAGAAACGGAAGCCTGAGAATCTTAGAATATTATTATGGAGTGTGATGGTAATACTTAATTGATACAAGACAGCGCACCCAGCAGTGCGAACAGTTCTGTGACAATTACTGAATGTTGACTGTCTATGCGCCAGGTCTGACTAACAGATAGGGTTTCCACGTATATGGCTGCTGAAGAGGAAGGAGAAGAATGGGAATGGGAACCATCTGTGTAAATTCTAAAGTGGTCCTTGTAGCGAAGGTTAACTAGTTCCAGGAATAGTTGGGGGGCAAGGAATGGAAAATGAGAGTCAAGAGAGAACTTTGTGAAAGTGAAAACCAGTAAGAAATAGGTGAGACATGAGCTATATGAGATAGTGGAAGAGGTGTTAGGGATAAGGATGATAATGATTGGAAGGCACAGACATGGAATGGGGCATCTCCACGGAGGGGCCAAATTGGATCAGGTGTGGTGATGTATGAGTGAGTGAATAGGATACAAATCGGATGATAAGGAGGATGTGTCATGAGGCTGTGGTATTGTGTATAGTTTTGATAATCTCTTACCCAGTAAAAGGGTAGTAATCCTTCCTCGGCATGTAATGACTGCACTGGTGAGGAACGGAATGACCCCAATGCAATCCTCAATGCTGAAATTTGGATGACATTTAATTTGATTATTGGACTTTGAGAGGCTGAACCTTATACAGTACATCCGTCTTGTATTTTACTAAGGATATATACTTTGTAGATTGTAATTAGAACTTCTCTTGGAGCTTCCCATCGAGTTCCAGCTAGGCTTTTCATTATTTTCAATCTCTTTATGCTTGAAATACCCTGATAATCAATGTGGTATTTCCAGGTAAGTATCGTCCATCTAGACGGAGTCCAAGAGTGTGTGTTGTCTTAGCCCGAAGTCCCCATTTGGTGAACCATTCAATAAGATTATTCACTCCTGACTGAAAGCATTCCTGTGCTTCAAGAAGGGTTGGTGCTGTAGTGACTAGAGTCAGATCATCCGCATATATTAGTGTGGAGGTACCGCCAAGTCTGGGTATATCTGTTATGAGGATATTAAATAGCAGGCGACATAGAACTGAGGCTTGAGGGACTCCGCGCTTAATGGCTGTGGGGTGGAGTGCGCCCCGAAAACTGCGACGCTGAAGGTTCACTCTTCAAAGAAGCTTTATTTCTAGGATAGAGGAGTGCCCTGTAGACCCATTGCTGAGATTTAATAGAGTCTGCCTTCTTATGATGCTGAATCAAGGGCACCCTCCAGATCGATGAATATGGCAAGGATGACACTTTTATCGTTCTAAGTGACTTGTATAAGATGTTCTAATTGGTAGAGGACTTCTAGGGTGCTCCTGCCCGGCCAAAAGCCACACTGTTCCCTTTAAGTAGTTCTTTTGATTCCATCTACTATTGCAGTCGGGTAGTTACTAGGCGTCAAAGGAACTTATCCAGGCAAGGTAGTAGGGCGATGGTACGGTAACCATTTGACCAGCTTTGGTTGTATAGTTGTAGCAGTAATTCTGTTGAATTTTGTGGGAGATGGGTCAAGAGTTCGTACGGGATGTTTTCTGGGCCTGCAGCTTTTCTTGGGACCAGGATGGAAGTTGCTGAGGACAATTCGTTTGGTGTAAAAGAGACAGATAGACCAGGTGTGGAATATGCTTCTATGGCTCGTTGTATGGGAAGGATTTCAGATGAGGTGACATTTTGGCAAGCATAATACACTATCCTGTGTATAATCCATTCATCAAGCATCTCCACTCGAATTGCAAGGGTTTCTAGGACAACATCCTCTGACCTGAAAATTCAGTTTTGGCTGTAACTATATCTCACAAGCCCCTGTCACTGCTGGTTTTAATTCACTGATAAAGATCTTAAATTATTTGGTTTTTCTAACCAATGGACGGGCATTCCAGAATTAAAAAAATAGAAGGAATTGGACTGTTTATTTATTAAGATGTTGTTAGAGCTAGTAGCCTAGGCATGAGTTGCTCACAGAAATCCTTAAGGATAACACCTTGGATAAATGGATGAAGATCATCTATGGCAAGGGGGATTAGTCATTATGCAAACGTTGAGATTGCTGGAGGAGGGGAAGGGCCACGAGTTTGAGCTAATTTAGGGGTTTGGCGTGGGGGTCTGTGGTTATTTTCCTTATTCTCATCATTTCCATGTTGGCTGTGGGGTTCCACTATAATTTCCTCCGAGGTCCCATCGAAGTTTGGGTGAAATGCTTCTGAGTGTGCAGGTCTACCATCACTGCATAAGAAGTTGGATGAATGGATACTGGAATCGGTTGTATGCTTTCATTTTCTCGTATTTCATCATGCTTAATGGAATACTAGGGTTGCAGTAGATGAAATACGTTGGACATTGAATGATCGGATTGGTTGATTGTGAGTGGAGTCTGTGTTGTATCTTATCTTGTATAATATTCGGTTGTCTATTAGGTGCTCGAGTGTTGGGATTTATATTGGATTGTGGGTCCTTTGTCCTAGTAG
Organism: Ceratothoa steindachneri; assembly: GCA_963969495.1. Classification (NCBI taxonomy): domain Eukaryota; kingdom Metazoa; phylum Arthropoda; class Malacostraca; order Isopoda; family Cymothoidae; genus Ceratothoa; species Ceratothoa steindachneri. Next base: position 2,040,827 of record OZ018322.1, read on the forward strand.
TTGTCTTTCTTTGACGGAAAAGTATTGGAAGAGCACTCAATTGGCTATTTATATCCAGAACAGGAGTTATAACGGTAATACTTAAAAAAAGAGGATATTTTAAGCCACAAGATTCATGGGGCATATGTGTGAGACAGGGCTGTGATAATCTTGGCACAGATAACAATAAGGGGATTTATGGCATTTTTCTCTCTGTTCATCTCTAAAGTAATGATGACCACTACACATGGTGTATATGTTGTTATTTCTACTCGTGGCAGAACTATCACCAAATTGTAAGCATGAGAAATAGTGTAAAACTTGAAAATGATATGTTGACACTCTGAATCACATGCTGTGACATTTTACTCTTATTGGAAATGGGCCCCGAAATCCTTATCTAATATATTGGGATTTGACTGGTTGATTAGGCTTGGGGAATTTAACTTGGAGCCTGTAGCCCTCCAGCACTTCACCAGGGTCACGTGGATTTTCATTGTTAGGTTGCATAATACTAACATCTCGTAGAAATTCCTCTTTTTCATATTCTAAGTCTACTGGACCTACAACACCAAATGCGTAATGTTGGTTATTTGTTATGCCAACTTTACGGCATTTCACTGTCAAAGGTCCCAGAATTTCTAGATTTTGCCTGGGTTATTTGAGTTTTGGGGTATCGCATTTCATAATTTTAATGACCAGTGTTTTCCCAGATCCTTTAACTTCTGAATCACCTGTATGAAAATATTTGGCGAAGGGGCTTTATTAATTAACAGGATTTGTCCTCACTTAGTAAATTTGAAACGAGATGAAATGATGAATCTCTCAAGTTTCCAATATCTTGAATGCTCCCAATGACAATCCGCTTTCGAAAGCCTCCGAGACGCAACCCAATAGAAGAAGGAATGCGCTTCCCAATGGAGGAGTACTTAGCAGCGGTCAAGTCTTTCAAGCAAAAAGCAACAGGTATGAGTGGCATAACTAAGGCACACCTGACTAATGCACAAAACAATGTTTATGAGTCAATAATGAAGATCTTTAATGCCTTTCTAAACATTAGGTATATTCCCGAAACGTTCAAGACGGCAAAGATGATCTTCAAACCAAAACCGAGTAAAGCGAAGCACCAAATCGAAAGCTACCTTCCAATCTTGCTCTTGTAGATTTGGGGGAAATTCCTCGAAAAGCTCCTATTTTATGGAACCAGTAGAGATCTCTTTCAGTGACTATACTGTAACTATAATGCACATAAATAAACAACCTATACAAATATTTTCAGGGAAAGGGAAGGCACACCACAGAGCAGATTGGGAGAAGTACAAAGAATTACTTCAAACGTACGTATCCGACATGCTCGGGGCAACCAATCTAGAGGAAATGGAAAGGCAGTTGCATAGTATTAGTCAATAAATTAAAAGGGCAGAGAAGGAGACAATCCCCATTAACTCATTCCAAACCATAAAACAATTCAGATGGACAACATAAAGGGTGGCAATGGACTATGAGATTAGCTGGGTGACAGAAAATATAAGAAGAAACTGATTGCAATGTTCAGCTCCCCTGGTCTACTGGTATCTGTCACTTTTTACACTCGCTTTATCTTTGTCTGCCTTGCCATGACGTGTGAGAATGATATTATTTGTGCAGCACTTATAGAATATTTGTGTTATTATTCCACGCAAAGATTTACTTGATGTTTCTCATCAAAGTTTATGATTGGAAAAAAAACCCCTGAACGTTCGGGAATATCGTCCATTCACTGGATAGAGGGTAATCTTGGATTGCGGGTGGGTAACTATGACTTAGGAAAAAAATAAGCACTTTATCATTCTGGAAAATGGTTCAGTAAAAATTTATGTTGATGGAATGTCTAGTCTCTGGCATGTTTTTTTATTTGAAGGTAGGTTTTTATCCATTAACTCTTATTCTGGATAAATATTAGAGCAACATGCAAAGATGAATGTTCAGGTAGAAAAGGCAGAATTGGTTATAAGAGAGACGTTTATGAAAGAGAAAAAGTGAACTAGATCACATCTTCTTAACTGCTTTGATAAATTACTCTCTGTCTCGAAGTGAAAGGATGCATCATGCTTCAATAACAGGATCCCAGACTACCAATAACCTAGATTCCTTTTTTTCTCTAAATCTCGATTAAATTTAAAATTTCTATTTTCAAAAGAATTTTAATTCTTTTTGTAAAATAAAAATGTTGGCTAATGGATAGCTAATTTAAACAAAAATTAAACAGTAATTTTTTCATACACATTCATTGTTTTTTTTAAAGATAAATATTTAAAAGTGTTCCTAACAAGTGTTAGAAACACTTGTTCCTCCAAGATCTATAATTTCCATCCAGTTTTCTGCCCCACCAGTATAGGTCATTTCCTTCCCAAGATCGTGGGTGTCATTTCCTCGATTCCTTAGCATATTTACGTGTTCAGAATTGTTCAGAATTTTTGCTCGTTGAGCAAAATCCAGATATGAAAAAGATCCAAAGAAAATTTGATGACGAGGTGTTGATGTGTAATGCAGAAAACCTCAGAAGGAATAAAGTAAATGAAAAATGAGATAAAAAACTTTCTTACCGAATTTGGTTAACATTACTCATTCAACTCTTCAATACAGGCTGGTATTTATTTATTGAAAATATTACGGCAAACCAGCGTGGGCAGGTCATCCAAAAGAGTTTTCGGAAAAAGGTTCGTAAGCAAAAGGGTGAAAGTTAGGGCAGGTTAGAATGGTAAAAAGCCACATGGCGCACATATACCACCGATGACAGTAGGGAGAGGAATAGCGTGCAAATCTCCTAAACCTTTCTCTCTCATTCCAAAAAACGAAGCCTGTTTTTTTTTATGGCAGTGCCAGGGATGGCTGGAAACGTATTGTAACCACAGAGGACCATCTTACTGAGACACTCTGTAGCTTAATTAGGTATAGGATAACTAGCCGCAGCCCAACCCGCTCCTCTATTGCATTCATCAATGACTGTTCGAATTCGTTGCCCCCAAATTAATTCCATTTAATTTAAAGGAAAATAAAATAATTGCCAAAAAATCCATTTATTCGGCAAAGTAGTTTCCATTGTTTACCTAAACAGTGGATACCTTTCTTGAAAACTTCATTCATATGAGAGTAAACATTCCGATTTAGAGATATTGTAATGAATATGAAGAATGAGACAGAACTTCCAAACCTAACGCGTTAGTTTTTTTTTTGGCTCAGAAGGTGGGTGGAGACAACCCTTTCGGTTGACCACTGAGGGACGTTTTTGTAAGTGTTGCAATTGTTGAACATACAGGTCTGCAGTAACTGTGTTTATTACTGAGGAGCTAATAATAATTCTTTTTACTTTCGACCAAATGCAAATTATAGTCATATGCTGTTGGATGCCACGTCTAGGAGAAGGAATGGGTTGAATTTGCTAACAAAACATTGTTTTATGCGATAAATATTGAAGTAAAGAGCCTACCTTTCATTTCCTTTAACAAATCTGCCCAGAAATGGTTCATGAGCATTGCGAACCAATAGAGCTGAACCAATATTCCCACGCTGTAAACTTTGTCCTTTATACAGGTCGTCTGCATAGATGAACAGTAACGCGGTATATACGAGGGGCGGTCAATAAGTTTTGCGAATCGGTAGGGCAAAACAGAGGAAGGGGGATGACTGTTTGTGGGGGTGTTAGGACAAGTTATGACAAGTCAGGACCTGCAGCCGCACGCTCCTGCCTCGTATATTTAAAAAGCAATAGCTGATCGCAGATCGGCAGTCACAAATTTTTGAACAATGGAGAAGGTTGAGAACCGGGCAGTGATCAAATTTCTGACCAAGGAAGGCAAGAATGCAAAAGAGATCCATGAACACATCGTTGCAGTGTACACCGACACCGCCCCTTCCTATGCAACTATTGCTTGCTGGAATAGGAAGTTCCGCCATGGTCGTGAGTCCCTTGAAGATGATCCCCGTCTAGGACGCCCGGCAGACGTGACCAACGAGGACAATGTGGCCCGTGTTGAGAGAATGATCCTCTAAAATCGACGGATGAAGGTCGAAGAAATCGAGCAAGAACTTGGAATATCACATATAAGTGTTATCAACATCATCCACGACAATTTGGCCATGACCAAGGTCTCTGCCCGTTGGGTCCCTAGAAAGCTCACGCCCCATGATCGACTTCAACGTCGTCAAAGTTCGGAGGAGCTGCTTCTCCTGTACAACCAAGACCCGGCGGGATTCGAGTCACGCATATTGACAGGTGAAACGTGGGTCTATCACTGGGATCCCGAGACCAAGCTCGAAAGCATAGCCTGGAAGCACAGAGGCTCTCCGACCCCCATCAAGTTCCGGACCCAACCCTCAGCTGGGAAGATCATGGCCACCATCTTCTGGGATTCTGAGGGAGTGTTGATGGTGGACTATGCGCCTCGTGGAAAGACCATCAGAGGCGAATATTACGCCAAGGAACTGGCTGGGTTGAAGAAGTGCATCCGTCAGAAGCGGCGCGGCAAGTTAAAACGGGGTGTCCTATTCCTCCATGACAATGCCACTGTCCACAAGGCCAGAGTTGCACAAGCTGCCCTGCGCAAGTGCGGATTCGAGGAGCTCAACCATCCCCCCTACAGTCCAGATCTGGCCCCTAGTGACTACTTTTATTCTGCCAGCTCAAGCCTGCACTGTGTGCACGCCAGTTTGGGGTCGATGAAGATGTCCAGCTCGCCGTCCAGGAGTGGATTGAACAGCAGTTGGAAGATTTCTGGTTGTCGGGAATTCGAAGCCTCAGGGACAAGTAGCGCAAGTACATTGAAGTTCAGGGTAGGTATATTGAAAAATAATAAAAAATCTTTCCTCATATCTTGTTTCCTTATATCTGAATTTCAAAATTTATTGACCGCCCCTCGTACATATAACGGCTAAGTAACGAGCGTTCCTTCTGTAACGAATATCGGTATCGCCTTAACAAAGTTTCTAATGTAACATTGTAACAATTTTAGAAAATGTAACGAGAATTTTTGATACTCATTAAAGGTTTTATAGGTGAAAAACATTCTCTAGTTGGTATCTCCTACGATTGATACTTGTCAAAACTTTTCAGTAGTTATTAAGTTGCATATGTTTGAGCGTCCTGATGCTGGACGGCCCTGATAGGCGATGGAGTTCAAACATATTGTAGCAGTTGTGTGATGCAAATGTGAGTAACTGAGGAATATCTATAGGAAATGAACAAGGTACTGTAGAGCGAGCTGGAGGTGTGTGAATCAAATATGCGCAGTGGGAAAGCTAACTGAAATAACAGAATAAAGGGTGTAAATATTTTGCTGAGTTCATAGATCTACAGAAAGCTTATGATCATGTAGAATAAGAAGCATTATGGCAGGTGCTAACAATGTATGGAGTGAATGTTAAACTTTTGGATGATATTAAGCTTATATTTGTTGGGAATAGGGTGTGCGTTTTGGTGAAAGGTAGCCGGTGTGAGTGTTTTAAAATACGTGGATGATAAGACAAAGCTTTGCATTGTTGCCAACGCTGTTTAATATCTTTATGAATAGAGTGCCTTGATAAAGGGGTGTGAGATTGATGAGAAATGGGTTCTATCTAAGTTATAGTATGTTGATGATGTGTTGTTTGTGGCTGGTAGTAAGAGGGACTTGGTAATGTTGATCGAAGCTTTAGATAGGGACTATGGGGAGGCTAAGGTTGAATGCAGAAAGAGAAAGCTAATGGCTTTTGTGAGTGAAGGTTTGGTGAGGTGTGGTATCCGTTTGTTTGGTGTCACACTTGAACAAAAGCGAAATTTAAAGTATCTAGGATGGAGTGTAAAGAATAACGGTGTAGATAAAGCACATTGTGACCCCAAAGTTTCAAAGCATAAGAAAGTCTCTGGGCCGATTAGATTGTCGGGAATGCCTAGGGTTTGACTATATACTTTTAAAGCTGGTGAATGGGAGTGAGACTCTGGTGTGCAAAGAGTAGCTGCATGAAAGGATAATGGTACCAGCGTTGGTGTATGGGAGTGAGACTATGGTGTGAAATGAGAAGGAACGATCTTAACTGAGAGCGGCTCAAATGTACAACTTGAGAGGAATCCTTGGTGTGCGAAAGGTGATAGGGTGTGGAACGCCTGGTTAGATGTTTATTGTGTGAAGAAAGATGTGAATGAGGTTGTGACTGAAAGTGTTCTGAGGTGGTTTGGACATGTATGGAGAATAGATGGACTTGACTACTGAAGAGAATATACAAGAGTGAGTGTCAAAGTGTAATAAGGCTTACAATACCGTGGAAAAGGTGTCTTGACTATTCGAATGAGTGTTTGAGAGAGAATTGGCTGACCGAGGAAGAAATAGATAAAATTATGCAGGGTGAATAGAGGGAACGGGGGTTTGATTTGTGGGCGTGCTTAGAGCCTTCTGCGTAACGGATAAACCGTGACTGGAAGAAATGCTCAGCTTCTATTACCCCATCACTGTTAAGGGCGTTTGGCGTAGTCAAAATAATGGGTACTCTTTTACTTAATACACATAAGAGGGTAGTATTATTGGCGATGAAGCGCACCGACTACACTCTGGGGTAAACTAGTAGGTATTAAACTTGTAGTGTGCTGAATGCACACCATTTCTATTCGGTTAGATATACGGATTGCACAGACACGCCATGCTTACATTATGTAACTCTACATACGAAGATACTATTTAGTTACAAATAATTGTCCTTTGTCTAATGTGCCTCAATGTTAGTACCTTTCGTCAGAGATGGATGCCTGGGAACACCTGTCAATTCAAATCGTTTATCCATAAAACTCCCTTTTAAGAGCGGGATTTTGTAGAGGGTTTTGAAGATGAATACGCAGAAGACAAAAACCGTATTCCAGGTGAGACCATCAAAGCCATACAACTCTCCTCCAATTTTCGTGGAAAGAGAGCAACTTGAATATGTGGAACAACACTTCCAGTACCTTGGCAGTCACCTCTCAGTAGAGGCAAACATCGACAAGGGAGTGGAACATCGCCTCCACAATGCTGGAGCAGCCTTCTAGAAACTAAAGTCAAAAGTCTTTGACAATGGCTGCTTGAGAACAAAGAAAATGCCCATGGTATACAATGCTGTGGTCCTCACGGTACTACTATACAGTGGCGGCATGTAAAGTGACTCGAGCAGTTCCACCAAAGATGTCTCCGAAGAATACTACACATTCCCTAGGAGGAACGAAGAACAAACATCAGCGTTCTAGAAGAGGCAGAGTCCTCAGCATCAAAGCCCTCCTAATGAAACATCAACTTAGATGGGAGGGGGGGGGGTGCACTGCGCTTGGATGCCAGATACAAGACTACCTCGGTGGAACTTGTTCTCCGAACTTCAAACTGGCGCCCGCGCGAGAGGAGGACAGAAAAAGCAATTGAAGGATACATTGAAGTTCTACATGAAGAAAGGCAACATTAACGTCAATTCATGGAAGACCTCCGCGGGATATCACCCTGATTGGCGACGTGCACCCCACTGGGCAGTGGAGAGATTCGAAACCACCCGACGTAACAACTAACAGCAGCGACGAGAGCGTAGGCATGCGAAAGCTACTAACCCAGCGCTGCGGCAACCGCTTCTCCCCGGCACCATCTGCGGGAGGTGCGAGAAACAATGCCAGTCGCGACTGGGCCTGCTCAGCCACCTGAGGACCTACAGGTTCGATGGCCACCCAGAGGACGTCATCCTCGCCTGCGACTGACAGCCGACTACTGTAGAGGGTTTGAATTATAATATATCATTTTTTTCTCTTAGTTTGGTTATGACCTTGATATATTTTAAGTTTTTATTCAACTTATTTCAAAGAGTTTCTTTAGAGTTTGCCCCTCCCCCCCCAAAAAAAAATAAAGAAAAAGAGCTGAAGTTCAGAATTAATAAATATGATTTTCGAATGTTTTGAATTTTTTAAAACGAAAAGAATTTCAATTGATGAAGTTCAGAAAACTTATTAGAATTTAGGCATGTCTGCTTTTAGATTTTTTTTTGGGAGGGGGGGCGTATATTCGAAAATTTTATCGATGTTATTTCGAAAATTGATTTTCAATTTTAATTTTTTTTTTATCATGAGAAAATAGCTATTTAGCCCCTAATAACGATTAAAAATAAAATTATTAGAGAAAATTTAGATAGAGAACAAAAGAATCGTGAGGATTGTTTTTTTCTGTATTTAAAAAGAATTCCACTAGAAAAAAAAATTATGTTCATTAGGCCTAGAAAATAAGAATCGATGTGAAAAAAATAGACTAGACTAAGATAAATTAGTAGGAAATATGTAGTGGAAAATTAAAAAAAAAATTACGCCAATTACGCTAGGATGAGCGCAAGCTCATCCTAGAATAAGCTTGTATTTTAATAAAATTAAATTTTCCTTTCATTTAACTGTCATAAATATTTAGAAAATTGGAGGAGAGTTGTATGGCTTTGATGGTCTCACCTGGAATACAGTTTTTGTCTTCTGCGTATTCATCTTCAAAACCCTCTACAAATTGCCTGATGATGATGATCATACCAATAAAGTATTTATCGCAAATTTAACTGTATTATTCACCCTATCTTCCACTATGAAATACTCGTTCAGAGCAATAAATAAAGATGACTGGCTATTATGGTATAGGCAAAGAGTAATGTGTGCTAGTGTATAATCATGTTAATTGTTTAACCCTCTTTATTTCCGATTCTTTGTCAAGTATTGCGGGAAAAAACAAACAGTCTGGGGCGTATAATAATACCATTTGGTATTCCTAATCCTTACCATATAAATAACCGACTAAACGTAATGTCACGTTGTCATGACAGATACGAATAATCATCTAGAGAATCTGGGGTATATATAATCCATATAAACGGAATGAGACGCCCATAAAAGGGATGACAAAGGGAATTTCATTCTGCCGATGAACTCGCAGTACCACCGAAAATCTTGGTCTTGGCCAGAAAGTGATATAATTTCAGGTCTCGGTCGGCAAACACAGTGCAGACAGCAGAGCGGCAACGTCGGATAGATCGTAAACCCGAAACGAAGCACCGTAATTACTCCATTTGAGAAGTGTGGAAGATTGGATAGCTGCGACGCTCTTGTCCATTAATAACTAACGAATATCTCGTCCAACTTTTCTTGTGAGCTAAGATTAGAGAGAAAAAAACGATAGAAACAAGAAGTATATAAACAAAAAATGCTATACGAAATTAGAAAATATATTGTATTATGGGTGCCCTCCTCTCTTACCTCACACAAACCTCTGAGCAATGTTGCACATGTAATAAAGACACGAACATACAAAAACAGGCAGAATGACAGAGGAATATACACTTAATTGGACCATCTTAACACTGTTCAACAATTACTAGAGCGAATTACGAATGAGTAATGCTTCTACTGTATATTGTATATGGCATTAGTAGACCAGAGAAAAAAGATTGATGAATTTATAAAGACCTACAATGAGAACGCTTCATATATATATATATATATATATATATATATATATATATATATATATATATATAATTATAAGCTATTTTTAATAATAAAATAGTAATAAACAGAAATAATTGGGAGGAGGAGAGAGAGCAGTATGGATCATTGCAATTTAAGTGCACACATGTACACCAAAACGATGTACATATATTTGGTGAACTAAATAATTAGTGTTCGGGGGACACGTAATTATCAGCCTACTCCTTGCCCTGGGTCATTTTCATTTTGTCTTCTCTCTGACCTTAACCTCGAGTCTGCCCTTGGGCACGAGTCCTTTTCCTTTTTTGGGTCTGCCCCTATTCCATTTTATTTTGTCTGCCCTTTAGCTACGGGTCATTTTCCTTTGTTTTGCGAGTTTTAACCGTAAAACAGGACACGTGCCAATGGGCACGTGTCCTACCCTTCTCACTCTCATGCTACCCCATTGCTTATGCGATTATTATTATTGCATGAAAATACCTGTATTGGTGCATCGCTGGAGGCATCAGCTTTAAATGCCTGGAATTTTAGACGAATCTGTTTGTTGGGGAAGAAAAGAAAAAGGAAAGAAAACAAATCGGCAAGAAGAATGATACTTTGAGCTCAGATCAAAAAATATCTATATGAAATGACCTTTAGTATTCAATCTGTCTAGATATCCAGGGGGAAAGATCCTCTTGCAAGGTGGCTGGCACGCGAATCGAATCCTTGGCTTTACATAGCTTCATCAGAAAGTCCAAATAAAAGCCTTAGAGATGTCGGAAGACTCAGAAAGTCCAAATAAAGGTCTTAGAGATGTCGCAAGACTCAAAAAGTCTAAATAAAAGCCTTAGAGATGTCGCAAGACTCAGAAACTTCAAATAAAAGCCTTAAAGATGCCGTAAGACTCAGAAAGTCCAAACAAAAGCTTTAAAGATGTCGCAAGAGTCAGAAAGTCCGAATAAAGGTCTTAGAGATGTCGCAAGACTCAAAAAGTCCAAATAAAAGCCTTAGAGATGGCGCAAGACTCAAGAAGTCCAAATAAAGGTCTCAGAGATGTTGCAAGACTCAAAAAGTCCAAATAAAAGCCTTAGAGTTTGCGCAAGACTCAGAAAGTCCAAATAAAGGTCTTAGAGATGTCGCAAGACTCAAAAAGTCCAAATAAAAGCCTTAGAGATGGCGCAAGACTCAGAAAGTCCAAATAAAGGTCTTAGAGATGTCGCAAGACTCAAAAAGTCCCAATAAAAGCCTTAGAGATGGCGCAAGACTCAGAAACTCCAAATAAAAGCTTTAGAGATACCGTAAGACTCAGAAAGTCCAAATAAAAGCCTTAGAGATGTCGCAAGACTCAGAAAGTCCGAATAAAGGTCTTAGAGATGTCGCAAGACTCAGAAACTCCAAATAAAAGCCTTAGAGATGGCGCAAGACTCAGAAACTCCAAATAAAAGCTTTAGAGATGCCGTAAGACTCAGAAAGTCCAAATAAAAGCCTTAGAGATGTCGCAAGACTCAGAAAGTCCGAATAAAGGTCTTAGAGATGTCGCAAGACTCAGAAACTCCAAATAAAAGCCTCAGAGATGTCGCAAGACTCAGAAACTCCAAATAAAAGCCTTAGAGATGTCGTAACACTTAGAAAGTCCAACTAAAAGCTTCGAGTTGTTTTTTTTATTCAATCTCATCTGTATATAAGCAAGAGTGACATAAATTATGGTATATGATGCAGGTAATCAGAATCTCGAGCAAAGATCATAAGTAAATTATGAAAAAGGCACTGCGAAATAATTCTACTTTGCTCATCTATAGAAGATATTACCTATGCTGCCAGAGGCAAGAAAGCTTAGCAGAGAGCAGGCCATTCAGAACATCATGCGACTAAACTATAAACCCTGATCAAATCAGAAATTTTGAACTGCCAAAACACTTAATTTTGAAACTGAAGATGATATCTATACGATCGATTAGATTAACGAAATTATTACATTTCTCCCAATTCTGAGGAATTTAGAAAATGCTGATCTTCATCAATGTGATAGAACGGTCTGAGGACGCCATGCTTCAGCCCCTATCACATGTAGAAACACATGCTTCTCCACGTGTATCCTGCGAGAGGAAGTAGAAGGCGCGTTATCGCCCACCATCCCCAAGTTTAATCAAGGTGGTTCAATCCCCCGTTCACCTCCATGCGTCGATCTCGCCAGATTGAATTAGGCTTATGGGCAGATAAGATATTTTCCCAAGCGCCACCGGGACATTCCATTGAAGTCCTCCCCCCCCCATTGTCCCCTACGTCAAGGGGCTGGCCCTGGCTATTTTTTGCGATAGCATTTCGCATTTGAACCAGATCCCGATTATCTTCGCGAGGCATCACACCGATCCGGTCTTCCTTGTGCACCTAGGAACTCTACCCCGAGAAACCCCTTATTGTCCAGAAGAGGACAATATCCCTTGAGTGCCAAGGTTCGTGCCCCTCAAGACGCCAAGTCAACAGGGCCCCCCTGTTGTTCAGAAAGAGAACAACTTTGGAACAGCCATTGTTCTTCATGTCCGTTCGACAAGAAACGGTTCTCACCCCCCTGTTGTTCAGAAAGAGAACAACTTTAGAACAGCCATTGTTCTTCAAGCCCGTTAGTCAAGAAACGGTTCTCGTTCCCAAGACATCACGTCAGGATAATTTAATTCCCCTCCTCCCTTTTTTAACGTTCTTCAAGAGAACGCTTGGTTACAACAATAACCAAGCATTCCCATTTTAATCCCCGGTTATGTAAACATTTTTCGTGTGTTGTTTTGATAGATTAATTAATAAAACTATTTTATTAATGTTTGCAATATTATTTATCCTTGGGCTCCGTTCCACTTCTTAAGAATATTGAAGATAAATAAGCCCTCTCCACGCTCCCCTTTTGGACTAACCTCGGCATCTGATTACCACGCACTCGAAATATAGAATAATCCCCTCAACGAATAGTTATATATATATAGTATATCGTCGTCGGGAGCCTATTCTACGACAATCAAGCTTGATCTAAACCATTCAAATTATTTTATGTCCTTGTCATAGAATAGGCGTATAAGATGCCATTAATTTATCGAGAAAAGGATCAGAAAAATAGAGTTAGTTATGCAAATAGACAAATTTATCTACAATGTAACTGAATCAAGAAAGTACTCGTTTGAATTGAACAAGTCAGTGGATGTTATAATAAAAGAAGAGATGAGGAAAGTGCATAAAAACACGAAGCCTTTAAAACTTTAAATAAAATAAATTGGTTTGGCTGAGGCGTGGAGGGAGAACATAACATAAGAACATATGAAAAGAAGGAGACTGCAAAAGACCATTCATGGCCTACACTTGGCAGCTCCGGGAGGAGGAGCTATAAAAAACATTTAAGGACACGTGAGTGTTGGGATACTATTTGACGATAACTACAATTTTGGGCAACACTTAACTGCATATTTAAGCAATGAAATAGTTGATATTTTGCCTGCCAATGTTTTTTTCATATATATATAAATATATATATATATATATATATATATATATATATATATATATATATATATATATATATATATATATATATATATATGCAACAAAGCCAATTTTTGAATAATTCCATTTCTGTTCATTCCCTGAAGATGACCTAACATGGTCGAAAGATGTCTAGGAATAAAGAATGTCATTCGCGGATGTTTTTTCTCGCCTCGAAAACCCCGTTAAAAAACTTGTAAGAAATATTAAGAAAATACAAGTTTAAATTAAAAACGGTGCCACAGCTGTGGACTTCGATAGAACCTGCATACAACATGGCCTTTACCTAATTATGTATATATATATATATATATATATATATATATATATATATATATATATATGGGAAATATCATGAAAGTTAGCGTGGGATAAATATAAATAGGAATATGTACCACGGAAGGAAACTGAATAAAAGACGGATGGAGTTAGTACTTTCGTCTATTCGACACTTTCAAACTCAATGGTAAGAAAAATAAGACACCAGGTATTTATACAAAGCACGTTCCCTATGAGGTCAACATTTTAATGCTATCAGATAAGTCGGGTTTTAGAAAAAGTGATAAAATTCGATCTAGCGAAAATAGCCCTGGGCTAATGTTGAGATTACTCTCCTTTGTGTGGGAGATTAAAAATGATTCCAGAATATTTCTCTTTATAAAATCATTACTATGGATTATAGTATCAGTTTTTGACTAGTTTAAAAATGTTGAATAGACGAAAGTACTAACTCCATCCGCCTTTTATTCAGTTTCCTTCCGTGGTACATATTCATATATATATATATATATATATATATATATATATATATATATATATATATATATATATATATATATATATATATTGTATAAATCTTTATATATTTAGTATATAAATAACTTTTAATATCGTTTCTACGATTAGAAGGAATTCCGAGCAACACGTACATGGTTTGGATATACACGTGATCACTCGAAGTGCGTCGATCCATACTACTTGACAATGCATAGCCACAATGCTGTTTACGGAAATGCTCAAATAGATAGTCAAGACTTCGAACTGGGAAGAAAGAGGAATAAAAATGAGAGATATTTGAAATTCGGTTACTTAGGTCATTTTGCAATTCCTGTTGACCCCACGAAAAGGAAATCATAGTCAAAACAAATATATTCTTTGCAGAGGCTGGAAAATGATTATAATTTAAAAAAACAACACATCTCGCTTGAAATAATATTCTTTAACTAATTCCTTTCAATAGTTTTAACAGTGAAATGTGGACACTAATAAAACCAATGAAAAACTTAAGGGCCAAATCTGAGAATAATAAAACGCTATAGTTTAAGAATAACGCGTTTAAAGCATAGAATAAATGGTTGAATGAGAATATCACACGAATGACGGATGTAGCAAAAAGAATTTCAGTTTATTATAGTCTACGAATTATTAAAAATAAATATTTATCATGCTGTTTCTCTGGGTTTTTTTTTAAATGTTGCCTAATTCTTCTAGTTTTAAACGTAAATGCATATCAGTGACGAATCCAGGATAAAAAATTGAAAAATTGGGGGGGAGGAGCTGAATTTCCCCCTCTGAGTAGTCTGAGAAAAGGACATTGATGATTACTAATGGTTATCTCTCACAGCATTGATAATAAATGACAGTATCTCATAAAAGAGTGAGGACCAACTCATTTATAATAATTTTGAATTTAATAATTATGTTTGAGATCTACCTGTATTTTAGACATGTATCATATAAGATACCTTCAATCGCAATGGTTTAAAAACAGTAATAATATTATATATTATTACATAACTCTTTCTGGAATAGCAGATTACAAGTATGACTTCAAAAAGAAATATAAATATAAACCATTCTGAAATTTGGCGGGTGGGGGAATCAGCCCCCACCCCTGGATCCGCGCCTGAGGTATATTGCTTCTCTAGGCATAAATGAACGTCCCTAACGTTCTCCCGCTTAATATTGTTCTTAGGCTAATTTCCTATTCTCGTGGTTCTAAAATTCTATGATCAATTAAAAAATTACTTCATTTAGCTTGTTGAGTGATTTTGTTGACTATCATTGATTAGTCTGTGGTAATTCTGTTATCATTCACTATTTTCTTTCTTGAATTGATCTAAATGATATGATATCATCAGCTTACACTAGCCTAGCGGATACGGCGGCGTCGGATTTCTAACGTCAAGGTGTCGAGTTCAATCCCAGCCACCATGGACACAAAACTGGCTCGTCACCGAGATGGCCACCTATTGATAGATGTTTTTTGCCTACCCCTGTGGGAATAGGTAGCTGCTACATACATCACAACACATATAGACAATCACGGCACCGTTGTCATTTTTCTTCCCGTTGGAAACATATTTTAAAGATGGAGTCAATTTGTAGAAATGTGAAAATATTTTTTTTTCAAAGAATCACGAGAAAACTTATGGATGAGCATATTAAGACTATTTCCTTAGATTTGGGTATTAAGTTAATGTGCAAGTATCTGGGTATAATTGTTGCTTATTTTGTCAGTAATAGAGTTTAAATTTTTAAAAGTAGTTTAAATTAGATTTATGAAGCCGGAATTGGAGTCATATATCTGGAAACGGACAAATCCGACTCCGGAGTCAACAGCTTTTCTTGATTTTTTTATTTTCCTGTTCCTGGAAATTGGGGTCGGAGATGCTCTGTGCATATGCATTTTAACGTGGATTAGCTCCGTCTGATAATGGAGTGTTGTCCTTGGTTAGGAGTATTTTTGTAATGCAGTTTATTTGTTTGTTTCCAGACGAAGAAACACCCGCCTAATCACATCAAGCGACCGATGAACGCGTTCATGGTGTGGTCGCAGATGGAGCGGCGGGAAATCGTCAAGTTCGCGCCGGACACCCACAACGCGGAGATCTCGAAGCAGCTGGGACGCCGCTGGAAGCTGCTTACCGAGGAGCAACGGAAGCCTTATCGCGATGAGGCCGAGCGGCTCAAGAATCTCCACATGCGAGAGTACCCCGACTACAAATACCGACCCAGGAAGAAGGGGAAAGATTCCTTGAAAGGCATCTCCGAAAGACACGGCGGGAGGGTTGCCAAGGTTCACCATATGACTACGTTCCCTAAAGAGCTGGCCACGGCTTTGAAGCCAGCTTGCAAGGAGAGGGATGGCAGTGAAGTACGGTCAAACTGCATAAAGCAATCGGAGGAACCTGCTAACCGTTGGCCGCTTCCACTTACTCCAACTTCACCTCCTAGTACTTCCTCGGAACTTTCCGATTCCCCAGAAACTGCTTTTAGCTTTGACGAGATACCGCCCTTAAAAAATGTCAATGGTAAACCTTTCCTATCCCCTCCATGTGTGAACTTCAGGCCACCTGAAGTTTCTAACTTACTGTCCCCGAAGTCCCTTCACTATAATAACCTTGGGTGCTCAAATATATCTATGAAATACGTTAACCACAATAATAACACAAATAATAACAATAATAATAATCACCTATATCCCCATCTCCATCAAACTCCTTCTAGCAGATCGTTCCAATACAATGAACCTATGACTTCGTATGGTTCTAATATGAGTAGCAATTCTTATAATTATAGTTTGAGTTCCGCAAGTGAAAAATATGTGCTGCATTCGACTTATAAATGTTCTTTACCTGCCATGAGCGTTCCGAGTAACCCCTCTCTTCAATCGACCGGATTGATGGTTAATGCATGTCCAATACAGAGAGAAACATATATTAGGAATAACGACCCATATCCGACATTAAATAGTTCTTGTTGTTATAACAATCCAACCACTATTAATGCCATGAACCATTGCGGATCTTTTCATTCCATCGAGAGATATCCCAGTATACACGGCGAAGTGGAGACAACAGATCCACTAAGGTCTTGCGACGTTTTTGTAAGAACCAAAAACATGAACTATGACCAGTTATCTCCACATGTAAATAAAGGTTCTGCGGCACCCCTTTCTCGCCTTGATGAACAACAGAGAAGAGATGAGACCAACGAAGCCCTGTTTTTATCCTCTTTGAAGGAATCATGCAAAAAAGGTCTAGTGAAACAGGCATCAAAGGGATCCACACAAGATCGTCTGGATGTGGCTCATGAGCCTGTCTCCGATGGTGGAAAACGAGCATCTGCTGTTGCATCAATTAACACCCCTCATCCAGTGAAACACGAACCTTCGGATTTATCTCTTCATCCAACTCTAGATGATTTAGACAAGATCGGCGTGACAGAACTTATTCCACTTAATTCTGACCTCAAGGTAGAGTTAGGTCAGCTGTCAGATATATCCAAGGAAGCTAACTGGTCTGCAGTTAATCTACCGATCAGCTCCAGTTCGAACGTCTTGGCTGATTACGAGTTAATGAATGCATGGATCAATTCTTAAATGAAGATCGGCATCATGGAACTATATTTAGAAATATCCACTCTAGAGTGTAAATAAAAGTTCATCCAAATGCTAAAGAGGAAAATCACTATCTTAATATTACCTCATTTGGGCCTCAAGGCTTATTCTCTAATTGCTCTGTTATCTGGTTTGAACTCGCAAACTGGAGAAGTGTTTTTGTACTCCAAAAGGAAGAGAGACGTCTTTCTTCACAATATAGCAAAGCACCATAAAATCTACTTTTAATTTAATTATATATATATATATGAATAACGTTACAGCAACGAGGAAAATGAAACAACGGAGAACTGCGAGGCCTTTCGACTAATGGTCCTTTACTGAGCAGACTAAAAGACAGTGAAAAAGAGAAAGATATTTATACACCTGACTAATGAAAATATGGGATATAAAGATTAAAAGGGGTGGGATTAACAGATACCTGGAAAAAAACCTATTAACAAGATGAGCCGTCAGGGTTAAAAAAATAAAATAAAATAAAATATATATTTTTTTTTTTACGGGTTACAAAAGAAAGAGGGAGGCAATGCTTGGGAATCACATATGCAATATAAAAAAAAAAAGTTTACACATAATAACTAGAAAATATGACAAAAGAAAAATATGAGGAAAGGTTTGTTTTTTTTTTTTTTTGGCGCCACCAATGAGAGTCATGAAAGTAATTTCCCCGCTCGGTATAAAAAAAGCTTGGCCGATATTAAAAAAGATAACGCATTACATATCACAAAAGCCGACAAGTCGAATAGTATCGTAATTCTTGATAAAAATGATTACATATCGCGCATGCATGCCCTACTGGCTGACGGTGTGACTTACAAAAAATTAACAAGGAACCCCTTAGATCAAGTTATTAAACATTTCAATAGTATACTGAAAAAAATCCTTAAAGATAAGAAGGAATTAATAGGTGTTTTGTCAGAAAAATCTCCCTCGTTACCTTACTTATACGGGTTGGTAAAAACACACAAAGATAACAACCCTATGCGGCCTATTATTAGCACAGTTGGTTCAGTTTCATATAAATTATCAAAATATATTACCAAACTGTTGTCCCCTTTACTTGGAACAATATCTGGTTCTCATTTACTAAACTCCCTTGACTTAGTAGAAAAATTAAATCAAATTACTATTTGCCCCAATGATAGGTTGGTAAGTTTTGATGTTTGCTCTCTCTTTACCAAAGTCCCTATTGATTCCATTTTAGATTCTCTTAGTAATGAGCTTACTCATCATGAATTACCTCTACCTGTAAGTCATATTATTTCACTCATTAAGTTGTGCATTTGTGACTATAAGTTCGTTTTTAATGGTGAATTTTACCAACAAATATTTGGTATGGCAATGGGCAACCCCTTATCTCCCCTACTCTCAAATTTGTATATGGAATTCTTCGAAAAACAATATTTACCTAATATCATTGATACTCCCTTGAAGTGGTATAGATATGTTGATGACATTTTAATTATCTTGCCTTTTAATATTGATGTAAATAATTTGCTTTCCAATTTAAATAACCAGGTACCTTCCATAAAATTTACTGTTGAATCAGAGAAAGACAATTGCCTTCCATTCTTAGATGTCTTAATACATAGGGAATCATTTAATTGCAATTTTAGTATTTATAGGAAACCAACCAACAACTTAACCTATGTCCATTTTTATTCAGGCCACCATCTTAATATTAAGATATCAATTTTTTCCTCTATGTTTTTACGTGCGTTGCGCATTGTCAGTCCTCAATATTTGGATCAGGAAATTGAATCTATAAGAAAAATCGGTGCAGACTTGTGTTATCCAGCATATATACTTGATATTTGTTATAGTAAAGCCAAAAAAAGTTTTATAACGAAAGTACTATTGAGAAGGAAGCGCCCAAGAATATCCTCATTTTACCTTATTTTAATGGCTTTGAAACCGTAAAAACATTGTTAAAAACACTTAATGTAAATCTTGTTTCCTCTTATACAAATACTTTAAAAAGAATGTTAATAAAAAATTGCCCTAATGAAACAAATAACGTAATTTATAAAATCCCTTGTTTGGATTGCCCTTCATTTTATATTGGGCAAACTAGCAAGGATCTGAATGTGCGTATTAAGCAACATAAGTACTCTGTAAGCACTGGGCAAACATCAAATGCCATTTTTATCCATTTGAGTGAAAATTCCCATCGTATTAATTGGAAGGAGAGTTCTGTGATTGCCAAATCAAATGACTTTTTTTCACGAAATCTTTTAGAATCAGCATTTATACAACTGACTTCGAATTTTAATCTCAGCCCTGGAATGTATTTTTTGGACCCTTGTATCAAAAGAATGTTTAAGAATGACTTTAAAGATAAAATTTCTGAATTAATGATTACCACATAGAAGTTATTTTAGCTTATTTATATAAAAAAAAACAAAAAAAAACCTTTCCTCATATTTTTCTTTTGTCATATTTTCTAGTTATTATGTGTAAACTTTTTTTTTTCATATTGCATATGTGATTCCCAAGCATTGCCTCCCCCTTTCTTTTGTAACCCGTAAAAAATATATATATATATATATATTTTTTTTTTTTAACCCTGACGGCTCATCTTGTTAATAGGTTTTTTTCCAGGTATCTGTTAATCCCACCCCTTTTAATCTTTATATCGCATATTTTCATTAATCAGGTGTATAAATATCTTTCTCTTTTTCACTGTCTTTTAGTCTGCTCAGTAAAGGACCATTAGTCGAAAGGCCTCGCAGTTCTCCGTTGTTTCATTTTCCTCGTGGCTGTAACGTTATTCATAAATTCCTCACGTTCCTTATTTTCGTGATTCAGTTATACATATATATATATATATATATATATATATATATATATATATATATATATATATATATATATATATTTGGATCAAACCACAGTAATAGGACTAATTTTATATGCTTAACCCGTTTTCGACGGAAACATGTGCACACATGGTTAAGTTATTTCACTCGACCTAATAAATGTCTGTAAAAGAAGTGCAGCGTTCAAAGTTTGGGATATAAGCATTTTTTCGATTGATGATCTTGGTAACGTACGAATATCTGATCCCTGTATTTTGTGTGGGAATTCTTATTATAATTGTCCTTCTCTTCCCTTTAGCCTTTTCATTATATTATATTTATTTTTCCATTTGTTTCTTTGTTTGTCCTTCCATTGACCCTGATCTTAGTGAACCAATATCTCTGGCTCTGAAACTTCGAATAATTTTAACATTCGCTAACTTCACCACTTTAGGAACAAAACCTTTGAAACTTTCCAATTGAGATGCCCGCCGGAATTTTTGCCTAGGGATTTTAAGTCTGTGAACCCATTAAACAACTTTAAGGTGATAAAAATAATAAAAGAATAGGTTTTTAAAGCCATTATTTCTACTTTTATTATTCTTAAAAGTAAGAACCTCAAATTAACGAGGGAATCTTCAACGGAAAGCTTTTTAAGTAGTTTGTGCTCAAACTGGTGAAATTAGGGAACAGGATTATGTGTAGAATGTAGATAGTTCAAGTAGAAAAAGCACGCAACTCTTTAATCTACACAGCCTCTGCAATGAAGAGGGTTTGTAGAGATTATCATTGTTAAAATCTTAAAGGTTGACAGAAACAATGGAATAAGACGAATGATTACCCGCAGGAAAAAGAAAAAAATACGATTCCAGGTGTTTTTTTGCCCATAACAAGAGAGAAGAAAAATATGATTTCAAGCGGTTAGGTTTTTATTTATGAAGGCTTCATTCAGTGAATAAGTTGAGAGAGACATATAGTGGAGAACCACGCGATCTTTGCCAGCGCCCCCTCCATTAATGCTACGTTTCGGAGGGGCGTCAGATTTATGAGCCCAAGCAGCCAGCAGATGATCGAATGCAGCCGCTCATTCCATTATTGATTCCAGCCCCGAAACGAGGCAAGAATTGGTCTCTTAAACTCATTTATGAGTCCCTGGAATGAAGCAACAATTGAAGTCATAAACTGGAATGTGACTGGATTTGAACTCTTAAACTCGTTTCTGACACGCTGTTGCTTCGTTGCGAGGACTAGTGGGTCTCTTTCCTGAAAAAAAAGGAAAAAGATTTACATTCATTCTTCTGAGCTACCATTGCTCTTTAGCATTGTTCTGCAGGCTTAAAAAGTTCAACCCATAGTCCTGTATTAAGGTTGATAATATTTTCGGTTCCGGTTATTTTTTATCTTCATTTTATTTTCATTATTGGTCGTCTTATTCACTCGGCCTTTTCTTCTTTTTATCCGTTATCTTATTTCTTTGACTACGTGTGTATGCCTCGCTGAATTATATAGTTAAAACTGATATAGCAGACATCTAAACGAAGTAAAGAGACTCTATCATCCAAGGAAGTCATGCCATTGTTGATAAGTAGTCAATTCGTAAACAGTCAATCAAAGGAAGATTTCATGCTTTCAGAGGGCTCAACAATGCCAGGAGCTTTACGGTATCCACTGGTCCCTTTAACCTAGTAATCCCCCTATGGTGAATCTCAAGATGATAATAATAGTTCTTTGACGTCAAACCTGCCTAAAAAAAAAGAAGAAGTTCAAACCCCATTTTCAGCAATCAATTTACAAAGCTTCCGCGAGTCTCTGCCATTACAACAACAAGGTCAACGGACCCAAGTCGCGTGCTCGCAATTATTTTGGCTTATGACCTTATGACCATATGAACTTACGACCTACAAAACTTTCAAAAACTCATTGAAAAGTAAAATGGTTATCATCTGACCGACATAGTAACTTATAGAGACGCGTCCACGCGACTAAAAACCAGAATCACGATATTAATAAATAAAATATAATTATCCTAAATTTGTTTGTTATTATGACAAAAAATATAATTATCCCAAATTTGTTTGTTTTTATGACAAACAAAGGCAAAGTGACAGAAGTTGAATCGTTTTTTGTACTTGGCTGCTCGTATATTAGAATTACTCCGCTGTTTATTACAATGTATTTTTGAGATTTAGAAACATACATTTCGTTCTGGTTTTCGATTTCATTCTCTTTTTTGCCAATTATTTATCTATTTATTTAATGTATATTCATTGAATTTCTTCCTATATTCGTTCCTAATCAGATTAATTTTCTATTAAATCGTCTTTCAATTTTTAGCTTTCGAGTTTTTATATTGTTTTGAGGAGGAAGGTAATTTCTAATTAATTTAGAAGATTAACCGAATGACAAAAGGGGCCCATTAAGCCAGCTGATTTGCTTTATGATGCTGATGCTCTTTATAAAATCAGTAGAGATCATGGTAGGAGTTGGAAGACCCCAAATTGTTATTCAAGCAAATATTAGCTAAATTTACACTATTAAATGCTAAAGATTTTATACTTCAAAGATTTTCAATATCTTTAAATAATTTGTAATGTTATTTAAATAAGTTAATCCAAAGTCAAATCGATGTTTGTCGTTTAAGTATATTTTTTAATTTAAATTTTCAAGTAATTTTTAAAATTTTGTTCCCCCCCTCCACTTTCGCCAAGAATGAAAGGAAATTAATAATATATTTGTTCTTTTTAATCTATAACAGCGATTAAACTTCTGAATTATTATTCTAATTATTTTTTATTATTCAAAATTAACTAAGAAAACCAAGATTCAAGTTTATATTTTGGAGATATTGATAGTATTAGTTGAAGTGTATAATTTTTATGTCAATTTAGAAATTGGGAAAATCTTTTGAAATTTGGTAAATACCTAAATTTACCCATTTAATGTTTGTATATTTGGGAATATGATAATTGTATTAGTTTTGCACACAAGAGGTTATGTGATATTTTGGTTCAAGTAAGTTAACTTGAGGTTTTCAAGGATTTTTTGTAATTATAAGGATTGACCGCAAAAAAGTCTTTAATTATTTGAAATTATAATTATATCAAGTGTTTAAATACATTATGGCGTAATTTTTTCCGGGAAAATTTAAAACATATTAAGTTTTAATTATGTTCAATTAGAAAATGGCTTAAACTTGTGTAACTAAGGAAGACATATTTACTCTGAAGTAAAGGAATAAATGGGAAAAAACAAAGATAGAGCAAAGGAAAGATAAATAGAACATACACTTGCTCCAGAATGTATTCATGGTAAACATGTAGATTGTCGGCTCGGCCTGAAAAAAATTTTTTGTGCAAATATTATCGTTCACCCGTGTTTGAATCTTCCTGCGCGTTATCATTCACCCGTGTTTGAATCTTCCTGCGCGTTATCGTTCACCCGTGTTTGAATCTTCCTGCGCGTTTGAGTTTTGTTCGAATGCTAGCTGCCACCATTTTTTTTTTTTTAAATCTCGAAATTAAACCCTCCGAAAATGCTGTTTACGTAGGCCATTTTATTTACCAAATTGCCCGAAAATAACCAAACGAAACACTTTGTTTCCCGTACTTAAATGCAGTGGTTATACTTCCGAAATAGCGAAGAGGAAAGCCTATTTATTTTGCGCGTCTGCGCCCTATTCGAAATCTAGCTGACTTGAATCACGTTTTATTTTCGATCATGTAAATTCGAAGTTAGGGTTCACATCTAATGCTTGGCCACAAATGTCGCATTCACTTTTAATTCGCACTAAATTATTAACATCCAAAAAGGTGTTTAATTTATCTTTATCAGAAACTAGGGTTAATAATTCCGCAATAGCCGACGGACAAAATTCACAATTCGATGATTATTTTCAAACTGCGTAAAAGGAGAATATTTGACACCCAAACTGCTAAAAAACAAGTAGTTCCTTGAAATGATCTAGCTAATTACATTTAAATGTATAAAAGAAGGTAACAAAAATAGTAAAATGGGGAAAAATATATTGAAAAATAAAAATGACTCCGAATGAGGATAATAAAAAGCTATTAAGTAGGAAAAAAAAATTGAAATCAAGCATTTCTGACGTCATACCCCCCCCCCAACCCCTATTATAATTCTCAAAACGATTAAAGACGCTGACATGATGTAGTTAAAGCATTCACCTCTGTAAACGTCAGAACACTATAACAATTAGGATTATATACAGGGGGGCTGTGCCCCCCACACACACACGAGCCGTCCCCTTAAATGTACTCCAAAAACGGGAAACATTTTGGAACACGTACGAAAAAACTACGGTTTATCGGCCGGGCCGATAATCTTACATATTTACCGTATTCATATCGCTGCCTAATACCACAATATTTCTCCATAGTTATGGCAGGGCAACGAAATTTGGAGGCATTGAGGCGAATAGAATCATAGACATATTTATAAATTTAATAAAGTTTGATAGATAAATTAAAATACAAGAACAGTTTTTACATAAACTTTAATAAAAAAGGATTTAAACCATATTCAATTAGATAACTTATAGTCAATAGTAAAACATTTTTACTTAATATAACTAATCAGACGATTATTATAGTTTTTGACTAGGTTCAAACAAACTTCGGATGCAGTTTGGTTCCATTCGATTTTGCAGAACTTCTTCAATTCACCGAAGTTTTATTGGTGTCTTAAATAGACGCAAACCTTCCGTTAATATCATATATTTTCTAGCGGGTTGAGGTCTAGCGACTGTGATGGCCATTCTAAAATGCTGATTGTAGTTTTCTTCAACAGGATAATAAACAACAATATCCCTTTATGTTTGGGGTCGTTGTTTTGTTCAAAGGCGCATCTTAATCCTAGGCCAAGCTTGTGAAATTCAATCGAGATAATCTTTGAGAATCTTTTTGTAGTATTCTTTATTCCTCCTTCCGTTGAATCGATGAAGTGTGGCAGCACCTGTTGCACAGAAAATGCTTTATAATCGAATTGCTCCACGTCAATGTTTCATTGGGGAAGGGTTTGTTAGAAAAACAGCCAAACATACCTACATCAATTTTTTTTTATCTGACTATAGCACATGAATAAAAAAAATGTAAATCTTTCTCCAAAGGATCGTTCACCTATTTCAGATAGGCTTTCAAATACATATTTTTAAATAAAATTATCTTCCTCGGACGACGTTTATGTATTTTTGCTTTAGCAACTGATTGGAGACTGTTCAAACTAACATCGAGGCTTGATCATTCTTCTTCTTTCCAGTCATCTATGGATTATATGTAGCAGAGGTAAGGCACATCCGAACTTTGCTGAAATCAATTTTTCAAAGACGACCTGAACGGGAGAAATGTGCAGTTGTCCCCAACTCCTTAAACTTAATTATTACTAATTACACTGTAGAATTATGAACATTTAGTTCTTTAGAGAGCTTTTTATAAATCATTTTAGTTCTGAATTTCGTAATTATTTTCGATATGAGGTCGAATGACAGGAGGTTTCGACCTGATCATTGCTTG
The DNA here is from genome assembly GCA_963969495.1 of Ceratothoa steindachneri. Taxonomy (NCBI): domain Eukaryota; kingdom Metazoa; phylum Arthropoda; class Malacostraca; order Isopoda; family Cymothoidae; genus Ceratothoa; species Ceratothoa steindachneri. The sequence continues at coordinate 2,066,516 of OZ018322.1, forward strand.
CATAATACGACTGTCGAATTTGCGATGCCGAAGAAAAAGTTGTTGAAATATTTCTAAGCCATTACTGACATGTCCAAGTTATAAATAGAAGGACGTATAAACTACTCTTGTGAGTTCGAAACTGTGATTTTCGTAAAAAGTATTATTATTCCTTTATTTTTCGATCATACTTGTTGACATTTTGTGGGTGTGCCTATTAAGGTCGAATTTCTCTAAATTTCGTCATCGTGCAATAAGCGGTTCATGAAATATGCGGAAAGATTTTGGTACATGGTATGGAGGTATTTATTTGCAATTTTTAACTGCTAATTTTACTAATTATCTTTTTACCTCCGAAATCGTTCTTTTTCTTCTTAAAAACAATAACCATTTGTTCTTTATTTTTTTGCAAAATAATTGATTATGGAAAATTTAGAATACCTCAGTTTGTGTAAAAGAAATAGAGTCGCCCTGGAATCCACGCTAGAAGATTCCTGATTCGACCTCGAGGCGACAGCAGAGAGGAAAACCCATGGTCGATGATCTGAGGTGATCAGAACGCCTGAATTTCTCGCTGAAATCCAGGAGATCATTACCAAATGATCTCGTAAAGTCCATGCGTGCCATTGCAATAGAGGAAGGTGTAGATGAAAAGCTCACCAAGCTGGTGGTGCATAAGGACATTCGCTCCTTTCAATGCAAGATGAGGAAGGGACAATTTATGTCTAATATGATACAGGAAGAGCAACAAGTTACAAAAAGGGATCATCTCTGACGAGCGAGTTAGGTTTCATTCCTTATGGTCATGTCAGCAGATTTTGTGAGGGCCAGGAAAAAAAGGGGCTTTCCTTATCCCAAACTTCCCGTTTGATCAACAAATTGAAACACCCGGTGGAACCAGACACCCTGTTGTTCTTCTCTGACGAGGAGAATTTATGCCATGACAGAACAGATGATTAACTACCAGAACAAGTGGCTCTTTGTCGCGCCAAAGTATTTGCTCAGTGTCATTTAGATTAAATTTCCAGCGACAATCATGGTCTTCGCTGTCATTACAAGTGAAAGTGACGTCAGGCCACTCCCCTTCTTCCCTGAGAGCCTCAGGCTGAACACCGACGGCTACATTCGTGTTCTGAACGAGGGGGTTAGGCCATGAGTTGACCGGGTAGCTGCAAAGAGGCCTTACTTGTGTCAACAAGACTCTGCGCCCTGTCACCCCAACCGGAAGACTCATGCCAGGCTGTCGGAGAATTTCTTTGATCACACAGCACCTGACATTTAGCCTCCCTACTCGTCTGACTACAAACCCTTCGACTTCTTTGTGGGGGGTGCGGTGGAACGAGAGACCAACAAATCCAGGTGTAACACAAAGGACGAGCTGAAGACCTGGATTACCAAGGCTTTCAGGGAACCAATACTGGAGATAGGGAGGAAGGTCTGTAGCCGGTTCTAGGTCGCCTGAAGGTTGTCATCAAAGCCACGGGCGGATTAATTGAGTGAAATTGACATAAAATGTCGTGAAGACAAACTGATCCAAATTTGACTAATATATGTATCTCTCTCTCTCTCTCTCTCAAAACCCCCCTTATTTTTTCCTGAAACAGTCATCGTGTGAAGGAATACTGTCTACACCTTGTCTTAGGGGCCATGAATACTTTGTGAAGCAAGTGTAAATAGATAAATAATGTTAAGATTAACAAAAACTGCTATGGCAAGTCTTTTCTACTCTAACTAGTGGGGTGGCAAATGTAAGACACATGGTACAATTTCTTACAATGCACAAAAGAACTCAGTTCGAAAGTACTCCAATTGCTGGATGTCTGTAAGAAAGAGTCAGAAAAATGGCTAGAGAAATTAGCATTCATAGAATGAAATCGGGGAAATGGTGCAGAAAAAGTAATTGTATGTGGTGGTGTGTGGGGGTTGGGGGATGGAGGATTTTCTTTACTCCCTTAGTTTCCGATGAGTGTTTAAAATGGTACAAGGAGGCATAATGTTCAAACGTGTGGAGATGTACAATGTGAAGAAGATAGTATTTTTCTACAAACACGAAATTGCGCAAAAACAAAAGAGCGATATATATATATATATATATATATATATATATATATGGAGAGAGAGAGAGAGAGAGTTACATAGAGTTACATAGATACACAGATCACACGGGCCTTACGGCCCAGACTAAGGTGATCTGGCCTTAAATCTACTGCCACTTACACATAGAATAGTAGAAGTAAAGGATAGAAAAGTTTTAGGCTCTCCCCACCCTCCACTTCCTCCGGCAAAAGCTGTACATGAAATAATTTGGGAAAAGTACCTTGCAGGTGTAAGAAGACAGTACCTGAAGGAAATTTGCATTGAATAGTAATTAAATGAAATGAATATGAAAACCACCTACATAAACCTGAAAGAGTTATATTTTTGTAATATTATTTTATTTTGTAGCTTATGCTAAACAATTCTAATATTTGCTAAGTGTTTGTCTAATCTCATTTTAAATGAATCTATAGTGCTGCTGTCCACTACCTCGTTTGGCAAATTATTCCAATCATTAATAATCGAGTAAGTGAAGAAGTTTTTTATTACATCCATAGTGGCTCTTTTACCCTGAAGTTTTGAATCATGTCCACGGGTGGGACACTCCTCTGTCAGTGTGAACAAGTTATTGGCATTAACGTTGTTAAATCCTTTAAGTATTTTGAAGCACCCCAATAAGCTGCCCCCTTAGTCTTCGTTTTCTGACGGAAAATAGATTGAGTTTTTTTAGCCTCTCGTGGTAAGGTTTGTTACGTACTGACGGGATAAGTTTTGTCGCTCTGTGTTGTACAGCTTCTAATATATCTATGTCTTTTATTAAGTAAGGGGCCCAGAACTGTACAGCGTATTCGAGATGGGGCCTGACAATACTTTTATATAGTGTCATAATTATCTCCTCGCTTTTATAAGTAAAGTTTCTTTTTATAAATCCTAGTGCTGTGTTAGCTTTGTTTGCAGCAGCTGCGCATTGGTTTGATGTTTTTAAGTTTTCTGTAATTATTACTCCTAAATCTTTAACCTGCGGGGTTGTGTTTATTAAGCCACCTTGCATTGTATAGGTGTATTTTTTGTTTTTTGTTCCGCACTGAAGGATTTGGCATTTGTCGATATTAAATGGCATTTGCCATTTTTCAGACCATTCGGTAATTTTATTTATATCAGCTTGCAGGCTAGCCCTGTCATCTTCGCATAATACTGAGTTACCTATTTTCGTGTCATCTGCAAATTTAGATATGATATTATTTATTCCAACGTCTATGTCATTGATGTATATAGTAAATAAAATAGGCCCCAGGACTGATTCCTGGGGAACACCGTTAGTAACAGATACCCAGTCCGATTCCACGCCATTTATTATCACTCTCTGCTTCCTGTTTTTTAACGAGCTACTAATCCATCCGTATATATTACCGTTAATTCCTTGCGTACGCACTTTGTTCATGAGTTTCTGATGGGGAATTTTGTCAAATGCCTTTTTGAAATCTAGGTAAATTATATCTAATGATTTAGTATCGTTATATAGGTTGAAAAGGTTATGGTAAAAGTCGATTAGGTTTGTTAAGCACGATCTCTTAGACCTAAAACCATGCTGGCTATCACGTATAAGGTTATTGTTTTCGAGAGAGAGAGAGAGAGAGAGAGAGAGAGAGAGAGAGAGAGAGAGAGAGAGAGAGAGAGAGAGAGAGAGAGAGAGAGAAAGCATAAGGTCCGCAAATGTGAAATTGAGCAAACTTAACAATGTTCTATCATAAGCGTGAAATTGAGCAAGGTGAAGAGGACAGTATTTATGTTTGAAAGAGTGTAATTGTGCAAAGTGAATGCAGGAAATTAGTGGAAAATTGTGCAGGTTGAACGAATGAAATCAATGTTCCAAATTGTGGAAAGGCTAATGAAGAAGTGTCGAGGTGACCACTTGTCCCTCTCAATATGGCTGGGTCTCCCGATCGGACAATGAAAGCAACATAAAAATCAGAATGACAGTCGCAGGCAAACCTGAATACACTATGATCCAGTCGAAAATGACAAGAAGAGGCAGGAAGAGCAGCAGTAGCAGCACTGTGTTTAAGTGTTACACGACGGGCGTTTGGAACCGTTTGTGGCTCAAAGGAAAGCTACTCTCTTTACGTCTGACATTTATTTTCCTTCAAAATTCAAAGCCAAAACTAAGGACGGCGAATCACGAAGAAAGTTTGTAAGTAGAGATTTACAAAGAAAGTGGTGATGGCAAAATGTATGGAAGATATTTAGCCGCAGATCCTCTAAATGGCGTTGGCATAGGAGGTCATGAAACCTTTGGATGTTACCTGCCATCTGGATAGTGGGGGAAGTAGAAGGAGAATAGAGTAGGAAGAATTCAGACATATTACAAAGTCACCACACCAGGAGAGAGGGGTGACTTAACCCCCTCCCCCTCTCGGCCACGACAAGGGATGAGTGGACGAATGCTGGTTGGCAAATAGCCTGCAAAAGTAGCCGCGGTCCAAGAAAATGGTTGAGAAGGAGCTTGTAAAGAAAGCGTCTGATAGAAAAGTCTAGCCCAGGTAGTCTCAATTTTGTTCGAGCCTGCTGAAGCACTGTGGGGGAGGGATGTGCCCCTGCACCAGGTACAAGGTACGGGGCAACCAAACTCTTGCAGGGGAACGTCAGGGAAGGATGGCTTGAAAACTTTACCCAATAATGATCAAGAAAGTTAAAAATGGGGGTTCAGAAATGTGTGTGATGTAATGGTGTGTCAATGTATGGAGGCAAAACACCCCCTCAAGTCTTTGTGTTGGTTCAGAAAAGAGACAAAATTTACATTTCAATGTTAAAAATCATCAAAAATTTTCAATAGAAATGTGTATTTTTGTCAATAAACCCATTGCATCATCTCATAAATGTAATTAATCTAAGTACATTTTTATATTCCAAATATTCTGTTTTGCATCTATTTTTCTATTATGAGTATTGTTTATCTTAATTTCCGTGAACTGTCGTGATTACATTGTATAAACGATTTCATTTAATTATACCATCCACTTAAGCTTACTACTAAACAAATGTGATTGTATCCCCATAAATGGGTTTGTCTACATCTCAAATTACAGCTTAAATTATTGTATAAATTTATTTTTTAATAATTTTTTTTCTATCACTACTTTTACCTTCTCATATTAGACCAGATATGCAAGATATTATAGATATTTTTTACCCTAATCCTTCGTGAGCAAAAATGTAAAGAAAACCCTTTGATCAATTAAAATGTGATACAAGGGATTTATTCGGTAGTTTTCATTGTGTCGATGGATTCCTCGTCCACGTAATCTGTACAAGAGTCAATCGGTTCAAGTCTGAACCGGGTGTCGCTTCCACACCGTATTTCCTCTGTTTGAAGCCTGCGGGCTCTACCAGGTGCCCTGTCTGTCTTCACGGTCGAGCTAGCTGCAACACACCGCTCGGTACTTTAGATAACGCCGTCGTGCCCGGGTCGGAGAGCGGATTGTGCTCTTTAGCATCCCTCAGAGTGACTGGGGCATTTCGGATTTATCAAAGATCTTTCTGTTTTGCGAGTTGGTGTGCACCCTATCACTTTTGGGGTAAGGTGGTTGATGCTGATGCTTCTGTTTTACCCTCTCCATTTATTTTTCTTTATTAAATATACTTTGACATTCTTGTGACATTTATTTTATAAAAAAGCGGAAAAACAACCGGGAGAATCTCGCTAAGAAGGTTTTAATTACAAAAGCAGCTTGACGAGTAGAGTCTTTGGGGAGCTCGAGCGATCCTTCTAGAGTTGTTCCTCCTTCGAAAAGAGAAGCCACGCCATCCCCACCCTTTACTATCTTAATAATAGCTCTTACTATAAATTGAATGCGTAATTATGTATAAATATATACCGTTCAGGAGAGATGCGAGGTCTACCAATCTCAGCGCACCTAAATGGTTTACTCAGGGTATATACCCTCCACACACACACTTTCACTCATCCCAACTTAAATATTTTTCTTAAAACAGCTTTTTTAAAAACTCGTTCGAAATTTCCTCAATGGCTATATTTATTTTTAATAGGTAATCTCATAATTAATGGGGCATTAAATTAACAAAATTAATAGAGCAGAAAATGACAACTAGAGTGTGTTAGCTAAGACATTCGTGTATTGTAGATCCAGTTTATTAGACTGGGAGCTAAAAAACACACCTGCATTCGATTATTTCTATCCCTAAAACAAAGTCAACAGACCTAAGTCACTTGCTCTCAATTTTTCTGACATGACCTTACGACCTACAAAACTTCCAACAAGTGGGTCAATCGGACCCATAGTTAGTTTTTTCTTAATAATTCCCGGAATAATCTTGGGAGGACCTTGGCAATTAGATCACTCGAAAAAGAATGTAAAAAAACATAAAGGTTTCAAATTTCCTTAGAATCGACCGAATAGTTACCATGTTATTGCGCCCCAAAATCATTAAAAAGTAAAATAGTTACCGACCGACCGACGGCCTACAGACCAACATAGTAACTTATAAGAGTCGCGTCCACGCGAATAATAATGAAATAAAAAACATGACAAATTGCATCTTACTAATAGGATGACAGAACACTAGGTTAAATATGTTGTACATAATACTGGTAGGAAAAGGAGTGCCAAAAGTACCCCTTCTACTTAATTAATTGACACCCTATTTTCAATTAAGTACATATACATGTCTCCTAAGCCCTCTGTATGCTATAGTGTATACCATATGTGTTAATATATAATGAATTTCTTGATCATTTAAAAGAACTGTTGAGGTCGAGTAGCGTTGAATTCTTTCTTGTATTATTCCACTCGACTCGTAAGCGATGCTTTGCATCTGATCGTTATTTTAAATGAATGTATATTGATATAAGAAAGTAATATATTTGTTACATGTATAGAAACTTACCAAGTACATATATTTACATATATTATATATACTAGTTATCTGATTACATGTAAATATGTGGCTTTACTCACGGAAAATGTACCACTCATTTAGTTTTCATTATATGACCAGAATGGCAAATATGTATGTACAAAATAAATAATTAAATGTTATTTCATTATAAGACTGGATTCATTTATCCTGTGGGTCTAATTCCTTTTTAACTGGAAAGGAACTTTTATCGAAACTACGATTAATAAAACAGCGCATTGTGAGAAGGAAGGAGTAATAAAACTTGGCTATAAGTGAGACGATGATATTTATAAGAGTAACTAAAAGAAATATAGAACTATCTATGGGAAAGAAAAGACTCAGTGAGCATAAGAAAAAATACATAGACACCAATATACGAATGAGAGGTAGTACAAAGAATAAAACAGACTTAGAAGAAGATACGATGAAAGATAAACAAAGGAAATCATAAACTGGACATCGATTTAGAAAAAGAAATCGGAGGAATTGCTAAACTAATCTGGTAGACTTGAGAGCTGGGTTGTGGGTAAGAAAGATATTGAGATGGGGGAAAGGGAGGGGAGGGAAAGGGTGAAGGGGAGGAAAGAAAAGAGAGTAACAAGGAAAATAAGTACTCTAGAAGACCGTACGGTCCATTCAATGAGGGTACCTTTGGACTAGCTGTCGAGCGGGCACATCCCCGCTCAATTGCCTTAAGTCCTCCCTAAACGCCCACTTTTCAAGAATTTGTCTAGTCTTGTCTTGAACTGGTCAACAGAATTGCTGTTGACAACCTCCATCGGAAGTGCGTTTCAACTATCGCATATACTGTACGTGAAAAATTTCCACACAGATCGCGGTTGTAATGCTTCAGCTCAAGTTTGAAGCCATGATTTCTTTTTCTGCTCTCAATAAGGCTTAAAATATTCCCGTAGTCAACAGTTCTAATTCCCTTAATCTATCTTCATGACTTTTATGTCTGATAGAGGGAATCAGTTTGGTTGCCCTGGTTTGCACGCGTTCCAATCTCGCTATGTCCTTTCGAAATGAAGGACTCCAAAATTGTACGGCATACTCCAGGTGCGGTAGGACAAGTGAATTGTACAAACAGAGTACTATTTCCTTTTCCGATATCCAAACTGGCGCTTTATATAACCTAGAATCCTTTGGGCTTTCTTCTCCACCTTAATACACTGCCTCGAGGACTTGAGATCGCTAGTTATAGTTACACCCAAGTCCTTCTCAGTGTCGGTAGATTCAATAGCAGTACCCTTAAGGATATAATGAGATTGGGGGCTTCGGTGGCCGATATGCATCACTTTGCATTTGTTCAGGTTAAAAGGCATTTGCCACGTGTCCGACCACTCCCCAATCTTCCCAAGATCTTCCTGCAGGTGGGCAGTATTTCCATCCTTTGCAACGTTCATACCAAGCTTGGTATCGTCGGCAAATTTAGGAATCTTGGCAACCATGTCACCGTCCCTGTTGTTGACGTAGATGATGAATAGTATTGGTCCCAGGACAGAACCTTGAGGCACCCCACTAGTAACGGGCACCCATTCAGAAGCTTGTCCATTCAGCACCACCCGTTGCCGTCTGCCACTTAGCCAGTTATCTATCCAGCCTGCTACTTTTCCGTCTATGCCTAGCGCTCGCACTTTCCGGAGAAGGCGGCGGTATTGTACCTTATCAAAGGCTAACAGAGGGGGGAGGGAGCAGATAAGGCGGGAGTAAAGGAGCGTATTTGGGGGAAAGCTTAAATATCCGTGATATTTTTTGCTAGAATCTCCACGCGCAACTAAAAAGTCCTTTTCCTACAACAATAATACTAATTTTAGATAGAATACTATTTTATCCGTCCCTATAATGATCAATTAGGCCTTGTCCCTAAATTATTAAAATATTTTAATGTTGCTGTAGTGTTTGGCAGTAGCACAACTCTAAAACTTTTAATCATTAAAAATTCCTCTCCTCGCACAGATGAGTCTGTATATAAAGTTTCCTGCAAATCTTGGCGTTGTTTTTACATAGACCACACGTTGGAAGTCTGTATATAAAGTTTCCTGTAAATCTTGGCGTTGTTTTTACATAGGCCACACGTTGGAAGGCCTCGACAATAGAATTAAACAATACCAGTAGAGCTGTAAGAAAAAATTCTAACACCTGCTTTATTAATCAATCTAAATTAATCTCCCCCAACTCCATCGAGAGAAATCTACAAATGTTTGCTATTTTAACATAAGCGACGAATGAAGAGTCCGCAATGCAATTCTCAGATTAGTTGTTTCCCAAATTCGTCATTAAAATCTCTCCTTGCTTCTGTGACTCAATTGGACGATCAAATTGTGCCAAAGCTACCCTTCAGTATTGATGAAGGAAATGATTCCATAGTTGACCGAAAATTGTCCTCAAATTGATTCTTAATTTGAGGTCTAGTCCAAAATAGCTGCCCTTCAAACGAAAGTAAAAATCGCTTCCCCTAACTCTACCGACTCAAACACCGTCTCGAGATCACAGGTAAAAAAAAGCACTTTTGTCCCATTTAGGAAGAAATGTTGCAAATGAGCCCTTCTCCACCTACCCTTTCTTGCAAGGCAAACTGATGTTATTCCAACCAATAGTTTCCCACTGACTTACGTTTGTTGTCCTGTCCATCTTAATAACATATTTCCGCCCTCTACGAAAGAACAATCGATCAAAACAAGACTTTATGACTAGGCCGAGCGAGGAGTGTGACGCTGGATCTGTGCGATTCTGTTGTGCGTTTGAATCCGCTTAAATTAGATACAAACTTTCAGCTTCCTACTCTAACCGCATACACATAATTAAGAGCTAAGTTGAGACTTTTAAGGTGTTTGATCGATTTCGGCACTCAGAGTTCTTACATAAATAAACACGTGGCTAGTCTGTTGGATGCTAAATTGAGCCACCTACATGTGCACAATTCCAAAAAATATTGGCTCTCAAAACAGACAGATGTGGGAGTTTTAAGGCCGCCGTCCGCTTGGGGTGTCGGCAAATTTCAGCAAGTTCTTGGCCGATAGGTATTTAAGTCTTGATTTTTTTTTCTTGGGGTGGGGGGTGGGGGGGCTATTCACGCGCTTAAATCGAAAGTCACACTCGCCGATCGTGCGTTATATTCACAGACTGGTAAAACAGACCGCGTTGGGGGGGGGGGGGCATAAACTGCATAATGGGAGTTGATTTTATACCAACCTTGAATATAAGTAACATGGCGTGGAAAGAGGAATCATTTCTGAACGCCGAGTTAGGTTTAATTCCGTATGGTCATGTGAGCAGGTTTTGTAAGACCCGGAAAAGGAGCTTTCTGCACCCCAAACTAGCCGTTTAGCTACGCTGATAGGCCCCAATCAATGCTTGCTGACACAATGACATGCGGAGACGTTAGTCTAGGGTGGAAGAGCGATTTTTTTTTGGGGGGGGCGTAGAGGGGAAAGAGACACCTCAGATGATAAATGGTCATTCTAATATCTCTCCTATACCCTCACAAATATCACACTCAATACACACTGGCCAATATTAGACAAACACTTCTGGCCTCGTCCTGAATTAAAATTCATTTTCAAACTTAGAAAAAGACCAAAGTACATTTCCAATTCTCTACCCAACTTTATTGGCTTTCTCTAATGCAACTTGAATCATTCCCTACCGAAAACGACTTCTTGAAAATGCATCCGATAGAAAGGAAGTCTCCGTTTCTTCCCTCGTTAGAGACCTTGTTTTATCCCTTGATTAAAAGGGCTTATCAGAAGCTAGGGGAAAATTTATAATTCAAGTTTCTACGATGATATCGTCTTTAACCCCATTTTGCTGTGTAAGACTCTTTAATTAACACGCTTAATAATCCTTAATTGTCATTTAAAATGTAAACATCTCGGGATCCATTTGACTCTAACGATGCTCAGAAGTCTTGGCTTTTGGATCACTTTACCCTGTCAAATGACCGAAAGAACTCAAACGAGTGCATTATATACGCAAAAAGAATCATTCTCGCATTTTCTCACCCTAAACTAACAAATTTCACCAGAGCTCAAATGTAAGTTTAAGGTATAATAAAACAAAAGGACGAACTCCTCCAATAATAGATTTAAGGTATCGACGCTTCGCCCCTTCCCCCCCATGAACGATATTAAAACTGTCGCAATGTCTTATCTTCTGGAGTGATCTGGATGGTTGTCCTGGGATCGCTTTATGATTTAGGAAGGCTCCCTTCTGCGAGACAGATGTAACCGTTTATTGCCCTGTTTGCGGCCTTGAAACAGTTGGAAGTGTGGACCCAAGGGAATAAGTGGACCTGGGGAAGGGAGGTTTCCTCCCGTTTCTGCGGTAAGGTGGGGTATCGCTGCTTGTGTATCCTACGGTCCCTCCCTAGTGTCGCTGGGAAAGTGAACAATCCACACAAGCTCGCTAGACTTTCGAAAAGCAACATCTCTTCTGTCTTTAATTCCTTTCAACTTAGTTATTATATTCTTTGGGTTAAACTTTCAAACTACAACTAATTCACACTTTCTCTTTCACAACTAATTTTAAATTTCAACTCAAAGGAAGGTCAAAGTATCTTCATCAAACCAATTCCTCGCCAAACAAACAATTATTCTTCTTACCATTGTGTTTATAAAAGTTTTTCATCATTGATTCGCCAGGAGAAATCGAGCAGGGAATTAACTTCTACATTGGCGAATACAAATTTATCATTTACGAACGGCGTCTTAACTAACGAACAAACTTTAACCTCAAACACCCATTCATCTTCTTTCAAATTTATTTTGGTAAACTTTATGATTCGTACCAGGGTCACGAGTCTCCTTGGTCCCATAATATTTCGTCCATTTCCCAATATGTTTCACCTAACTGTCTCTTTAACTGTCGTTTTACTACTTGTTCCTGAGGGCGAGCAGGGGAGTATGAGGGGCGTATTCCCCCCATATAGTAACCCATAGTACGACTCGAAATCCGCTTCCAGTAACCAAACACAAACCCCCCCCATTAATTGTGGTGGTCACTAAAGTGCGCTAATTTATATATTTAGATTATGCGTATATGTGTTTGGTTATTCGTATGTGTGTTTGGTTACTGGAAGCCGATTTCGAGCCTTACTATGGGTTGATATATGGAGGGAGCTATGCCCTCATACCCCCCAGCTCACTACGATAAGCTCGCCCTCAGGAACAAGTAGTAAAACGACAGTTGGTGAGACAGTTAGGTGAAACATATTGGGAAATGGACGAAATATTATGGAAACTCACGACCGGGGTAAAAATTGCAAGATTTCCCTTTTTTTTACTAACGTGTGACACGCTAGTGATTAATAATAAAGAAAGACTGATTCATAAGCGCTATCGTCTGTTAATAAGAACAGGGTGGATCACAAGATGAAGAAACAAGGAAGTGAGAGAGAAACAAAATAGCAAACCGAAAATAAATAAGCGCAATTGACCAGTTAATAAAAATGAAATATAATTGGGATTTGATCCTCTGCTATCCATTCCTGGGAGGAAGGATTATGAAAAGGGCACGTTCAAATTCTTTGCCTCTCTCTCATTCTCTCTCCAGTATTATCATTCTCTTTCTCTCGCTCTCATTATCTCTCCATCATTCTCTTTCACTATCAATATGTTAATCTCGCTTCCATTCTCTCTTTCGCATTCTTACTCTGTAATTCTCTCTATCATCTCTCCCAATAATTCTTTTACGAGCTCATTATTACTCTTTCTCTCCTTCTCTCTCTCTCTCTCTCACTTGTTTCCTCTATCGCTTGCTCCCTCTCTCATTTTGTACCCTCTTTCATTCGGTCTTTCTCCAAATATATATCCAATCCTCTCCTTTATTATTTCTCCTTTTCTCATTTTGTTCCTCTTTCTATCTCATTCTCTTCTCTCATTCTTTTGCTCCTTCTCTCTCTCACAATCTCTCTCTCATTCTTTCTCTGTCTCTCTCTCTCTCATTATTTGTTTCACTATCATAAACACTACCACTTTTTATGTCATTCTTTATAATTTTTTCTCTTACATTATTTCGCTCTTACACTTTTTCTCTCATTCACTCTATACCTTAATCTATCGCATTCTCTCTGAATCTCTCTCTTTCTTGCTCTCTCGCACTCTCCCTCTCATTCTCTACCACTCATTTTTAATAGACTTTAGTTAACTAGGAGGAGCTGGGAGCTCGTTTCTTCCTGTTCCCCATTAGATGTCTGTCTTCAGATGAACGTGTTGGGCGCCTGCCTCCTGCCCCCCTTCCTCGGGTATAAGGGTTTTGTGATACCACCAACACAGGATCTGTGCCGGGTATGAGGATGCGTGATTTGCACCCAACACGATGTCTATGTTCTTTTCCTCGCTTTGAATAACTTTTTAGTCGCGTGCACGCGACTATGTCGGTCGGATGGTAACCATTTTACTTTTCAATGAGTTTTGGCAAGTTTTGAAGGTCGTAAGGTCGGTCAGATGATATGTTTTAATTGATAATAAGTTTGTTATTTTTTTTTAAATTATTGAAATAATTGAGTGTCGAAGTATGGCCAAGTGAACGAGAGTATACGCACACAGGCTCTAAGGTTGGCTAGGCAAGGCAACAAAGGTTATTGTTCTAAGAGTGTAATTTGAATAGTTAGCTGCAACTGCGTGACCAAGGAATATTCCAAACACAACGACAAAAATAGATTTTAATATACACTAGATAAAGGGTACCCACTATATATATATATATATATATATATATATATATATATATATATATATATATATATATATATATACAATAATAAGACGGAATTAGGTTCCGAATACTGATTGGATAACCAGGGTTATTAAATGATTCTAAGGAAATTTTTTTGGGGGGGGAGGGGGGGAGGGGGGAGAGATTCAGTTCCTTTAAACCTCGAGAGTAAAGCGGGGCGAACTTGGAGGAGGGGGGCTTGGTGACCTTGATTATTCACAGGTGTGGACGGGAACCCGAAAAGGGTGATGCTACGTTCTCCAAACTCTGATTTAGTGAGATGCGGGCCTGCCTCTTGTCCTCAGAGGTCACCGGACGAACTTCGGAGGGGGGGGGGGGGCTGACTTCTCCAAACTCGGATTGAGTGAGCTATTGGGCCTCTTGTCCTCAAGAGGTCACCAGAAAAACTTCGGAGGACGGCTTCTCCAATCCTTGATCCGAAGGCGGTTGAGAAAGGCTGACCTTGCCTTAAGAGATTTTCTCCTTAACTCGAAGTTATAAGTGTGATGTCCAGCTCTTTCATGGCCTGCCACAGTCACCAACCACTTCTCGGGCGAGAGCGTCGTTTAAGCGAATCTCCGCTCGGGAAAGCGTCGTCTAAGCGAATCTGCGGGTAATCTTTGAGATGGCGCATATATGCCCGGATTTCTCCTAAACAGGGAGAAGGAGAGAGACCTTTTTGAACCTTCTTTATCAGCTGGGGCAACAGAGCATGTCCTTACGGGAAAGTGGAAGAGGCCGCGATCAGCGGGTCTGAAGGAACGACCAGCGACTGGAGACATAAATGTTGTCTCGAGGGGATCAAACAAGGGCAATTGGCAAACCTACAAATAGACGAATAATCTCCCGACTCGGGAGGAGAGCACGCGACTTAAGTCTGTTGACCTTGTTTCACTAAGTGGCACTGCAGCTACACCTGAAGATGAGGTATACCATTATTTCTGCGTACATTTCACCGTCAGCTGAGTAGGACGCTGGCGACTTTCTGCGCATCTAATTTGATGGAGAAATCGGTAAATGTTAGACTATCCTTTCTCCTGGACAGCGGAGCCACCTATTTTATATATAGTGCGTCTTCTGTAAGTTCCACTCCACGGATGATGCCTTGCTCCGGCTGGAAAATGATATTTGCGAGGCCTTCCTCTGTAGACAGCATTTCGCTACCATGTTTCTCAATTTGGAGTAGGCCTTCGATAGCGCATGGCGATGCGGATCATGGAGACCCTCCACACCACAGGGACGAGGGGACGACCAGCAATCTTCATGTTCGTATTCTTAAGAGATCATCCATTTCGCGTTCGGGTAAGGGGAGCTGTCTCCGACCATATATTGCAGCAAGAGGGGGTCCCGCAGCAAAGTGTCCTCAGTGTCACACTCGTTGCATTGAGCATCAGCGGTGTCACCTAGGTCCTGCCAAAGATGTTCTCACTATGTTCTGCGTAGCCTATTTTTCGGTTCGGCCCAAATCCCAGCTACGGCGCCTCGACTCCTACAGGCATTGGATAGCATTTCCCGCTATGCCGAAGCACACAAATTTTGGTTTTCCTTGTCCAAGACTAAGGAATGCAATTCTGCTGCCATTCAAAGTTCTATCCTGACCCAGACTTGTTCTTAAACTGGGTTCGCCTGGATATGGTAGATTCTCGCCTTTTCCTCGATCTTATTTTTGACCGCTGCCTCGACTGGGAGGCCCATATCCACAGACTTATGGTCTCTTGTACCAGCGACATTGATATTCTCAGTTCCGTGACGTTCTGCACCTGGGGTTGCTGATAGGGCTACCGATCTGTTATTCTATCCCTCCTTTGTTCGTTAGAAGCTTGACTAAGAGATATAAGTTTTATGCATCCGCAGCCGAACATGAATCGCAAAAGGAGGACTCGATCTACCACACCGCCTCTGCATTTAGCGAGCGCTGCTTTTCGCACTTCTCCTCTTGAGAGTATGTTTGTCAATGCCACTCGATCTGTACTGTAGAAGTGCATTATGCGTTTTTACGCTTGGACTCGGCCTCTCTCCCAGTCTCTAACGGCTCTTATAGAATTCGCTCTGATCTCAACGGTACCTATACAGCCAAGAGATGCCAATCATATGCTAATCCTTTTGGGTTTAAGGCCAGGAAAGTCCTTCTGTTGCTCAACGTAGCCTTCAATGTAGTGGCTCCTCGGATTCGTCCCAGGATGCAGCCTGGAGGATATCCTACCTTACCTGCTACGCATCTTCACCCAAAGGCTTCAACATCGCCGGTAGTATTGTTTTCGAGTTTTATGGGTGCATTCAAGTCCGAAGATGGAGTCTGTTTCCACGCACTATCTCCTCTGTATGAGGTCCGCGTGGCTTTATCAACAACCCAATGCCTCGGCGACTTCAGTTCACTTTCTTTAGGCTTCGAATTGGGGTCACATGCAGGACATGCTGGCTTTGATGGAGAGCTCCCCTAGACCTTACTTCTACGACTGCCTGGTCTCCCAGACTGTGCGGCACATTCTTGTTGAGCCTCCCAGTCTGGAGAATCTTCAAGTACGTTAGCTGTTCCGATACCGGGACGAGCCGGGTGGGTCGCTACCGATTAGTTATCCTTTGTACTCGGGACAGCTTCCTGTACACCTAATTGTTGACTTATTTAGTTTTTGGAGGAGGGTAGCCTCGCCATCTTATTTAACGTTTTTTGCGTTGGGTGAATACTAAGGTAACAGAGGGGGGTGGAATTCCCTCTGACGCTTGAGTATTTTTTTCTTTGTTTTTTTATAGTTTTTGGGGGGGTTGTGTATAGGCCTGATTGTTTTTTGTATTGTTTTTGTTTTAATGTTGCCTAATTACTAGGATGCCCTTTTACCACTACGTATGTTCTTGAAAGATGGCCAAATGAGAGCCTTTGTAATAAAAAGCTCTCCTTCTCTCTCTATCACTCACACTATCAATCTCATTTTCTCTCATTTCTTTTCTCTCTTTCTCATTCACTCTATCCCTCTATCAATATTACTTGGGTTATTCTCTCTCCCATTCTTTCATTATCTTTCTTTCCTATTCTCTTTGAAAATAAGTGGAAGATTCCCGGACTTGAATCAAAGGATTTTGATGTGGAAATTAGCCCAGCGTAAAGCGCAGTCATAAAATTATTCTTAATGATTTATCGCGTAGTTTACGAGGTCACTCTTTGAAATAGCGCTCCGAGTTCTTTAATTGATAAAACAACCCTTTGCCATAAACTACTATAATGTGTCTTAAAAGGTGGTAGCATCTAATGTGGAACACGCAGTTTCGCCTCGTAGCAATTGCAATGAGCTAAACTGCATTAACGTTGTACTCTGACGGGGCCTCGTCCATAAAAGTTCGCCTCCCCCTTCGCCTTTGCCATCAATAAACATAAGCAAATGACTGTTTTGCGTTACTCTTAGAGAAAATACCGGTTCCTGATTCACGGCCCTATCAGTAAAATAGGAGACAGACTCAAGAACACTTATATTAGTACATCTATGGTAGAAATGTTTATTATATTATTACGAATAGCTTCGAAGTATAAATTATAATGTTATGAAAATTCAATCAAGTGCATCGTGTTGAATACAATATGAATTTAGTAATGAGCGTTGGAATTTTAAATAGTCTATCCTCGACCGTGTATTGTAGCCATCTGGGTTTCTTTGTTCACTTCTTTTAGTCATAGCTTTAGAACAGACGAGTTTTTAACCCTGGGGTCCGCGAATTACTTTGAAAATTAATTGTCTCTTAGGAACCAATTCAATTATATGTCCCACAAGTGGTTTCAAATTCGAAATTTTGAGTGTGTGTGTTCTTAGTAAGAATTTTCTGGTGCGTTTCCATAGTTTTTTCAAAGATTTCTTACACCTCTCCAGCCTAATTTTATTCCGGTGATTTAATTGCCCCCCATGCATGCTTCTATCCGGAGTCGCAAGCTGTCTCGATTGATTGCGTTCATGTACCAGCTCTGATAATTGATTGTCATTTCTAATTGTTCTATTTTCTACAAAGCTGTCTTAATTTATCGCTTTCTTGTACCTGCTCTGATAAAATTGATTGTCAGTTCTAATTGTTCTATTTTCTGCGAAACTCTTCATCATTATTTTTGCCTTTGAAAAGTTCAATTTTAGTCCTGTGAAACTGACTTGTAATAGTTCTGTTATCATTAATTTATCTGGATTTGAAGCATATAATACTCCGGCATCAGCAAAACGAAGATGACTTAAATAATTCCCATTAATTCACTTTTATTCCTGTTTCAAAGACCTGAAAATCTCCTCAAGCACAGCTGTTAACAGTTTAGGTGAAGCAGGACACCCATTTTGCTTGTTTTTCTTTTTATTTTACTACTGACCAAGTGTTGCTTATATGACGAAGATGTAAGACTGCATATGTAAGGGCGTATGCCAATGTAGGTTTTGTTGATTCCTTGTTTCTGTAGTTTTATGTAGTTGATAATTTCGGTAAAATTGAAATTTATTTAATATATTAGGGAAACTTCTTAAAATTTCCCGTATGAAGTGTAAAAGCTGAATGCTCATTTAGCCTATTAATTTATACATCTTCAGCCACTCATACATGAGTATAGTAGGCTTATTTGCCACCTTTATATTTCTTTACTCCTCGTATTTTTTATCATTAAGTCTCTCTGTCATCATCTTTCCGGCAATAAATAGTTCATTGAACTTTTTATTTTTCTTGCTTCCTTTAGGAAACCCCAATATAGGCCTACTTCGAATTGCTGGGGTGTTCACAATAGGCCTTAAATCCTGCCGGTGTGCGTAATGTAGAAAGACATTGCTGATTAAGTATTTTTGCATAAACGGCCGGTTTTGTAGGATTACCTTCTGATTTATGGCCTACTAAGGGAGGGAAGCAATAGGTCTACCGAGGGAGAATTTAATATAATCACGTTTTGTAGATTTGGTGTTGGTGAGATTGATACGAGTGAATCCAAATATTTCATTCGTAGGAACAAAATGTGATAATTCTCAAAAGGAAGGAATTTAATTAAAAGAGGATTTACGAAATTAAATAAAATTAATCAAATAAAAATATAACAATTTTTTTCAATTTTAAAAGTGAAAGGCGATTTATTTTTTTATATAGGTTTATTTCCCATTAGATGTCTCCTTGGATTTTAGGATATGGTTACCAGTGGTTTGGATAAGGTAGTTAGACTTCAATTATTTGGGCGTTAAAGGTTTATGGCATCATTAATCACCATAAACAAAAATGGTACAAGGGAAGGTTTAGATGTGTGTTTTTTTGAATCCATTGGTGCAGGCGCGGATCCAGGGAGGAGGAAGAGCTAGGGGCCTGAAGCTCCCCAAAGTTCAGACCCGTTTATGTTCATATTTCATTTTTAAGCCATAGTTATATTCTGCTATTCAGAAAGAGTTATGTAATAATATAGAATATATATATATATATATATATATATATATATATATATATATATATATATATATAATTTTTAAACCGTTGCGATCAATCTATCTTATATAATACATGCCTAAAATATAGTTAAATCTCAAAAATAAGTATTAAATTCACTATTAAATCTTAGCTGACATCCAAAAACTGCGATAAACTAAAACTCATAATTTTCTGATGTGTGCAAAACAATTCCTTATCCGAGAAAGTTAGTGTTCACTCCTTTATGAGATGCTGTTATTTATTATCAATATTGTGTAAGATAACCATCATTAATCAACAAGGCCCTTTTCTTAGTCTACTTAGGGGAAGGAATTCAGGTTAGCCCCCTCCCCCATTTTATCCTGGATCCGCTACTGTATGGGTGTAATTTCCATGTAACAGGAATGAAGATGAAATCGACGAGTCTTAAAAATTGTTACCCTAAACCTCTCTTTTCGAAGATATTCACTGGGTTAAGCTAATAAGTGACAAGATTTTTTTTTTAAATAAAAGAATAACGCATTGAAGTAATCTTGCAAACACATACTTTTTTTCTCTATTGATTTAGACAATTTTAAGTTAATATTTGTAGCGTTATTTATTAAAATTCATAAGGCCATTTACGAGTTTCTCTAAGTCTCTCAGCCTTCCAAGTACTCTAATTAGCCTGGAGGGAGTGATTATATCATGGGAAGAGGCCTCATCCAAGAGGGGAGGAAGGCGCCCCCAAATGACTGATGTATCATACAACATGACAGAGTAAAGTTTTTTAACTTTGGATTTTTAACACGGATTCAACATTGGATTTATCTCCTCATTTTTACTCATTTATAATGCCTTTTATTTCTCAGGGTGGGGTGGATCTACTGTTTAACGTGGAATCCGAACCATGGGTATTTAAAGGGTATGACAGACGGGAAGACTACTCGAATCGTAGCTCCATCTGTCGACTGAAATGACAGAACCAAACATAAATCCAAACAAGCGATTGCCAACAGGGGCATGACACCCTTCGAAGGGGACGGCTAATTGCAAAATATTAATGAAAACATCAAAACGTTCACAAATCCCCCAAACCTCTATTTTTTCTAGTATTAACACCACTTTCCCTCTCATTTGAGCAGGGGCTCCTGACTGGATAAATAAATAAACATAAAGATCAAAATGACATTCGGTAGTAAGGAAAACGGGCATGGACACGGTAGCGCTACAGTGCTTTGCTGCCACCCAGAGAGAGTTTGGACTCGTTCGTGGCTCAAGGGAGAGCTACTCCCTCAAAGTCTGGGGAAGGGTGGACGGAAACTTACTTCAGCGGATTCCGAGAAACGAAAGAGTGATGTGTTGTGATAAGAAACACAACGCGTTGTATTTAGCTATGTGAGTGATAACGCATGTGGGTAACAACAGTTTACGCACACTATGTACGATGGCACCTGGCGTGATTGAGTCCGACTACTCAAGCGTAGGAATCCAGCGGCCTATCCACTAGGCCTCAAAGGACCCTTTCTACCCCTAGGACCCAAGGATCCTTTATACGTCCGAATCCTTTGTCCATAAGAAGAGGCGGTGCCACAAATGAATCAAATTTGTTCACAAATTTTGAAGTTCCCAGAAGTTCAGTGGACACGAGATAAGCAGCAATCGTGTAGAGAATAACATAAACACAGGAACATCCTGAATGCGCCCAAAATATATTAACTAAGTTCTCAAGAAATGTATGTTTTTTCTACAAGGAAATTAAAAAAAAATATCAATATAGATAAAATAAACCAATTTGTCCTTTATCTAGAACGAAATTAAAAGCATTTTTAATATATAAAAAACAAACCGATTTATTTTTAATATACGCCCCCCCCTCCCTGATTTCTGCTCTTTTACTAGCATGAAATTAAAAGCATTTTTTAAATACAAAAATAAACTATTTATGAACTTTTACTAGAGCGAAATTAAGACCATTTTTAATATACCCAAAATAAAACGATTTAGGTTCTTTTTCAAGATGGAAATTAAAAGCACTTTTAAAATTTGGCATTAAAAGAAAAGACAATTTTAGTACAGATGGAGTTCAGGTTAATAAAACTATTAACAGGCAAAGGAATATCAGCGTTGCTTAATTTATCACTAAGGAAGGGAAAAAGATCGTTTACCGGCACTTTAGTTAAAAGAGAACATACATCGAAACTAACAAGAGGAAAATTATTAGAGTAAGGTATGAAGTTAAGTTTATCAATGGCAAATTTTACCTTCAGAAGTTTGGTTTAGCTATAAGAAATTGTTCATCTCCTGTCCTCTCAAATTTATATAAGGAGTTTTTGAAACTACCTTACTCCCCACTATAGTTGATTTTCCCCTTGTTTGGTTCAGATACATAGACGATATTATTTGTTTATGGCCTTCTTCTAAGGATGTTAATGGTTTTCTTAATGAACTTAATTCTCTGTCTCCCTCAATTAAATTTACCCTTGAACTTGAACAATATAGTGTCCTCCCGTTCTTAGATCTACTAATTCACAGGACTCCATCTGGACTTAAATTTTCCCTGTATCGGAAACCTACCAACGCTGGTTCCTACATTCATTTTTATTCGGGTCATAGTTATAAAGTCAAACGTTCTATATTTACTTCAATGTTTCTGCGAGGGTTGCGGGTCGCCAGCCCGGAATTCTTGGATATTAAGATTTCAAAGATCTTACCCCCACAACTAGACTCGGCAAAAAAGACGTTTTATAGAATTAAAATACCTTCCGCATTCAATTTTAAGAACTCCCTTGTTTTATTGTTTTCTGAGGCCTTTACCTTTCTTACCTGTCTCCTGAAATGTTTAAACATTTCAGTCAGATTTAAGTATGAGTCTACTATGTACAAAATGTTGGTTCAAAATAATAGCAAGAATATAGGGGGTGGGGTGTGGTGTTATTCTGTCGATTATGCAGTTTGCACTAAGCAATACTTTGGGCAAACTGGAAAATCATTAAATGTTCGTTTGACCCAACACAAATACAATAGTAGAAGACGTGAAAGCAATAGTGCTTTGTTTTTCACTTATCTGATCATGGTCATCCTATCGATCGGAATTCGGCTAAATTTATTTACAAATCAGATGACTCTGTTAAAAGAAATATTGTTGAATGCTTGTTCATTAATTCCTAGCCTAATTTCGATATATCCCCCGGTCTCTTTAAACTGGAACCTGTCATTAAAAAGCTTATTTTAAACGAAATTGTCGATTTTATATCTTAGCACTTTGATTTATTAAATTTGTTATAATTCTTTTTTTAATTGAATAATGTATTTATAATTGTATATGTATGTATTCATAGTTATGTGACTTATATTTCTACATTTGAAACACACTCTCGCACGTGGATATTTCGGAAAAGATCTTATCTATATGTAATTACCAGTGGCGGCTCGTGTATAAGCACTGCAGAACTGCAGCCCCCCACATTTCCACTCGAAATTATCGATAACATTCAATATGATGAATCCTTTTTTTTCGCTCAGGGGTAGGCAACCTCCGGCCTGCGAAGGCCTCGCGTCTGGCCCGCCAGCTTGCTCGGCATTAATATTGCAATCCGGCCCGC
The DNA here is from genome assembly GCA_963969495.1 of Ceratothoa steindachneri. NCBI lineage: Eukaryota > Metazoa > Arthropoda > Malacostraca > Isopoda > Cymothoidae > Ceratothoa > Ceratothoa steindachneri. The sequence continues at coordinate 2,089,150 of OZ018322.1, forward strand.
GAACACCAGCCCTCCATAATAAAATAAAATAACTTCTCAAAAAGTATATATCTCAGTTTACTCGTAGAGGGAGAGAGAAATGACTCTTAAGTCTGGCACTGAAAATGAGTAAAAAAATGAGACAAAAATGTGATGAACATTGTGCATGTTCAACGCATCATGGCCATGTTTGGCAGCACCTACTCTTGCGAACAGCTCTTCTCCAAAATGAAATACACGAAGTATCCCATTCGCTCTCAAGTATCGGACCGTCACCTCAATGACATTCTTTTGTTGTCTACCTCATCCATCAAGCCAGACATTGAAACACTTCTTCAAGGCAAGCAGCACCAGCCGTCTCACTGATTTGTATGTTTTTCAAAAAATTCTTTTATAATGTATTCTACTATATATATATATATATATATATATATATATATATATATATATATATATATATATATATATATATATATGGTAACTTCGGTGATTTCTTTTGTTACTCCGGCCCGCGGCCTGCTCTCAAAAGTCTCATCTGGCCCTTACTCTGAAAAGGTTGCCAGCCCCAGCCCTAGGTTCTGAAAAAATACAAAAATCCTTGTATAAAACTGTGCGCTTCACAGTTCCAGCGACACGGTGTTTGGCTGTTGTGCGCATGCTCCCATGTTCGAGATAGGAAACTGCACGCTAGGAAGAGAAAGCACTGTGGCTCACGCAGTGCCAACCCCGGTGTGCTGGCGAAAAGTAGTGTTTATTTTTGACTCCGAGCGTGTTGTGCTTAAAAACGTGTTTATATTCTTGAATGCGATAAAGTGTAGAATTTAATTCATATTTTTTTCGGTTCTTCTATTGATTAATTAATCCATAAATTGAGATGCTAACATTTATCTTGGAAAATAATCTAGATGATAGTCTTAGTAAAATTACGAAAGTGATAAAAATCCTCTTGACAATTCCCATGACTACATCAGAGGCAGAACGCTGCTTTTGAACATTGAAAAGAATAAAAACTTTTCTAAGAAGCATCTAGATGGCCTTGGTGAAATTACGAAACTGATAAAATTCCTCTTGAAAATTCCCATGACTCCAACAGAGGCAGAACGCTGCTTTTCAACACTGAAAAGAATAACAACTTTTTCAAGGAGCAAAAAGAATTCTGAAAGACTAAATGCACTTGCAGTGCTTTCAATGGAAAAGAAATTCATTGCTAGTCATCCAGAGATCAAAGAGAAAATAAGTTTTCTTTTCGCGCAAATTAAAACAAGAATAATGGATTTCGTTTTTAAATGAATGGATCAAGATTGAACTGTAACAATTATTGATATTAGTAAGAAAAAAATGTTTAATTTTGTTCTGTTTAGGTTTTTATCAAGTTTATCTATAAATTTTCTTTTTATATGTTTATTTACTTTTACATAATATTAAAACAATGCTAAAGATGAAGCACCACCACTAATTTTAGTTTGTATCTAATCCCACTTTTCTAATTGTTTTGTGTCCTTTCGTTGGACGTGGCCGGAGCTTCGCTTAGTTTTCTGATTCATATATATATATATATATATATATATATATATATATATATATATATATATATATATACTATACGTATTCCTTGAGAATGAACTGAAAAAAGTTCGAAAGTACTTGGAATGTGATTTTCATTTTTCCTGTGGGAATTTATGCAATTATTGCTCTTCTCACACTCTATTTGTGAGTTTGTCATATATATATATATATATATATATATATATATATATATATATATATATATATATATATATATATATATATATATATATATATATATAATTAAGCTGCAATGACACATACCTCCACGGGTGGATGAAAACGATCCCTTGTCTTGTAATTGGCACGGTGCTATTTAGGGTTTTCAGATCAATTTATTTGATAAAAAACTTGATTATCGTGAAAGAAACGCTATCCTCAGGCGTGCTCGAGACTATTTAGGTGGCAAACCTCAATATATATATATATATATATATATATATATATATATATATATATATATATATATATATATATATAAAGTTTATTAGAACGGGATGAGTTTCGATATGTAGATTCTCATATCATCTTCAGCCGTAAACTAATAGAAATTGACAAAAAACTGGAATATATAATAACAGGGAACTGACATTAATCTGGAGGCGTTAGGTTAAGGTGATTAACCTATGTTTCAAACTTTATTTTAAAGGATATTGCTAATCATTTTAAGTTAACGCCTCCAGATTAATGTCAGTTGCCTGTTATTATATATTCCAGTTTTTCAGTTCGTTTGTTTTTTTGTCAATTTCTATTGGTTTACGGCTAAAGATGATATGGGAAGCTACATATCGAAACTAATCCCGTTCTAATAAACTTTATGCTCCAAACAGTGGTTTCTTTGTGCATTTAATTTACTCGCTATTGAGTAAAACATTGCTTATATATATATATATATATATATATATATATATATATATATATATATATATATATATATATATATATATATACATAAAATGAAAAGATGAATCCAAGCACTTTCGAACTACATTTCCAAGTTAATTTTCAAGGAATAGCATGAAAATGGAGAAGACAACCAAAGGTACGAAGGGAACGCCCATCACATAGTACAAACCAATGGAAAAACACAAAAATAAAAAAACAAATAATAACAGACATGTGTATCCTTAAAACGATATACACACAACAACGCCGTGTATATGAATGGAAATGGTGGGTGAAAAAACAAAAACATTTTAAAGGATTATCATTAGAACGAAAACATTTAGGGCTAAGAGTTAATCTACGATCATAGTAGAGACACGTGGTGGGGGAGGCATTGCGAATGATATTACACTAATAAAGAGTGACAACAGGCTGCATTATGAAGTTATTTCATTTAGTACAAGTTTTTTTTAAAACAGGGTCAAGTTTAAATAAGCCAGGGGAAATATTTATATTAAGCAAGATGCCTATTAATACATACTCGGCAATATTTCTTTTTGTAAAATCAGCGGAATGATAAAGGAATTTTGCAGAGATCCAGTCAATGGGGTAGTTATTTTCCAGGGAAATGTAAAAATAAGGCGCTGTTTATTTCACCTCTTCTAATATTTTACTTATGTTGGTAAATTCTAGTAGATAAAGATTTATCAGTTTTCCTGAAGTAAGGTAAATTGCAAATATAACATTCTATAGAGTATACTCCACCCTTTTTCCTAGTATTATTGTGGACTAACATTTTATATAAAGTGGATTCATATCTAAAATTTATAGAGATACTAAGTTGCTTAAAATTTTGGCGATACAAAAAAATGGTTGAAAGTATGGCAAGATAAGACAAATTTTGTAATTGAAAACCGGTGTGTTATCAGTTCTATAAAAAGTTCTCTTAGCAAAGTTTAATTCATTATGCAAAAATTGACGAGGGTAACAAAGTTTTTTACTTATTTCAAAGATATTGGACAATTCCTTATCCAAAAATTTCGGACTAACAAGGCGTAATGCACGCAGAAACATAGAAGTGAATACAGACCGTTTAACTTTAACAAATACAAGTTCTGCGGGTGTGGTATAAAAATGTCTTAGAAGTTCCTAGCTTAGGGAGATACTAGATTTGATGGGGTAACGCTTTGGGTAAAATATAGTTACTGTGCCTGGTAGCTTAGCGGTAGAGCATCTGACCGGCAATCAGCAGTCCCGGGGTCGAGTCCCGGCCAGGAATTTTTAAAAACTTTTTTTCCCTGGCGTTATTTCTGTCTTCTCGGTAATGGATTGCCTTCATTGTGCCGCCCTCTGCTCTCTTTCATTCTAGTGTTCTTATAATGTCTCTTTCTCTTGCCTCTAAAAGAAAAAAAACAACCTCCTGTTTCTTGTCTCATTGCTTATTCGCGTCCCTTTTTCTCTTTTCTTCTCTCTCTCTCTCTCTCTCTCTCTCTCTCTCTCTCTCTCTCTCTCTCTCTCTCTCTCTCTCTCTCTCTCTCTCTCTCTCTCTCTCTCTCTCTCTCTCTATATATATATATATATATATATATATATATAAAGGTTAAATTAGAGGAAGTTAAAAAAAACAAGCAAGATCACGAGCTTTTTTGTTTATCACTACATCTTTAAGGGACGAAGAAGAAAACAAGGAAAAAAGATATTGAAAGAGCAATGGTGGTCTTAAAAAACAAAATAGGATCGTTGACGTTTTATTAGTTCTATGAAATAAAAACTTTCGCTGATGTGTTAAAAAACAAATTTTTTTGTGGAAAAATGAATTGTTAACAAATGTCGGTGATGGACTTGTGATAAGAGCTGAATGCAAGCTTATGAAAGTTGGAGGTAAAGTGGGGTCGCATAGAACCTCTGGAGAATTCACAGATGATGAAGTTAGTGGACGGCATGTTAATCTTATGAAATTCAAGTCTGCTTTCAAATCAATTAGCTTTTGATAGAGTGAATGACCATTATTCCATGCCTCATAGTGAATCCTTCAATATCGCGGGAGTGAACTAGTAAATAGGGTTAGATTACTACTTTGGATTGGGGATGATATTATTGCCTCATCCGGTAAAGGCTGATCGTCGCAGGTGATGATGGGTGCTCGGAAAAGAGCATCAATAGGATTCTCTCTTCAGGAGATGTGTCTAATGCCATTGGTGTAAGGGACAATGGACTCAAGGGCACGGTCTTCTTCGGGAGAGTGACCGGTTGAAAGAAAATAGAACGCGCCCAGAATTGCCTTGCAATCTGTCAAGACATTGAAGTTGTTGCCTTCGAACATGTGCCTGTTGTGTTTGAAAGCAAGTGCTAAGCAAAGGAGTTCGTGGCTAAAATTTAAATATTTAATTTCTTCAACTTTTAAGTGGTGACTGAAGTAGGCCAGAGCCGCCCATTCCTCATTGTAAAGTTGCTGTAAGACAACGCACATCCAAGCATCTGAAGCCATTGGCGGATCCAGGAAAAAAATGGAGAGGAGGGTCCTAACCTGAATTCCTCCCTCTGAGTAGTCTTCGAAAAAAGCATTGATGATTAATAAGGGTTATCATAGACAGTATTGGTGATAAATAACAGCACCTCATAAAGGAGTGAGCACCAACTCTCTCAGATCTGACTTTTCTCACACATCAGAAAATTATGAATTGTGGTTTATTGCAGTTTTTGGACGTCAGCTAAGATTTAATAGTGAATTTAATACTTATTTTAAAAATTTAACTGTATTTTAGACATGTATCATATAAGATAGATTGATCGCAACGGTTTAAAAAATTGTTTTATATATATTCTATATTATTACATAACTCTTTCTGAATAACAGAATACAAGTATTGCTTACAAAAGAAATATAGAGCATAAATGGGTTTGATTTTTTTTTTTAGGGGAGGGGGGGCTTCAGCCCTATAGCCTCCTCTGAATCTGCGCCTGTCTGAAACATTGCTTATAATTAGACGGAACGGGACGTCTCTTTTGGAATGTTGCAAAATTGTGGCTTCGACATCCTATTCACAATTTGGTGTAGTCAGGACGAGTAAAACGTTCTAATAACTCTTTCTTCGCCAACGCAAACTCAACCCTTTCATTCTACAAACATTCATCATACCAAAAAGGAATGAAGTTTCTTTCGACAACAAATCGTGCGAGGAAAGTAGAATTATAACCCAAGGAACCTTAATTTAAGTTTATCTACACCTGGTAAATATACTTAACACTAGATTTCTTAAATTTATCCAAGTACCTAAGTTTATATAAATATTTATGCAGAAAACAGAGAACTCTGAACGCAAAAGCGTTTAAATTAGGAAAGATGAACTATGGAAAGCGACCAAAACTGAATAAATAGATTTTAATAAAGACGAACGTAGGGAGATAGAATCACTATCACGAGATGCTGGCTCCGAAGATATACCGACGTGAGGCGTGCATTTGAGACGGTTGGTTCGTCTCTTGGTAGTATTCAAGCTCTCCGCAGGAGGTCAGAGGTCAAATGTTTATTAAGATATAAAAAGTTGAAAGTAGATTCTACAAAAAATACCACGTAAAATATAACTAGTCTAAGTGGAGAGAAAATAAGATATTTGAAGGGATGAGAGAAAGTACATAAGTTGAAGGATGAAAATTAAGTTTCCAGAGGACTGGATATTCGAGTTCTTATACACATTTGTACATTTTGAATTTTATCATATTAATAAACCAATGGTTCTTGGTTTAGTTCTATTTCTGTAATATTTAGGCAATTTTTAATATTTTACCACATATTCATTCACTTCTAACTTCGCATGTTATTACGAGTTACTAATTCTTTTAAATTTTAATATTTCACTAACTTACATTTGGTTATTATATTTATGATACTCAGGCTTATTATCACTTTTTCAAATTGTGTAATCACTTTTAACTTTGCCGATCTTTTATTAACTTCCAATTAGTTGTTGTATTATATTACTCTGACTCACTTACTTATGTTATTACTGTTTCAATTGGTCGTAAATTTTAATCACTTTTAGATTTAATCACTTTTTGCTCTGCCCGTTATCTCATCAAATTCAACTTATTATTATATTATGTATATTATTTTCACGCATTTAGATTTGTTATCAACTCTTTTTAACCACATTTGAAATTGAATTACTTTTCAACTCATATGATTATTATATTTTTTACTAATTTTTTCACTTAAATTTTTCATTTATCGATGGCCGATGTCTTTTGTCTTTACTGACTCTATAATTTAAGAAAGGAATTTTTTGCGTATTTGAATAATAATTTCATCTTAGTTTGGTTATGACAGTTTTTTATCAAAGTTATTTCTAATAATTCTTTTATAATTTCAAAAAACAAAATGGTGAAGTTCAGAAATAAATATAAGTATCGAAATTGTGTGGATTTTTTAAAACCCAAAGAATTACAAATGGTGAAGTTCATAAAATTTATACAAATTTAACTATGGCTGCTTTTTTTTAGATTTTAAATTTTGATCTTAGTAGCGAAGCGCAAGTAGGGGGGGGGGGAAGTGGCGAAGCCATTGCCTAGTCTTTCTATAATTTTGAAGGTTTGGACGTTGACTGTGTGCATACTGGATTCTAGATACCAGCAGTTGTCCTTCCACTTCATTTTGGGTGTATGGTTCCTCTTACGTCTAATTATACTTTCCATTTTGTAGTTCTTGAAGTAATTTGCACATTGGGGAGGCGAAGATTTTGATGCGAACGTCTTCCGCCGTCCACGAGTGAGCCGTTCCTAAGGATATCCTTCTTCACCGATACGGGTACACTTTTAATGGGCGACTTCGGTTGGTGTTTTTTGAGTTGCTGTCGTTGTTGTTTTTTTTTGCTGTTGGTGCTTTTTGATGCAATGTTTTCCCCCTTTTGTCGCTTCCTTCTCGAGGGGAGTAAGGAGTGTGCCCTCGTGTTCTGGTAGTGGGTTTGAGGGAAACCCAAATTTCTTATTTATTCCATTTTTCAGCATTAAGGTTATTTAGTACCTTGCTGAAAATTCCTAGTGGGGAGGGCAAGATTTGGCAAATGGGCGAAAATAATCATGGTTGACAGTTCTTTGTTTTTGCTTATAATTATTATTTAGTGGGTGCTGGTCCGTTGCAACAGTGTGGTATTATGAGCTGAAGCTTCAACATATGTTCTTTTTTGGCCTCTTGTTTTATTTTTCCTTTATTTCTCTTGAGTGTTTCTTTGGCTATGCGGCACCTGATGACAGGAATCCGTGTTCCCCTTCACATTTGACGTACTTCAGGTTCTCGTTTTTACATTCCTTCCAACTATGTCCCAAATCCGCGCAGTTAGAATGAACCACTTCAGTTTCTTGGCACTCTCTGGTGGGGTGACTTTCGACGGCATAACACCTGTAGCAACATTTGAAATGAATGAACTCTTTCCCTTATATTTGTCCAGTGCCATTTTCAGGTAAAAACCTGAAAACCTTCATTATTTGCCTTCTGGGCCATCTCGATGTGTGCAAATATAACCTTGACTATATTTTACATCCTTCAGAACTTTTCTACTTTAAGGATGCTCGCCCATTTCCTCACAGGAATTGTCTATGAAAAAGGGGTCGAGCTGTCGGACTACGATGGTTCTTTGTACGAAAATTTCTTGGAGTATGGAAGCCTCTAGTCCGGTTTTCGTAAGCTTTGGGAGTTTCTTATGAAACAAGCTTCTCTACATCTTTTCCTGTGTGGAAAATTGTGGCGAATCCTGAGGGGTGTCGAGTAGGCGGATAAGAGCAATATTGTGATGTCCGTATAGTCTCCATCACCGCAGATCTGCTTAGTCTTTCTCCCTTCCCCGGAGGGTGTGGAAGAAACTCGCTTGATCTCATAGGGAATCATGACCCCCATGAGTCTTCTCGGATAAAAAGAGTTTTTGAAGAAATTTCCTGGGGTTTTGCCGCCTTATCCGGTGATAAGGTTTTTCACCGTGACCGAGAAAAAATCCGGAGTCTCACCCGGAAGCTAAATCCGGTAAGCTCGACTGATCCTCTCCGCAAGAGGATGAGTTAAGAATCCTCCATCCCCTGAGTAGAACTTGAATATTTACCAAAAGAGTATAAATCTACGACACTATTGTGTGTGGGGGGGAGGGGGAGGTGAGAATGACATTGTAAACATTTGCCATTCCGAATCATTTGGTTTACAAGTTTAACTTAAAATCAATGCAATTATGAGTTAATCTTTTAACTGAATGCAATTACATAGATTGAATTAGAGGTATAATTAGACATGGATGTTCGTTATCAAGAGAAAAAATTCTATATCTCCACTCCGAATAAAGCTTTAATTAATTTTCGCGCTTTAAAGGCCGAATAATGAGGGAAAGGAATTCGGATGATAGAAGACCTTGGGGTCGAATTCACAGGTGGATTTGAAGAACAGCCATGATGGAGCTTCACTATAAGCACCATCTTCCATAATGCATCTTTTCTCCAGTTTTTCCTGGAAAATATGGTTATAAACCTGCAAAAGAGGAGGGTCTTCACTCCTCAACTTGGCTACTCTATTTTAAAAACGGAACGTGGCTATGCCAAAATTATTAGGGAGATTTGGATGAATTTTTTTTCTATGGAAACCCCACCACGATTCTACGAATCCCGAAATAAATTATATGTTTCGTTAGCGGGAGGTAAAGTATGCTACCACTTCCTTACGGAAAATTTCCTTAATCAATTTATAGTAGAAATTTCCACCAATCAAAATGGATAGATATGTTTGAGACCAAATCACCTGATTTTATGTCGGTTAGTTTTATTTTCAAATCTCGACTTCTTTTTTTGTTTAACCTTGGTATATAAAGTTCATTTTGGACCTCATCAATTCCCAGTCTTAATGTTTCTAGACCCGTGATTGGTAATTACGTTACATGATACCGCTTGTTATAATTTTGGTAGGTCTTTGTGGTTGGATATTTTAATTTTAGGACAAACAGGTTATTTTCGATGTTTCGATAATCTTTCCACTAGTCACTATGTACATGCTTGTTCCCGTGCGGAACAAAATCTCTATTATTGTTAAGTGTCATTTCACTGTGTGAGGCAACAATCTCCATTGAACCCAACGAATAAAACGTAGAAGAATAAGAATTTCCGAATACCCATAGAGGAGTATGAGGTGCAGCTTTAGGACGATCCTTTGGTTTATGGTTAAAAAAACCCTCATCCATTTGAACAACTTTACCGGGGTCCCAGCAAGTTTGATGGTGGAGTTCTCGTTAAGATAGGTTGTAAAAAAATCACGAAAATCTAAACATGTCAATCGCAATCAATTTTGAAAGGTTTAATGTTACAACCCCGGATAAGACAGGCATTTTACAGATACAATATTACCTTATGGCGTCAAAATTTACCATTTAAAGATGATCCTTCCCTAAAATAACCGCCTAATGATAATCCAACCCAACAGAAAAGGGAGGGATTATCCTCACTTGATCCTAAATGTTTTTTGAGAGCTCCGCTCGACTAGAACCTTAACAAATATTTGTCCCTTTGACCCCGTCACCGTTATTGGTAGGCGAGTAGTGGAGAAACAATTGGGGAGCAATGTATTAGCGCTACTTTCATTTTTCTTCTTTTTCTGCTTTCCTCATAAGACGGAAGACACAGACTTGTCGCAAAAGCAGCATTGCCTCTCTGGTTGGGCCATCATTGGTACCATTATTTCTAATGCTAAGTGTAATGTTAAGATTTACTCAAATAATTTGTACTGGGGACATTTAAAAGGCCTTTCTTAGAGTTGGACTACATATATTGGACAGGAATTATATTAGTTTTTTAACGCCAAACCTAAGATGATTCTATGAGCCCAGTTATTATTGATAGATATAAGATGGCGTTATTTGCGTCTGTATCATCCCAATTTTTTTCTATAGGCTATTATACAGTATCACCTAATTAAGTGGGGTAAGTCAGATATTGGTAGAAATCTGTATGTTGACAACCTTTATGGAGATGCAGACAATGAACAAGATTTAATAACATTTTATGAGGACCAAAAATGCTTCTATAGTGTTGGCTTATCTCTTAGGGAATGGATGTCAAATTGAAGTCTTCTTAATGGCCATATAAACTAATATTAAATTGAAATAGTTAATCCTTCTACAATGAAATCTTTTTAGCATTCTTTGGAATATTGAGCAGGACATATTTAGTGTGGTAAACCTCACTTTTGTCTATTCTTAAAAGATTACTAAGCGTAGTCTGTTAAGTGACGCTGGTGATATATTTGAACCTTTTGGGTCTGTTCGTACCTGACAATATACTGTTCAGTTTTTCTTCAAAAATTATGGAAACTATGTAAAATATGATTGCGCTATATAATGAATGATTCATTGTAGGTTAAATAGAGGTCTCTGGTAACCAAATTAAAAGAAGTGTGCTATTTCTATACCAAGATGGATACTGAAGGCCAAACAAGTGTCTCCACATGTCTTCAATGATGCATCAAACTATATTTACGGATGATGTGAATACCTGGTGGCAAGACAAGAGTCCATTTTGATCATAAATAAGGCTAGAGTTGCTCCCATTAAGCAACTAATAATTCCTAAACTTGAGTTGATGTCAGTCTTGATTGCTACAAGAGTCACAAGATTCATAATGGATGCATTCAACACGGAGAGAACCTTTGAATCAGTACATGTTTGGTTGGATAGTAGCGTTGTATTATCCTGGATAAAATCTAATGTAAAAAAAAGGAACTTGTTTGTTAGGAATAGAGTCAAATAGATCAACACAATAGAACACCTTGTGCCCATGTATCATATAAGCGGTGTATTTAATCGTGCTGATATAGTAACCAGGGTGGGTTCCAAGGACTTTGACTGATTTAGACCACCCTTGCTGGCATAATCATGACGTGCTAAAGAACCTCAACAAACGGCATGTATCTGAATCTAGTGAGGTTGTTGCTAATACTGATAGTAAACATGAAATAGTAAGCATTGTAAAAATGGTGATTATTAAGGTAAAATCCTATAGTGATTTTCTTTCTAATCCATTAACACGGGATTTAGAGTAATTTCAGTTACTGACATTAACAAAGTTGAAATCCAGTGGATTCTTTAATTGCAGAGCAAATCGCTTTATAATGAAACAAGAGGAGCGGTTTTACCACTTCTCTTTAAGGTCTGCTTCGTAGGCAGACCTTCGATTTGTGGCTAACGGCCGATCCGTCTCTGACAAAGGGTTTTAGTCTAAAAAAATAAAATAAGAGGTTTGCCGTACATACGAGGGGTGGTCAATAAGTTTTGTGAATCGGTAGGGCAAAACAGAGGAAGAGGGATGACTGTTTGTGGGGGTGTTAGGACAAGTTATGACAAGTCAGGACCTACAGCCGCACGCTCATGCCTCGTATATTTAAGAAGCAGTACATGATCGCAGATCGTCAATCACAACTTTTTGAACAATGGAGAAGGTTGAGCACCGCGCAGTGATCAAAGTTTTGACCAAAGAAGGCAGGAATGCAAAAGAGATCCATGAACGCAGGGTTGCAGTGTACACCGACACCCCCCCCTTCCTATGCAACCATTGATCGCTGCCATAGGGAGTTCCACCATGGTCGTGAGTCCCTTGAAGATGACCTCCGTCCAGGACGCCCGTCAGACGTGACCAACGAGGACAATGTGGCCCGTGTGGAGAGGATGATCCTCGAAAAGTGACGAGTGAAGGTCGAAGAAATCGAGCGAGAACTTGGAATATCACATTGTCGTGGTATGACATTACATTATATCAATACCATATTATATCTATCAGGGAGGGACCAATGACTTGAAAGCGAACCGACAAAAGGGACGGAAAACCTCGAGTTCAGACGGGCTGAGTAGCGAGAGAGTGCAACGAGGTCAGGTAAATTATGGACAATGGCAAAGCTCAAGGTTATTTAAAGAGGCATGTATAAAAATATAATTTTATTTACACAAAATAAATGAGAGAATTAATGGGAAAAATTACCTCAGAGAATTAATGGGCAAAATCACATCAGTAAATGAAAGAGGGAATTAACTCAATTGGGTTACTGAAGGGAGGGGGGGGGGTGGCTTACGAATGTCTTTTGTACGTGAGGTGTGGCTGTTCTGAACTTCTGAGCAGGAGATTGGAGTGATGACGGTTCTCCAAAAACAAGGGTGGGAGGGGGATGTAACTTCTGGTCCAGGGGAGAGTATTTCGGCTACCCGAAATAAGGAGGGCTTCGACAGGAGTTGATGGGAGAAGTCGGGAAAATCACTTCGGGGCGATCGTTCAGTGGAATTACCTCCTGGCTGGAGCTAATTTCAAATACACAAAATAGTCCAGCTGTCACTTGGCTTTGTTGCTAGCACTTGACTCGGAGCCATGGGGAATCTTCTGGGGTCTTGGGAGACTTCTCAACTCTGTGTCTCTTCCGGGGAGTCAGGCTATATTTATGTCCGAGGCTCTCCCCGGGGTTAGGGGTTAGCGGGAAACAGCTCTACTTTCGAAGGGCCTCGAATCTTCTTTCGAGGAGTTGCGCACTCCTTCTGAGCGCAGGAAAACTTATCGCTCCGGAGGGCTTGAAACTCCGGGTCGATATGGGTTTTCAGGGAAACAGGTGCACGGGATTCCAGGACTGCCTGTGTCCGGGTAATCACGCGATGGTCGTGAATTACGGGGTTCTGGCCAAATAAAACGGGGCAGAACTGGATTGGGGCCGCTACCACTTCGGCCTAACCGGACATATAGTCACACTCAATGTGACAACGAATTACTGGGAAATGACTCGCTCGGCCAAGGTAGTCGTGGACCACCGCAAATTTTTTGTAGCCGGGCCCAACAGGGAAAAGTAGGTCCTTAGACACTATAATACAAGTGCACCCGGTGTCATGGACGAGGGTGGATACTCGGCGACCGTTCACAGTTCCGTTCTCGAATTTCAATCCACCAGGGTTGTTCTCATTAAAGAGAAAATTTACCTGATGGACCGGATCTTTGGCGGGTGAGGGAGGTTCATGAGTCTTCTGAGGCGACGGAGGAGAATCAGGGGCGGCGCAGATTTGGTGTACTTGATGGGACTGAGAGTTTGCGAATCGGGAGTTTTGAGGACAGTTCGTGCGGTAATGGCCGGGTACTCCGCAGGTGTAGCAGACGATCGGGTTCTTTCGGTACAGCACAACCGGGGGAGAAGAAACTAGGGGCTCAACGTCTCGGTGTTCCGATGGATGCAAGTTTATTGGCTTCGAGGGACTAGGAACTTTGGTAAATCTTGGAACCAAATTAGGGGGGTCTTAAGGCCATAAAATTTAGTTTTGGGGGTTGATTGGGGAGCCTTTTTAACATCCTTAGGGTATAAATCGTGACTACCCGCGTAGACATCGGCCTCCTCCAAGCACTCATTGAAAGTGGCGCAACGTTTATCCTTAATGAAGGCGCGAATTTCGGGAGGCACAGCAGCTAAAAGCTGATCCCTAAGGAAGAAATCGAGAAGGGACTCGTAGACCTGGGGAATTTTGCACGCATCCAGCCAACACTGAAGGTTTCTTTGGAGGATGTACCCATGTTGTCGAAAGGTTTGGCCAGAGCGGATCCTTTCCTGGCGGAATCGGAAGCGGGAGAATTCGCTATTCATATGAACGGCGGCTAACAATTCAGACTTTAACGTGGAATAGTCCAAAGTTGCTTCCGGTGGAAGGGATACGAAGATATCCCTTAACTTGGAATTTAAGAGGGAAAGTAAGCGAGTGACGCTATCATTTTCGAGATCCCATCTATTGATATTAAAGATTCTCTCAAAATGGGTCAAAAATGACCCAAAGTCTTCTCCATCATTAAAAGCGGGAAGGTGGACTGAAGGAGTTTGGTGAATTTTAGCCCGGGAACCGATGGACTGAGAATCCATTTGATTTCGGCTCATTTCCAGCTCTTGCTGCCTAATTTGTTTACGTTCTTCCATCTCCATCTTCAGTTTGTTCTCCTACATTTTGTTCTTCTCCATCTCCATCTCCATCTTCAGTTTGTTCTCCATCTCCTGTTTTCAGTTTGTTCTCCTCCATCTTCAGTTTGTTCCCCTCCATCTCCATATTCAGTTTGTTGTCCTCCATCTCCATCTTCAGTTTGTTCTTCTCTATCTCCAATTCCCTTCCCTCTGCCCGTTCGTTCCTCTCTTCTTCCTGTACGTAATTTAGCAGGTCTTTGTCCGAAAGACCAAACATTTTACCCGGACTCTTGAATTTTTCGAAGGATGACATTTTTACGCAGTTAACTGAGGAAACACTGATACGCGAACAAGCTAGGACACTACCCACGCTATACTTTGGTGTGTGACATAGTAAACATAAATATTAAGTTATTAGATCGTATATTTGGTTAATATAACGAAGTTAAATTGTGGTTATTTTGTATAAATTGTGATTATTTTGTTTTGGTGAGAAAGTGACTTTTGTTTACTTCCGTGGCCATCTTGATTGGCAGGTTTTAAACTTGCGCGCACAAATTCGGGTCAAATTCTTGTTTCTATTATTGTTCTTCTTTAAGTATAGCTGACTGTTTGGATGTAGAGAGTATGCCTTTTGAAAGTAGTGTGTATGTAGTGTGCGATGTCTGTGGTGTAGAGAGGAGAGTAAATGTGTCTGAGTGCCGTGTATGTGCTTTGACTGAGGAGGTGAGTCGATTACGTGCGGAATGCTTGAGACTGAACGATTTAGTGTCTGAAGTGAGAAGAGATGTAAGTGTACGTTTAAAGAGTAAGATTGGGACCAGGAGGGAGGAAGTAGGTCTAGAACAGGGACTGGAGAGAAAGCAGTAAGTGAAGTTAGTGATAATGAAGGGTGGGTGAAAGTGAACAGAATAGATATGTTAGGACAGGTTAGGTGTGTGAATGAGAGAGACATGGAACCTGTTAGGCTAACTAACAGATTTGATGCCCTGAGAAAGGATGAATTTGAAAAAGATTTGTCTGATGGGACCGTGCCTGAAAGTAGAATATGAGTGAGTGAGAGCAGGAGGGAGGGTAATACTAGGCATAGAGAGAATAGGAGAATAGGTGATTGTGATGGGTGACTCTCAGATTAGGTATCAAGATTGGAAGTTGAGTGAAAGTAAATGGAAGGAAGTGAGAGTTTGTCTGCCAGGTGCTGGTGTAAAGGATGTGTGTGAGAGGTATGATAGGTTGGTGTCTGGGTGTGGGAGGGAAGCAGTTGTGATTACACATGTCGGAGTAAATGATGTAAAGAAGGTGGGTACTTGTGAGTTACGACAGCGGTATAAAAGGTTGATTGAAAGGATGTGTGAAAGTAGAGTAAAACGAGTTGTTTCAGGTGTGCTTCCAAGAATGGATGTGGGGATGGAATGGTTGTCTCGTGCAATGGGGTTGAATAAATATGTGAAAGGTTTGTGCGAGGAGTCAGGATTGGTGTTTGTAGATGTTTGTAGTGGGTTTATGGGAATAAGGGTTTGTATGCGATGGATGGACTCCATCTGAGCCGAGATGGGGTTGAGGTTTTGTGGCGGAAATTAGATAGTGTTATTAGGTCTTTAGAGGCGAGATACTAGGTTTTAATAGTGGTCAGGGAAATTTAATGGCTCAAAGTGAGGCAGGAAGAGGAAGCAAACACAGATTTGAAGAAGGTAGGAAGGCTAATGGAAGTGCTTTAGGGTTAAATTACCTGAGTAGTGATAGTGGTCAGGGAAATACAAGAGTACAGGGTCGGGGAAGGAGAGAAAGGAGATGCAGAGGAGATAGGCCCTCAGGTGCTTCAGGGATAGGTGGGCTGAGTTGTCTTTACACAAATGCTCGTAGTCTTAGAAATAAGAGGGATGAATTATTTAGTTATATCATTTATGAAGATATAGATATAATATGTATAGTTGAATCATGGGTTAATGAAAATATATTTAATGATAATGTCAGTGGATTTGAACTAGAAGGTTATACTATGTACATTAGTCAAAGGAGAGATAGGACTGGTGGTGGGTTGATTATTTATATCAGAAATAGCATTTCTTCAAATCTAAATAACTCTATAAAGCAAGGAGAAGGTGAATCATTATGGATAGATATTAAGGTTGGTAAAAATAGGAAAATACACTTGGGAGCTTTTTATAGACCACCAGGACAGACTGATTGTATCGATGAGTTAATGATTAGAGAAATAAGTAAAGGATGCAAAGAAGATACAGTTATTCTGGGTGACTTTAATTTAACTTCTGTAGACTGGGAAAATATGATAGGAAGAGATAGAGCAAGTTGTAAGTTTATAGAGTGTTTTGAGGATAACTTGTTGACCCAATTTGTTAATAAGCCAACAAGGGGTGCCAATATATTAGATCTAATTCTTTCAAATAATGATCACTTAGTTCAAGGATTGAGTGTAGGGAAATCATTGGGAAACAGTGATCATCAGATGGTTCGGTTTAATTTGCAAATAGTTAAGGGTAGAACAACAACAAACTCCACAAAAATTTCAAATTTTTATAGAGGGGATTACGATAAATTACGCAGCATGCTAAATCAGATTAGGTGCGATATAGAATTCCATGGAAAGAATACTTATGAGATGTGGGATATTTTTAAGACTATATTAAACATGGTTCAGGAACAGTGTATTCCAATGAAGTCTCTTAAGAAGAAATGTAGTAAACCATTATGGTGAAATCAAGAAATAGCTAATAAAGTTTTAGAAAAAAAGGGCATACCAGAGAGACTACAAAGTGAGAGTAGTTTAGATAATTCAAACCATTATAGGTTAACCAGAAATGAACTAAATAAGATTATTAAGAAGACCAAAAGGACAGCAGAAATTAATTTAGCTAAAAATAATAATAAAGATCCTAAAAAATTCTTTAGCTATTATAGAATCAATAATAAATCTAACAGTGATAAAATAGGGCCTATTAAATATGAAGGGGTTTTGAAAGAATCTGATGAGGAAATAGTAGAGGTCCTTAATGATCATTTTGCTTCAGTATTCACAGAAGAGAAACTAGTTAGATTAATTGATGATAATTCTAGGTCAAGGGAAGTAGTGATAAATTCTATTAATATAGACAGAGAAGAAATTAAAGGGCTTATAATGCAATTAAATACTAGTAAAGCATCTGGCTTTGACAACTTTCATTCTAGGATAGTCAAAGAAGGTGGAGAAAGTATTGCAGTAGCTCTTGAGAAGATATTTATTAGATCACTAGAGTCTGGAGAAATACCAAATGATTAGAAAATTGGCAAATGTAGTGCCAATTTTTAAAAAGGGAAGCAAAGAGGACCCAAATAACTTTAGACCGGTAAGCTTAACTTCTATAGTCTGTAAAATTCTTGAGAAGATGGTTAAGAAGATAATTTCTGATCATCTAGAGAGTAGCAGGTTAATTAATGATGCTCAGCATGGTTTTAGGAAAGGTAGATCGTGTTTAACTAATTTACTGGATTTTATGGATTATGTAACTAAAGAATTAGATAGGGGTGAGAAAGTTGATGTGGTCTACTTAGATTTCAGCAAAGCTTTTGATAAGGTTCCACATAGAAGACTAATTCATAAATTAAAGCTGCATGGGATATGTGGGAAGGTTTTAAATTGGATAACTGAATGGCTGAAAAATAGGAAACAGAGAGTTGTACTGAATGGAGTGAGGTCAGAGTGGAGGAATGTTATTAGTGGCGTACCTCAGGGATCAGTTTTAGGCCCTTTATTATTTATAATCTATGTAAATGATCTTGGGCAAGGTGTAAATAGCAAAGTGTCAATTTTGCTGATGACACTAAATTGGCAGCTGTAGTCAAAGAGGTTGAGGGTAGCTTTAAAGTGCAGGGTGACTTAAATAAGTTGTTAGCTTGGGCTCAGAAGTGGCAGATGACTTTTAACCTTCATAAATGAAAAGTTATTAACATGGAGAGAGATAATAGGGAATTTAGCTATGAGATGGATGGGTATTGGCTTAATTCAGTTGAAGATGAGAAGGACTTAGGAGTAGTAATAGATAGGTCACTGAAATTTTGAAAGCAGTGTGTTGAGGCAAAAAATAGAGCAAATAGGGTGCTAGGTTACATTAAAAGAAATGTTAACTACAAGAGTAAGGAGGTCATCCTTAAACTATACAACTCTTATGTCAGGCCACATTTAGAGTACTGTATACAGGCATGGTCACCACATTTTAGACATGATATAAACTTATTAGAGTCAGTACAAAGGAGGGCAACAAAAATAATACCATCCCTGAAGCACCTTGAATATGAAGATAGACTAAGGGTATTAAATATGTTTTCATTTGAAAGAAGGTGTGTGAGGGGAGATATGATTGAGCTTTTTAAATTTTTTTCGGGGATGGATAAATTGGATTTCAACAAGTTATTTGAGTTAGAAGGTAGTAATAGAACTAGAGGCCACCACTTAAAGATTAAAAAACAGAGGTGCAGACTGGATGTTAGAAAATATTTTTCACTAACAGAGTGGTGGATTATTGGAATAGTTTGCCACCTGAGACTGAAGACAGCCCAAACTTGAATGTTTTCAAGCGCAGATTGGATGATTATATTATTATGGAGGGTTAATTTCTTACTTTTTGGTATGTGGATATGTTTCTTGACTCATTGTATATTTTGGGGGACTATGATTTTGTTTTTGACAGACTCCTATGGAGGCTTTAAATTATATATTGTAGATGCATGGTTGGACATTCCTATGGATTGTTAAATTGTATATTGTAGATGCATGGTTGGACATTCCTATGGATTGTTAAATTGTATATTGTAGATGCATGATCTGACAAAATCCTATGGATGAATTATGTGGGTGGGATTGATGGATACGGATGACCTTTGATAGGCCCTTGCGGCTTTTGTCATCCGTGAAATTATGTTATGTTATGTTATGAAACGAATACTTGAATATTCGTGAAGGCCTTGAACACAAAAAAAATTAAGATACAGCTACCTACCTCTGCTGTTTCTAAGCGGAAAAAAAAATTAAAATGGTCCTACCGGAATTAGGACACCAAAGACCTTAACTCTTTTGGATTAATAACCAGGAGAGTCTCCAAAATTCGAACACAATAAAAAAAATAATTACCTGGGGTCCAACACAAAATCTAAATAGATTACGTTCAACTGCTCTTCAAAGAACTTGAACTTGCCTTCTGCCAGTATAATACAAAGATTAAAATAAAAGGGATGTACGTGAATAACAAGGGAACTTCTAATATCGAAATTAAAATGACACGGGTTCGTAAAAACCCCAACACACTTGACACCAGATTTATATAATATGTATATTAATATATATATATATATATATATATATATATATATATATATATATATATATATATATATATATATATGTCGTGGTATGACATTACATTATATCAATACCATATTATATCTATCAGGGAGGGACCAATAACTTGAAAGCGCTCAAGGTTATTTAAAGAGGCATGTATAAAAATATAATTTTATTTACACAAAATTAATGAGAGAATTGATGGGTAAAATTACCTCAGAGAATTAACGGGCAAAATCACATCAGTAAATGAAAGGGGGAATTAACTCAATTGCGTTACTGAAGGGGGAAGGGAGGGGTTGGCTTACGGATGTATTTTGTACGTGAGGTGTGGCCGTTCTGAACTTCTGAGCAGGAGATTGGAGTGATGACGGTTCTCCAAAAACGAGGGGGGTGACTTCCGGTCCAGGGAAGAGTATTTCGGCTACCCGAAATAAGGAGGGCTTCGACAGGAGCTGATATGAGAAGTCGGGAAAATCACTTGGGGCGATCGTTCAGTGGAATTACCTCCTGGCTGGGGCTAATTCCAAATACATAAAATAGTCCAGCTGTCACTTTGCTTTGTTGCTAGCACTTGACTTGGAACCATGGGGAATCTTCTGGGGTCTGGGGAGACTTCTCAACTCTGTGTCTCTTCCGGGAAGTCGGGCGTTATTTATGTCCGAGGCTCTCCCCGGAGTTGGGGGTTAGCGGGAAACAGCTCTACTCTCGAAGGGCCTCGAATCTTCTTGCAGAGCTATTTTAGCCCGCATAAAGGTGAATCGTGGGGGAATCGATTCGAGGCTACCGCTTGTGTAAGGGGGTGGGGGGAGTGGGGGGTAGGCTTACCACTTTAGGCCTAACTGGGCCTTCTGCTGCATATGGGAGTTCCTTTCTGCTAAAGATCTTCCACGTGGGGATTCCCTCACACACATGGAAGTGTTATCAACATCATCCACGACAATTTGGCTATGACCAAGGTCTGCCCGTTGGGTCCCTAGAAACCCCACGAAACCTCACGCCCCATGATCAAATTCAACTTCGACAAAAGTTTCAATAATTCCCGGACTAACCTCGGGAGGACTTTGGCAATTATATAATTTTAAAGAGTATGTGAAACAACATCAGGCTTTTCAAATTTCATTAGAATCGGCTGAATAGTTATGATGTTATCGCCAAATAATTCGCAGATTAATCCCTGCAGGACTTTGGCAATTATATCATTCGAAATATAATGTAAAACAACATGAAAAGTTTCAAATTTCGTCAGAATCGGCCTAACAGTTACGAAGTTATGGCAAAATAATTACAGGAATAACTTTAGGAGGACCTTGGTAATTATATTATTCGAAATAAAATGTAAAACAACATAAGGGTTTCAAGTTTCTTTAGAATCGGCTGAATAGATATGATGTTCTTGCCCAATAATTCTCCGGGTAACCTTAGGAGAACTTTGGCAACTATATGATTAAAAAAAGAATGTAAAACAACATAAGAGTTTCAAATTTCGTTAGAATTTGCCGAATAGCTTCGATGTTATTGCCAAATAATTCCAGGACTAAACTTGGGAGGACCTTGGTAATTATATGATTCGAAAGAAAATGTAAACCATCATAAGGGTTTCAAATTTTGTTAGAATCAGGCCGAATAGTTACGATTTATTGCCAAAAAACTCATTGAAAAGTAAAACGCTTACCTTTCGACCGTCGACCTACGGAACGAAAGGATAACTTATAGAGTCGCGTCCACGCGCCTAAAAACGAACGGGAGTGAGATACGGCCCCAAGAACTAAATAACTAAATCAAAGGGCTAGTAAGGAGGTGGGGGGGGCATTTGGGCGACTGTGCGCGACTCTCCTGAAGCATCTAACAAACTCATGTTTCGTAACTAAGGATCTTCGTCGGAGCATCCTTTATGGAACATTGGTATTATTTGTCCATAGGAAATTGATTTACTGAAGCCTCTTGGGTCTGACTTTTCTTAATGAGAATTTCGCTCTTGAAATAAAACTTTAATGAACTAAAATTTATTCAAAGGATAAAAAGAAATGATGGAGTGGTTCTTAGACTGTATTAAACTGAATACGATTAGTGGTAGAAACTAAAAATCTATGAATGGTCCTAATTGTTACAAGAGCAGAGGAAATTTAAATTTTTCTGACGAGATATATGGTTTCTACGGAGCAATTATATGGAAATGGAGAGTACTGCCCTACTATTAAAGTATAAATCATGTATGTATGTATGTATGTATGTATACAACTGAATATGCATAGGGGGGGCGTGGGGATTGTTAAGGGTTGGGAGAATTTCTTTAACCAAAATAAAGAGGGGGGGGGGGGAAATGGCTCACGTCCAGACACATAAATAAAGCAAGGGTGATTCCATTTAAAAGACAGCAACACATAACAGAACATCATACCATGCTCATTATGTATATCTGTCACACAGATCGCCTATTAATTCCAAGAAACCCTCGTCCGTTTGTTACCAAGCTCAGTAGTATCGGTCATATAAAGCCTACAGTTGATAAAAACGTAAGCCTACCGTCACACTCAGTTTAATGGAAGAATTCAAGCAAATTAGGCTGGATCCTCGTACATACATATTTCTTAATGGACTTGTGCTAACTATTCTTTAACAATTCATTACAATGGTCTGTAGCCTTTTCGGTCATTACACCCTCAAGAATATTTGTCTCCATTAACATCAAGCATTTATGTATTTGTAGCTACTTACACAACTAAACCCACTTTTTATGTTTGGGACTTAACATGGTGGCCTCCAGTTACTGCTAGTGCATTTTCTCCCCAGTAATATCAGTGCCCTTTACCCGAGGAAAGAATCTGTTCTGTTCCTTGATATTGAATGATTCAATTTGCGAAGATGCATTCTCAAATCTATCTTAATCTCCATAATTTTTTTTAACCCTACCTCGAGATATTCTTTCGTTATCGTTTTCCTCTGGGGTCATGGGAAAGGGTTACGCCAATGTGTCATTGGATTGTCATCAGATTATGTAGGCCAAACTTCGCATCATTTATAGAGAAAAGTAAATTTCATTGCTTTATTAATACACCATGAATTGAATTATTTCAACATTAAGAATTACAACAAGCTGAACAATTGGGTGTAATTTATCACGTAACAATAATTGAATATAAGATTTTGCACTGCATAATCTAGATTGCGAGCGGAAAATTGGGATAGTTTTGATATACACTGATTATCATCTGTTAAAATAATAATCGCTCTTTAATATTGCGCATAGGTTAGCGTGGTAATTACATTCGCGGGAATTTTAGCTCGTCTCGAAGGATAGTAACAATAAAAGAGCTCATCATATAATTAATGCGATATTTTTTTATGTTTATAATTATTTTATGGGTATAAATAATCGAAACTAGTTTTTTTTATACTAGCCTAGTCTACTAAAGTCGAAGTCTAGGTATCATGTTTATCTTAGCATAACCCAAGGCTTACATTTCGACATACTTTAGTTGTCATTTCCTGGGTTATACTTTTGTATTAATATTTTTTAATTTCACGTGTCATGACGTTAAATGATGAATATTTTGGAAGTGTCAAAAGAATACATTCGCAACGTTATGCTTTGGCAGCTTAGAAAACGCGACAATAGAAAGTTTGTGTAAACGATACGGTGAAGGAACACTTAGCCTGAGCCAATTCTAAAGATGGTTTCAGTGGAATAAAATCGGATTGTAACTGTTGAACATTTGGCCTAAACCTAGATTAACTCATTCTTCTGCTCATCGTCATTTAAAGGAGATAGGAAAAGTTTCACGATTTGAACATTAGATTCCACACGCATGCCAAAGGTATACATGCAACAAACAATCAACCTTTGTTGATCTGTCTTTTCTCGACTAAAAGGTGAACCATTTTTAGTAGGATTATGACAAAAGATGAAACTTAGGTTATATATAATATTATTAAACGTTCTCGAAAATTAATTAGTCCTGTGGAAAGAGCAAAACCCGAAACGGAAACATGAGCCTCCTCCATGGAAGATTCTCTTGTACGTTTGGTGGGATATGAATGGCACACTTCATTTTAAACTTCTTAACCCAAATAATACTATCATTTGGACAGTTTACACAAGCAATACTTAAAGAACAAAGGGCAAATGTCAATCAATAGAAGTACTGCTCTTTCATCAAAATAATTTACGACCTCATATCGCAAGATATACAATAAAAAGAGCTTAACAATTTCTATTGGGACTAATGAGTCATCTTCTATTAGATTAGTATCTTTTAAGAGTTTGGCGAATCACCTAGAAAGAATGAATATACCAACAAAAGAATGGGTTAAAACAACCAAAAAGAACTTTTATAAATCAAAGTTAAATGTTTTCCCAAACATGATATTGAAAAGTCAGTATAAAAGACAAGTGGTAGAAACTGGTGGAAATTATATTGATTATTAAATTAATAAATAAATACTTATTTAAATATAAATAACTTCAAAGAATCTTTTTATTTCTATCCATAAAATAATGAAAAATATGATAAGAATGCGCCGCATTAGTTATAGAATGACCTAATAGTTTTAGAATATTCAAGCGATGCAAGAGTACGGAGCCGGCGTTTAGAATTACCGATAAGGACTTAAGAAACGAAATCTTGCATGAAGCCATCTGCAAGAGGGAGAGTGCCAGGCGTGCAAGGAACAAATGACGCCGTCCCATTGCAAAGGCAAGTCGTCTGAGTGACAGACTGGCATTCGAACGATGGTTTGCTCTCTCACTTTCTCATTACTATTTGTTCTCTATAGGAATCTGCTGGAATGGTGGAATGGTTTCTTTAGGATCTCGAGGTAGATCCTCTTGATGGACAAATTCAGTAAGATGTCCAACATGTGCCGGAAGACCTCGCCTCAAATAGAGGTTGTCAAAGCTGGGGTGCACGCGGCGCGGCGCCCCAAGAGGCTGTGGTGCTAATGAGCATCCGCATCAGTTTTTGAGACATTCTTATAATTACTTCGAAAATCTGTGCCAGTGTTTAATATTTCCAAAAATCAGAGGGCGGGGGAGGGGCGTAGTCTTCTCCATCTTGGGGCAGTGTTAAGAGAAGAAAAAGAAAATCCTCGGGAAGAAACAAATGAGAAAAGAAGTTTGCCCTCAGATTGAGTTCCGTGTCATACGAATCCAGTCCCGTTAATGGGCTGGAGCGGTTCTCGCTGGGAAAATATTCCGGACTGGAAACTCTTTTTTTTTTTACCAAATATTACTCTGTGCGTTGTTTTGTGTAAATTTAGTGTGTGGACATTTGCCTACTCAATAAACGTGATTGAAACTGCACCTCTTGGAGCACATTTCCCCAAAGGAGTAATTGACAAAAGAAATCTACGGGAGTCTTTTATTTAGCCAAAGGCTGCACTAGCGCTTTTTATGAAGCATAGGTGCTTTCGTGCCAGTGACTGTACTTCTACACATTGCACTCCATTCGTACTTCAGACAGAAAAGAGGAGCAGGGAAAAATGAATCGTCTTATTAATTTGAAAATTAGCCAAGGGACATGAATGAGTATGCGGGTATCCTTTTATTCCGGTTTATTCCTACTGGATTAGAAAGCTCTCTGAAAAGACGTCTAATGGCATGAAGGGAGCGAACAGAGCCTGATGTTGTGCTCTTATTGTCGTCTGAGATATGCATTTGGAGATTTCCCTTGGCACCGAATCCTCAAAGAAACCCGACCCGTTGCTATCCCTCAGCGCTGACATCAAAGTAGACAAATAACGGACACATGCTTCACTCATTCAACCCTTTATAATATATATATATATATATATATATATATATATATATATATATATATATATATATATATATATATATATATATATATATATATATATATATATATATTTTCCATTGCCTTACTAGAGACGACGGATTTGATGGCTAAATTCGTAGATTCGTTTGCATTTCTTTTATACGAAGGAATTTGGGTAGGAATATATTGTTTTCCACCAGCCTTCCTTTTTACTTATTTATTTCTGCATGAGTTATATTCATTTTTGGAAGTGTTATTTTTCTCTATGATATTTATGACTCATCTCTCTGTTTGTTTCGGTGCTTGTCAATTTTGGGGTTGAGGGAGAAAGTACAATATTTCACTTTATTTCTATCTAACAATATGCACCCTGCGATCTTTATAAATTAAAAAAGTGCTTGTGGGATAACCATTGTTAAAAAGATGTGTTTTTTCTCTTTCTTGTCACTTTTTTTTTAAAATGAGGCCAAAAAGGTGGTCCGTATGATTACGAGTTTCTTGTATATATTATACGATTCATTCAATTAGGTATCCAATCATCGTCCAAGAGACGTTTATCTTCCATAATATAATTACTGTTGGTGTATATTTCCTTCGAGAGAGTAATTTTGAGGCGATATATTTGCCTGCATGTTTTTTCTCTTTCTTAGGGATTTGGTTCTCTTCTTTTATGTCTTTTATTTTTCTTGCTCCTTCTCTTTTAGGGATCGCTACTTTGTTTGAAATGATAATTATATAACAGATATGACCTTAATGAATTTTTTTCTGTAAGAAAGTAAGCAATGAACCTCTCTTTATTTAGTCAATGTCGTTCTATCCATGTCTATCTCTTGTTCTATCACTTTTAGAAAAAGGCGATCATAATGTAAAAGATTTGTCCTTCTACAAATTCTACTAATCTCTTTTAACATTTATCTTCCTCGCATATTCGAATTTTCCTACCGATCGTCTCTTTGTTCTCCGATCTTTGCTTTAAAAGGGACCCATAGCTATCTTGAACTCATGATGCACATGGACAATCATGAGACTTGCAAAAAATGAAATGTTATGTGTGGTTTGAAGTTTGTTCATGTGAGATTTGAATGTCGTGGGTGCCATGCTAGTGCTGCGTAGTTGAGGGTGGTGCGGATGAATTGTATGTATAGACTGATGAGAGGCTCTTTTTTGTTGTCCAAATTTAATGTTTGATAGTGCTTTGTGGGCGTTGATTTTCTCTGTGGCTTTTGTTTGTAATGTTTGTTGTGTTGGGTTCCGAATGTCATATGTGGAACGACAGTGTGGAGGGGTCGGGTGTACGAGATATGGGTACGGTGGGTTTTTTTGCCTACCTGCTAAAGATGAAGTAATTAGCCACATTTTGTTATTGTTGGGAGATTCGTGATCAGGATTTTGTGTGCTAGGATGTGTTTTGGTCTGGTGTCAAAGGCTTTGTTGTTTTCTTTTACGACAAGGATTGTACACAAGGGGGGTAAAGGCTGGTTGAAGCCATCGATTATGTGTTGTGTGGAGTTGGTAAGGAGGGTCGTGGATAAGTGTACTTTTCCTGAAACCACTCTGTGTCTGAAACAGGGATATATATATATATATATATATATATATATATATATATATATATATATATATATATATTGTAGGAATATCACGACGTATATGTGAGAATGGGAGGAGGAAGTAAAAACCTGGAAAATACACTGAAGTTCTTTATTGACTTTCGCCTGTTGGCTTCTTCAGAATTGAACTAAACGAAGAATGCGAGATCGCTCCATATACGAGTATATACAGCAGATTTATCTTGGTTCACTCTGGCTCGACCCTCGCAGTCTTCTCTGGTTGGATTTGTCCAGCTTTAATCTTTCCGCTTCGTGTCTGATGAACCGTGCCGCTCCATTAGCCAGCCGAAAATATCCGTCTCGGTGATTAGTTGACCTATCGGAAGCGATATATGCAGCCTCAATTATCCTTCTCTCTCTTTTCGCCAACACTTTGGGAATAACTCTAATCCCATCTCAATTAGGCAAGTGACCGTATTCATCGATATGGACCACCATGGCATTCGAGGTGAAACGTCAATAAAGAACTTCAGTGTATTTTCCGGGTTTTTACTTCCTCTTCCCATTCTCATATATAAATATATATATATATATATATATATATATATATATATATATATATATATATATATATATATAAATATATATATATATATATATATATATTAGGGTGGAGTCACATATATATAGTAAAAATTTCAAAGTAGACTTTTTGTTTCTGCACTCGTGAATTATTGTGAGGCTTCATGAGAAACTCCCAAATCCGGAGCTTCGTCAAAATCAAAGCATATTGAGGAGTCGCACGGAGTGATCGAAAGTTTGCTTTGCTTTTCCTTAGGATAGCGTACTTACCATACACTGTGTTGTGGGCGCTATGCTTTTAGATATACTACTTGGTGATGTCAACTCATTTTGTGCATACCCCGACGTAGTTTTTGCTTCTGTATAGGTCTGTCTTTATACTGTCAGACCTAGAACTAAGCTAAAAACATCCTCGTTTTCTACTCAGGTCTAAATGGCGAGTTCATTTCGAAAACAGACTGAGCGGTTTTTGTTGGGACAGCCCCTTGAAGCTCTCAGCAAGAATGTCCTCCCAACAGGGAAAGATTTTCTGCGGCGACTCTTCTGCCATGGATCAAACAGCAAGGACAATCGAAAAACTGTCATCGACGAAGTCGTCAAAGTTTGCGAACGTGCCCAAATTCCTGTTGTCCCGCTGTGATCAATCATGAAAATACTGGAAGCCCTCGTCGGGAAGTACGAAGACCGTAAGAAGGCAAAAAAATGTCAATCTAAGGGGAACAATGTCTTCGACGCCCTTCTCTAGGAAAACACTTGTTGTCACTGTACTACATCGCAGCCCATGCCACTTCTTTCTCCATGATTCACCTCAACCAGGAGGACAAGAACTTCCTCGACGACTAAAGGGGCCAGAGGAAAATGGTCATGAGTACTCTTGACAAGGAGAGCGTGGCAAAAGAGTCTAAGAAACATGACAGGTTGGCTGCTGAGAGAAGGAGAAAGGAGAAGGAGTTGGCGGAGATTTCCGAGAGGGAAGAGAAGGTTGAGTTGGCGAGCGGGAGTTCAACCACAGCTTCTTCATCAACTTCTTCGTCCGCCACTAACTCTTCTGCTCGGGGAAGAGCCACTGCTTCTGCTTCTCCTCCGAAAAGGCTCAAAATCACGAAGGAACTTGCAGCAGCGGCTGACAGGGTCAAGTTGATCCCTCGCGGAGCCCACCACATCTTCTCTTCCATCGCTGCAGACCAGAGAATGCTGAGTCCGTCCACCTTATCCATTCGCCGACACCGGAAAGTGTTGCGGAAGGAGACAGCATAAGCAGCCGTCAAGGATTATCAAAACCAAGTACAGGAGCACGACGCGGTTCTCATCCTTCATTAGGACGGGAAACTCTTGCCCGGATCAGAAAGTCAAGGTCATGTCGATTGCTTGGCCATCGTTGTCACCAGTCCGCCCCTCGAAGGAGACAAGCTCCTGGCTATCCCTACCTTGCCATCCGGTACCGGAGAAGCAATGGCCAGCAAAGTCGAGGAGAACATCAGACATTGGACGTTCGAAGACAGAGTTGGAGACTCTGCTTCGACAACACCGCTTCAAACACAAGCGTCCATACTGGCTCTTGATCACTCCTTGAACATAAATTGGGTCGTCCGTTGTTGAACTTGGCGTGCTTCCACCATGTTATGGAGCTCATCTTGGCCTCAGCCTTCGAGGCCATCTTCGGCGACACTACGTCTGGCTCAGACGTTCAACTATTCAAACGGTTCCACAAGAAGTGGCCCACTCTCGTACGATGTTCAAGGACGAGTTCGAACTCACGCCGAGGGAACTGCGTAGTCTCCAGGAGATGAGTGTGTTCATCATCCTAATCTACGTCCGTGCCTGGTTCGAGGCTACCTTGGCCGCAGACGCTCCTTTCAACGATCTCACTCTCTTTCAGGATCTCCACAACTACAGAGACCTCAACTCAAAGATCTCGGAAGCCAGGGTGAAGACCTTCAAGCGGCACTTTTGGTACTTGAGGACGGACCTCGTCGGCCTTGCCTTGTTCAGAGACAAAGTCACAATCGAGGAGAAGACCAAGATGGTGAAGAAGGTTGCCATTGACAAGGATCTCGACAAGAAACGATGGATGACAGCGCCCCAAGATCCTTCTTCGGTGACTTTGAGTGACCTTGTCACCAAGCAGTCACTTTTCTTCTTCACAGCACTGAAGTTGGATGCCTCGTTTCTCTAATCTTCTGTGCTCAGTTGGAAGGAAAACGAAGCGTGCAACCAGGAGAAGGAGGCCGTCCACCATCTGACAATGACCAATGATGCAACGGAATGGGCGATCAAACTGATCACTGATTATTCCCAGATCCTCACCAAGGACAAGAACAATTGACAAGCTCTCCTGCAAGCTGTCGAGCGCCACCTACGGCTGAACTTGAACCCTAACTGATCTTACAGAAGAATATACAAATCATTTCAATCGTTATTTCAGCCATTTTTAGTTTTATTTTGAAGAAAGTCCAAGAAATATTCCATCCCTATCACTGTTCCTAAGTGTTCCTTGTAAAGTATCAGAGTAATATTCCTCCCATATACACTGCTGTTTCGTGAAATGTTCCTAGAATAGTTATTTACCTCACTTCAGAGCAAATCGTTTCGTTTGTGTGGCATTTATAGTTGATGTGAATAAATAAGCTTGGGAAATGAACACTTGTATGATCTCGAAAAATCAACTACCCTGTGCGACCACTAAATCTTAAAGATTCACATAAAACTTTTTGTGCTATTTTTCCTTGTTATTCCTCACAATAATTCATGAGTGCCGTGAGAGATTTCAAACTTATATTTTTTTTACCCACTCTAGTATATAAATA
Source organism: Ceratothoa steindachneri (assembly GCA_963969495.1). Lineage (NCBI taxonomy): Eukaryota > Metazoa > Arthropoda > Malacostraca > Isopoda > Cymothoidae > Ceratothoa > Ceratothoa steindachneri. The sequence continues at coordinate 2,119,560 of OZ018322.1, forward strand.
TATATATATATATATATATATATATATATATATATATATATATATATATATTTATATATTAATATATGTATATATATATATATATATATATATATATATATATATATATATATATATATATATATATATATATATATATATATATATATGAATCCATTAAACCACACTGAAAGAGAAAACGGAATAATTTTTTTCCCTGCAGTAATATTTTTATTACCTTTTTCGAAAAATCCGTGCAGGGAAGCGATTCGAAAAAAAAATATTATTCCGTTTTCTCTTTCAATGTGGTTTAATGGATTCATTCCCATCATTCTCTAGTGCTACTTTGAGAGATATATACATATATATATATATATATATATATATATATATATATATATATATATATATATATACATATATATATATATATATATGATCTGCTATACAAGGTTTCTGCATCTTTCTTTCTCTCTTCAAAATTGTTTTGAAAGGCAGAAAATAAAAATATGGCGAAAGCCCTGTGGTGGTTTTTGTTATCACTCGCAGAACTTGTATTTGCTCTTTCTTTGTGTGTATATATATATACACAATAGATATACAATACATACAACATGTGTTTGTTTAGGAATGGATGCTGTGAGTCAAAATGCGACTGTTTACTATTTAAGACCCTACGACGACCTAAAAAAATCTAATTAAAGACTTCCTCACTAAAGTCAAAGATATTAAATCGAAGTTAATTGGTCTGTGCGAAACCAGACGATACAGGAAGCTCTCACTGAAAAAAAATGACCATTCACTACTGAATCTAAAGGAAAAGAAGGCCAATGGCAGCACGGTGTTAGATTACTGATAAATCGAGAGCTTAAAGAAATGCTAATACAGTTTCGCGCCTATCGTAAAGAGTAGCTTACGTAAACTGAATAGTTTTTAAAAAGTACAACTTCAAAATAGTACAAGTGTGTGCACCGACATCTGCTAGCACGCAAGTAGAATTAGATTGATTCAATGATGATATCAAGACAAGTCTGAACAAAATAGCCCATTACAAAATTGTCATGGAAGATTTTAATGCAAAAGATGAGAAAGTTAGTGAATCATGCATGGAAAAGTTCTCAAAAGGGGAATGAAATACAAGGGGACAAGATCTGGTTGATGTTAGACTGACTAAGACCTAAAAATGGCAAACACTATGTTAAAAAAGAGCCCACATAAAAGATGGACTTAGAGAAGCCCCATCTGAGATAAACAATTAAATTTATTACGTTCTGGTCGACAAAAAAGTAATTATCGTCAATAATTTCCAAGTCATTAATAAAATGAAAAGTAGTGCCCACAAGATGATCAGATTTATGATAAAAATTAACTTTCAGAAAGAGAGAATAAAGTAATTCAATTAAAAAATAAGCACATTAAGATCCGGATAAACTCATTTCAGAGTCTCAGCTCCATCTTCACAGACCATACTATGAAAATCCTCTTGACTCAAGCTCACTGACAATATAGAAAACATAATGATAGTTTGATGAAACACATGACAAAATGAGATGAAAATTACAAGGAAACACAAAATAGGAATACCACCACACCCTCAGAAGAAAATCTAAACCCGATGTCGAAGTGCAAAGACCTGAAAGCAACAAACACCAACCAGCATATTGAATTAGTAGAATTGATCAAGCCTTATTAAATCGATACAGAGATAAAATTAGAAAATATAATACAACTATTAGTCAAGACTCAATTGAAGAAGGATAGTAGTATAAAATAGCTAAAATGAGAATTCTAAAAGGAAATTCTCCCATAGTAGCTATAAGAGAGGAAAATGGTACAATGATCAAGGATCGAGAAAGATTGGTTAAATGAAAATAGGAGTACTATGAAAAGTTGTTATCAAACAACAACCTACAGAACCATAACCAAAAAATAACACCTAATAATGTCTCAGCCGCTCTTAACAGTAATTGAAGTTGCAATCAAACAAATGAAGAACACGAAGTAATAGGGCCGGACAATATCCCTTCGAACTTTCTAAAAAATTCTGCAGATGTCATTGTGAACTAACTAGTTTGCCTCTTCACTAAATGCCTAAAATAAAGCAAGATTCCGCAGGACTGAAACAATACCATAATAATCCTTCTCCCTAAAAGGTAATCGAATAGACCTTACAAACTACAGCCATATATCGTGTGTCTATATACTCTTCACAACAGTAATTACCAACAGACTGCCAAACCAGCTTGATGACCAACAACCGAGAGAACAAGCTAGCTTCAGTATATTTTTCTCAACGATTGATTACCTATATAATCAACCTACCAATTGAGAAAACTTCTGAGTAAAATATCCCATTATACCTAGTATTTTTAGATTATCAGAAAGCATTTGTTTCAATTGAAACACGAGCGATCATGACAGCCTTGAAGAATAAAGATATAGCTCCGGTCTAAATAAATATTATAGATACATATATCAAAATTGCAGACCATACATTACATTACATAAGGATTCAGATATCTTTCAGTTACAGGAATGTGTAGGTCAAGAAGATACTACTTATCCGAAGTTGTTTATTTAGAAGAAATATTTTCAGGAGGCTACACTAGCAATGCAAAGACATTAATAACTTCGAAGTCTCGCCTGGAGAGCCCGCTCTCCAGGCGAGACCTGGAAAGCACAGTAACGTACATGCAAATGAAGGAAGGAAACCAGAGTATTTGGAAACAATTTATTGCGAAACCACGTTTCGACGGAGAAAACCGTCATCTTAACCTAAGAACACACAAATTTACAAGTCAGAATTTAATCATGGGGCTGGTGGCGGAAGACGTTTATGAGTCTTCCGCTTATCAAGGGATTAGTGTTGAACTGACAATCAGATGAATTATAGTTGGGAATTTACTTTAAGAGAGCTGGATTCTATTAGGCGTCTAGACGCAAAATTACGATCGGAATTTAATTCACCAAGGAAATAAATATTAAGAAAGTCACTATTAATATCAGCTCTATTCTTAGATCTTGCAATCGATACTAAATGTTGATCACTGAGATTATTAATGAATATGTATGAAAAAGACATGCCATAAGTACGAATAATCTAAAAATTGAGCTGATATTGATAGTGACTTTATTGGTAGTTGTTTTCTTGTATTAAATTCCAAACATAATTTTGTGTCTATTCTGTTTTGTTTATCCAGTGCTTTAAAATAGTTAAAACAAAACAACGATATTGTGCTTACAAATTCTAATTGAACTAATCAGATAACGATATGGACAACCACCTGTATACTGCTAAACTTAACGACTTGCTAAGTGACAGAAATACATATGAAGAAATCAATAATGATCCACTTACAAACAAAACTAAATCTTTTAGAAGTTCTCTCAAAAATATTCTTAAAGGACATTCTGATCTAATTAAAACATTTAAAGTGTACAATCCCTCTTTACCGTATGTATGGTTTACCTAAAACAGATAAGGACGGTAATCATCTTAGACCGATCATTCGCAGTGTAGAATACCACGCGTACAAACTATCCCACTGGTTAGCGAACATTTTAACCAAATTGGTTGGTATTGTCTCTGATGCTCACAATATCCATTCTGGTGATTTTGTTAATGAAATTAAAGATGTTGACTTATCCAATAAGCAGTTGCTAAGTTTTGATGTTAATATCCTTTTCACTAAAGTTCCTGTTGATAAAGCCCTTGATATCATTATTAAATATTTGCCTTTGTCTAACCCTTACTGTGTAATAAGATTGTAAAGTTTGTTCGTTTGTGCGTTACAGACAATATGTTCAGAGCGGACGATTGTTTTTACAGACAAATATGGCCTGAACTTGGATAATTAGGGTTGTGAAATTCCAGAGAGGGAGGAAAGAAAAATAAAGCTAAAGATGGAAAACTAAAACAAGAGTAATAACAAGGATAAAAACATTATTAGTAATGGTAATATAAAAACATTAAAAATAGTTTGAACACCTAACAGCAACACAAAGAAGGATAAGCCTGAAGCTCAGACATACACCAACTTAATCTATCGTATTTCTAAACTAGACATTCTAAAAGGAAAGAGATTAGTATGACCTCCATGCAATTTAGCATTCAATTGCAACTCTATTACTTCCTTATTCTTCTCTCTACATTTGTTATTCTATCCTCCACACCTAAAAAGCTAAACACAGAATCTGTGGGACAGGGGCACTATACTAAGAATGAATATTTAAAGGATATAATAAACACCGTGGTTCAGATTCCACGTTAAGCTGTAGGCCCACCGACCAACTTGGTCTCTTTCAAGTCTACTACCCTACTTCAAACTTTGCTATCTCTAACTTTTCCTCTTCCTCTCCTTCTTCCCCTTCCAGTAGTCTGACAAGACTACGGAGAGGGGAGGAGAGGCCTGGGGACCGGGTTCCCTTTGCTTCCACTCCGATCATCTCTCAGGATGACCGTAGTAGGGAGGGGAGGGGGTTGGCAATCTTTCTCTATCTCTCCTTCCACACCTTTTCACCTACCCTACCCTATGTCATACAAGTTACAACAATCGAGCAGATTGTTTCAATTTCTCACGACATATATTTCTCATTTTGTTGTTCGGTAACTTCAGTTTCGTCTGAATAAGATGACATTGAATCTTCCAGCAATTCATTGTTTGAATCCATTTCATTGGTACAGATGGTTAAATTTTCTTCGTCCATGTATTTTTCAAACAGTTTGAGATTAGAACGAATGGCCACCAACTTTTCCACTTGATCATTGATAAGTCTGTTTCGCAGATTGGTGTGTATATTTCAATACATAGACCAGTTTCTCTCTGACGAAGCGAATGTCGGTGGTATCTGTGACAGAATACATCCTATTGATGGTTCTGGTTCCGGAGTGCAGAGCCCTTTCCACCAAGTTACTTTTGAAACATGCACGGCTGACTTCCATACACCATCCGATTTCCAAATACCATCGCTGTCACGAAATTTTGCCAGGCTTCCCATCACTTCACCAACTTCAAGATTCATATGAATGGCCAGAGATGATATGACATAATATGCCCTGCCAACTTGTTCTTTATCAATGTCTTGTCCTTGACGCACAGGATCAAGGATGTTTGCTGATGCATGTATTGGCTTTATGCAAAACCACATTCGGTTCTCAATATATGTTGTCACAGATACCTCTTCTGATTGGGCTCTGAGTAAAGGAGATGAAAGATGAGCTAGAGTTATTTTCTGCTTCAATCCAGCAAAGAGATGTGGTACATCTGAAAGCATTGTATCATCCTTCTCTATTTCCTAGATAGCAGAGAATGGCCAGTGAGCTACTTACACGCACCCAGAAAACTTCGTTGTCTAATATCAACTTGCCTACTTCCTTGTCTACACTGAGACTTTCCATGATGAACAACCCTGCAAGTCCTCTTTCCCTTCAATTAGACTGTTCAACATCAGGACTATGCCTTCTCCCCTTGCTTTATTGGGAAGTTTAAAGGATGAGTTTTTGCATTTGAGTTTTTGCTTAGAGAAGAAAGTGGCCAGTACTGTTTGTTTGTACTTGACATACTTGATGATCCTTTTGTCTTGTTTATCTACGTTATCCATAGTCTTAAGCTTCATTACATCAGAAATGAGAAGGTTGAAGGTGTGTGCAGCACAACTAATTCCTGTTACGTGAGGAAAATCTTCATTGATAAGCTTCCAAAAAGCTTTCATGTTGGCTGCATTATCTGTAACTACGGCAAATACATTATGACTGCTGACTTTCTCAATAACAGAAATGATTTCACTAGCAATGTACTCTTTGGTGTCAGTGCTTCTGAGGAAATCTGGTTGAGGAGTTGATATTATGTAATTAATTATCGATTCTTCCCGCACATTTGACCAACCATCTGATACTACAGAAAAATCCGCATTACGAATCACTTCTGTTACTCTGTATTAAACACGCTTGTATTCTGAACCTAGAAGCTGAGTACTTAAAGTATGTCTTGCACGAAGCTTGTACAATGGGCGCATATCTTTGAAAATCTTCCTTAAGGAGACATTTTCTGTTAGCATAAGTGGTGAACCAGATTCACAAATTGCTCTTGCTAGACTTTCATCCAGTTTTTGTTTTTCATTACTGCTCATTCTGTCAAAGAATCCTTTCACATTTCCTTTATATTTGCCAAATGCTGAAGTGCTGGATGGAAAATCCTTTGCTACTGGTAAGCTTACTGTTGGCTGCTGGGCTGCTGCTGCACACTTGACCTGGGAATCAAGTTGGCCTCCTTGTTTCTTTTTTAAACATTTCTCTAAATGTGCTGCTTGCTATATAGCATTTTTAGTAGATATATTGCGCTGAACAATGCTTACAGATATAAACAGTTTTTCCTTTTTATGCACTGCAGTGAAATGCTTACATGCATCACTCGTGTTTCGTGACATTCTGAAAAGAAAAAAATCTTATATTACTGACAAACTATTGCCAGTAAAATTTTGTGCCTTCACCTCTGTAATTGTTTATTTTATAGGAAAGGAGAATACTGAAGAAGCAATGTATGCCTGATTCGCATACATTTCATGAATTGGCTATAGTCTATAACAGTAAATCTTAACTCAAATTCACAATATATCCTACACAAGCCAACCTTTTATTATCATAACATAAGTTCCCCACAAGATTATCTCCCAATATAGTTTTGCTATGATGTCATTGACCACCTCACAAACCATCTGCGGAATTAGCTAAAGCTAGTGTGCGTGTGTTGCAATATGCTAGAAAATGCACAAATTATTAAATCTTTTCAGTACTCAGCGTTTAAATTGTTTATGATAGAAATAACCTTAAAAGTAATACTTTTAATCACTGACTTACACTTATAAAATACAATACAAAGATGACATTTATGCAATATTCAACTTCCATTAATGATATGCAGAGTGAGATGGATGAAGAGGTGAGCAAGGAAAGGGAGTGACCACCGTAAGCTCCTCTCTCTATGCTGTTCTGGCTGAAGTGGGTAGTGTAGTGGTAGAGACTGGGGCAGTGAGGCAGTGAGTGAGGATTAGGACGCGTTCAATCCTGTCACTCCCGTAAGAGTCCCGTTCAATACACATCAATGTGCTGTACTAACTGGAGTTGGAGACATTTATTTTCCCAGACTATCTTAGAGATTGACTCAATGCAACTTTTCACACACATACACACAAAAGAATATTATTAGGTCATTAAAAAGTGTAATAGAGTACTTGCAAAATTACAGCTTAACTGGGTAGTAAATATATTACTAAGTCCTACCAAGCATTTGCATAACTCAAAGCAAACTTTTGACAGTGATCAGTTACACCGACCTTGTAGGTATTGTAATTGTACTGAAATACATTTTTCAATGCTCAAATTTATTTAATTAAAACATATATCAACCCGAAATTGCTTTACTTATTAATACACAGAAAAATTTGTGAAAAACGGAGTATTCTTGAAAATTCCCCAAGTTCCCTGACCCTGAGAATTCCCTATGGGTAATCTCCTTTTCCCGATCCTATGTAATCTTTTCATGGACAACTTTGAGAAACACTTCCTTCCCCCATCTTACTTTATCCAATAACATGGTTCCGCTATGTTGATGATGTATGTGCCACATGGCCTAATAATGATAACGCGTTTGATTATTTCTTTGAACAATTAAACAAAATTACCCACCATTACATTTAAAGTTGAACGAGGAACTAAACAACTCACTGCGCTTTCTTGATATCAAAATATCTAAGATAAACAATACAGCATTTTGTTCTATTTACCCCAAATCAACTAACTCTAATGACTATACTCATTATTTCTTCTTGCTATGAGGAATCGGTTAAAAGGTCTGTAGTTTCTTCCCTTTTCCTGAGAGTGTATCGCATATGTAATTCTTGTTCCCGCAAGATGAAATTAACACAATCATTCAAACATTTATTGAACTGCACTATCCCTATAGTTCATAGATAAATGTCATTATAAAGCCAGAACCAACTTTTACTACCATTTAATTCCAAGAAAAAAGTGCGTAATGATTAAAATATTATATTTTCATATTCGCCCCAATTAATTTTAAAAAGCTACGATACAAAATAGTATGTCCAAAAGTAGATCCACTAATAAAGAAGAGGGCGTTTATTATATCCCACGCAAAATATGCGATAAAATATACATTAGCGAAAGTGGGAGATTCTCCAAGAGAATAAACATAAATGAGATATGCGCCGGCGAAGCCTGTTCTTACACGTGTCAAATGAAGACCATGTAATTGATATTGATAATGCTAAGATAATTTATAATTCCCCCAACTATACATACATAGATGCCTAATAGAATAGTCTCTAATAAAGGAAATTCCAAACTTCAATTCTTCCGATGGGCAATTCAACACTAATATCTTGATTAAGGAGCAGAAGATTCGTCCAGTCTTTACTAAAAAATGTCATTTCCGCACCAGCCTCTGATTAAATTCTCACTTCTAAATTTGTGTGTTCATAGGTTAAGCATCTTTCTATATTCATTAGTGTGCCAGTGACTGACGATGACTGACTTCTCCGTTGAAAACCTAGTTTCACAATAAATTTGTCTATATATATATATATATATATATATATATATATATATATAAATATGCAGTTAGGTGAGGGTAATAATAAGAAGTCCTTAATCTGCTAGAGAAGTCTCTTAGAGTTCTTCAATCTTCTTCAGGAGTATTACATATAAGACAAGGCAACCATCCATTTCTCGAAAAAGATAAATTTCAAGAAGCCTTTTGTATAAGTTAACGCTTAACTTATACAAAAGGCTTCTGGAAGAATTGTTTGAGTACAATATAATCTGCGTGATCTAAAATACTTGAAAATCCCATAAGAAAAATAAAGCAAAATATAGCCCAAGCATTTTCGTCAGGGGCGCAAAAGAGAATGAACAGAATAGACTAAAAAAGCAGTTGCGAGAACCTAAAATAAACGTCCAAACAAAGTTTGATCTAAACAAATTTACTAACGAACAGAAAATGATAAATAAAAATTATACTGTTGTTAAATTTTATAAATACATAATTTAGCAAATTTAAATAAAATTTCATTTTAATTTAAATTTACTCCTTAGAAATAGTTAATTAATTCAGATTCAACGAAATTTCTCTCGACGATTTTGAGTATACCTACTTACAAACAAAAACTTTTGCATTTGGTCCGTTCTTCTCATGCATGAGGCCGCTGGCTCGAATCCCAGTGTAGACTGATGATTTTTCATCATTTATCATGTCATTATTGTAGCTTATTGAACTACCCCCCTCCTCTCCCCGCCGCAAAGGGGTGTTGAGTGTAGCATGAAGACCTATACTAGGGCTGAATTACCGAGGATTGCATTTTTTGCAGGCCCAATGCCCGCAGATGACCTACGACTCAATTTATCTCCCATCACATATTTACTACCTCCACATTCACCACAATTATCGATTGCTCCATTTATACCGGTTTGAAATTCAATTGAGTTTAAGAACATCGCGAGTGGTTGAAAATAATTATGGGTTCTGGACTCGAGCCCTTGGCCGAGGAGGTTTCGAATTTCCATAAAAGTAAAGGCAATGCAGGCGGAGAATTAATGGCGGTGACGACAGACAGTTGAAATATATTTTGCCTTGAGTCTAACAGGGGTGGGACTTCGCCATTAATTTTTTTTTCTTAATTTGTAATGTTCAGACTCTACTTTTGGGGCCAGGGTATGTGTGTGCTGGTTGAGATGCGTGGAAAACAACATTATCCTGTTTTACGGTTGCGCCACCCTTGCACCTTCAGGGCTTTTGTTTCCAATAAGCGTCTCTTTACTTTCCAGCTCTTAACTGCTTAGCCCTTTTATAAACTCTCTCTGGCCTTGAAAATCGGAATGTTTTAACTGTTCCATATTTTAGCCCGCTTTGCTCCATCTACTATCATTTTTTAATCGTTCATCAAATACATTCTTTCATTAATCCCATTGCCTGTTTGTCTGTCGACTTCTTTATTTGCCAAGTCGAGTAAAAATGTTTCCCATTTCAGTGACGAAAAAGCACATTGGGTGTGGTTCGTCATCGGATGAAGAACTGATTCAGATTGTCTTTTAGGACGGTGACCTAGAGCGAACCGGGGGTTCGGATCTCCCGTTAAATTCTTCCCTCTTTGCCGAGTAAGATCTCAAACAATAATACGTAGAATTATTTCTGTTTCCTCTTCACTTTATGTCTTGAATATGGTTTATAACAGGGGTGGGCAACCTTTTTAAGTGGGTGTGCCAAAATTGGCCAAATCTTTGCTACAAAATTTTCTCACGTGCCAATACTTGACTAAAACACAATGAAAGGATATAAAATTAAAGATGTTCTTTTTATTCATTCACAACCCTTCATGATGCATAAAAATTACAAGGGAAATATAGTAATTTCACCTAAAAATATACATATTATCATATTATATTAAACAGAATTGAATCTTTATCATTTCAAGTAGAAAACAACAAATCCAAACTAGAGAAAGAAAAATTGTAGACCTTTTCATTTATTTACCATCAATGAGACTTCTGCTACTGCCTCACTGATAACATAATTTATAACAGGTTGTACACAATGAGGTTGCTATATAAAATAAATTGGAGATACATTTATTTAGTTTTCTTAAGTTGAGCATTTGGCTTCGCGTGCCAGTAGAAGTCGTTGGCGTGCCACGTTTGGCACGCGTGCCAAAGGTTGCCCAGGTCTGGTCTATATGAATAGTTGGCCATCATTTACCTCTATATTAAAGTAATTTACTATAAAATCTATTATATGTACTTATTTATGTGTAAGAGGAGGGGAATAGTTTGGTGTACGAGGATATGACGATGTACAACATATTATAGATACTAACATAGTAAAATGGGTAAAAAAATTCATTACTCGAATGATTAACGGAAAATTCACCAACGAAAGATCACCGACCATCAAATATAGCGAGGGAAAAATAAACGATGCTCAGATTTACCCAAGGCAGGATCACCGGGTCATTGAATTTTTCCACAAATCAACCAACTCGATTAAGCCTGGTGAATTAATTGACAAATCAACAAACTTAACATTTATTTCGACAATTTAAGTTAAATGGGTCCTGCTTCTTAACGCAGCAAACCTACAACAGTGTGAAAAAATAGGACTTAGGGTTTGTGTTAATGGTTTTTGATAATGGTTAAGTTGCTACAAAGAAAAGCAAAATTCCCACATAGTTCAGTTGAAGTTTGGGCAATATCAGAAAAGAAAATGTCACCCTAGATTATCTGGAATTGGTTACAATATATTTAGGCATTCATTTGACTGCAATTATCATGCAAATATAGTACTCACTATACTGATACAATAATCACCATGCAGATATTACTGATCGAAGCAGCAAGCGTTTCTGAAAAGATATGCAATAAGGCTGTAGTTGCAACTGATTTTATGCATTTGATTTTATCTGATGATTTCGTCGCTCGGAGTCAAGTATCACTTGGAAGAATCGCAACTACAGAAAATATCAACCAAAAAATTGGGAAGCAAGAATGGCCTTCAATTCAAACCTTTTGCAAATTGTTTTCTTCAAACCTTTAGAAAACTGACAATTGGCTAAAAGTTTTTGGAATTTGAGTTGGGAAGAATATTGCTTTATAATTTTTGTTAACCCCAAATCAGAAGAAACTAATGTATTTAAAATTTTTTTTGGAGTTACTCTTCCACCCAATTATTGAATATGGTAATTTTTGTTATTCGGAATGGAGCGAGTGAGCAGTAGAGGCAGATGCTCCAAAAACAACGATATGAAATCGAATAAGATTTTGCCCTTGATCTTCTTACCTTATCTAGCCCTATCTAGCCCACCGGATACATTGATCGAGGGTTTCGAACTTTTGTTCCTCAGTGACTCTGCACTAATTTGAGGATTCTTGGATCTTACACCCAGAGGTGGAACGTCGGCAATGCTAATCAGGGGCGGATCCAGGATCAAAATTTAGGGGAGGAGGCTAACCAAAATTTCCTCCTCTGAGAATTCTGAGGTATAACACTCAACTAAATAAATGATTTTTCAGATTGCTTTGTAGTGGAAAATAAAGAAATATCAATATGACTGTATAACAATAGCAATATAAAAATAGCAGTATAAATATAACAATAGCAAATATGATATTCGCTATTTATTACTTCACACGAGTATCAACCTCCCGGTTTCTTTGGTTAAATAGGTTGACCCCACTGCCTATTTAAACTTCAATTTCGTTGTGAACAGCAAATAGTGCCAGGCCATTCAAATGTTCTTGACCTATGGCATTCCTTAAATAAGTTTTCAGACACTTCAGGGTTGAAAATGAGCGTTCAGCTTCCACGTTCGAGATTGGGAGCTTGGTCAGGGCATCTATAATGGAGTCAAACTTGACTGTTGACGATAAACAGCTCTCCATTTCTGCCTTGACAAGGCTCAAGGCCTCGATGTCAGCCTTGTATACTTTTGTTGCACTCATTAAAGCAGCAAGATCTCCATTGGTGCCGCTGAGCAGATTTTTGATGTTGAATGCGACCGGAAAAGTATCACTCCCAAATCGGTTCAGCAGCTCAGTCAACACCTGGTCAAGGAAAGGGACGTATACAGATCGGCGATAATATTCTTCAGCTTTCTGGAATGGTACATTTGCTCGCTGCGTTTGTCGTTTGCAAATTCTAGGCACTGGAATGGTGCCATGTGATGAGCCGATCTTCTGAAGAAACTCCTCTACCTTCTTGAAGACGTCATTGAATCTGATCAGAACAGCTTCCCGCGTATTTTTGAGATACGCCATGACTTCATTAATCGTGGCGTATACTGAAGTTACGGACTCAAATGGAGGCTTGCTCGTTCATTGAAATGACAGTCATCTCTTCCATCCTGATAGCAAAACTACAGAAGCGGATTAAACCACCTTCTCTAGCACCAACTACCCTACAAACCAAGATGTAATCATTTAAACTTATTCCTTACAATCTAATAATCTTTAGGTATATATGTGTGTATGTCACAGTGTATTTGTGAAGCTAAATGGATAGAACAAAGCTAGGAAGGGATGGAGAAAATAAAAAAAGAAAAGAGGGTAGAGAAGATTAGAGATGAGGAAACAAATAAGGAAAGGAAAGAAGATGGGATTAATATGACGTTTTATTTCTTTATTCCCGATTACTTTATTCTATGATCCAATCTAAATAGTTGTCTACTATATATATATATATATATATATATATATATATATATATATATTTGCTGATGAGAGTGCAGTTCCTGTCTGAGAGGTTGTGATGATCGTCATTAGGTCAGAACTGCCTCCATTGACACGGTAGCGCAACAGGGCTTGGAAGACTCTTTCTCCAGTCAAGCTGGGAACAGAGAGATCCAAAGGGCAAACGAAGGTTTCCTTCAACTTGTTCCTGCTTCTTTGGGGTAATGGTTGGGTCGATGGCCTACCAAGGGTCACGCATGCTGTTGAGGAAGGCTTCCATCCGGGTCATAGCTGCAGTGTGTAACTTTGCTGGTTGTGGTTTGCTAAAACCTCAAGGGCCTTCTTGTATTTGGACATAGGCTCCAAAACGAGACATCCAAGTTTAACCTGCTTTCCAGTCCCGGTGAGACTTCGGTGAAAAGCACACAGGCAACGCACGATCCTTCATTTTTCGAGATTAAAAACTTGAGCCATGGGTCTTTCAAGCACCAGGTAGACTGGGACCGCCTCTTTTTTCCACCATCATAGTTCAAGGAAGATCCTCGATAGCTGGGGCTTTCTGGTGGATGATGGCCATCTTCTTATCATTTTTTCCGTTCTTTCCAACGAAATTAGCAATGTCAAGTTGAACTGCTTGAGGAGCTGCCACCGCAACTGTACCTGCTTCCTGTGGTGAGTGAGGGACATCAGCAGACTTAACCTCTGCCTCTGTGGTGGCATTATTCTGGTGAATGCGTTTATGACGTGGATTAAAAAATGTAGTGATTTTTTGAGGTTCCCTTGATCACTGCATTTCACTCACTGTACCTGGGCAACAAATCTTCGCGCGCAAAAACGCGTATAAGTCAAAATATGAAGATAAATATGGAATTGAATTCGCTCTTACAGATGCATTATTATTATTAGCAAAATATGGGCTATTCTAAACTAATTTAGAGGGCCCCTCAGCCCCCCACTCGCATCCGCCCTTGATGCTAACGTAAATGATTATAATAATATTGAAGTTTTTTGAAGAGGGTTCGAAGAGCTGTTTACAATCACAGTTGAACAGTAACTAAGTACCAGTGTTTTAAGGCAGTGTAAATGTGAAAATGCGAATTAATGGAGGGAGCTGCGAAGAGAAACAGATTTTACAGAATACAGTACTGCTGAAAAGGAACATATCTCTATACCTCGAAATCAGTCTCTCTCTCTCTCTCTCTCTCTCTCACACACACACACACACACACACACACGCACACACACGCATATGCGCACACGCACAAACACACGCACTCACACACAGACACACCACCAAATAAACACACACACGCATATGCACACACACACACAAACACACACACACACAAACGAACATTCGTTTGTGCTGGAATTTAAACTCTGTTAATATCCTATTCACTAATACGCGTATCATCTCTTTTCGTAGATTTCTCGTCCTTCATTCCTGTAACCTAATAATTATAATAGTATTCCATGCTTCTTCTATTCCTTAGATGCTTCCTAATACTTTACCTTCTCGTAGTAATTTGATTGAATTCTCCCTACCATACCAGGTCATCGCTAATCACACTGCTTCGCCAATGATTCATGAGTTACAACAAATTAACATTATCCTGTTGTTACAATTATAGGAAATTAATTACATTAATCATATAATAATTGACTGGAGAATAGTAATTAATCAAGTTTAATGATGAGAAATAATGTTTTTCCCACGTTTGCTTATTAAGGAAAAGTTCCTAAATTAGATTTCTTGTAAGATCATATTAATTTTATTTGATATTAACCTGATTAACTTGTATTGGATAAGCTGAGGATGAGTCTTTTCAGGTGAGTAGGTTTGTGTTTCATTAACAAGTAATAAAATTTAACCAGAACTAACCGTGGGTGGATGCATATTTTTATACCAATGGTTGATAGATTTAACTTCTACCTCTATCTAACACACGAAATGTTTATGTTTTCTACCATTCATCACGCTAAAGGGAGACCTACATTATATATCAACAACCCTTGTTTAGAATTAATTTATATGCTGTACATAAGGTACACATTTGTTCTCCTTCTTCGAGATAGACAATAGAGTAATTAGGTCAAATATTCACCAAGATGCAGGCAATCAAATTGATAAACATGCGATTAACCTTAGCCCTAGCTTAAAATTACTAAAGTTATAAAATTATACAAAAAGGCGATTCACCATGGCCCTAGCTTGAAATTACTTTAGTTATAAAATTATACAAAAAGGTGATTCACCATGGCCCTAGCTTGAAATTACTAAAGTTATAAAATTATACAAAAAGGCGATTCACCATGGCCCTAGCTTTGAAATACTTTAGGTCTAAAATTATACAAAAAGGCGATTCACATGGCCCTAGCTTGAAATTACTTTAGTTATAAAATTATACAAAAAGGCGATTCACCATGGCCCTAGCTTGAAATACTTTAGGTCTAAAATTATACAAAAAGGCGATTCACCATGGCCCTAGCTTGAAATTACTTAAGTTATAAAATTATACAAAAAGGTGATTCACCATGGCCCTAGCTTGAAATTACTTTAGTTATAAAATTATACAAAAAGGTGATTCACCATGGCCCTAGCTTGAAATTACCAAAGTTATAACATTATACAAAAAGGCGATTCACCATGGCCCTAGCTTGAAATTACTTTAGTTATAAAATTATACAAAAAGGCGATTCACCATGGCCCTAGCTTAAAATACTTTAGGTCTAAAATTATACAAAAAGGCGATTCACCATGGCCCTAGCTTGAAATACTTTAGGTCTAAAATTATACAAAAAGGCGATTCACTATGGCCCTAGCTTGAAATTACTAAAGTTATAAAATTATACAAAAAGGCGATTCACCATGGCTCTAGCTCGAAATTACTTTAGTTATAAAATTATACAAAAAGGTGATTCACCATGGCCCTAGCTTGAAATACTTTAGGTCTAAAATTATACAAAAAGGCGATTCACCATGGCCCTAGCTTGAAATACTTTAGGTCTAAAATTATACAAAAAGGCGATTCACCATGGCCCTAGATTGAAATTACTTTAGTTATAAAATTATATAAAAAGGCGATTCACCATGGCCCTAGCTTGAAATTACTTTAGTTATAAAATTATACAAAAAGGTGATTCACCATGGCCCTAGCTCGAAATTACTTTAGTTATAAAATTACACAAACTTGGAAGTGCCAAGTTGTGGAAAGTACATCAGTTAATGCTTAAAAATCAACTAGATCACATCGATATTTTGCTTTATCTCCTAATTTTGTATCATACTCAAGTTATGAAATATTGCATAGGAAATTACTCTTAAATTCGATAATATAAATTATAAACAACAATGGACAAAGAACTAATCCCTGAGAGAGACAATAATGACTGATTCTAGCTTGAGTTAATCCCATTTACTTAGATTCTCTTCCTGCGGTGATACAACGAGTTTTTTATTCATTTAAGTATCTCCCATTACATCATGCGCTTTTAACTTTATGAGAAGGCTCTCATGCTGAACATTATCAAAACCCACCTATATATTGAGAAACTATATCGCCTGCTTCAATAGCCTGTTTGTCACAGGTTGAGAAATCTTTTTTAAGATCTAGAAATACCAAGGCTTTTTATAGATTCGAATTGCGTGGGGCTCTTTTTAATCTAAAAGTTAAATTTGTCACATGAACTGTCTGATAGACAAGGTTTACAGCGTTTGAATATGACTTCATCTATAACCTAAACTTTGTTCAAGTTTAAGTGCAACTCTTGGCCAGATACGTCTTTCACTGGTAAATCCAAAGGTTGTCCTCCTACATGACAATACACGCCAACACGTGACACGTTTGGCCTAAGAGGAAAATGCTTAAGGTCAAGAAATTATCTATCATCCTCCATATTTATCGGACCTTTGCCCCATCTAATTACCATTATTTAAATCAATACCTCACCTAAATGGCAATCTCTACTCTTATATGGAGGAGGGGGAAGGGTATTTCCTCAAGAAATTCCTCTAGAAAGGCATCTACTGCTTTGTTAAATGATAGGAAAACATTGCCAATAATCACGAAAAATACTTTCCTACTAACAAAAATTGTACTGATAAAATTATTTTATTTTCCTTTGACAATAAACGATATTACTTTCCAAACAAACGTGTATTTTTTTTCGTTTGTGTTATATAAAGGTTCACGTTTCAATGCCAAATAGACCACCTCCACCGAGACTCATAAAAGCTTTCCCAGTTAAATAATACTCACCCAGCACCACCAGTGTCTGATGAAACACGCATTCACACTATCCTCACTCGCAAACACTTAAACAAGCTTCCCGCAAATGACCTTTTAAATCAACTGCTCCCTCCCCCCAGCAAACCATTTTACGAAATCCTAACACTTGCAATTACTGCCCCGACAAGATCCGGCCAGGAGACTATCCACCAAAAAAGCAGTACAGAATAAATTTTGTCCCAACACTTACTTGAATTGGATGTAGCCTCGACTCACACGTTACTAAATTGCTTCTCATTGACTGTGAAAATGATCAAAGTTATGAAACGAAACGTCGGTGATTAGTGAATGTTACTCCTTGTATGCTCATAGGTCATTTTCCTCATTAGAATAATGTTTCCTCAAAACAAGCCGTTCTCTACAATTCTCCTTGTCGCTCTCTCTATTCTCTTTTATCTTTTCTCTCTCTCTCTCTCTCTCTCTCTCTCTCTCTCTCTCTATATATATATATATATATATATATATATATATATATATATATATATATATATATATCTATATATATATATATATTTCTATATATATATATATATCTATATATATATATATATATATATATATATATATATATATATATATATATATATATATATATATATATATATATATATATATAATATATATAGTACCAGCTATATGATTCGGACAATTAGGTTTCCACCATAAAACTACAGTAGCTTCAAACAAAATAATGGTAAGTAATGTAATAAATTACAGATGTAGACTAAGCATGGCTACAAGGTGTACATGTACATTGTACATGTTAGGATGGAGCAAATTGCAAATTAAGTTCAAAAGAGCATTTTTATTCCAAAAATATAGTGGTCAAAATGATCTGAAGAGCGTAATTCTTTTACTTCTCTCTTTGAGACAACCAACTAATTTAGGGTAGTAACTTACTTCCATGAATTTTTAGCAATTTCAGTCATTACCTTGTCAAATTCCAAGCCCCAAACATGCCTAGGGATCTACTACACCTACATATATCCAGGAGCAAATTGTTAAGCTACGTCAAGAGGGTTATCTCTCCATCAGAACCTTAGTTGAAAGGGTTAAACACCCCCAAAGGCTCGTGCATAATATTATATCAGGTAGTGATTTCACAGGATCATTTATCAGTTGAATTTCTACTGGTAGGCCCAGGAAAACCTAAAAGAGAGATAACCAATCAATTATCCGTATCTCAAAAATGGACCGATACAAGACACCAGCCAGGATTTCCGGAGAAGTAAATGAAACTATGGGCATTAGTGTCTCCAGGAAGACAGTATCACACCGCCTGAAGGAAAGATCTTTAAAACCTCGCACACTAGCAGTCAAACCATTGATTAGTACTGAGAACAAGAAAGCTAGATTATCCTTCTCCACTAAGCACGTTCTATGGACATAAGACCAATGGTTCAAAGTACACTTCAGCGATGAATCTAAGTACAATTTATTTGTTTCAGAAGGCAGGAGATTCGTTTCTCGAAGACCTAGTAAAAGATTATCGGTGAACTGTGTGAATAGCAGCGTCAAGTTTAGAGAAGGAAGCGTTATAGTGTGGGGCGCAAGTTCAGTGGAAGGTACTGACCAACTTGTCCGTTTGCAGGGCAAAGTGAATGCTCAAGTGTATAAAGAACTCCTGCACGTACATGCTGTGCCCCATATGAGAGACACCTCTCCCCAACCTACCATTTTTATGCAGGATAATGCACCTTGCCACACGGCAAAGTTGGTGAAAAATTTTTCGGATCGGGAGGAAGTAAGTCTCATGGACTGGCACGCTCAGAGACCAGATCTCAATCTGATTGAAAATTTGTAGAAGAGGCTAGGAAAAAGTACTAAGGAGAGAAAAACAAGCACAATCGAAGAACTTTGGGAAATATTACAAGGGGAATGGAGAAAAATAACATCAGGAAGAATGACTTCGGTTATTGCGCTCCTGTGGAAGAGGATGTCAGTGCGTAATTGATTTTAAAGGTCTACATACCAAGTACTAATATATCATGACAACCCAATTTTTTTTGTCGATAACTTGTGTCATTGTACCTTCTCATCTACGTCTGCTGTGTTATCCTTCCGGATCATTATGACAACCATATTTATGGAATAAAAATGCTCTTTTCCACTTAACTTGCAATTTCCTCCATCCTAATATGTACAATGTACATGTACAACTTGCAGTAATGCTTATTTTATATCTGTAATTGATCATGCATTACTTACCATTATTTTGTTTGAAGCTACTGTAGTTTTATGATGGAAACACACACACAGACACGCATATATATATATATATATATATATATATATATATATATATATATATATATATATATACAGTATATATATAAATATAAATAATATATATATATATATATATATATATATATATATATATATATATATATATATATATATATATATATATATATATATATATATATATATATATATATATATATATATATTAGTTTCTTTACCACACTTGGGCTAATATTGCTGAGATAATTAAATTCAAAGACTATACTCATATCTTCAAGATTATCTTTTGCGACACGGCAATGGCGACAAGTCCGCGGAGGTAGGTATGCTCCTCTTTTAAAGTCCGAGTCTGCCCTGAGCAAATCGAACGGGAGGAGTTTATCGACCTACAGATGTGCTTCAAGTGCTATAAGTACGAGGAGCAGACCACAGCCGCCTGTCCCAGGGGTAACGCTCTTTTATGTTCCATCTGTTCTTCAGATACACATTCATGGAGGGATTGAACTAGCACCTCTTTGAAGTGTCTGAACTGTGCAGGAGCACATAAAACCCTATAGATTGCTTGCCCAGTTAAGAAAGATATGATTAAGAAGAAATCAAATGATAAAAAACAGACTGAAGAAGCCAAAACAAACAACACCTATGCCAAGGTTGCAAAAACTGCAATTTCGGAGTCTAGGGAAAGCAAGACATACCTGCACGTCGAGAATGAAAACTCGACAGAAATTATGTGTTGCATCTATTATGCTCACATCACGAATCTCTCCTTCCCGGGGACCTTTGCGAAAGAGCTAAATAAAATGCTGACGCATAATGGTATGCAGGAAATGTTGTTTCCACAGAACTAACAGTCCGAAGAGGTTCTAAAAATTAGTCTCAATCCCCAGGGGGAGACTAGTTGCCAGAAACTCTCCACCCCCAGCAGCGCTCCAACTCCTTCCAGAGACCCTAGGATTCAGGCGCAGGCACCGCGAGATGCAAACTCACGCACTAAAAACCAAACATCACACAAAACAAAGCAAACAAACACACAATCACAAACGGAAATGGAAGTTTCGGTGATTGAGACTGCGAGACCTGAGGGAGGAGCGCATTCGCCCCGCTCCCGGAAAAGCTCGCAGCCACAAAGTCGTCCGAGGTTGTCCTCTCCTTGTAAGAGGGAATCTAGGCACGTATACCACTCAAGAAAAATAAACTTGAAGGTCTACGCCGCTGAAAGGTCCCCTTTCCCAAAAGAGATGACTTTCCTTGATGTTACTGTAGGATTAATATCCGGAAAGTACAAATGAGGATTTTTTTCGGACGACTGCACGGAAAAAGAAGTCGAGGAAGCATTACTCCAGGGCTCAATTAAAATGGCTCCTGAAGCCTTCACAACCCTCACAGATGACGAATACAGAAAAAATCGCAATAGTAAAACAATTACACCACCAAACACTCCACAAGGGCGCAAGCTTCTTAGAGAATAAGCCATAACAACAGAACATGTAGAGGAACCTTACGTGAATAAGACAATGAGAGAGAGGAGAAAGCAGAGTGAGTTCCATGGGGAACTGGGGTTGTCCCCCCTAAACGTGGAGCTTCACAATAAAGCAATAAAGATCTGGGACGCCGTACACCGGCATCTCTCTCCCGAGTTTGTGCTCGAGCACATTGACTTTAAGGACGCAAGACATAGAAGATCATTTACAAGTAGCAGACTGCTCATCAACAACGACATAAACCAAACGTTCACGTAAAATTCCGTTCACAAATCAAAAGAAACAAAGCCAATCGCTTCAAAACCAAAATTTTTTTATTTATTTTTCCCTGAATTAGTAAAACTCTAATTCCCCAAATATAAAAACAACAATAACCCCCCCCGCCCCTCAAAATGAGAATAAACGCAAAATCAGGACCTAAAAAACCCAGATTTAAAACACTTCACCAGCAGTAGGAGCCCAAAACTCCTATGCTATAAAGGCTTGGAAGTCTTTCGTATACGTATATATATATATTTATTTTCCCTAATTTTCCCCACTATTTTTCTTCTACTAAAACACCTCTACTACCATATTCCTCACTTATATATGTCCAAAAATACCTTTTGATAGTTAGGAAGGCAGCAGAATTTCACTTTAAAAATAGACGCTGAACACATCTCATAACCGATAAAGGAGGAAAAGGTTTTGGAAGGGAGTTTCAAAACGCCAAGTTTTGCCTCATCAACCCTACGGGGACTATTCGCCATATATTTTTTCTACCGGCTTCAAGACGACTTAATGTCGTCCTAACTCCCCTCCCCTCCCCCGACGGAGTTTCGAAGCTGAAATGAACTGATCTGCCACTCATCTAGTCTCGCTCCAACTATGTCAGTCTACATTGATAGACATAATTGGGGACGTAAAGGAAAGCAGGTTTGAGGATTAGCCCACTGTGGAACTCTACGGAAGAGACCGCCCGGTTACGAGGCGATGCTGAAAGCTTTGGGGAAAAGTTCGCTCTAATCTCTTAGGGTAGCTTCCGGCCAAGACCACAGGGGGACATGTAACCGTCCCTGTGTAAGTTGGAAACAGCATCGATATCCAAACCCCAGATGGGGCGGCCCCCCGGATGGTGGTAGTTGATTCTATCACCACCCATCATCAAGTCCGCCACACCTCACCCATCTGAGGGGCCTCCCCGGGTCCACCCACCATCATTCATCCCCCCATTTGGCAGTTCACGTTCACGTAGGCTTAGCGACGAAGTGGAGGGAGTCATCAAGTAATCCAAATACAAAATAAAGAAGATTAAGAAGCAAAGGATCAACACATTGACCTAAATCAAGTCGCCCACAGCAAAAGTAGTGCGAGCTAAAGCAAACACAGGGCTGAGGGGCCACTCTCGTCAAGAGATGGCCCAGGACCACACGACTAGGATACCTCTGCGGGTTGTCGACGGGCAGACCACGCCTAGCAGAGAATCCGTATTCAAGGCCGTGTATGGCAAGTTGGGCATTGCCATGGTAAGGCTGTTAGATATAGCCTCAGGATATATAGCAATATGCGAAAAGGAAAAAGACATAGAGGACATTACGAAAGAGAAGACAGTTGGGGTCCTACGAGGCATTGGGCTGCAGCCAGCAGTACCCCACAGATCCTGGCCCACAGGAACGTGGTATGCCATCGTATCGACCCGTGGATCGGACAACACTCCGCAGAGGAAATAGGTGAAGAAATTCAGCTTCGGCAGGCCTATGCCAAGGTAGCCGAAGTAATTAAATTCCAAAACAGGAGGGATGGTGGCGAGTACACCCATGTGTTCAAGGTGGTCTTCACGGAGACGACCATGGCGCAAAAGGCAAAAGAGCAAGGCCTTTTAATGTTTAAAGCCAAAATTAGCGGGGAGCAGGTTGAGAAAGGAGAATATACTCCCGTCCAATTTTGCTTCAAGTACTCTAAGATGGAGTCACACGCCACCAAGGACTGCAAAGAGCCGCAAGAGACGTGCTCTAAATGCAGCCAGAAAGGGCATAACTGGCGAAGCTGTAACAGTAATGTAGAGAAGTGCGTGAGCTGCTGGCAGGGACATAGGACTATGGCCATGTCATGTCTCGCAAAGAAAGAAATTATGAGAAATAAGCAGGAGGCCAAGAAAAAAGAAGATACACGCGGGGCAAACACGTCCTACGCCCAAGCAGCCAAGGCGGCCATCTCGGAGGTGGACGCCAAGAAAACTTACCTCAACATAGAGTAAGAGAGTTCCACAAAAATCATGACGTGCATCCTTCACACGGACGTCATGAACCTAGCTCGCCCGGGCACGTTCGCGACAGTACTAAATTTGATGCTAGCGAAAAACGGAATGGAACAGATGTGGTTCCCGGACAACCCCCCTTCCGGGGATGTATTGCATCTACAGATGGTTTCGAAATCACAACAATCAGCAGAGCAAGTAAGCACCAGTAAAACGACAAGCAAGAAGGGAAAGAAGCAAGCAGTCGAGGCAATAACTCCTGCGCCCAGACAGAACGAAGCAACCACAACAGAAAAGGACAACTTGGACACAAATAGCTCCTCGGAAATATCAGATTCCTCAGACTCCGAGAATTTCAAGAAACGTTTTCAGGATTACCCCTGAAGAAAACGATGAGTTCGACCAGTAATTCGTAGGCCAACTGATCGAAGAACTAAATCAGGAAATGCATCGCACGCACCCACAACATCAAGTCAACGAAGGCAGGGAGATGGCGGGCCACGGCCGTCCCATAACATCAGAGGAGGTCATGGCCACTGTAAAAGCCTTCCAACAAAAGGCACCAGGCTGGACGGGCATCACCAGAAACAACTTGGTTAATGCCCAACAGCAGATCATTCAGGGAATCGTTAACATCTATAACGCTTCGCTGAACACGGGCTACTTCCCGGAATGTTTCAAGATTGCTAAGGTGATCTTCATACCCAAGGGAGGTAAACTCCCTGATCAACTGGTAAATTGCAGGCCCATTGCCCTGCTAGAGATCGTTGCGAAAGTCTACGAGAGACTCCTAGCTGACAGGCTTCAAAAACAACTGGCCGAGCTGGGAGCCCACAACCCTCAGTAGCACGGGTTCCGCAAGGGACGAGGAACGGAAATAGCCCTCGCCCTCCTTGCGGAAAACCTCGCTTGCATTAAAGCTGAGAGGAGGTACGTAGACGTGGTGCTGCGAGATGTAAAGAAGGCCTTCGATAAGGTTTGGCTGAGACGGTTACAGTTCAAGATCTTCAACCTCCAGCTCAACCTACTCCTGGAAAGGGTCCTTTGCAACTATGACTCTGATAGGAGAGCCCAAATTGCGATCGAGGGCTGCAAGGGACCCGAATTCGAACTAGAGGTGGGAGTTCCACAAGGCAGCTGTCTCAGCGCTCTGCTGTACTTAGTGTACACGATTAACCTGCTTGCTCCAGTGAGGTACGATTCGATGTATATGCAATACGCAGATGACATCACCCAAATCGTACTGAGTCCATTCAGGAACTCTGGAAGTCAGGCGAGGGCGACAGCTGTCGAAATCGAGAATATCAACCGATATGAAAAGAAGTGGAAAATTAAAACCAACCGCCAGAAGTTCACCATTATTCCAATGAATCGCCGGCAAGTAGACGACGTCATCGTCAATAACGAACTCTATCCGTACTCCAACGAGGGTAAAGTCCTGGGCTTACAACTCTTCAAAAAGGGATACAAGACCCACATAAATACCAGAGTCTCCCTAGCCAAAAGAGAGCTGAGGAAACTTTACCGTTTCCGAAGCCTCAGCGTGCCAAACATCAAAAAGCTGTATATGGCCTTGGTACGCTCAGTCCTAGTGTATCCGGCCGTGATCACGCAGATGGCAAGCTGTACATCTCTCAGAATGATGCAGAGTGTACAGAATAAAGCTACTCTGCTGTTTACTGGCACGCAAAGGATCGGCCGTATTCGGCAATCAACTGTACACCATAGAGTGGGACTGAAGCCGGTCAATACGGAGATTCAAAGGCTAGGGAGAAAGACATGGAACAAAGTAGACCGAGAAATTCTCCCAACAATTAACCTTAACGTAAACATACGTGCAAACAGAAGACGCGCAATAGGTAGAACGGCTATGTTCCCTAGCAGTAGAACCTGCGCGAGAGCAACTGAACTACCTATGTACACGTAGTAGTACACAAGATTGAAATAAAAGTGATAGTTCAAATTTAATAAATATAAGTGCCCATACTAAAGTGCCCATACTAAAGTGCCCATACTAAAGAACTCCTCTAAATATAAATATAATATAAATTAAAAACTTAATTAACTTTAAATATAAAAGAGGCGAAGTGCCCAAACTAAATAATTGAGAAACTAATTAAAATTTTAGAATAAAAAGAGGCGAAGTGCCCAATTACTAATTAGATAATAAAAATCCAAACAACTAAAAACGACAAAAAGAGGCAAAGTGCCCAAATAAAAACTCAGAACTTAATGAGATTCAGCATAAGAGATACCTTTGAAAGGTTCGAATGCTTCAACGGTACAATAAAACTGAATAAATGTATAATATATATTATAATGGAGGAAACTAGCTCTCATCGACAGTCATCACCTTTAATGACGGAGGATCTTTTTAATATTAAGAAGAAGAATTGAGAAGAATGCTAGTGATGCCCTAACACCAGGGCAAACTAGAAACCATTTTCACACCTTTATATACCTACCACACAATTTCATCACTTTTACTTAATTGTAATTGTAATTGATAGTGGGCATTCATCATGTCCTGTCATGGCAAAGGAGGAAAGGTTAAGGGAGGCTATAAAACGCCCTCACAAGACAATTATCCACCCTAATATCGCTTTTTGGAAGAAGATATCTTTTCACGAAGAAAGAAGCACACATACACAAGAAGAAAGAGTGGCAAGGCTGCCCGAAGGGGGCCATGGGGCCAACCAATCTCGAGCTTAAGCAGGTATCCCTCCATACCATCCGGGGGGCATAAAACCACCTTGAAGTACGGTCATTGAAACAATCTTTGGAGCCTTGAATATAGCTCTCATCGGTCTTATTCAGACTTCCCACGAATACGCCTCGCTATGTTGGACTGATGACGACATTGAGAAAATAGGTTCAGAAGAAGCCAGAGAGCCCCTTCGGGAAATCAGGCTTGAATCTTCCGTACCTCAAGAAATCCATGTAAGAAGAACGATAATCCTAAGGAGGCTTGACCCAATCTTCACTGACAATAGGTGCGAAGACATCAAGGCTGAGCTTTCCAAGACCAAAAATGGGGAAAGATTTTCAAGGTTGAAAAATTCGGGAAAAATATTGTCAAAATAATCTTCGAGAAAGCCGAGATGGCTCAGAAGGCCATGAAGGAGGGACTTCTTGGGTTTTACCTTCGAATAGTCCTTGAGCAGGTCGAAGCTGAGGAATTCATCAGTCTGGAAAGCTGCTTCCGTTGCTGGAAAGAGTTTAGGTCGGAAAAACCAAGATGCGTGAACTGCGGAGGGGACCACAGGGCCTTGGCCATGAGATGTTCTGTCCGCAAAGAAGTTCTCAGAACAAAACGGGAAGTAATAAAGCAACAAAAGGAGGCAAATAAAGAAGACCTACATCGGAGCGGCGGCGACGGTTACAAGGACCATCAATGGAACCGCAGCACCGAAGCCTGTGATGCCAGGTGAAAGGAAAGAAATAATGACTATGGTCATTGTTGCTCACCTGGCGAACCTAGCCAACTCCGTCACCTTTTCTGATGAATTAAATCGTCTCCTACAAAAGAAAGGGGTTAAGAAAAAGCTGTGGTTCCCGCCCAACCCCGCGTCGCAGGAAATACTAAATACCCAGTTTGTCGACGAAAAACAAAAAGACGCAAACAAAGAAGTTGAAGCATCAAAAAAGCCACAAAAACACACAGAGGAAGAAGTAATAACGGAGGAAGAATAATCGGAAAGTGTGGAATCTTAAAAAAGAGCTCGAAAAAAAAACGTGAAAGAAAAAAGAAGAAGACGGAAGTGAGACAAGAAACCGAAAAGGAAGAGAGTAAAGAAATGGGAAAAGGCTCAGAAGAGGATGAAGACGAAATCCTAGACTACCTTGGAGTACCCCTCACGGAGGAAAGGGATATCCTACTGCGGGGTTTCTTCTGCGACGCCGTGGACGTGAATCTCAAAGTTTTCCATGCTTCTGTATGCAGACCCCCAGAGGGAAACATAGAAAAACTGGTAGAAGGCATCCATCGTGGCGACTACGAGTGGCCCTACGAAGGACCATGTTCGCCGAAGGAAATAGGAGGACTACTGATGGAGCGCGCGATGTTAAGCCCGGACTCGTGCATTCACACCGTCAAAATGTCCACCTACAAAAAGATAAAAAGTGGCCAAAAAACATCGGACATTGGGTAATAGTCTAAAGTACGAAAAAGTGAAGAAAATAGCAAAAAAACGAATAAATAACGATAATAAAATGATTAGTCGAAAAATTTATAATAATAACGGAAAGTGAATAACGATAATAAGTGAATAAATAGCGATAATAAAGTGACTAAATTAGTGGTTAAAATAACTTATTGGATAATAACGAAAATTGAATAAATAAAGTAGAAGAGCGAATAAATAAGGATAATACACTGATTAAAAAAAGTTAACAAAATAAATAATGATTAAAACAAATTATTGATAAATAATCTAAAGTGTCAAAAGTAAATAATATTAACAAAAAGTGAATAAATAATGACACTGAAGTGATTAAAATATGTTTACAATAAATAACCAGACATGCCTAAAATAATAACAACGAATAAAAGAATAACTCAAATTGGAAATATGTAAATACTATAGTAATTGAATGCGACCAAAAATGGTATGTGGAAGTCATCGATCCTTTTTATTCTATGTACATAGTTATTATATATATTTCAGTTATAAACAAATTATCCTATCGAATTGTTACATATTATTTATTATGTTATATCTTATATTTTATTTCTTATTTATACATTTAAAATTATAATTTTTGAGTGATTTAATTATTATTACTTTATTTTACATTGCATTATCTCTTATTACTCATTTACTTTTCGCTTTCGATTAATATCGTTATTTTATTCTCTTTGTTACATTTCTTTAATATTAAATTTATAATATTTTTTATAATATTTATTGCTACTTTATATCCTTTTGCTTATTCGCTTAATTTTAATACCTATATTTCATACACTATTATTTTTCCATAATTTACGTTCATTTATCAGTCTATTTATGTTTTCGATTATTTTATTTATTTCTACCTTTTCCAATATTTCACAATTTTAACGTTTACCATATTCTATTTATATTATTTGACATTAGTACCGATATTTTATACACATTATTATTTTTAAATACTTTACGTTCTTATTAATATATTCATGTTTTTCGATTATTTTATTTATTTCTACCTTATTCTATATTTCCCAATTTTATCTTTTGCCTTATTCTATTTATATTATTTCACATCGGTAATTCATTTTTACTTTAATTTATTCACTTATCGTATTTTCACTTTCACTTTAATTTATTCCCATCGTTTGATTCACTTATTATATTTTCATTTTTGTTTATTATTCACTTTTATCGGTCACTTATTTGGCTATTTGCGGGGTCTTTGGTCCATTCTTAATTATCTTGAACACATTCAGGTTCACTGTATGGATGCAAGAGTCCGGTATGTAAAATGTGCCTTCCTCCAGCAGTCCTGTTATTTCCTTTGGTGAGTAGGGTCCCTAGGTGGGTCCATTTGAATTTACCCATTCCTATTCTTTCCTTTCGTGAGTTGTTCGATGTTTCCTTTCGGCGGTCTGCTTACTGGTGATCCAAAGACCTTGAGGGACACTTCCTCTGCGTTAAAGAGGTACTCCATCTCCAGTATTTCCTTCTTTTCTGTGAGGGGAACTCCTGGGTACTTTAGGATTTCTTCGTCCTCGTCCTCTTCTTCTGTTGTAGGGTTTTCTTTTTCTTCGTCTTCTTCGGTTTTCTTTTTCTTCTTTTTTCTGTTTTTTCTTCTTTGGGTTTTCATTTTTTGAACTTTCTTCTTCTTTTATCGATTCCTCTTTTTCTGTCGTTTCCTTTTTCTTTTCTTCTTGCTGCTCTTCGGTGAATTGTATTCTGAGTATTTCGTTGGAGGCAGCGTTCGGTGGGAACCATAGTTTCTTTTTGACGCCATTCATTTGCAGAAGCTGAGTCAACTCGTCTGCAAACGTGCCAGGGCGAGCCAGAATTGCTAGGTGGGCAAACATTATCATGGCCATTATTTCAGTTCCTTCCTTTGGCATGACCAGTTTTGTCGCGGTTTCGGTGTTCTTTGGAAGGGCTGCTACGAGGTAGGACATTGCCCTTGCCTCCTTTTCCTCTTTCTGCTTCTCTTTCTTTTCCTAAATCGTTTTTTTTTCGTATGGGACATCTCATTGCCATGGCTTTGCGTTCACCATCGCAGTTATTGCATTTCGTTTCTTCGGCTCTGTATTCTTTCCACCCGTGTCCGAATCCGGCGTAGTTGGAACACGCCATCTCCTTCGCGGGGCACTCTCTGGTTTGGTGCTGCTCAACTGCATAGCATTTAAAGCAGCTCTCGAACGAGATATATTCTTCGGTTTTAATTCGTTCGGGGGCTACCATGAGGTAGAACCCTAACAGTCCGTCATTCTTTTCCCGACGTGCCATCTCAATGTAGTAGAATACCACTTTTACTATATTGTTGGCCTTGCCAAAATTTTATACTTTAGTTATATTGGCCCATTTTTATTTATCGGACAGCTCGGACTTAATTTCGTCACAGGAGTTATCCATAAAGAAGGGATCAAGCCGTCGAAGGATGATGGTTCGTTGAAGAAGGATCTTGTAGAGATGATCGCCTCCAGTCCAATTTTTTGCAGGTCTTTTTTGGCCTCTTCTGATACTAGCTTTTTCCACATCCTGCATGTTATCGCAAATGCTCGCGTAACCTTAAGGCGTTTCGATGAGACGAATAATAGAGACGTTGATCTGTCCAAGTATCGTATTCATGACCTTCGGCCAATCCGGTTTAGTTCCCACCCCGTAGGGTGCGGGGGGGAGGGGGAGGGAGCCCGTCTAGCTTCTTGAGGGGCCCGGCCCCATAGGGCCCCTTGATTAGTTATCCTTTTCTTCTTCTTGAGCTCGAACTTTCTTCGATTAAGATTGGTTGCTTGCTCTCGCGATCGAAAACTAATTTGTCTGGCGGGAGACGTTCTCAGATCTTCCCCTTAACCATTCCTCCTTTGCCACGACCAGATATGATAAATGCTCACTATAATATCACTCTGACTATTGATGGCCGACCTTTCTTCGTTTATTAAAATGATTTCTAGGATTTTAATAAGCAAAGAAAAGCAGGCCATCAATAGTAAAGCGGTAAGTTGGAATCGAACATTAAAGTGGTTTAAAATTCCACTCAGCAGATTGGCTCGTTTCCTTTGACGTTACGTTCAACGAAGGGGAATAAATATTCCCTAAAAACCGTTTTCACCCGACGGACGCCTCAGTTCATCTGACAACTCACAGCGATCTACGCACTGCTAAGTTACATCAATCTTTTGACTTGAAATAACTTGAAAAAGAAGAAATATATGCGTGAATCGGACTGATTGGAGAGACTTTCCTGTTTCTGATTCGCGGAGAATCACCCCAAAGCGGTGATCTCCTTAAAGTTTCATATCTCATAATATACATTTTTATATCTGAAACACTCCTATTTTATTTTCATCTAGCACAATATAACCTGACCACCAGCAAGGTCTCAGAAGCAGTCAGTAGTAGGGTGTAAAGAACTCCCGAAGAAGATCTCGTTAGGTACCAGAGAAGAATCTGACTGCAAGAGCGCTAGGCCTAATTACGTAGGGTGGTCAGGGAGTGTGCACTCCAGAGCAGGCAGGCGAGATAGTATTAGGAACATATAGGGGGCTTCTCCCACTAGTGGAGTGGGGTAAATAATCTACTTCATTATTTTTCAAGAGAACCCCCTATGAAAAATTGAACATGGATCCACAGGACTTTACCAAAAGGCTCCCACTTCGGCTAATTCAAAACGGGATAACCAGAAACAACAGGATGTAGCACAAACCATTTTCAAGGATTTACAAATCGCCCTGATCAAATGCATAGAAACAGCTAATGGATTTGTTGTCATCTGTGCGGAAAACAGCGATGTCGAACTGCTACTTTCATCGGCAGGAACCATCACTTTAAGGAAAATCGACTTAGAGGATAAAGTACCACCCTAGATTATTGCCAACCGAAACATCGTATGCTGCAAGGTAGAATCATGGGTGAGGGAACACTCCCCAGATGAAATAAAACATGAAGTAATGGAAAAGAAACCCTGAATGAAGATACACGACATAATAAAATTTTAAGAACACACATATGTTCAAAATAGTGTGCGAGTCAACCGATATTGCAGCATAGGCACTACAGAAGGAAATCCTCGCATATAGTATGAGAATCCCAGCTTGTAAAATTCAAAAGGACCAGTATCACAATATACAAATCTGTTTTAGATGCTACAAAATGGAAGACCACATCACCACAAACTGCCCAGGAAAGGAAGGAGAAATATGTTCAGAATGCAGTGAGTGGCCCACATTCTTGGAGGAGCTGCACAAACTCCACGAAAAAGTGTGTTAATTGCGGATGGAGCCACAGACCAATGGCAATGACATGTCAGAAGCGAAAAAAAATAATAAAGAGAAAAGAAACTGAAACACAACAAAGAAAAAAAGGAACAAGAAACACCTCATATGCGGCGGCAACAGCAACGAAAAACAATGAAACAACCACTCAAATGACGCTTGACGGAACTCTGAACGTAAAAATACTGACATGCATTCTACACTCACACGTCTTAAACATTGCCCAATCAGGAACATATGCCACCACGTTGAACTTCATGCTCAAGGCAAATGGGTTGGAGCCAATGAAATCTCCGCAAAATATTGATTCATCGGCTATATTTGACATAAAAATTTCAGAAGATACAAAAAAGAAACTCTTGGAAGAAACACAAAGAAAGGAAAGCGGATCTGAACAAGAGGAAGGCACAGAAAGTGAGGAAACAGAATCTGAGAGCAGCAACGACGAGAATAATAAGAAAAACGTAAAAAGAAACACACGCAAAAACAAAAAATAAAAATAAAATCGACTAAGGACACCGCGCCATGCGACCAAAGACCGGTAATACCAACTGCCAAGTGTGAAACGGATAACAGTCAGACCTCAGCAAGGACAGAGATAAAAGGCAGAAATACCAGGAAAAGATGCAAATAAATTTACGTAATACCTCCATCTCCCCAAAAGAAGAACTGCTTAAGAACATACAAACAAGATGGATAATAGTAAATTAAGAATTTTACAGATAAATACGAATTGCTGGATGGATAATGAAAACACATACGGAAATATCTTTCGAGAAATAGATCCCAACATCATTCTAATTTCAGATCACTAGATTAACCTTTAGTCTCACAAACTGAAAATATGGAACTACGACGTAATAGCGACTAATCACACAAACAAACCACACGACGGAGCAGCAATAGCAATAAAGAAAGGAGTAGAGTACAAAACAAAGCAAGGTCTAGCCCAATCTTACCTGGCAATTGAGGTCAAAATGGAATGAACCAATATAATAATCGTTACGGGATACCAGCCACCGTGACGACCGGGTCTCCCAATAAATAACTTTGTGAGAATATTTAACAATATACTTCCAACTTTGTTTATGGGAGACCTGAACGCAAGATGCACATACACAGGATATTGGAACAGAAACCAAACAGGAAAATACCTACAAGCTCTAATAGACAGACGGATAATAAGAAGACTAGGACCAGAGTACCCAGCGTTAATTAAAGACAGAACAGCGACAACTCCAGACATTTGCCTAGCAAACAATAACATTCCTTTTAACTACCACATAGAACCTGTAGATGTTATCCACAGTGACCACACATCAACACTACTCACCGTGAATCATCAACCAATACGAATACCCGCGAAAAAATGTAAGGCATAACATAGAGCAGACTGGGAAAAATACAAACAAGAATTGAATGACTATGCGCCAAACACCAAACAGACTCAATGAAGCTACTTTAGAAGAAATCGAAGGCGAGTTGGAAAAAATAAGGACTCGAATACAAACAGCTGACGAGAATGCAATACCCAGAAGCACATACAAAACAGTTACATACTTTATATGGGGAGACGAAATGAAAACTAAGAATGCAGAAATAAAAGCGATAAAAGAGGACATAATAATTAACGGAACATCAAGGGAAAATACTGCAATCTGAGAATGAAGAAGAGAGAACTACTAAGCGCAATAACGGACAAACAAAGATAATGCTGGGACATAGCCGTTCAAAATATTGACAACGAGCTATTGCCCTGAGAATTTTATAAAAGATAAAAAGATGGCAAATGCTTAAGGTAAAGAAAAAAAATAAAGATGAAGAACAGAAACGGGAAATTAATCCAAGATGAACGCGAGACTGAAAAATTGTTCAGGGAACACTGGAAAGGAGTGTTCAACATCGGCGAAGTGGAAAACGAAAACTACGATGTAGATTTCGATAACTAAATAATTGACGAACTAAATGAAGGAATTAAGAGGACTTTCCCATATCACTACGTAGAAGAGAAACGGTATGCGAACGAAGGATTTAACGCCAAAATCACAATTGAGGAATTAAAGAATACCATTTCAAATTTCAAACAAAAGGCCCCTGGAAAATCGGGCTTCACCAGGAATAAACTATATAGAAGCACCGGATAATATACTCAAATGGATAAGGAACGTGTTTTACACCTGTATAAACACGGGATACTTCCCCGTTGAGTTAAAGATAGCCAAAATAATATTCATACCAAGGCCGGGAAAACCACCTTTGGAGGTCGAAAACTTCCGGCCTATATCCCTTCTCGACTTCATCGGGAAGGTTTTCGAAAAAGTCCGGAACACAAGATTAAATGAATATCTCACAGAAAACAATCTCTGGAACAATCAACAATTCGGCTTCAGAAAAAATAGGAATACTGAGATGGCCCTCAGCGTGATTCCAGAAAAATTAAGCAAAGTGAAAGGAGAGAAATGCAGTATGGACATTGTATGCCGGGACGTATCGAAAGCATTCGATAAAGTGTGGCAAAGAGGCATACAACATAAAATTCTAAATCTGGAACTGAACAACTATTTTGAAAAATAATTATGCGACTACGTCATGGGAGGATATGCATACATAGACACGGGGAATTACCAAGGTGAAATAGTCTACCTTAATGCGGGCCTCACTCAGGGAGGGTGTTTAAGTCCTTTGCTATACTCAGTGTATACCTCGTAAATTCCCCCACCCAGGAACGAGGGCTGTGTGAACATACAATACGCAAATGATTTCACTCAATTAATTCCCTGTGTTTATCGGAACCCTCAGATGCAGGCCAGAGTAATGGCAACAGAAATAGAAAATCTAAACGAGTATGAACGCAAATGGAAAATTAAAACGAATAAAAATAAATTTAAAATTATACCTATGTATCGCAAAAAACTATCTGACATTTACGTAGATGGAGAGCGATAGAGGTATAATGGTGAAGGCAAGGTTTTAGGCCTAACTATTAGCAAAAATGGTTACAAGAAACAAGTGACTGAAAGAATAAACACAGCACGAACATTCTAACTTTATTCTACAGATTAAGAAAATTAAACATGAAAAATAAGAAAAAGATCTACTAGGCCATGATACAGCCTACCTTGATATATCCAACACTTGCCATGTATACGGTTTCAAGGAGCAATCTAATAAGAATGCAACGTATACAGAATAAGGCAGTATACATAATTACGAACACGCGACAATTAGAGAGGAAAAAACAAAGAGACTTACACATCGAAGCGAAAATAAAACCATTAAACAAAATAATTGAAAAAGGAGCTAAAAAAATCATAGAAAAAACACAAGAAGAAATAGGAGAGCAACTAAATAATCAAATAGCATGAAGGGCAGGATGGAGACAACATATGTTGTTTCCTAATGTTAAAAACAAAGCGGACCAAAGGATAGAAGAGGAGATTTACGTGTAAACCAAATAAAGAAACCCGAAGGTGACAAAAATTACCCGAATAATGATAAACTCACCGGATTGGCGATGATACCCACAAGGAATGACAAAACTAACCAAAATGTGCAAATGAACAAAAAAGGAAAAACAACATGAATAAAGAAGAGAATTAAACAAATATATAACCAAAGGACATGAGCCCACACAAAAGATACAGATACAAGAATTATGCTACAAAAATCATAGAAACTCGAGTTATTAACATAGCAGGAAAACAAATAACGCTAACGGTTTGAACGCCTTTCTCATACGCACATAACATAATAACAAAAAAACACACAAATAAACAAACAAACACACTTTGACTCTAACTTATTTCGAACTTAACTCTAAAATTTGTTTATAGTACAGAGATTAGCGTGACCTCCACGCAACTTGCACATCTCTGCAAACCTCCAACTTCCTTACACTTCAATCATCTTCCTCCTTTACCGCTACCCAAAGATGGGCCAAACACTAACACTAGGGACAGGGACAGCAAATCATAAACATTAAAAGCTAGGAAAATATAAAAACACCGTGGTCTGAGTCCCAGGTTAAGCAGGTCCACAGGCCAACTTGGTCAACTTTCAAGCCTTTGACTTTATTTCAGTCTGTCATATCTTTACTTCTTTCTTCTTCCCCGCCCTCTCTTCCCCTCTCCGGAGCTCTTTTCCCTTAGTGCCTTTAGGCTCAGAAGGAGGAGGGCGCCGAGGAAATTTGGGGGAACTGGGCCTCTCGCTCCGACTGGGTCCCTCCTACGGGAAGGACTGGTCGAGGGGTGGAGGAGGGGCACGGGGATCTTAAAACCTTTCCTCCAACTTTTCCTTTTATTTTCATTTTCACCCGACGGTTCAGAAAGCAAACAATTAACAACGCTGAAATATAATCAAGTTAACCGACAAAGGAGGTAAAAAGAAAAGGGGAAATTTCTTAACTCCTCTGGATCTCGACTTTATCCTCTCTTTTCGGGAAGCACTGAAGGGAGGATAATTTTTTTCGAGCACTCAAGTAACAGTATGTGTGCCTAACACCTCGTACCACCATCTCCGTTGTGGAGCCGCACAAGCGATTGTGATTGCTTTTCATCGCTTCGTTCCCAGGTTAAGCAGGTCCACAGGCCAACTTGGTCAACTTTCAAGCCTTTGAATTTATTTCAGTCTGTCATATCTTTACTTCTTTCTTCTTCCCCTCCCTCTCTCCCCCTCTCTGGAGCTCTTTTCCCTTAGTGCCTTTAGGCCCAGAAGGAGGAGAGCGCCGAGGAAATTTGGGGGAACTGGGCCTCTCGCTCCGACTGGGTCCCTCCTACGGGAGGGACTGGTCGGGGGGTGGAGGAGGGGCACGGGGATCTTAAAACCTTTCCTCCAACTTTTCCTTTTATTTTCATTTTCACCCGATGGTTCAGAAAGCAAACAATTAACAACGCTGAAATATAATCAAGTTAACCGACAAAGGAGGTAAAAAGAAAAGGGGAAATTTCTTAACTCCTCTGGATCTCGACTTTATCCTCTCTTTTCGGGAAGCACTGAAGGGAGGATAATTTTTTTTCGAGCACTCAAGTAACAGTATGTGTGCCTAACACCTCGTACCACCATCTCTGTTGTGGAGCCGCACAAGCGATTGTGATTGCTTTTCATCGCTTCGTTCCAACTATGCACTTTTGTGAGAAAGGCATAATTGGGGGCACTGGGGAAAGCAGGTTTGAGGATTAGCCCACTGTGGAATCCAGTGTCAGAGGCACCTGGAAAAGAGGCAGAACTGCAACCTCCGAGAGAAACCTCGGCGGACCCAGCCAGGAGCATAGAGGGAAGTACATCCGTCTCTATATAAGCCGGATGCAGTTCTGATACCCAAACCCGCGAGGGGCGTCACCCTTCGCGCCATACAATCGCACCTCGTGAGAGCCCCCCAGGTTCATCCCTCCTCCTCATCATCCCATTAAGGCAACTCACAATTGCGAAGGTGGGGGTCACCCTGGAGTCATGGTGGTGGTGGGGAGGGGGGCACCAACTAAATAAAGGACACAAATTATAGCCCAACTCAAAGGTTAAGCAGTTAGCAAGATTGATAACCCAACAAAGAGGAATAAGGAGAGGAAGTCCCAGAGCTCCATGGACACAACCATGGAGCTCTGCTCTCCAACACAACAAAGATTCCTCTTCGGACGCTGCCAGGCTAAGAGAGACCTGGAAGAGGAAAAGTATTCGTATTAGTCTTTGGGACGTTAAACATCTCCCTAGTAAGACTAATAGATATCGCAACCGGCTACATCGCAATTTGCGAGAAGGAAAGCGACGTCGATGCGCTAACAGGAAAAGCCTCAATCGAAGCTCTAAAGACAACAAACCCCCAACTGAACATACCAGCACAAATCCTGAACCACCTAAGCATAATATGCAGAAGACTGGGCCCGTGGATCAGATACCACGGGAAGGAGGAAGTCGCTACGGAAATAGTGAGAAATCACAATTCTCTGATGTGGTTAAATTAAAACCCCGAAGAGACAACAATGAATACAACCATGTGTTTAAAGTCGTATTCGCCGAAACAGCTACGGCGAAGAAGGCGAAGAAGGTAGGGCTCCAGCTATTTAATGCACGTATAAGCAGCGACCAAATAGAGCGAGAAGATTTTATCCCAGTCCAACTATTCTTCCGCTGCTTTAAAATGGAAAGCCACACCACCAGCTAATTTAAAAAGGAGTAGGAAACATGTTCACGATGCGGAGAGTTGGGACACAGCTGGAGGACATGCAAGAACCCTCATGAAAGATGTGCAAACTGTAAGATGGGACACAGGGCCATGGCCATAGTATGCCCATTAAAAAAAAAATAATAAGACAAAAGACCAACGAGAATAGAGAGGCAGAAGTGGCAAGGAA
Organism: Ceratothoa steindachneri; assembly: GCA_963969495.1. Lineage (NCBI taxonomy): Eukaryota > Metazoa > Arthropoda > Malacostraca > Isopoda > Cymothoidae > Ceratothoa > Ceratothoa steindachneri. The sequence goes on from OZ018322.1 coordinate 2,157,804, forward strand.
AAACACTACATATGCCCTGGTCGCGAAGGCAGCTATCAACGAATATGAAGCAAAAAAGGTCTATCTAAATATTAACAGTGAAATGCCAGTCAGGATACTGACCTTCATAATGTACGCGCATGCGCAGAACCTGATGAAACCATGAACGTTTGAGGACGAATTAAACGCCATGCTGGCGAACAATGGGATAAGCCTTATGGTCTTCCTCCCCAAAACAACATCTGAGGACATCTTCCAAATGAAGTACGCCCGGTGGTACCCCCTAACACCCAGGAGAAAGGCGCAAAAAAATAACAGAGGAAAAAACAGACGTGACACAACCAACAAAAGACAGAACCCACGCATCGTAGCCCAGAAAAAAAGAGAACTGGAAAAACAAAAAAGGCACAAGAAGGAGACGACCACGGACATCGAAACCGACAGCACGGAGGGTGAAGAAGAAACGCCCAAAAAACGACAAAAATCAAAGAAGAATATAAAGTATAAAATAGACGGAAATGCTATCAACCTTAAGATCTACGCCAGCGAACATACCCCATTCCCAAGAAAGACGTCGTCAGAAAGTCTCATCGAAGGAGTTAGATCCAGCAGATATAAATGGGGGTTTGATGCCGACATGGACGCGAAGGAGATAGGAGAAGCTGTAATGCTCGGCGACATTGAACTCAACAAAGAATACTGTGGAACTCGGACCCTGAAAGACTTCAAAAGAATACAGTATAGAAAGATAACGCAGGATAAGAAGTAAACTCAAATAGACAGGACAGCGACAAACACTAACATGGAAAGGACAAACAACAGACTAAGCATAATTACACTGAACGTTAACGGATGGACAGGAAAAACATTGTTTATAATAATATCTTTAGGGAGACAAACCCGGACATCATTCTTATCAGCGAACAGGAACTCGACACAAGAACACAGAAAATGAAAATCCCAAACCACACAACATTAACAAAAAACTGCTCACAGGAAAGGTTTGACGGGGTGGCGATCGCAATAAAGAGAGACCCCAAGTTTAAACCCCTCCCTGAGCTTGAAGAATCCTTTATAGCGATAGCGATCCCGACTCTTGTCGGTGATCTTGTGGTAGCGGTAGGGTACCAACCCCCTAGGAGAAAGTACTTACCCCTACACAATTTCAACACACTATGTGGTCACCAAAGAAAAGTTTTTTTCAGGGGAGACCTAAACGCTAACTTAGGAGCAGCAGGATACAAAAAGACTAACGAAAGAGTCAGGAATCTGCAACTCTTATTGGACCGAGACAGACTAGAGATAATTGCACCTGACTTCCGACATTTGTAACTTCGCGCTTAGCGTCGAGGGCGGACATAATCTTGACAAGCTGCAACTTCCCTTTCAATCATCATTTCGCACTCCAGGACCGCCTGTCCCGAGCGATCTCATCCCTATACTTACAACTATTTCCCTCTTGCCCATTCAGATCCTGGTTCAGACAAGGAAGTCCTTCTCCCGAGCCAACTGGGAGAGGTACCGGGAAATGCTGAGAGAATACCAGCCAGCAGATCTGAAGGAGGCAATACTCGAAGAAATAGACGTGGAGCTAGACCTATTGACAGACTCGATCATCAGGGCAGACAGGGAGAGCGTCCCGACAACATCATACAGAACGCTTCCCCAGCCAAGATGGACAGACGAGATGAGAAATATAGCTAGGGAACATAGGAAGATCTATGATCGGTTGAGACGTACGGGAACGTGCAGGGAATTAGTGGCTGGGATGCGTCGCCTCGAAGCTGAGCTAACACAAATAATCAGGGAAAAACAGACGGAGATATGGGAACAGCTCATTGACAAAATTGAGGCCGAAGACAATCCCAATAAATTTTGGAGACAGATAAAGCGACTCAGGGGGATTAACATAAGGGAAAAAAAACACAAATCAAGGAGGACAAATCGTACATCGAGGAACCAATAGAATTCGAGGAACGGTTCAGGGATCACTGGAGAGAAGTCTTCTCAATAACACCTTAGGACAACCAAAATTTGACTTGGAGTTTGAGGGTGAGATAATTGACGAGCTGAATGAAGTTATTGAGCGGACCTACCCGTACACGCACGTCTCTGAAGAAAGGGAGATGATGAGTAATGGAAGGGTAAAAACTATGTAGGAACTCGCTGATGCCATTAAAACATTCAAACAAAAGTCTCCATGCTGGTCAGGAATAACAAAAGCACGTATTACCGACGCCTCACCGCAAATGCATCAGGGAATGTTGTACGTAATGAACGCAGCCACGAGCACTGGCTACTTTCCCGATGCGTTTAAACTTGCAAAGGTTATATTTATCCCGAAGGGGAACAGACCTCCCGACTAGCTCCTAAACTATTGGCCAATTTCCCTCCTGGAATTCATAGGCAAGATCTTCAAAAAGATCGTAGCCGACAGGCTACAGAGCCAGCTAGCTGAGAACGATGAGCTTAACCACCAGCAGCACGGATTCCGTAGAGGAAGAGAAACCGACACCGCGCTCGTACTCCTCTCAGAAAAGCTAGCAAAATCCATGGATGAGGGAAATTACGTCGACGTAGTCCTCAGACACGTACAGAAGTCCTTTGACAAGGTTTAGCTGAGGGGTCTACAATTCAAGATCGTTAGCCTTCGGCTAAACCCAGTCATTGAAATGATCATCTGCGATTATGTGATGGAAAAAAGAGCGCAGATACAGATCGAGGGCCACAAGGGACCGGAATTCACCTTCGAGAATGGTGTGCCACAAAGTAGCTGCATCAGCCCTCTACTGTATAGCATTTTCACGACAGACCTTCCATCACCAATTAAGGATAACGCGATGTATCTGCAATACGCAGATTGTACCAAGCACTTACAACAACGACCTAGTTCAAGCTGCAGAGACGGCGGCAGAGATCGAAAACATAGACTCGTACGAGCGTAAATGGAAGATAAAGACGAACGTCCAAAAGTTTGTCATTATCCCCATGAACCGCACGGTGCACGACGAAATTTATGTTGGCGATCGAAACCACCACTACTCTCTGGAGGGCACAGTGCTCGGCTCATCTTACGGTTTGGGGATATAAGCATCATCAACCGGATCAACTTAGTAAAGGTGGAATTAGTGAAACTGTTCCGCTTCCGCAAACCTAGCAGGAGTACCTTAAGGAATCTCTACTTTTGCTACGTTAGACCCAAGCTTATATACTCAGCGATAATCGCCCAAACCTCAGGGATCAAGATGCTGAGATCAATGCAGAGGGTACAAAATCTAGCCTCCTTGATTATTAACCAGACAAGAAGACGGGAACGCATACCACAGAGAACACTACACAGAAGAGCTGGACTAGAACCAATCAACAATTTATTACAATCGCAAGTAAAGAAGACATGGGACAAAGTAGAAACTGAAATACTGCCAAGTCTGGACCTGGACTTAGACATTGTAACGACAAGACTAAAACGGAAAATCTCACGACGGACTAACTTCCCAAGTAGCAGGTGAACTGCTGCTGAGGAATTGACAAAGCGATTTAAATAGACTTTTATATATTGTTTAACCCTGAGATTCTATAGAAACATCGTCGTAATTATGACAATCGCACCAACAAAAACAGTTAAAAATAACAAATTATGACTTAAATCCTTAATCTGTCTTAAATTACTTATGATGCCAACTTTTCAAGAGGTACTTGAGAATGTAATTAATTCAGCTACAACTATAATATAGAGACTTAAACGCCACAAAAATGTATAATTGTTTAAAATATGTTTATATAATGTAAATAAAACATATATGTAAAGGTAGGTTTGAATGTATATATGGAATTAAAAGTAAACAGATTGTGTATGTATGAATTAGTATGAAAGTATATATTTGATGTAGAGAAGTATACACGAACAAATATATATATATATATATATATATATATATATATATATAAATATATATATATATATATATATATATATATATATATATATATATATATATATATATATATATATATATCTATCTATATATATATATATATATATATATATATATATATATATATATATATATATATTGCCATTTTGTTTAAGACCATTGTGTATTAATTAATTTCCTTTGGCAACTTTTTCTTCTTCTAACTATCTTTTTTATTCCATCTTATAGATTGTGGATCACTTGTCCTGTATTCATCTTTCATTTAAATGAATGTGTTTAGTAAAGACCAAACTAAGTTGCTGAGCTTTCGATCTTATTCGGATCGTTTTGATATGTTATTGCCTCCTTTCCCGATGTAATGAGTTGAGTGAGGATCTGACGGAATGAAGGAAAACGCTTTTTAAGGGGTATTTATTCCGCCTAGGTTGAGCATAACGTTATACTTCCGTTTCTCAAAAATGCCGCTATATTCTTGCATCTTCTACCTTAGCGCCACTGATTTGTGTAGGTACGTTAAACAACTTCTGTACCTCACTTGTTCACTAGCGACTGACAATGACGGATGTCTCTGTCGAAACCTGGTTTCGCATATAAAATTAGTCCTATTACTGTTATTTTATCCATATATATATATATAAATATATATATATATATATATATATATATATATATATATATATATATATATGAGGAATTAAACCACATTCTCCGAAGACAATTTAATTCAGAATAGTTTCGGTGTATCTCACACCCTTTTTCAACTTACACTGGATAGAAAATATAAGAAAAGTGCTTACAAACATAACACAGGGTCAGGTCGTGAAAGATCCCCTCTTTTTTCCCGTAATCCTCTACTTGTGGCTAATCAGGGGGGAGGGGGTTAGGCCTAAACATATTGAAGGGCTGTCAAAATAGTAAAATGTCAGCCCTTCAATATGTTTAGGACTAACCTCCCCCTGATTAGCCACAAGTAGAAGATTGGGGGAAAAAAGAGGGGATCTTTCACGACCTGACCCTGTGTTATGTTTCTAAGCACTTTTCTTATATTTTCTATCCAGTGTCAGTTGAAAAAGGGTGTGAGGAACACCGAAACTGTTCTGAATTAAATTGTCTTCGGAGAATGTGGTTTAATTCCTCATCTTTTCTTGCGATATTGCATTAATTTTCATTATATATATATATATATATATATATATATATATATATATATATATATATATATATATATATATATATATATCTATCTATCTATATATATATATATATATATATATATATATATATATATATATATATATATATATATATATATATATATATATATATATATATATAATTTATGTATTTATCCTCCTTTCTTCCATCGGTTCTCATTTTTTGGCCTTTTGATTATGTTCTCTTCAGTTATTCAAATTTGTTTTTTCTATTTCTGTTGTCATCGTTTTAAGTTGTCAATATTGGTAGTCCTATTCGTTTTTTTGTGATTTCTTTATTTGTAAACTGGATTTATATTTTCGTTGAAACTCGAACATGTTGAATTCAATTTTTCCTTTCGTTTCCTTTTTTTAATTTTGTTTGTTCCGGCTGGGGAACGGGCACGGCCGTTACGTTTTTTTTCTGAACTGGTCCTTTGATATGTTGTAGCATGATTCTGGGAAGATGAGAATAATTCCTTGTTTGATGGCGTCGTGGACTTTCGTTTCGTCTGCTTCTGCGTCATAATCCCACTTGTATTTTCCATTTGCTAGTCCGTCAACGATTTCTCTTTGTCGGAAGGTTTTGGGGAGTGGGGATGCATGTGAACCGTATATTTTAATATTCAGTTTCTCTGTGTTTATCTTTGGCCTTTGTTTTTCATTTTCCAGTTTTTTGACAATTTATCTGGTTTGCTTTTGTGATTTCTTCGTCGGATGTTTCTCCCTCGATTTTCTGGTCAGTGTCCATTTGGCTTTGTTCTTGATTTTCTGTGTTATTTTCTTGTTCAGTGAGTTTCATATTGATCTTGTAGATCTCACTTGAGGGCGGGTTCTCGGGAAACCACATTTTCTTAAGGCCATTTTTTTCGAGCATTGTATTTAGTTCCGTCGCATACGATCCAGGTTTTGCGATGTTCACGAAATGCGCGTGTATAATACAGAGTATGAGATCTGGTCGCATATTTACTTCTAAGTTTACTTTCGTGGTTTGTGGTGCAGGTGCTCTTGTTTTTCCTCCTGCTGTTGCGGCGGCAAAAGTAGTGTTCTTTTTTCTTTCATTTTCTTCGATTATATTATCTTCCTTTTTCTTTATTATTTGTCTTTTTTTTATTGGACACGACATTGCCAATGTTCTGTGTCCGTTCCTGGAGTTTAGACACCTTTTTTCGGAGTTTTTACACTAGTCCCAGCGATAGTCATTACCTGCACATTCAGAGCAAGTTTTGCCTTTGTATAGCCATTCCTTTGTCGTATGCTGTTCCAAGGGGTAGCAGGTAAGACACACTTCGACAGACACGAACGTGTGGCTGGGACATACCTTCGTATAGAATGCAAGGAGACCGTGTTCTGCAGCTCTTTTTGCCATTTCGGTGGTTCGGAAAATAATTTTGAAGACGTGTGTATGGTGTTGACCATTCTGGTTTTTAAACTTCACAACGTCTTCGATTTTAGCCCAGTTTTGTTCTTTTTCTAATGCGGTTTTTAACTCAGCGGCTGAATGTGCTCCGACCTATGGGTCGAGGCGTCGACAGATTACCGATCTCTTTGTTGTGACGTTTGGAGGTGTGCGAGGTGAGAGTCCAAATTTTGCCAGTTTTTTTGCTGCGTCTTCACCGAAGAGGATGTCTAGTTTCTTCCCTGTGTCGCAGAGCGCAAAGTATCCATTGTATTGGTCCTTTAGAAATACTCCGATATCGGCGTATATGGTTTGCCTGGTTTTCTCTCTCGTTGGTTTATGGTTCTCGAGCTGGTGGCTCGTGGGGAGACTTCTTCTTCTTGACGGTGCGTTCCTTGTACTTGTTCTTTTGTTGATAATCTTGGAGAATATAGAGCTTAAAGAGCTTTTCCAAGGTGAACTGATCCCTGAACTGATGGATATAAAAAAAATTCAGTCTAATAAATACAAAATTTTTGTAAACTTTATACAAATTTAGAGAAGGAACATTTAATTTGAAATTTTGAATATAAAAATAAATTAGAGATTAAAATATAATTTTTTAAGTTTAAAATAAAATAATATAATCACAAATATAGTAGAAACAAGACAATGGCTTCGCTACTAAGATTAAAATTTAAAATCTAAAAAAAGCAGCCATGGTTAAATTTTTATAAATTTTCTGAACTTCGCTAATTATAATAATTTTTTAAAGGAACTCTGAACTAAATTTCTCTCCTTTCAAATTCACGTTGCTAAAATATAGTTATAGAAAAATAAAATAGAAGATATATAAAAATAAATTTTCTGAACTTCACCATTTGTAATTCTTTGGGTTTTAAAAAATTCACAAAATTTCGATATTTATATTTATTTCTGAACTTAACCATTTTGTTTTTTTGATATTATAAAAGAATTATTATAAATAACTGATAAAAAAACATAAGCCATAACCAAACTTACATGTAATTATTATTCAAATACTAAAAAAATCCCCTTCTTAAATTATAGTTAGTGATGATGATGATGATGATGATGATGAAAACAACAAGAAAAAAAAGAAGATGGGCTATGGAGTAATGCGGCGGGTATTGAGACCTCCTGTGGTTGGTAAACTAGTTTCTGGCTTGAGCTGGATATTAATTAGAGGTTTTTGTTTCCATATTGTTACTGCCTCTGTCATACACAGTCGTCGTCGATCACTTTCCCGCAGAATGATAGCTGTATTTTTATTTAACATAATTAATTTGCGTTTGATGGCTCCGTCTTGGAGATGTGCTGTAAGTCGCCGAGACAGTCATACCAATGTACGAAGAAGTGCGATGCTAACAGGCACCTACATTGCATTTATATTCGTACAAGAGTTTACACTCCTGCAAATGGTCTGTCACCGGAAGGCAGTAATTTTTTTATGATAAGTGTGCGAGTTTTCTTTCTTCTCTAATATATTATTAATTTAATTTGGTGTGTAATGGCTTTAAAGGCTTTTCATCCTCATTATATCTAATGTTCGTAAAGCGTTTGTGATAAAGGTCTATGATATTTGTGTGTTTTTTCCTTTAGGCTGTGGTATGAATCCATTTTCTGTTTTATGAGATTGTTGTCTATTAATATTTGTGGGTAGCCGTTATTTACGAGCAGCTTAGTTACTCTCTTTATTTCTCTATCAACCATCACCCAGTTTGAAGAATGAGAAAAGGCTATATTAATGAGTGCCTTTATTACAGTTTGTATATCAGTCCGGACATTCTGACGATCCGTTCATGCAGAAAGCTAGTTTTGTAGATTTAACGTAAACTTCAGTTATAAAATGTGGGTTTGAGACTGGATGAGGACGTCAAGAAATGGCAACGTGAAGTAATTTTTTGTTTCGTAAGTGAAGTTGAGGGATGAATTTTCTTTGAAAGCTTGAATAAGTTTAAGGACCTCGCAATGTTTTTTTGCATTGATGAATATGTCACCAATATATCGAGCAAAGATCGAAGGTGTCAATGAAGGATTATTCTTGAAAATGGCATCCTCCACGAAAGGTAACGTGTGATAAATATAAATATTTGTGTATAGGACGTAAGGAAAAATGAAAGACTGGTTGGAGTTAGTACTTTAAAAAATAATTAGAAAAAAAAGTTATTCCTTCGCTAAATCCAAAATCGCGCTCTACTCCTGATAATGTACGAGGTGAGTTTAAAAATGTCAAGACGACGAAAGTACTAACTCCAACCAGTCTTTAATTTTTTCCTTACGTGGTATACACAAATATATATATATATTTATTTATATATATATATATATATATATATATATATATATAAATAAATATATATATATAAATATATATATATATATATATATATATATATATATATATATATATATATATATATATATATATATATATATATATATATATATATATATATATATATATATATATATATATATATATATATATCTCAAAGTAGCACAAGAGAATGATGAAAATGAATTCATGAAACCACGTTGAAAGAGAAAACGGAATAATTTTTCCTTGCAGTAATGTTTTTAGTACCTTTTTTTCGAAAAAATCCGTGCTCGCTGCCTCAGTGTGCCTGGTTCGAATCGCTTTCCTGCACGGATTTTTTCGAAAAAAGGTAATAAAAATATTACTGCAAGGAAAAATTATTCCGTTTTCTCTTTCAATGTGGTTTAATGGATTCATATATATATATATATATATATATATATATATATATATATATATATATATATATATATTCGTGGTAACAACCACTTTATACCATACACTACTCCTATATTATGTAAGGGGTAACTTAATCACCTACTGCAACGCGAACCGTTGAAGGGCTGTTCGCAGGGATTAACGACCGACCAGGGGGTCACACTTGAGGCGTTGAGTTTCAAATCCTTAATAATCAAACAGAGTGCATAAATGGTTGGCGCGATTTACTTGAATAGGCCGAGAGTATCGTTCAAGGTTAGTTAAAGATGAAACAACAAAAATATAATTTTATTTACACAGATCAAAATAAGAATAATATTAGGCAAAAGGGAATTATTTAAATTAAAATAGTCTCTTGATAATTATTATGAGGAGGGATTCTTAAATGGAATTAATTGGTTAATGTTACTAGGTTCAGATCAAAAGGAGGAACTTGACAATACTAATAATAGAGGGGGTTTCAGTCTTACGGGTCGATGACTTCGAGGAAGGTCTTTCTTGCGATGATGCGCCTGGGGCACGATTCGATGAGGCAAGTGGGGCACGATCCGAACCAACCTTCTGATGAATATAGCCAAACTTCAAAGATGATGTTCGACGGGGAATGTGGGAATTCTTGAAATTCCACTGGAAGAGGAATCTTCTTTTGCTTAAAGGTAATCGATGGAGTTTTTCTTCGGTTCGATTAAACGAAAGGAGAGTGTTGCGCAAATTCAAAGGCTTGCCGTTCACAGAAGCTACCAATTGAATAGAGGAGAATCACGGTTGAGAAAGTCTGCTGTCTGAAGAACGCTCACGCGACGAGAATAATCCGAGTATTTGTATGCCCGATTCTGAGGAGGAGGGGGTAATTTGGAGAAAGGTGTCACAAGGTCCAGACATTTTAATTCGAAGGCGTAGTCGATTCATCATTTAGCAGCGAGGTGTAAGACAGAGCCGCTCTTTCTCGCCTCGTCACCAGGGATGGGGGGGAGGGGGCTTGAGATGAGTTCGCAGGATTGGGAAATATTTTCCCAATGCGCTCAAGAGTCGAAAATTCGTGAATGTTCGAACGGAAAATGACGTCGTCCACGGCGGGATACCATCGCACATGGTCTCTAATAAATGGACGGTTGGGGGTTAAAGGTTGTTCTTTTGCATATATATATATATATATATATATATATATATATATATATATATATATATATATATATATATATATTATTCACTAACCCTATAATTTGAGAAGGGGATTTTTTTGAGTATTTTAATAATAATTTTATCTTAATTTGGTTATGACTTATGTTTTTTTAGCAAGGATATTTGTAATAATTCTTTTATAATATCAAAAAACAGAATGGTGAAGTTCAAAAAATATATTTTTATATATCTTCTTCTCTTCTATTCTATAACTATATATTCTAGCGTTATATTTTGAAAGGGGGGAGAATTTAGTTCAGAGTTCCCTTTTAAAATTATTATAATTGGGGAAGTTCAGAAAACTTTTTGTTAGATTTTAAATTTTAATTTTGACAGCGAAGAGCAAGCTCCCCCTGTAGGAGGGAGTGGCCAAGCCATTGCCTGATATATATATATATATATATATATATATATATATATATATATATATATATATATATATATATATATATATATAATCCACTTCGAAGGAATTTGTTTTAACAAATCTCTAACTAGCTCAATGTTTAGAGCACACCACTAATGTGCTCTAACCAATGAGCTAAAAATATAGTTGGTAAATCATCTCTTAGAATTTAAACCATTCGTCTTCATACAATATGTCGATGACTGTTTCCTTCTCTTCAAGCTCAAGAATCATGCTCCTTAATTTATAAAAAAAAAATATTAACAAACAACATCCTACTCTCAGGTTTTCAACAGAAACGCTGAGGCTTAGCCCGCTATTGAACCCAAAAGAAGGAGCAAACCTGGATTGGGATTCAGTTACCAACGTGCGGAAGCATTACACCCTACCCTGTGGTACCGCCCAAGACCACAGAGGGAGACACCACCGTCTTTGTGAGATGTCGGACGTAACTGAGCAATACCCAAAACCCAATAGAGGAGGCGGCACCCCAACGGGAGTGAGTTGATTAGGGCTTCTGTCATCATTAAGTCCGCCATGTTTTTACACCCTCTGAGGAGCCCAACCAGGTCCATATTCACTCATTAATCATCACCACTTCCGTCATTTTCTCGGGGTCGTTATCGGCGGGGCGGGGGACCCCATATAAAGTACAATGAAAAGTAAGTTAAAACTGATAATTAATGGCATACGACACATCCTCACTCACACTCCTACACATAACAGATAAAACATCCACCATTAACAAACCTTACAACCAACATTAAACACACACTTCTCAACCTACCCGCTACACACGACGCACCAATCAAAAACATAATAAAGTCTTCACAGGCCACACACTCGTCTTCCACCCACAGGAGGACGCAGTCAAATTTCCTCAATTTGCATCGGACACACTCACCGCACAAGACTTTCAGACAAAATTAGCTGATGGCGTACACAAAAAAACACCAAATACGTATCACTAACACCAACCCCCTATGGTTGAGTTACTCCATTGATGACTTCCGCACACACCTCGGACTAAAGTATGGGGAGGAAGTCATCACAGATCTATATTACGACCGCATGAAACAATGGGCAGGAATCGCACTGTCCGACGAACATAACAAGACACTGCAGCTAGACCAAGGTATCAAGGTTTGCGGCACTCTGACGCACCCACACAACATAGAGCCACAGCTAAACACAAGACATACACAGTGCCACTGGTGTTACAAAAGCGGGCACTTCACAGCAGACCTGGTCTGCTCCAGGTGTAGTGCATTGAGCCACCACTACACTACCTGCAAAGCCACCACACCCCTCTGCACAAACTGCGGCGCCGACCATGTTGCCGTCAACCCAAAATGCCCTTTCCAAACTATGGCCCACTCTGACACCGTAGCGGCAATACGGCGTCCTCAACCTCCTAACACAACCACACACTTCGCCCCCACCCCTCCTCCCCTCACAAGAACATTCGCTGCTGCTGCCGGCGCAACGGTGTCTACACCTCTCCCTGCCCTACCCCAGCAGCAATCCAGACTCACCCACATGTTCTGACACCCGCCCCCACCTAAACACCTCACACCCAGGGACCTCCACTACTTTCGACACCCACCTTTCTCCCAACCGCCTCCTCTCCTCCCTCCACTGCCATCACTTCTTCCTCCTCTATACCTAAACTCCCTTCTACCACCAGCACTCCTTCGGAATCAACTCCCCCCCCCTATTTCCCCACCCGGCCTACCGCCTCCCCCCCCCCTCTCACAGCCTCCAACCCCTCTCCCACTGATACCACAACCACCACCTCCTCCTCTCCCAAGACCACCACACCCACCACAACACCCCGCATTAAACAAAAAATACTCCACCACGAAACCCCCCTCACACATACAACCACGCATAAAGCCGACTAACCCCATCTCGCTGTTTCCTTCTCTCCTCCTTCCACCCCTCTTTCTCCGCCGTCCTAACCTCCTCCCTCTCCCGACACCCCCCATCTCATAATCTTCACCTTCCCTACCATATCTAGCCCCCCATCTACTAGCTCCACTCCCTCCTCCTCTACTCCTAACTTTCCCCTCCCAGACTCTACTCTCTCCAACCCTCCTTCCACGACCACCACCAACTCTCCCACTTTCTCTAACCCTCCCTTCGCAGAACAAAATCGCCCCTCTAGCACGGCCTGCACAACCAATAACACCACAGACAACCTTTCCACCTCCTCGAAACCACAGCCGACACGCGTAAAGGTACTCGCTCACCACGGCTCTTGGGCAATAACTAAAGAGAAGGGAATGGTCCCGGCTAAATCAGCCTCACGCGCACTCCACCCACGTTAATAAGACACCTCAACGTAACACAACTAAACGTACGCAGTTGGCACAGTATTCGCCATACTGTTGCTAATTGGGTCCTAAACAGACAAATTCCTGACGTAATACTCTTGAACTCGACCAGCCTACACCACACTGCAACAGACTGCATTGCAGGCTACCACACATATCTAACTCCAAAAGCGCTGCACTTAGGATCAGCGATCCTAATAAAGCGATATATACACCAATTCCTCATCCAAACACAAGATGACTCTTTTCCAGCCTGCAACGTACAGACAAGCTCCAGCCCCATCCTAGTGGCCACGCACTACAGACCACCGCGCCCACAATTAAACATAGAAGTCCCACTCCGGGCTCTATCAAACAACAACCTTCCTATCTTCTTTGCGGAGAACCTCAACGATTTCCACCCAACATTCTTTCAAACAACACGAATGATGCAGGAAGGTACCTGGCCGTGCCTTGCCGCGTTACCACTGCGAGCACATCGGTCCGGCCTTCCCCACATTCTTCGTTTCTCGCGGAGGAACCACTTCTCCAGACGTGGTCTTCTGCAACGACCACGCTATACGCTTCTACATTCACATCTCACCGGATCCTCACGTACTCTCTGACCACATACCGATATGCCTTATCATATCCACATCTCCCATACTCATATCCACACCACCTCTCTTTGACTAAAAAAACAAGAACTGGGAAAAGTTCAAGAGACACACAACAGAAAACATGCCACAAAACCTCGACCTGGACCACACCAATCCAGACATGTTAAACGACCAATGGTACTCAATCTTAAACACTATAAACACAGCACGCGACCTACACACACCACACAAAACCTACACATGCATAAAATATTTCCCATATTCCATACACACTAAGAGACTCATCACACAGTACAAAAATCACTACACTAGAGGCCCACGGCAATACAACATCAATCATCTACGTGCCCGCATCCTACATGGCGTGCAACTAAATAAAACCAGCAGTGACGAGAGGTAGTCCGCATCGCTTACGACACTCGTTGCACTAACCCATCCCTCTTCTGGCAGCACGTAAAAAAGAAGCTAGTAACTGATCCACCCAAACCCATCACCCTCCAAGTAAATAACCAAACACTTACAGACACCAACGTCATCCTCGACGCATTTAGGTCCCACTGGGACACAGAACACACACAACCCACCCAAACCACACGCGCGAGAGCACATCCAGGAAGTCTAGGAGTGGTGTCTAGCCCACGCTCACGAGCTAAGAACCTCCCCCTGATACGAATGGAGCTGCTCGACTACACATCTACCCTGACCACTCCCATTACAGTCGAGGAAACAAAACTACATTAAAACAACACCAAAACGTGCACCCGGCCCCTCCGGGGTACCAGCCACACTAATACACAACCTCCCCGCAAACATATTCAACGCCTCAGTAGCCTCAGGCCATTTCCCCAAAATATTCAAGGTCTCTCACAACATACTTCTACACAAAACGAACAAAGACCCCAAACACCCAAACAATTACAGGCCTATTGCTCTATTAGAGCGCCTAGGAAAAATACTCGAACGTATTATCAACTACCGCCTACGGGACTACCTGAAAGAGAGGGACTGGTTCTCCCCCCACCAATAGGGGTCAGGAGGGGCAAATCCACTCCGGCGGCTGTGACCATCGTTCACTACAGAATACAGAAAAAACGCCAGATACATCAAAAGACACTCTCCATCAGCAAGCACGTGGAGAAGGCCTTTGATAAGGTGTGGCACAAGGGACTCCGTTGGAAACTCACCAACAATACGGAGTTACCTCTCTGCACCTGAAGGCTTCTTTCGCACTACCTCACTGAACAGAGATGCCACATAAAATACAACAATACCCTCTCATAACCCTTCACACCACGCTCAGACGTTTCCCAAGGAAGCGTACTGGCCCCCACACTTTACATCATGTACACAAACGACACCCCACGCCCACCAGAAAACTGCTGTTACACATACACAGTGTTCTAAGCCGATAGCGAGAGCATTCTCGTCAGCGGCCGTGGACCAGACGAGATCGCCTACCACGCATAAATAATACTAGACGCAAAGACAGAATACGAGGATAAATGGCTGATTGCCGCGAATCTTCAGAAGAAACAGATGACACTCTTCGGCGCCAGAGATCACTTCATGCATAACCTACAAATCTTCCCACACACCAGACATGAACCATCTAAACCCAACAAGGCTCGACTACACACAACATACAAAATCCTTGGGGTAAATTTTGACAAGAGCCTTAGGTTCAATATACACCAGAACATAACACAAGCAAGAGCCGCATATAGAAACATAATGCTGCACATGTTCTATCTACCCTGTGGGCAAAAAACTTGACTTACACCTACATATATAAAACACTCGTGCGACCTCTTCTCGCGTACGCCCCACTGTCACTCGTACCTGCGAGCGCCACGTGGCAGCAGAAGGCTCAGCGCATTCAGAACTCTGCTCTGAAGCCGGCTTGCCGCTCTCCCTTTTACGCGAGATTGTCCACACTACACGACAACAACAAATTAGCACCTCTCAACACATATCCTCACACCAGACTTACAAAACAACTCGGGAAACTCGACAGAGACCCCTTATACACCGTACTACACGCAAGACAGTATGTTGCGATGGCACTGCGATACCCCGCAGCCATAACCACCCGGATTCAGTTAAATTAAATTGAGTAATAAAATTAAATAAAAAAATTGAAAAATAGTATATAGCAACATTCAAACAAAACAAGATATACTGTATATAAAATATTCAAACAAGAAAAAAACAACAAATAACAGGATAATGGCTTATGATAAACACAAGATCTTATTAGCTTTCTTTTTGAAGGCATCTGGTCTCTTCGTCCAAGGAATTCCAAAGATGGCCATACTTGGCAGAAAGCAACGCTGAAACTGGCTAGTACGGCATCTGATAGACTGAAAACAAAGAGGATGCCGGGCAAAAGCCTGACGAGTGTTTTTCCTTGCTACAAAGCGATTTGGCAAGGAAATATACAGCGAGTGATGCGGATTGGATTGTATCTTATAGAGTATGCACACATTGCTGATCTTCCAGCGATGTGCAAGGTTCCATTGGACATTACCGCCACAAATAAAGCTGGCAGTATAAGAGACTCTGTCAATAAGGTGCAAGTGTGAGGTAGCAGCAGACGACCAGACAGGGGCACAATATTCCAAAGCTGGAAGAATAAAGCTTCGGAAGCAAGTGGCGGACACGGAAGCATCATTGAAGGCGGCATAGGCCTTTTTCATGATTCCCAATTTCTGCGAAGCAGTAGTCACAAGAGATCTGATGTGCCACTCAAAAGTTAATTTGGAATCAAATTTAACGCCCAAAATCTCCAGTTCTTCCACATCGTTCAATGCTAAACCATCAACATGGAGAGGTTCATGTTGAGGAAAGGGGCTATGAGATCGTGAGATACACATACATTTAGATTTAGTGATATTAAGCTTCATGTTCCATGTATGGCACCATATAGAAATGCATCGAAGATCTTTATTGGGGGAATTAGATGCAATGCTGCGAGAGTGAGGGGAGTCAATAGTCGCGAGCAGAGTTACATCGTCTGCATAACCATACATAATATTTTTATGATGCTAAAGAGGTCAGCAGTGCAAATATCGAAGAGCAGAGATCCGAGAACACTGTCCTGCGGAACGCCCGAGTGGACAGGATGCCAGTCACTGAAGTTGGCATCAACACAAACCCTGTGGGTGCGACCCACCAGGAATTGCTCTAAAATAGATCAAATCTGTCCACCTACACTAATATCTCTTAGCTTCTTCAGCAAGCCATTATGATTTACACTATCATAATGTCGGGCCTCATGCCCCTGGTCTAGTGCTAATTGGATCTTGTGAGAAATCGTAAGAAGCACATCCGTTGTACCAAGCTTTTTTCGATAAGCAAATTGATTACAAGGGAGAACACCTGATCTCTCAAGAAAGCAGGAAAGGCGAGCTGCAAAAAGGTACTCAAAAACTTTAGAAATTATTGGTGTAATAGAGATTGGACAATAGTTGGAGGGATCAGGGAAAAGAGTTCCCTTAGAAATAAGCGTAATGTGAGTCACCCTCCCGCACTCGGGAAACGAACGGATCGCATGAGGCATCTAAATACTATACTCAGTTCTTTTGCGATTACAGCAGAAGTTTCCCTGAAAAACAAAGGAAACATCTTAAGGGGATCTGTGCTCCCACATGGATCAAGAGAATTGAGTAGCTTCTCCACTTCTTTGGACCGAAATGCAATTTTATTAAAAATAGGCATAATGGCCATTTCTTGATTAAAAATTAATTGCTCTCTACTAAGTTTAGAAGTTTAGAGTCAAAGTGCTACATCAAAAGATCAGCTTTTTCCTTTGGACTCGTGATAAGTTGACCGTTCTCAGAGAGCAGTGGGGGAAATTTCTGATCTTTTTCTAAAGACTTTTGGAAAAAGATCAGAAATTTCAAAGGATCTACTGGGAAGAAGATGATCGAGTTACAAAAAGAAGATGGAAACGGAAGAAGAAATTGAAAAGATATTCCGAAGTTATTGGAAAAAAATCTTCAGTAAAAGTGAGGAAAAAAAACGAAGACTATGACCTAGAGTGTGAAAGCAACATCATAGACGAGCTTAACGAACAAATACACAAGACGCACCCTCAGCACCAGGTAGATATGTAGACAGCGGGACGGAGACGCCGAGATTAGCGAAGAAGAACTACTCGGCGCGCTCCGCTCATTCCGACAAAAAGCCCCATGACAATAGGGGCTTACAGAGTTAAACTTTGAAAAGGCACACACCGATGTCATCGAAGGGATGAGAATGATATATAACGCCTGTCTGAACATGGGACACTTTCCAGATGCTTATGAAACGGCTAAGATAATTTTCTTGCCTAAGCATGGAATGGCCCCAACAATGAAGGAGAGCTACCGGCCAATTTCACATCTAGAATTTGCTGGGAAGCTCTTCGAGAAGATCCTCAACCGAAGAGTGGTGTCTCACCTGGAGGAAAACTCCCTCTTCAACCCACATCAATTCGGGTTTAGGAGGAAGCGAAGTACGGAGATGGTGATTAATGTCATCACGGAAAAGCTAGCCCAAGCAAAACAGGAAAGAAGTTACGTGGACATTGTTTTCGGGATGTATAAAAAGCGTTTAACAGAGGTGTGGCAACGGGCAATGCAGTACAAGATCTTACGATTGGGCTTAAATGAAAACTTAGAAAGAAATCCCTGTGAATATGTCATGGGGAGATCGGCGTACATCAGTTTAAGGTGAACGGACGGACGAAAGTTTCCGCTCACTGCGGGACTCCCGCAGGGGGGAGGGGGGAGTGCCTGTACCACACTCTCTACTTGATTTACACCGCTGATGTTCCAGCCCCTGTAAGCCCCACTTGCCTCAACATTCAATTCACCGATGGTTTCACCCACATAATCACTTGTCCATGGAGGAATGCATCTTGGCAAACTCGCATGACAGCAGCAGAAATTGAAAACCTTAACACTTACGAGGCCCGGTGGAAGATCTGCAATAACCAGAAAAAGTCCAAAGTAGTTTACATAGGCAGGAGACTACTTTACGACGTTAGGATGGGGGATAAACGTTATCCTTACATCACGGAGTGCAATGTACTCGGAATGAAAATTACTTCAACCGGGTACAAGAATCACGTCCAAGAGAGAATCATTAAGGCCACTGTGCAGCAGTCAAAACTCTATACATGTTCAGAAATCTTCGTGAAAGCAATAAGAAAAAGATCTACAATGCACTTGTAAGATCGACTCTGCTATACCCCACTTCCTCCCTCTCTTTTGTCTCGAAGACACAAAAGAGGAAACTACAAGTGGTGCGGAATAAATATATGTACCTAATTACACGTACATACAGGCGAGGGAGAAGACGCCAGGAAGAGTTGCACCGGGAGGCGGGGATAAGTCCCATTAACGATGTCATAGAAGAATGGATAAAGAATATGCAGGAAATGGTTAAACGATAATTGGATGATGATATCGTCCAAATGATTAACCAGAACAGAAGAGGCATAAGTCGCGCCAGATTTCCGAGCTCCGCTAGGCTTTTAGCTGGTGGAGCAGAAGTGCCGTTTTATACATGAAAATAAGAATGTTTTTACCCAGACCAAAGAAACCGACCAAGAAAAAGATTACCTAATTATGAAACCTCACCGATTTCTACAAGAATCCACCGATGAAGACCCAAAATACCGAAGAAGACATCCAAGAAAAAAGAAAAGACTTGATTTACACTCACTTTATAATATACAAAAAACAAAGATACTAATCACAACAGCAAATGCGCATATCATACCCAAGAACATTAATTTTTTTGATGACAAATGGCTTGAACGCCATATTATATAAACTAACTCAAAGACAATAAAGGAACCACAAAATAAAAAAAATATTTAAAAGCGATAGGCTTGATCACCAGGATCTTAGCCTCTCTTTGCGCCCTACCACACTTCTTTCTCTTTTCACCACTTGTCTATTTTCCGCTATCTATTCCCACACCCTTTCTTTACACCCTACCCACACCTACACTCTTACATCAAATTGTAATTGGAAGGCTCAGATTACCCAAGCACGGAAAGGACCCAATGTTGAAAGAGAGCTACCCGCCAATTTCACTTCTAGAATTTGGCGGGAAGCTCTTCGAGAAGATCCTCAACCGAAGACTGGTGTCCCACCTGGAGGAAAACTCCCTATTCATCTCATATCAATTCGGCTTTAGAAGAAAGCGAATTACGGAGATGGCGATTAATGTCATCACGGAAAAGCTAGCCCTAGCAAAACGGGAAAGAAGTAACGTGGACATTGTTTGTCGGGATGTACCAAAGGTTTTCTGTTAAGGTGTGGCAACGTGAAATGCAGTACAAGATCTTACGATTGGGCTTAAGGGAAAACTTAGAAGGACCACTCTTTGACTATGACATGGAGAAAGTGGCGTATTTCAGTTTAGGGTGCACGTGACGGACCATGGTTCCCTCTCACTGACAGCCACCCACAGGGGAGGTGCCTGTCCCCCATTCTCTACTTCATTTACACCGCTGATGTCCCAGCCTCTGTGAGCCCCACTTGCCTCAACATTCAATTCGCCGATGATTTCACCCAAATAATCACTTGTCCATGGAGGAATGCATCTTGGCAAGCTCGTATGACAGCAGCAAAAATTGAGATCCTTAACACCTACGAGGCCCGGTGGAAGATCCACACCAACCAGGAAATGTTCAAAGTAGTCCACATAGGCAGGAGACTACTATACGATGTCAGGGTGGGGATAAACGCTATTCCTACACCACGGATTGCAATGTACTCGGAATGAAGATTACTTCAAATGAGGCAGAGGAAAATAAAAGTTTCAAAACGTGCTTCCTTTAACGGCGGCTAACACGGAGACGCCGAGATGTCGGGAGTATGGGTTCCGGCTGAAGTTGCATGTTAATTGCCGGTTTCTTCATTTGAATAATGACGGCTTCGTCCCTCCGCAATCTTCTGCTGTTTTGGAGTCTCAGGATGATGGAGGTGTTTTTGCCTACTGGTCCTGGCGTCCGGTCTACTCCGAAGAAGAATAATATTGATCTATATTACAAGACCAATATGAACACCGGCTATCATAAAGACAAAAAGGCTCTTAAGGCCATTCTCCATCGTAATTTGACTCCAACGGACCCTAATACGGATATAAATCTGATTATATACTACAAGACCAATAAAACAAGTAGTTGCATCAAGAAGAACAGCTGTCTCCCTCCGACGAGCGAACTTCAGGAGACTAACGTCGTGCACGAATATTCGTGCAAAGTTGGTGACTGCGAACACCGCAATTCAAAATACATCGGCGTAATCTCCAAAACCCTGTCAAGGCGCCTGTCAGCTTACCTTCAAGATGGCGCGATTAAAAAACACGCCCTCTCTCATGCTCTACCCTAATCCGTGAATAAGGACACCTCCATCATCCTGAGACTCCCAAACCGCAGAAGATTGCGGATGGCTGAAGCCGTCATTATTCAAATGAAGAAACCGGCAATTAATGTGCAACTTTAGCCAGAAACCATACTTCCGACATCTCGGCATCTCCGAGAGTTGACCGCCAGTAAAAGAAGCACGTTTTCAAACTTTCTTTTTCCTTTGCCTCTTTTGCCAGGGAACTAGATCGTAGCTACAAATAGTCAGACAAGTTCAAGTTTAAGTTCAAGTTAATGAAAGTGTTGAAGTGTGTTGTAGGTTTTCTTATGTGTGAAATTGTTCACTAGTTTGCCTTGGTGTTGAGGGCATTACTAGCATTCCTCTATTTTTGACTTTTAGTTTTTTACGTCTCATCCTTCTATAGTTTAGATGACCCCCTTTGATGGTCATGTTCTTCCTTTTGTCTAAATATTTTACTAACTTTTAAGTCAGTTCCGTCGTTGTGGCTTTAAAGCCTTTCGATTCATATTTGCTAACTGGTAGGTTGTCTCTTCGTTAATTTATGTTTTTATTTGTTATCTTTGGGTTGGACATTTTACCTTTTTATTTAAGTTTTTATATTTGTTGTTCCTTTAATTTCTCGCTCGGTTTAGTTTAAACATTATTATTATTTTCGGCACTTGCCTCTTTTTATTAATGATTAACTTTTGTTGTTTGTTTATTTTATTTCACTTTTTGTTTTATAACGTGGGCACTTTACCTCTTTTTAGCTATCCATATTGTCTCATTTTATTATTTTTTTACCATCTCTTTTTTATTAAGTTAATTTTTTGGAGTTAACATTCTTAGGTAAAGATTGGTCTTATTTCTTCCCTCGCACAGTTTCTTCTTTCTAATCGGTGACGTCCGCGTATAGGTATGTCAATATTATTGTTGATATTTGGAAGTATATCTTCCTCCACCTTATCTCATGTCTTTCTCCCTACCTCTGGATCTCCATATTAATTGGCTTGAGTCTCACTCTTTCGTGTAGGACTGTCTGCCTAATACGGTCAATCCTTCTTGCGCCTGCAATAAGCAGTGTGGCTTTATTCTGAACCTTCTGCAATGTCCTGAGAGAGGTACAGCTGGCCATCGCGTGACCACTGCTGGGTACACCAGGACGGAGCGTACCAAGGCCGTGTAGAGTTTCGTCTTATTTGGTACTTTAAGGCTTCAGAAACTGTACAGTTTATTCAGTTCTCTTTTGGCTAGGGAGACTGTTGTTTATGTGGGTCTTATGTCCTGTTTTTTAAAGACGAAAGCCCAGGACCTTCCCCTCGTTAGAGTACCAATAAATTTCATTCTCAACGAGGACGTCGTCTATCTTTTGGCAATTCATCGGAATTATCAGAAATTTCTGGCGGTTAGTCTTTATATTTCACCTTTTTTCGCAACGATTAAGGTTATCAATCTCAGTAGCTGTTGCCATTGCTTGAACTCCAGCGTTGCTGATTGGATTTGGAACGATTTGTGTGATGTCATCTGCGTATTGCAGATACATCGAAGCATCCCTCACTGGAGCAGAGAGGTCTATTGTGTACACGAGGTACAACAACGGACTCTCCTCTACATGACATAGTCACTCACGACCCTTTCAGGGAGTGGGTTTAGCTGGAGGTTGAGGATCTTGAATTGTAGCCCTCTCAGCCCGACCTTATCAAAGGCCCTTCTTTACATCCCGCAGCAACACCTCTACGTATTTTCGCTCAACTTTTCTGCATGCGAGTTTTTCCGTTAGGAGGGCGAGGGTAGTCTCCGTTCCTGGTCTCATACGGAACCCGTGCTGCTGAGGGTTGTGAGCTCCTAGCTCGGCTAGTTGTTCTTAAAGCCTGTCAGTCAGGAGCTTCTCGTAGACTTTCATAACGAATTCCAGCAAGGGGATTGACCTGAAATTGATCAATTGATAAGGGTAGGGGGGGGGAAGGAAATTATTTTGGCAATCTTAAAACCACCAGAGAAGTAACCCCTGTTCAGGGAAGCGTTATAAATATTTGTGATTCCCTGAATGATCTGCTGTGGAGGCCTTTATCAAGTTGATTTTGGTGATGCACGTCCAGCCTGGTGCCCTTTGTTCAAAAGTTCTCACAGTGACCATGACCTCCTCTAGTCTTATGGGACGACCATGGCCAGCCATCTCCCTGCCTTCGTCTACTTGGTTTTGTGGGTGCGTGCGGTGTATAATCTGATTCAGGTCTTCGATCAGTTGGCCTTCGAATTCCTGGTCGAACTCTTTATTGTCTTCTAGTGTGATACTGAAGACGTTTTTCCAATAATTCCTAAATCGAGCCTTAGTTCTTCTGGTTAGTCCTTTTAGATTCTTGACTTGACGCCAGAATTTAGCTGGGTTCAGCTCGCTATCGATTTTGGCTATCAGGCTGTTCCAGATTTCCGCTTGTTGGAGGTTAATGGCCTCTTTTAGCTCGGTACTTAGTCGTTGAAGAATGAGCTTCTCTCCCGGTCAAGACCTTCCCGTCTTATCTCTGCGTACACGAGCGATCTCCCTCATCTCCTCTGTTCATCGGGGCTGAAGAGAGGTTTTGTACCCAGTCTTAGGTACCCACTCGCGGTCTGATTCTAGAATGGACGTAGTTATCCTCTCCAGTTCTTCGTCTATTTCCTCCAAGGTTGCGTCGCTTAGGTCAGCTGGGGCATATTGACTGAGTCGTCTCTTGTAACGTTCCCAGTTAGCTAAAGAGTACTTTTTGCAGAGAGAGACTGGAAGCTGGATCGGCGCGAGAGATATTGAGGTGAGGATCGCTATGTGATCACTTGGGACTGTTGCGCCGGGGTCACTATGGTAGTTGAAGGAAAAACCTTCACTTGTTAAGATTATGTCAGGTTTGGTTACTGCTGTGGAAGTATATAGGTCGGAAAATCGAGCGATATTCTTTGGATGTTCTTTCTTCCCATAATCAATTCCAATTTTAGGCCTCTCTCCTTGGTATTACCATAGCCCGATGCACAGCATCTGACATTGAGGTCACCCCCTAAGATTGCCATTCTGCGGTGTCCAAACAGAGTGCATAAGTTACTTATTGGGAGATAGGCTCGACGAGTAGGGTTGATAGGCTGCTGCTATCACGAGGTCTCCTACCAATATGTTTAGTTCTACCGCCACAAAGGATTCGTCCAGCTCGGGTAGGAGTTTGAACTAGATATTCCCCTTGGCAGCTATAGCAGCACCATCAAACCTTTCCTGAAAATTATTCTTCATGAACACTCTGTAGCCCGGTATTTTAATTTGACCCGATGTAGTGTCAATGCCGTGCTCCGTTATTAATATGATGTCGGGGTCCAGCACACGAAATATATTTCCAAATGCTGTTGCTTTTCCCTCCCATCCGTCTACGTTGAGTGTCAGGAGCCTCATTCTATTGCTTACTCTCTCCATATTTTCCTTTTAGTGTTTCTGGGTAGTGTTTTTTTCTTCTTCCGTTCCTTTTCTTTCTGAATTCAGCATTTGAGACCTGTTCGCACCTATCATCATGTAGAACGACTCTGTGGCATGTCGATGTCATCATCGAATTCCCACTTGTATATTTTTTATTTAATGCCTTGAAAGATTTTCCTGCTCTCCATATCCTCGGGGAAGGAAAACTATTCGCAGGCGTAGATAAATAGGTTTATTCTATCCGCATCCAGTTTCTTGTTTTTTCCTTTCTTCTAATGGGCTTTCTTGGTTTGAGGAGCATCAACTGAGTCCGATGAGTCTGAGGCCTCTGAGAAGTCCGATGTCGCCGTGTCTGTTCTTTCATTTTCTTCTTTGTCTCTCTTTTTTGTTTTGTGCAGGAGTTTTTACTACTACCGCTTCTTTTGCCTTTTCCTTTTTGGTTTTGTTTCCTGTTTGAGAGTTTTGCTTTCTGGTGGCGTCTTGTTCCACTTCTGACTCTCGGTTTTGTATCATCTGCAGTTGCAGGACATTCCCAGAAGGGGGGTTGTCCGGAAACCACATTTGGTTTATACCGTTCTTTTGCGAATGTTCCCCGTTGTGTTAGGTTCATGACGTGCGCGTGGAGAATGCACGTCAGAATCTTTGTCGAATTTTCGTTTTCATCTTGAGTTAGGTTCTCTTTGCGTGTACTTGCGTAAGTGCTGCCTTTGCTGCTGGGGCATATGTTGTATTGGATCTCTGCGTCTCCTCCTGTTTCCTTTTTTGCTGCTTCTTTTTAAACACCTCTTTCTTGAATAGACAAACCATGACCATCGTTCTATCTTCCTGTCCGCAGTTGGTGCATCTTTTGAAATATATTTCTACTTTGTTTCCTCTGATGGCCCTTCTCGCTGCATTTGGAGCACGTCTCCAAGGGTTCTTTGCAGTCCTTGGTCGCGAGTTGCTCCATCTTATAGCACCGGAAACAGAACTGGATTGGAGTAAACTCCTCTCTCTCTATTTGCTCACCGCTAACTTTAGCGTTGAACATGAAGATTCCATGCTCCTTGGCCTTCTGGGCCATTGTTGTCTCTGCGAAAACTACTTTGAAGACATGTGAGTAGTCACTATTCTCCATTCTATTTTTGAATTTAATTACTTCGACTACTTGGGCCCAGGATTGTCGAAGTTGTGTTTCTTCCTTAATTTCTTCTTTCTAGTGTTGTCCGATCCATTGGTCGAGCCGCTAGCATATCACGCTCATGTGGGTCATGGTCTGAAGTGGTATGTCGGGCTGCAGTCCTATTCCCCGGAAGACCTCAACTGCCTCTTCTTTGGTGAAGACCTCAATGTCCTTCGCCTTCTCACAGATAGCAACATATCCCAAGGCCACCTCCAGTAGTCTTACCATGGCAATACTCAATTTGCTATAAACAACCTGGAATACTTTTTCTCTGCTGGGCTTGGGTTGTCCGTCGATTGCCCGCAGTGGGATTCTGGGCGTGTTATCCTGGGCTATCTCTTCGTCTATATTCTTCTTATGCTCTCGAATCGTTGGTTGTATTAACGTAAGTCGCGGTGCAATGGTTCCTACTCCCTTTCTTCTTGCGGTGATATTTTATGCTCGTTTAGAGTGACTCCCTCTTCTTCGTAACTTAGCATCCTTGAAAGTGAACTGATAAATAGAGGTGGATGAATGATGATGGGTGAACCTGGGAGGACCCTCACGAGGTGTGATTGTATGGCGGACTTTTTGTTGGTTAGCGCGGAATCAACTATTGTTAACCGGGGGTGCCGCCCCTCGCGGGTTTGGGTATCAGAACTGCATCTGGCATACATAGATACGTGTGTTACTTCCTTCTATGGTCCTGGCTGGACTCCCGGGATGGAGGAGTGGGGGCAGGCCACCACATCCTTTCCCGGAAGTTGAAGTTCTGCCCCTGGTCAGGGTGCCCTTGACGTCGAGTTCCACTGTGGGCTACACCCCAAACCAGCTTTCCTTGTCGCCCCCAATTGTGACTATCACAAAGAACATGATAGTTGGGACGAGGCAAGATGACAGGTAGTCCAGTTCATTTCAGCTTCGTTACTCCGTCGAGGGAGTGGTAGTGGTGATGGGGGTGTGTTAGGCCGACATAAAGTCACCTAGGAGCAGATGTAATTATCTCTCCTCGAAAATCCCCGTGATGAAATGAAGAAAATTTCCACGTTTTGCAGCTGGCTAACCTTTTCTTTACCTCCTTTATCGGGTAAGATGTAGGTTAGCGTTGTTTATTCAATGAAGTCTTCAACCGTCAATAGTCAGATATTGGAAATATTAATTGGTGAATATAAAGTATATACACGCATATATTAATGCAATTGCGTTCATATATATATATATATATATATATATATATATATATATATATATATTTATATATATATATAATAGAAGATAAGGATAGAGATAGATATCCCTGGTGAAAGGGAATCGCAGACGTTTATGTGAGATTGGTGTTGTCCTTGGTTTGTTGTGCATGTTTGTTGTGTATTTTCTTATTGCCTAATGTAGTATGTGGTAGTTTTTTAATCTTTTTGTTTTCTTCCGGCATTCAAGCATTTCTGTTTATGTATTTTTGTGTTTTTCTTATTGTTTGATCTGTGTGCAGTGGATTGTTTTTCGTTTTCTTAAGCATTTTCTTAGGTGTAGATTGGTTCTACTTGTCCTTCAGTTTGTTCTTTACTGCTAGTAAAGTTTCTCGTCCTTATGTATCTGTATCTATCTCCTAACGGAATGCTAATGTGTCTTTGTCTGAGCTCGTTCGTCATGTGTCCTTCGATTTTCTCCCAGATTTTGCGGGCTCTTGACTGATGCTCGATGTTAATCGGGGGCAGTTGGAGCTCCTGTTGTAGGTCCCTTATCCTCCTTTTTCTCTTCTCCTTACGTTTCTGATTAGGATTACTGCCTTGTTCTGTACTCTCTGGAGAATCTCTTTTGTGTTTTAGGATTCGTGTTGATAGGTATTTGTAGGTACAGGAGTTTTAATCTTATGAGAGCATTGTAATTTTTTTCTTATTTGCCATGTTCAGGGTTTTTAACCTGAACAGCTTGCTGGGCTCCGCCTTCGCTCGTGCTGATGTGTGAGCAACGTTGATGCCATACCCATTCTTACTTATCCTTAGTCTTAGAACTTTCCCTTCTGAGCTGTACGGAATGCGGGCGTCTTCGTTTTCTATGTGGCCCTGCTTCCTCCGGAAAAGTGGAATCACCTTAAACTTTTAGGTGTTTGTGGCGATTTTCCACCTTTTCTCGAACCTGGTGACTTGGTCGATTTCTCTGGCTATTATTTCTGCCAGGAATTCGGGGTTTCTTAATGGGGCCGTAGTAATCTGGGATATTTCATCTGTGAATGGATGTACAGCGAGTCTTCCCTGACCGGATTTGGGAGGTCGAGGGTGTAGATGTTGTATATGAGGGGGCTTAGGAACCCTCCTTGTGGCACCGCTGTAGACAGTTCAAAGTCTGGTCGGTTGTAGTCTTTTATCTAAATGTAAGCCTTTCTGTTCGTTATATAGTCGCAAAGTATTTTGATAGTCTTGAGTTTAGTCCTAGTCTTAGTATTTTGTACTGTAATCCAGTTCTCCATACTTTGTCGAGTGCCTTCTTAACGTCTCTGAGCACCAAGTCTGCATACCTTTTTTATCTAGCATTTTCGCAAGCTTCTCTGTGATGATTGCCAGTGCCGTATCAGCCCCCCCTCCCTTTTCTGAATCCATGCTGGTGTTGGTTTTGGAGGTTGTTGTTCTCCATGAATTCATGGACTCTGTTTGCAAGTATCTTTTCGAATTCTTGCCCGCCACTTCGAGAAAGGAGATTGGTTTGAAGTTCGTTGGTGTGTCAGGTGGCTTCCCGGATTTCGGAATGATAATTTTGGCGATCTTCCCTTCGTCCAGCGCTTAGGCATGCATTCACTATGTTGACAAGCCCCTCAATGATGTTGTGGGGTGCGTTGGAAAAGTTAATTTTTTTCAACTGCGTTTTCCTGGTGCCCCCTGCCTGTAAATTTTTGTGTCGCTGCTAATTCTTCTGTGGTGATCTTTCTTCCATAACCAGTCATCTCTCTTTTAGCAGATGCGTTGTTAAAGGTGTAAGTTTTGTCAAGCACTTGTCCTAATTCGTCGTGGATATGGTCTTCGAAGTCAAGGTCAAAGTGTTCGTTTTATTTTTGTGAGATGGTAAAGACGTTCTTCCAGATATTTATGAACTCTTCTTCCGTTTCTTCTTCGTCATCTAATTTTGTCCCGTCGTCTTTTCTGAGGTAGATGTCTTTGTCCGGAGGTTTCCCTTTAATCTCGATACCGTATTCCAGAAGGTTCGAGGATCTATCTTCTCGTCGAGTTTGCTTATAATGTCATTTCATAAGGTCGTCTGTAGCTCTCTTATGAGTGCTGTCATTTCCGTACTTACTGTTCTTAGTTGTCTGATCCTTTGTCTGTCAGTACCTAGTAGTCTGATTCTTCATACAGTCTTTTGTATTCATCAAATAGGTCATGTAGTTCTTGAGTCCATACTGGTGCTGGTAACGTCTTGTAGGTCGTTTTGGGCACAGTTGCGCTGTCCGCTTCCACCATTTTCTCGGTTAGTGTTGCCAGTTCCTGGTCGATTTCTTCCAGTGTGGCTTCTTCAAGGGGTTGAGGGATTTATTCATTAAGGAGAGTTCAGTACTCCTCCGGGTTTGTTCGGGAGAAGCATTTCCTCTCCTTAACGGGAATTTGGATTGGACCAGGGGATAGTTTGATCATTGTGGTGAATTGGTCGCTTGGTATTAAGGGGCCGGATTGAATGAAATAATTATAGGGAAACTGGGGGCTGGTTATAATGATATCTGGTTTTGTTGCGTATCGTTCATTTATGAAAGTGGAGAAGTCAGGTCCCGCGCGGACTAAAATGTTCCAATTTTATAGGGTCTTCAAATTCTTTCCTTTGCTATTCAGTCGTCCGATATATCCAGATTCCTAGCATCTGGCGTTGAGGTCTTCCCTAAACAAGACCATTCTTCCATGTGCACAGAGTTGAAGAAAATTGTGAATCGGGAGGTAGTCTCGTCTTGAGGGTTGGTATCCTGTGGACACCAGTAGGGGTCCTAGGTTAGTTTGGATCTAGATAGCCAGATATGATTCGTCTAGGGGAGGATGTTCTTTGAATCGAATCCCCTTTTTGAATGCGATGACAGCGCCATCGTAACGTTCTGAGCTGTGAATTTTGGAGATGACCTTGTAGTTAAAGATCTTCATTTGTTTTATTGCGGTGTTAACTCCATGTTCAGAGATTATTACAATGTCAGGGTCACATTGTCTAATTATGTTAGTCTGTCTATGTTGTCTATCGTTTAGTTGTTCCTTTTGTCGTGCTTCATTGGGGTGGAGGGGCTAGGTGGTGGGGATCTAGTTTTTCCGGATCTTTTCTTGTTAAATTCAGCGGTTGTGATCGTGGCGAAGGCTTCTTGTTTCAATCTGACCATCCCAAGGATGAGGGCTTCTTCAACCACCTTCTCCGGGATGTCTTAGTCTTATTCCCATTTGTAAGTACCAGTTGTAACGTCTTCACTGATAGTTATGTCTGTTATGACAGTGGGAAATGGATTGTGAGTCGTGGTGTAGATCTTTAGATTTATCTTCCTGTCGTGGTATTTATGTTAATGATTTCTTGATGTTGAGGTAGATCTTACCATTTGTCATTTGGGGGATCTTTTACTGCGGGCTATTTTTTGAAAGGATTGGTTTGACGCTGGAGTTGGTGTGTTCGTTTCGACTATTGGCTGGGGTGTCTCTATTGTTTGATGTTGGACTGAAGTCTGCTGGTTTTCTTCTACTGGGGGTAGGGGTGGAGGGGGGACTGTCTCCATTTCTACAGTGGTTGTTCTGAGAGGTTGCAATTGGATTCTTAGCACCTCCTCAGAGGCGGGGTTCTCAGGAAACCACATCTCTTTCATGCCGTTCTTGACGAACATCTGATTTAGTTCTTTACTGAAGGTTACCGGATTTGTAAGATTCGCAATGTTGGCATAGTAGATGCAACATATAATCTTTGTTCACTCTTCGCTTTCCACCTTAAGGTAGGTCCGATGGGTTGAGGTTTCATTAATTGCTGCTTTTGCAACCTTGGCGTAAGTCCTGTTGGACTTTGCCTCCTCCTTCTCTTTCTTTTGCTGTTGAGCCTTTATTATCGCTTCCTTTTTAACTAGGCATGACATCGCCATGGCCCCGTATTCTCCGTTACAGTTCACACATCTACGTGTAATACTCCTGAAGTCCCTCCATATGTGGCCAGATTGACCACATATCGAACACAGGTCGTGAGTTTGCGGACATGTTCTTGTTGTGTGCTGATTGTACTTGTAACACTTAAAGCACGTTTGTACCTCTATGAACTCCTCCCTCTTGATTTGGCCGGACACACCTTGACATGGAAGAGCGGGAGGCCAAGTTCTTTTGCCTTTTGGGCCATGGCTGTGTCCTGAAAGAGGATCTTGAATACATGTGTGTATTATTTGAACTTGATAACTTCTGATAATTTTGCCCATTGATGGTTTCGCTCGATCTCTTCTTTGCTCGTTGCATGCGTGGTGACCAAACTAGGAGTCTAACCTTCTACATACAATACTCCTGTGCGCTTAGATTTGGGGAGGGATTTTGGGGGTCAAATTGATTTTGTTAAAAATCTGGGTGGCTTGGATGAGGCTAGAAGTTCCGCGTCCGATTCTTTTTGGCATATTGCCGTGTAGCTAAACGGTGTATCGATTAGCATGAGGAGCGCGATGTGGCAAATCTCACTACACTTTTGTAAAGACCTCTCCACGGTCAGGTTTAGACCTTTCAGGGAGAGTCCCAAGACTAATTTGTAGGATGTCTTTCATCATTTCGTCATCGTCGGTCCTTAATCTGTGTGTTTATTGGGTGTGGAGTTATAGTAGGAGATCAGAATAGAAGAAAAATGAGCTTTTTAATGTCCAATGCCACTTTAACTTATTTTGAGATGGAAGATTTTGGGTTCTCTTATTACTTGCTGTAATCCGTAATTGTGGTGTCACTGGCACTTTGGATAGTATTTTTTAGTTAGGTTCCTCAATTTAACTTAGTGTTTTCACCTGGAGGAAAAAACTTTTACTTTGAAAAGTTTAACGCGAAAAAATCTTCAGGGGACGTTTCACCTTTTCTCACTTGACTTTACCTCCTTTTACAAAAAGAACGTACTAGAGAGAAATATTTATCACAAGAAAATCTTAGCAGTCTCAATAGTCAGATTCAATATAGCATAAAGTTAGAATGTGGAGAGAAGGATAGGATAGATAGAAAACATTGTGTAAAACGTGTGTGTGTGTGTGTTGATAGGATGGTAGTTAATGTAGGATGATACATGAAGGTGATGTTGTGAGGATGATAATGATTTGTGCCAGGTTGCCTGGCTAACGCTTTCCTTTTTGTTTTTTATTTTGCTTTCTGATGCGATGTGTATGATTTTTTTTTGGCATTCGAACCTTTGTTCTCATTTGCTCAATTGAGCATCTCTCAAGATTTTCTTTATTATTATTATTATTTATTTTTTTTAAAAGCTTATTTTGTTTGTTTGCAATGTTTTTTTTTCTCTATTAATATATTTTCCTTATATTGTACATCGGGCTTCTCATTTGATTGTCTAGTAGGTAGTCAATTTCGGTTTGTCTTCTTTAGGTGTGGTTATATATTTTGGTCATTTGGTCTTCGTTCTATAAATCTCGTTATTTATATATCGGAATGATGTCCAGTAATGTTCTTTTTAAACTTCCGTCGAATCTCCGTTTGTATCGACTCCGGCAGATCTCGTTATCCAGCACGGTGAGTCTGTTTATTTCATTTTGCGGTGTTATATTTTTTATATTTTCCCATAGCTTTTTTGCACGGTTTTGTATGACTATGTTTAGAGGTTTTTTTTTCAGTTCTTCTGTGGAGACTTCTGACGGGGTATAGTTTTGTATTCTTGAATTCATGATAAATCTTGTCGCCTTGTTTTTTACTCGTTGGATTCTTTTTATCTGTGAGTTGTTTACGTATTTAGCGTTATTGTCGGGTACAGAAGCTTTGGGCGGACTAAGGCCAGATATAGTTTCCTTTTATTTTTGGTTGAAAGGTTACGAAATCCTTACAGCGCTGACAAGGTTATTTTTGCCTCCGTGATTTTTTGTGATAGATGTGAGGTATACCCAGTTGACGTCAATTTTAGGCCGAGGACACGTCCTTCTGTGGAGTATGGGTATACCTCTCCATCTACTCGTAAAGTGGCTATTTTCCTTCTGCTTATGAGTATAAGCTTTAACTTGTCTTTATTGTTTTTTTTTTGTTCCTTTTCTCGTAATCGTTTAGGGTTTTTTTTATCTCCCTTGCTGTTCTTTGGGCAATATCTCTGGGATTCTGCCTTTCGCTGGTGATTATCTGTGTGATTTCATCGTTCGGGTGTGAAAGGTGACTCGTGTATGCGGTATATAACGTTGGGGAGAAGCATCCTTCCTGAGGGACACCTGCTTGTAAGGCAAATGGGACATCCGTTCGGCCGTTTATATGCAGTGTGGCTTTTCGTTCGTCCAGGTAGTTGCATAACGTTTTGGGTAGGTTATTTCCAAATAAAGGTTACAGATTTTGGATTTTAAACCGGGCAACCACATCTTGTCGAAGGCTTTACCAACACCAGGGAGTATTAGATCTACTCTGTGGCTTCGCGCTGTTTCCGTAGCGATTTTCTCTGTTATGATCGCAAGCGCGGTGTCCGTTCCTCGCTTGCTCCTGACCTCGTTCTGTTGTGGGTTGTAGAGGTTATTATGATTAAGGTATTTGATTAATCTTTCATTTAGGAGCTTTTCAAAGAGTTTGCCTGGAAACTCCAGTAGCGGGATCGGGCGGTAGCTTTCAACTTGATGTTACGGCTTGTCCGGTTTCGGTAAGAAGATCATCTTCACCGTTTTAAATGTTTGGGGAAAGTACCCAATGTTAATGCAGGCATTGGAGATCTTCGCTACTGACTTATGTATGTTTTCCGGAGCATTAATTATGTGTGCCTTCGTGATGCCATCTTGACCTTATGTTTTTTGCTTGAATGATTTTATGGCTGATAAGTATTCAGCCATTAGAAAGGGCCTCCCTTCCCCAGGGGCTGTCTCTTTCTTCGTCGACGCGTCCGAATGGTATTAGACTTTTTTGTTGTAATACTAAAGTACGTAAGATATCTTCCTCGTAATTCATGTCATAATCTTGGTTTTCCTCAGGTGATATAGAAAATATTTTTTTCCAGTGCTTTTGGAAGTACTCTTGAAGTTCTTCTTGCTGTTGCACTTCCTGGCCTTGTATTTTCAGTTTTATTCCTCTTAACTAGTTGTGATCCTCGTAGTTTCCTGTACTCTCTCCAGAATTTCATCGGATCTCTTTCTATATCCATTTTGCTTATTATCTTGTTCCATATTTGGTTTGTGTTTTCCTTAATGCGTGTGCCTATTTGCCTTCTAATTGCGGTTAATTTTCGGTATTTTTCCATTGTATTTCTCAACTTCCTAATTTCTTTTATCAGATTATGAAATTCTTACATTTTTTCTTCTATCTCTTGATTCCATCTAGGTGCCGGTAGGGTTCTGTAGTCTATTGTTGGGGTGTACGTATATCTTGTCCGCTTCGCTGATTTTTTAGTAATTAATTTTAGTTAGTTTTCTATTTCAGCAGTTCCCTGGTTGTTTAGATGACCAGTTTCCGTTGTGCTTAGGTATTGTTTATATCCGTTCCAGTCTGTATTGCTGGTAGCCTTTATGCTTGGTATCTTGATTTGGATGGGTGAAGTTAAGATGGTAGTAATCATACTTAGATGGTCAGAGGGAGTTGCGGGTCCTGGTTTTGTGTGGTGATTTAGGTTGAAATTTTGGTTCATAAGTACGATGTCTGGAGTTGTTTAGGCAAGGGCTGTTAGGTAAATTGGGAAGTCTGGCCCTTCTGTGCTAATCAGGTTACTTTGTATCAATATTGGAAGGGTTTTTCCTGCTCCATTGGGGGGCTTATATAAGCTGCCTCTCTGTATCTTGCATTGAGGTCTCCTTTTAATATGGTTGAGGACTGTCGACGAAAGAGTTTGAGGAAATTGGGAGTTGGTAAATAAGAGCGTCTTGGGGGTTGATATGTCCTAGCTATGACCAGATCTCCTGTGGTCATTTTTATTTTTATAGCTAGATACGATTCTTCTAAGTCGTTTACCTCTATAAAATTGATTCCGGTTTTGACGCCAATTGCTACACCATCATATCTTGTTTGGGTGTGGTTCGTGGTAATAAATTTATAGCTTGGAATTCTTATGGTCTCAATCTCCATGTATTAATTCCATGTTCGGTTAGAATAATTATGTCTGGGTCTTCTTTTCATATTATGTTCGAATATGATAATCTTTTTCCTTGCCAGCCGTTTATATTTAGTGTGAATATTTTAATTTTTCGTTGGTACGTATTCATGTTTAATTATTTCTTGTGGTCTCTTCCTGTTTTCGTTTTTTTCCGGGCGGCCTGGGAAACGAGTTTGTCCATTATGTTTTTTCTTGAATTCACCGTTTGAGATGTTTTGGCACGATTTAGGGGTGATATGTACCATGCCTTGCTTTAAAGCATTGTGAACCTCAGTCTCTTCGGCGTCTGCCTCATATTCCCATCTGTATTTTCCTTTAACTAGTCCGTCCATGATTTCTTTTTTAAAAAAATTGTTTGGGTATCGGGTTGTCGTGAGAACCGTAAACCTTTATGTTAAGATCTTGGGTATTCACTTTCGGTTTTTGCTTCTGCTTTGTGCTTTCAGAGATCGTCTTCGAGGTTTCTTCGTCGGTAGATTCCTCTTCAGAATCGGTATCCATTTCAGTTCCGTCTTCTTCAAGGTTCGTATTTTTCGGAGTCTCTTCTTGGGTCATGTTTATTCTGTGCAGCTCGCTCGAAGGAGGGTTCTCCGGGAACCACATTTTTTTAAGTCTTTTCTTTTCCAGCATGGTGTTTAATTCGTTTGCGTATAAGCCTGGGTTTGCCATGTTTACGAAGTGGGCATGCATTATCAGAGACAAATAAATCTGGCCTCATGTTAGCTCTCTATGTTCAACGTTGTAGTCTGTGTGGCCGGTGTTGCGGTGTTTCCACTTGCAGTTGCTGCAGCATAGGAGGTAGTTTTTCTTTTTTCTTTTTCTGTGTTTATTTCGAGTTTTTTATTTCGTATGAGCTGCTTCTTTATTAGGCAAGCCATAGCCAGTGTTCTGTGGGCATTTCCACAGTTTAAGCATTTCTTTACCGTGCTCCTGCATTGGTCCCACCTGTGGTCTTGGCTTGCGCATTCGGAGCATGCATTCCATTTATAATTGCAGTCTTTGGTCGGATGTTTATCGAGGGCGTAAAATGTGAAGCATAGTGGCACGGAGACAAGTATCTCCCTCTCGATTTGATCGGGTGAGATTTTAGTATAGAAGGCAAGCAGTCCCTGTTCCGAGTTTTTTTTGGCCATTTCTGTAGATCTAAATACTACTTTGAAGACTTGGCTGTACCCTTCTCCATTTTGGTTTGTGAATTCGATTATATCTTCGATCTTTGCCCAATCATGTTCTTTTTCGAGTTCTTCCTTGATTTGTTTTGGAGTGTGCTCACCAACCGAGGGGTCGAGTCGTCTGCAAATCACGGATCTTTTCGTTTGTACGCCCGAGGGGGGCCGAGGTGCGAGTCCGATTTTTCCAGTTTCTTTGCTGCGTTTCCGCTCAGAAGGAGATCTAGGTCTTTTTCTGTCTCACAAAGAGCCACATAACCATTGTGTTGGTCTAAGGAGTATGAGCACAATATCAGCGTAGATACTCTTTAGTGTCAATTAGCGAGATGGTTTCTCCCGGCCTGGAAGGATGCGAAGGGGAACCCTCTTCGCTCCTTGACGGTCGTCCATCGTAGCTCGTTAGAGCCTCCTTCTTCTTTGTGTTTTTCTTCTTATACCTATTGATTTGCCTTGGATAAAAGTATGCTAAATTTTGGAGATGAAAAATGAGAATGATCCCCCCGTCCCCACAATTCTTAGCGTAGTCAGTATATCTGCCTGGATGGAGATGATGGACCCGGAGAGGCCCTCAAGAAGGATGACTCATGGCGGACTTAATGATGGGTGGTTGCCGTGGTACAACCACTCTATAACATACACTACTCCTATATTATGTTGGGGGTGACTTAATCACCTACTCCAACGCAAACCGTTGAAGGACTGTTCGCAGGGATTAACGACCGAATAGGAGGTCACACCTGAGGCGTTGGGTTTCGAATCCTTAATAATCAACAGAGTGCATAAATGGTTGGCGCGATTCATTTGAATAGGCCGAGAGTATCGTTCAAGGTTAGTTAAAGATGGAACAACAAAATATAATTTTATTTACATAGATCAAAATAAGAATAATATTAGGCAAAAGGAAATTATTTAAATTAAAATAGTCTCTTGATAATTATTATGAGAATTGATTTTCAAATGGAATTAATTGATTAGCGTTACTAGGCTCAGATAAAAGGGGGAACTTAGCAATACTAATAATGAAGGGGGTTTGAGTCTTACAGGTTGATGACTTCGAGGAATGTCCTTCTTGCGATAAGGGCGAGTGGGGAACGATCCGACGAGGCAAGTAGGGCACGGTCTGAATGAGGCAGGCGGGGCACGATCTGAACCAACCTTCCGATGAAGATAGCAAATCTCCAAATATGGCGTTCAAAGGGGAATGTGCTATTACTCATATTTCCACTGGAAGAGGAATCTTCTTCTCCTCAAAGGTAATCGATGGAAATTTTCTTCGGTTCAATTGCACGAAGAGAGAGTGTTGCGAAAATTCAAAGGCTTGCCGTTCACAGAAGCTACCAAATGACTAGGATAGAATCACGGCTAAGAAAGACTTGCTGTCTGACGAACGCTCACAGGACTTACTTAGAATTAAAACGATGAGGACGGCCTTGAGGTGTGGGCTGGAATCTTCAAACTACAGAAGAACCCGAGTATTTGTATGCCCGATTCTGGATGAAAAGGGGGAGTTTGGAGAAAG
Source organism: Ceratothoa steindachneri (assembly GCA_963969495.1). Classification (NCBI taxonomy): domain Eukaryota; kingdom Metazoa; phylum Arthropoda; class Malacostraca; order Isopoda; family Cymothoidae; genus Ceratothoa; species Ceratothoa steindachneri. The sequence goes on from OZ018322.1 coordinate 2,195,445, forward strand.
GAATCACAAGCTCCAGATATATTAATCCGGAAGCGAAGTCGATTCATCATTTAGCAGCGAGGCGCGAGACAGGGCGGCACCTTTCTCGCCTCGTCACGGTGGGATGGGGAGGGGGGCTCGGGACGGGTTCGCAGGATTGGGAAATATTTTCCCATGCGATCATGAGTCGAAAATTCGTGAAAGTTTGAACAGGAAATGAAGTCGTCCACAGCGGGATACCACAGCACGTGGTCTCTTACACCGGTGATTGAATCAACTACCACCACCCGGAGAGCCACCTCTTCTGGGGTTTGGGTATCTAGGCTGCTTCTAGCTCACATAGAGACGGTTTTATGTCCCTCTATGATCACTGCGGGTCCATCAGAGCTAGAGAGAACTCGTCCCCCAATGGTTGCAGCTTCGCCTCTTGCCCGGGGGCCTATGGCGGAATGTTCCACAGTGGGCTAGTCCACAAACCTGGTTTCCCAACCGCCTCGAATTATGCCTTGTCGAGCGACGGGCATAGTTCGAACTAGGTTATGAATGGCACTACACACGGCTACGCCTTAGAAGGCAAGAGCGGAGGGGGTGATGAGTTTAGGCAGCCACAGAATTAATTATGACCACCTGGTATATAAATCTCTTTTTTAAGTCCCCGGTAGGTGAAAAAAGATGGCGTTGGAGAGAGGTAGATTTCTTCCGTATAGCTCGATCTGCAAAAATACCCTTGTAATTCTCTGATCTTTGTTTTCTTTCTTCTCCAAAAGGTCAGGCGTTGAAAAGCGAAAGTAGCGTAAGATGTCTTTCGAGTGCGATAGCTCAATATCCGTACGTCCGAGCGGTTCTGGATCTAAGGAGACTTGAGATTCCTAGCCGACACGCCCTAACAAGTTGTGTAAGATGGGAGTAAGTAGATTGTCAGAGGTCAGGTCCGGAGTCAAATAGAGTCCAGTTAAGAAGTCTCTTCTGTGTTGGTAAATACTGATAAATCTTGCTGCTCGCTAAAGTTTCGAATGGGTAACAGCAAGAATCTGAGTGGGGGTATGTTAGCAGTGGAGTTCCGCAAGTATCTGTTTTGGGTCCCTTGCTATTCTTAATTTATATTAATGATCTTGACATAGGTATAAGTAGTGACCTGAGTAAATTTGCTGATGATACTAAGCTAGGTAAGGCCATTAGGGCTGATTCTGATGCTGTTGTAATGCAGGAGGAATTGACCATTCTGTCCAATTTGGCCGAGAAATGGCAAATAAAGTTTAACATAGACAAATGTAGTGTACTTATTATAGGTAGAAATAATCCATCGAATAGTTATAAATTGAATGGGAGAATTTTAGGGAGGACCGATTGTGAGAGGGACTTGGGTATTTTGGTAAGTTCAGACCTTCGTCCTAGAAAGCAATGCCTAAATGCTAAGAATAGAGCTAATAGGATATTGGGATTCATTAGGAGGAGTGTAAGCAATAAGAGTGCTGAAGTCATTCTAAAACTGTATCTGGCGCTAGTTAGGCCTCATCTAGACTATGCAGTACAATTTTGGTTACCATATTATAGGAAGGATATTGATTTGCTTAAGTCTGTGCAGAGAAGGATGACAAAGATGATTGGTGGGCTAAGGAACTTATCTTATGGTGAAAGGCTCAGAAAATTAAATATACACACATTGGAAAGGAGAAGAGTCAGAGGGGAATTGATTGAAGTCTTCAAATGGGTAAAAGGATATAATAAAGGGGATCTGGGTAAGTTTATTATACTTAGTGAACATGATAGGACACGTAGCTATGGGTTTAAGCTTGATAAGTATAGGTTTAGGAAGGAGATTGGGAGGAATTGGTTTACAAATCGTGTGGTAGATGAATGGAATAGGCTCACTAGACATGTGATAGAAGCCTCCTCTCTGGGTAGTTTTAAGAATAGATTAGATAAATATATGGATGTAGCTGCTAGATGGGACTGACTTTTTTATGTACATATGTATATATTTTTCTAAGGAGTGGGGAGATTATATATTTTGCGGTTGCATGAATGGACATAATCCTCTGGATGCATTTTATTTATATTGTAGATTAGATCTGATGAACTCCTGTAAAGGGTGACAATATTGATGACTTTTCTCTGGTAAGAAATCTTTTGTGTGTTGACTGGAACAGGAGCTGCCGAGTGTAGGCCATGAATGGTCTTTTGCAGTCTCCTTCTTTTCTTATGTTCTTAACTGCTTTACAATCTTCGAAAGTAAGCGTAGAATATCTCTTCCATCAGACAACTGCTTTTTGGCAATATATTTCAAATTTTTTTTTCAATAGTCTGACAATCTGAGCCTTCCAATTTTATATGTTTCTTGTAACGCTTAGTTTGCCCTTAAAAATTACTCGCGCATTGATTGGCCAATTTTTTTAATACTTATGTTTACGTAGAAAGAATATATATAGTGTAACAAGTTGTGAATAATTCCATCAACTCGACAGAGGCACTTAGAAAAATCACGCTACTCTGAAGAACTTCATCACCGGTAAAGCAAGAAAATTTCATTTACTTTTCCCTACCGGGATTAAAGAGAGATAATACACAGAACCTCTAATAGTTGACTTATGTCGAACTAAACCACCCCGCAACTCCCTCTTCGGGGTAAGAGAGGAAAAGTGAACTGGGCTGCAATTCATCTAGTCTCGTTCCAACTATGTCGTTCTCTAAGATAGACATAATTGGGGGCACCGAGGAAAGAAGGTTTGAGGAGTAGCCCACTGTGGAACTAGGAGCCAGAGACACCCGGAAAAGGGGCAAGACTGCAACTTTCGGGGTTACGAGGTCCCCCTCTACCCTTGGAGCCCAGCGACGACTATAGAGGGAAGTAATACCCGTCTCTATGTATGACGGATGCAGTTCTGATACCTAAGCCCTCGAGGGGCAGCACCCATGGTTCGAGATAGTTGATTTTGCGCTAACCAACAAAAAGTCCGCCATACAATCACACCTCGTGAGGGCTTCCCCGGGTTCACCCACCATCATCCATCCATCCCCATCCGGCAGTTCACGTTCATGGTACTTGCTTACATTGGAGAGGGAGCTGCCCTCAAAGCGCTCTATTTACAAGAAAGGAATCAGGACCTAACAGATAAGAGCCCACCATTGAACAAAGGTAGCCAAAGAATAATAACCACTGAGAAGGAACAAACCGAGAAGAGAACTGACCCCGGGGGAGTCACCCCCGGACAATTATGGACCAAAATGTGATCACCCAGAAGCAGCAGACCAAGCAGAGAAAAGGTCTTCGAAGTAGTATTCGGGCGACTGAAAATCGCCATGGTCAGATTTCTTGAGGTTTCCACAGGCTACGTGGCCATCTGCGAAAATGAAAAGGACGTGGAAAGAAATACAAAAGACGAGGCCGTTGAACTACTCCGAAAGATTGGTCTGCAACCTGCAATTCCCCTTCAGATTTTATCACACAGGAGCGTTGTCTGCGGGAGGCTGGACCCTTGGATTGGGCAACACTCTAAAGACCAGATCAAAGAAGAAGTCATGATGAACCAGACATGGGATAAGGTGACAAGTCTTTAAATTCTGGAACAAGAGAGAAAACGTGGATTATACGCATGTTTTTAAGATCATATTCAGCGATACCTCGATGACACAGAAAGCTAAAGAAAAGGGACTCCTCCTGTTTAACGCTAAAATCAATGAAGAGCAGATAGAGAAGAAAGAATTTACTCCCATTCAATTCTGCTTCCGCTGTTACAAGATGGAGGCCCACACGACGAGGGAATGCAAAGAACCACAGAGAATTGCTCAAAGTGAAGTGAACCAGGCCACTACTGAAAGGATTGTAAAATTCCCCGTGAGAAATATGTGAACTGCAGACAAGGCCATCGTTCCATGGCTATGGCCTGCCCACTGAAAAAAGAACTCATAAAGAAAAAGGCACAACAGAAGAAAAAAGAATAAACCAGGAGGAGCAATACTACGTATGCACAGGTAGCGAAGGCGGCCTATTCTGAGGCGGAATCAAGAAAGACATACTTCAAACTAGAAAATGAGAACTCGACAAAAATACTGACGTGAATCTTGTATGCCTACGTCAGCAACCTGACACAACACGGATCATTCGTCAAGGAATTGAACCTAATGCTTACCGTAAACGGCATGAGTGATATGGTTCCCTGATTTTCCTCCACCAGGTGATGTGCTCCAATTGCAGATGGCACAGAAGCAGATGATGGAACAAATACAAGAGGACAAAAAGGGTGAACCAAAATCAAGGGAAGAGGCCAAACGGCCCGACTAAAGGATAAAGGTCAGAAAAGAGAGAGAGGTAACCGCCAAAACAGCTAACATAACCGAACAAATGGAGGCAACAAAAGCAAAAAAGGGAAGACACGGAATCCTCAGATCCCACGGACTCAGCTGACTCCTCAGACTCAGAGGTCGCTACCAATAATGTTCGCCGCAAGAAAGAAAAGAGGCAGGCCAAGAAGAAGCTCGACGCTGATGAAATTAACTTATCACTCTAAGCATCCGAACAAATCCCCTTCCCTAAATACCTTGACACCAACAAAATATTTGTAGGAATAAAGAAAAATTTTATAAATGGGACTTTGATGCTCAATGTGACGAGAAGACTGTTGAGGAGGCCATCTACAACCAAAACGTGTCCTTACATCGGGAAAAATTTGTAGAGATCATCCCAGCAGAATTCAAGAAGAAGAGGAACGGGAAAAGGAAGTCCACAATAAAGAAACACTAAGAGCCAGAACACAGAATGGAAATCCCGAACAACCATAGGTGGGCGCGATAACGAAAAAATGTATCACTATAACCGATAAATAGATAACGATAACCTTATCGGCGATAACCGATAATCGATAACTGGCGATAAATTTATTGCCCGATAAGGTGATAACCGATAAATCGATAAATCCAAAATTATAATGCAATATTGACTATATATAGCGCTATTTTATAATACAATAGTAAGAATATTTGAATAGTGTTTCTTGGTTTCTTACCTGGTGAGGCTCTCCTTCATCTCCTCATAGGTTTTGAGGATCCTTCCCCCCAGCTCGGACCTACCTATTTCTGCCTCCAAGGCACGCGCGGCTCACCCCTTTGCTAAACTGGAACCAAAAACTAAAATTATCGATTATCGCTAGTTTGGAACCAAAAGTATCGGCGATACCGATGAATCGATAACGCTGGAAAAAAATATTGGATAACCGATAGCGCGATATTTTTATCGCAATAACGCCCACCTATGCGAACAACAGACTAAACATCGTGATACTGAACGTTAATGGATGGGAGAGAAAAACCACGGCATATGGAAACATATTCTGCGTGCTTAACCCCGACATCATTTTAATCACGTGGCAAGGTATCGATACTACTACCAGTCAACTGAAGATACTGGGTTACATAGTGGTCACTAAGAACCATTCTCAGGATAGGTTTGACGGGGCTGCCTTTGCCATCAAAAGGAATCTTTCGTTCAGACACCTACCGAAACTGGACGAGTCCTTTGTGGCAGTGGAGTAGCCCACGCTAGTAGGCAATCTCGTAATAGCGGTAGCATACCAACCACCTTGACGATCGTACCTGCCCCTCACTAACTTCTACACTCTGTTCGGCCAAGGCAGAATGGTATTCTTCGGGGTAGACCGCACTGCAAGATGCCGAACGGCTAACTATGGGAACACGAACAACAAAGGAGATGATTATGCGTCGGAAAAACATTCAGAGGATAGGACCAGGCTTCCCACCCTATATCACCTCTCGGGCAGCAACAAAGCACGACATAATCATGACAAGTGACGGCTTCCCCTTCAATTACCATAGCGAGCCGGGCCCAACAATTCCCAGCCACCATAGAGCGATCATGACGACCATCTCACTCGCACCGATCCAGCTTCCGGTCCCTCTTCGTAAATGCTACGTTTTGGCCCACTGGGAACACTATAAGGAAATCATAGGCAGATATGTACCAGTGGACCTAAGCGGGGCAATATTAAAAGAGATCCACGGGGAACTGGAGAGGATAACAGCCAGCATCATCGAGGGTGACCGTGAGTGTGTACCTATGGAAAAGTACAAACCTCCTCCACAACCCAGATAGACCGAGGTTATTTTATTGTTTACTCCAGTTACCTTTAATAGTTGATATTCAAGTCAGTTTATGTTATAACTTCACTTCTTTCTATTATTTTTCAAAATTACACTGGATAGTATTAATTAATTCTATATATTGTTATTTGTGTTTTACTTTAATCTGAATAATTGTCAATTTTATTATTTTAACTTGTCTTCATCCGCTTTTTATCCATTATATAATGCATTCTTTTAATTTTTATCGTTAATATTCGTCGCCCTTCTAATTACTCGATACAGTCGCTGAAGATGGTCCTAGTGAAGGTCCGAAACGACTGCCAATAAATGATTAGTGTAATCACCTGAGTCTTCATATTCCTACCACCTATCAGATTCCCAAAGAACAAATCAATTACAAATATATATATAATATATATATATATATATATATATATATATATATATATATATATATATATATATATATATATATATATATATATATATGAGTATACCACGTAAGGAATAATGAAAGACTGATTGGAGTTAGTACTCTTATTGTCAAGTACTAGCTCCAACCGGTCTTTCATTTTTCCTTATGTGGTATACTCAAATATTTATACTTACCACGCGTTACCTTTCCTGATTTTACTCATATATATATATATATATATATATATATATATGAGTATACCACGTAAGGAATAATGAAAGACTGATTGGAGTTAGTACTCTTGTTGTCAAGTACTAGCTCCAACCGGTCTTTCATTTTTCCTTATGTGGTATACTCAAATATTTATACTTACCACGCGTTACCTTTCCTGATTTTACTCATATATATATATATATATATATATATATATATATATATATATATATATATATATGAGTATACCACGTAAGGAATAATGAAAGACTGATTGGAGTTAGTACTCTTGTTGTCAAGTACTAGCTCCAACCGGTCTTTCATTTTTCCTTATGTGGTATACTCAAATATTTATACTTACCACGCGTTACCTTTCCTGATTTTACTCATATATATATATATATATATATATATATATATATATATATATATATATATATATATATATATATATATATATATATAAATAAATATATTGAAATGGACTGTTTGGCACAATGCATTATGAACGAATAGTCCCTCTTGAGAAATAGGGTGCCTGCATATCTCTCGGCTGCACCACTTTGATCTCACCCTTTCAAACATTCAAAACCAAACTAAATTTCTAACCTCATTTCAATGCTGCCCCTGCTAAATATCCCTAAACCCAACAAAATCTCACTCTATCCACTTCCACCCCCCCCCCCCCACCTATATACCATATATCTTTCATTACACGTGAAAATCTGTTAATAATTAAAATAAAATATTTTGTCTGAATTTTTTTTTTTTTTTATACATAATTTGCCTCAGACCTGAATAAAACTTGATTTCACGCGAGTCTAATGAGTCCAGGTTTGTGATTATAATGATTTCAATTTGACGAATTTAATGAGGATAAAAAAATGGGTATTTATAATGAGATGCCCCAATTTCGATGGGTTAGAGCTCAACACCGAAATTCGTTTGTGTGTTCGAGATAACTTTTATGCCACCGAAACCCCACTCAAATAATGGCCCGTGTACACACAGCAACACAGACACATACTATATATATATATATATATATATATATATATATATATATATATATATATATATATATATATATATATATATATATCTGAAAATTAATGCAATATCGCAAGAAAAGATGAGGAATTAAACCACATTCTCCGAAGACAATTTAATTCAGAACAGTTTCGGTGTATCTCACACCCTTTTTCAACTGACACTGGATAGAAAATATATAAGAGAAAAGCATAACACAAGATCCCCTCTTTTTCCTCCCAATCCCCTACTTGTGGCTAATCTGGAGGGGGGGAGGGGGGGAGGCCTAAACATATTGAAGGGCTGACATTTTACTATTTTGTTTATTTGCTTTCTTCTTACAGGATTAAACGAAAATTGACCCTCAGATAGATTTAAATTAGGAACAAACGATATCAAGCTCGATTCTACGATCCTTCTCTTAACATATTTGGCCGATTTAAATACCATTTTACTTCCATTGAAATCGATCGTATGATTCTTGTCTCTAACATGGCAAAAATTCCACTACTTTCGCTGCCCACTCTAATATCTCTTTTGTGTTCGTACAATCTCTTGTCTAGATTTCTCCCCGTTTTCCCTATATAAACTTTATGGCAATCGTTGCATGGTACTGCATATACTCCTATGTTATGATGTTCTTTGGGTTTCCTGGCCATCATCAATTAGTTTAAGGAATTATTATATTTAAAGGCTAGATTAATACCCGCTTTTCCAAATATGTCCTTTAAACTATTTAATTTATTATTAAATGGCAATGTTATACATTTGTTGAAGTCGTTAGTGCGGGAAGGCTTATTACCATAAAATGTTTTCCTAGCCTCAAAATGGGCAGACGATATGAACCAATCGGGGTAATACAAATTAGAAAACATGGTCCTGATAATGACAATTTCCTCAGTTGAGGCGGTCAACGAAATCTTGAGTGTTCATAATGTGTGCAGATGAGATTCTTCCTACTGCTGGAGATAAATGCTTGGCGAGCCATTTGGAGAGCTTATAAGTGGGAGAATTAATATTGGAAATGATTGGGCGTAAGGGACATCCCTCTTTGTGGGTCTTTGGGAGGCCATACATATAGGGAAGTGAAGGGTTCATACTCCTGAATTGATTAATTAAATCTGCGCTTTTCAATATTCTCTTCAATTTGTTGTTGAAATTGCTTCTTTTGTTATTGAGCGGATCACTTTGTAGCTTTTCATATGTGTTCACATCATTAAGAAGTTCATTTAGTTTATTATTATAACTATGTTTGTCCAAAATGACTAACTGATTCATTTTATCAGATTTGGTTATAACAATGTTGTTATTAAATTTAAGTTTATTTAACGCAATCTGAAATCTTTTAGGGAAACCAATTTGGTCAGATTTTTCAGAATATAGGGCACTAAGCATACAGCCACTAAGAAATTCACCACTTATTTGCTCATGTGAGGATTTGGCTATGGATACTAAATGGTCTAGTGAGAACTCATCGCATGACTTAATTGAAAAGCTTAAACCGTATCCTAACGCAAATTTTTCATCATCAGTCAGTACATGGGATGATAAATTCAGAATATTTTTAATTGGGTTCGAACCTTTAATCCAAAGGTTCAAGAGTTCGTTGACCTCCTCAACCACTTGCAATTACCGGATAGAAAACTTTTGAGCTTTGATGTAAACTCTTTGTTTACCAAAGTTCCGGTTGACCAAACCATGGGCCTTCTGCGGGAAATCATGCCTAGACTTAATTTGGATCGTCCCATTTCTACGGGTAAATTTATCGATTTAGTTAAATTATGTATCTCTGACAATGTGTTTCGAGTAAATAATGAGTTTTATAGACAAATATTTGGCCTTAGCATGGAAAATAGTTTATCTCCGATATTGGCATGTCTCTTCATGGAATATTTTGAGACTGAACTCCTTCCCACAATTTCTTCCCCTAACTTTATATGGTTAAGGTACATTGACGATGTATTTTCTGTATGGCCTAATGGCCATGATTTTAATACCTTTTTTAATAATTTGAATAATTTGCATGTCTCCATCAAATTTAAATATGGATGGGAATATGATAATAGATTACCCTTTTTAGATGTCCTCATTAATAAAGATCACCATGAATTAAAACTTGACGTGTATAGGAAACCAACCCACTCGAATGCCTATATACATTATCCTTTGTTTCACGATAATACTGTTAAAAAATCGGTCATTTCTAATCTTTTCCTTAGAGCATACAAAATATGTCATCCTTCCTATTTAGATGAAGAAATTGTCATTATCAGGACCATTTTTTCTAATTTGTATTACCCCGATTGGTTCATATCGTCTGCCCATTTCGCAGCTAGGAAAACATTCTATGGTAATAAGCCTTCCCGCACTAACGACTTCAACAAATGTATAACATTGCCATTTAATAATAAATTAAATAGTTTAAAGGACATATTTGGAAAAGCGGGTATTAATCTAGCCTTTAAATATAATAATTCCTTAAACTAATTGATGATGGCCAGGAAACCCAAAGAACATCATAACATAGGAGTATATGCAGTACCATGCAATGATTGCCATAAAGTTTATATAGGGGAAACGGGGAGAAATCTAGACAAGAGATTGTACGAACACAAAAGAGATATTAGAGTGGGCAGCGAAAGTAGTGGAATTTTTTGCCATGTTAGAGACAAGAATCATACGATCGATTTCAATGGAAGTAAAATGGTATTTAAATCGGCTAACTATGTTAAGAGAAGAACCGTAGAATCGAGCTTGATATCGTCAGTTCCTAATTTAAATCTATTTGAGGGTCAATTTTCTTTTAATCCTGTAATAAGATCGCAAATAAACAAAATAGTAAAATGCCAGCCCTTCAATATGTTTAGGTTTCTCCCCCATCCCAGATTACCCACAAGTAGGGGATTGGGGGAAAAAAAAGAGGGGATCTTGTGTTATGCTTATATGCATTTCTCTTATATTTTATGCTCAGTGTCAGTTGAAAAAGGGTGTGAGATACACCGAAACTGTTCTGAATTAAATTGTCTTCGGAGAATGTGGTTTAATTCCTCATCTTTTCTTGCGATATTGCATTAATTTTCATATATATATATATATATATATATATATATATATATATATATATATATATATATATATATATATATATATATATATATATATAAAATTGCAGATAATCCCATAGGAAAATGAAAAGCAGCTTCCAAGTACTTTCGAACTTTGTTCGGTTCATTCCCAAGGAATATATATAAAATTATTTACAAGAATGGCATATATAGGAGAAAACTAAGTTACGCTCCGCCCATATTCATCGAAATGACACAAAACAGAGTAGGCGTCAAAAATCGAAAAATAATCAAAAAGGGGGATTAAATACAGGTACCGAAGGGTAAAGTCATGGATAAGATCTCTTCCAAAATATCCAGTCACATAACTATGAATACATACATAAGTAATTGTAAATATATTGTTAAATAAACAAAAGAAATATAAAAGAAATAATAATTTAAAAAGCTAATATTTAAAATGGACAATTTCGTTTAAAATAAGCTTCTTAATGACAGGGTCCAGTTTAAAGAGACCGCGAGATATATCGGAATTAGGCGAGGAATTAATGAACGAGCATTCAACAATATTTCTTTTAACAGAGTCATCTGATTTGTAAATAAATTTAGCCGAATTCCAATTTATAGGATGACCATGATCACATAAGTGAACAAAGAAAGCACTATTGCTTTCACCCCTTCTAATATTGTATTTATGTTGGGTCAAACGAACATTTAATGATATTCTAGTTTGTCCAAAGTATTGCTTAGGGCAAACTGCACAATCGACAGAATAAACCTCCCCTATATTCTTGCTATTATTTTGAACCAACATTTTGTTCTAAGAAGAAAAAATTTAAATGATATTATTGCCCCAAACATTGACATATTTCAATAATAATTTAGATAAATGAGAGAAGTGATCGCTATAAGGAAGGTTTAAATTGTTACTCCACGTGAAAGCCATATTTTTTATCTCAAAAGTCTTTCTGACCGCGCGTAAAGATTTATTTTCGAATTATGACTGATATCCAATATACTTTAGCATCGTAAACTTCATCAATGAATTCGAAATCACAAAGTTAAAGAATAAAAATAAAGAACAAAAAAAAGGGTTGTTAGTTTTTTGAGGAAGGTTAGAGTAAAATTGAATATAAGATGGTACATGAGTACTCTTTCGGTGGAAAGAAGAGTTAAACCCATGGTGTACAAAGAAGGTAGTATACCAGCTTCTTCTATTTCGTGAGTGAATTTAAATTAAGTTTCTGAATTTTGCAAACTCCAAAGAATTTAATTGCATTGCTTTCAATAAGTCAAATATAAATAATATCAAGATTATCCGGAAAGGCGGGGAAAGTTTAGGTCAAAAAAACTTCCCTACCTAAACAATTCAAAAGTAGGGAAGAGAGAGAGTTTCCCATGACCTTACCGAAGCGTGTAGATTGCTCATTTGCGCTACCATTTAAAGCACTCAAATGGTAAAGGAGGCAAGATGCCTGGGAAAATCGCTCTGCTTTTATTTGCTCTTAAAATTAAAAGTGAATTGTGCCTAGAGTACCGAAAAACGTTTGAGCCACCCTATTATGCAAACCTGTGTGGTAATCCATAGTCTAGTGCAACAGATAACAGGATCAAACGTTCCCTGTACAAAAGAAAAAGGTGACTACAAAAACTGGTAAAGTGGACTGACGGATAATTTTCTCTTGTTTTCACTTTTTATTCTTCTATAATCCTACTACTAATTCCTAACACCAAAACAATTTGCTTCTTCTCATTCACACTCTCCATTTGTACGGTACTGCAAATACCTACAATCCTCACAAGCTAAAAATTCTTAAGTAGGCCCAGTATTCATACCTCAGTGAACCGATAGATCCTCCATAGCTTCACGTTTGTTACTACTTCCGCTATGAACCCATTAAATGTGACGGGAGTAAGGTTTGCACGTCAGCCTAAGCACCTTCCTGCAAGGTCCAAAAGCAGACAGAAATGAGGTATTCTAGAAAATATATGGAAACTTTCATCTAGTACTAACCAGACTTATCGATACCTCCTATGGATGCATGACTATACACTACCGAGCAAAATAAGAGGATGATTTCCCTTTATTAAAATATTTTAAAAAATATGATGAGTAGGTAAATGAAATTTACATGGTACATAAAGGCATGCATTTAATATATTTATGAAGATTTTATATGATACAATCGTATATTCAAGAAATTATACTAAATATATTAAAAAAGTAAAATATTGACACGTAAAAAATGAGAGAACGATCATTCACAGAATTGGCTAGCAAGTAAATAACAAGAAACAAAGCAAAATTTGACAACGATAAAAATTAAAACGCTTAATACAAGGTTTTGAAGCCTTTGTTTTCCATTACTTAGGTGTTTTGAGGCCCACAAGATCTCACCAATTTCTTGCAAAATTCTGATCTTATTTTGTTCCATTCTTGCTCAATTTTCGCCCATAAATCCGTCACAGTTGAAGGCCTCAGGTATCGAATTTTGTCTCCAATGATTTTCCTCGAGTTTCTTAAATGACTTTAGGTTCAGTTTCTGAGCAGGCAACTTGATTACTTTGATATCTTCTTGTTTAAAATTATATTTTACTCGCTTTGCAGTATGACATGGTGCGTTGTCTGGCATAAATAATTCTGTCTGGTTCAGAGATACTCGGAGTTAAGGTATAACATGTTGTACGGTTTAGGTACACATTCTAATTTACCTTTTCACTTATTTGCACTAGAAAACCAATTCCGATGAAAACATCTATACTATGAAGATGCCTTCTCTATGCTTGGGAGACTTTTAACACATTTAGGGTTAGATAGGTCACCTGCAGAGCATCTAAAAAAACGTCTGCCATCAGATCCAACTAAATTAAACATTCTTGCCTCGCTGAAATGAATTCTCTCCCAATCTTCATTCCTTCAAACAATATATTTGATTCTCCTCTTCTAATTCTTCTTAATGATGTTTAGTTTGGTTGCTGGAAAACAAGCTTTTAAACCAGATGCTTTGGCGAGACGAAACACACCAAAACGACTCACTTCTTTGCCACTCTTGTTCTTAATATTTCTAGAAATTCCCGCCTCAGTTTCGAAGGGATCTTCCGTAGAGAAGCACGTAATAGCTGTCTTCTCAGACGGTGCTTATGCAGGGTCGACAGATGTTTGCAGGAGATTTATAGGTTTTATTTTCATTGTATAACTTCAGAACGTGCGAAATCACACTCTTGGACCTATGGAGAGCATGGCCCTGGCATTAAAATTGCACCAGCAAAAGCCTCGCAGGAATAGGAAAAATTGTATCAAATGTCCACGCGGATATATATATATATATATATATATATATATATATATATATATATATATATGTAGGCCGGTCAGAAAATTAACAGAAAGCCGTGAATTCAGATATCAATAAAACTTTGGCGACAGTGTAATAAAAACGAACACTTCTCTTCTGAAAAAGGGATTAAGACGAGACAGCTGTCGCCACGTCAGGTATTATAAAATTTATATCAACAAAGCGTCAATTTTTAGACGCCATGGATCCATAACCACAACACAAGGGATTAAGGTCGGTCGAAGAAATCTCGCCCTGCGGGCAGAGATAAAAAAAAGCGTGCCCTGTAGGCAAGAAGAGGCCACACCTTTCTTCTGCCCTACTCATAGAAAAAAAATGGAGAACGCATACTCGTTCTTGATACTAACTCTCAATCTCATACTCTCTCCGTTATTAATTACGTTTCGTTTAGCGTAGCGAAGCTCCCGGCTTAATCGCCTAAATCTTGTACTCGTTACTCTCGCTTTCCTGACCGGTAGTAAGAAATTTCTCTACCGTACTGTGTAAACGCGAGTCTCATTTTTATCTTGCTTGTTAGTTTTGTTTGTTTGGAATTAAACCCCTATTTTTTTACGTGATTCCTCTGTCTTTTCTCGATCACAGGCCTTCTTCGGTAAGCCCAGTCAAGCCGATATATTATTCAAGTATCTTTTTGAGTCAGATACAAACTTAACACCACCTATCACTTCACTCCGGGGACAGTAGGGGTAGCGTGCCCTTCCTGCCTCAAAACTTAACTAGGAACCCCTACGTCTCTACCAAAAAACTGGTAGCTGCTGGTCGTTACCCTTATACGTATAAAATCGGGTATCCTATAACGCGTGACCTTTCCTCTCCTAAACCTGGTGACCGTGTCGTGCCTGGTACTCCTATTAAGTGGTGACCCTTACGTCGCGAACAGTGAAGGCATCGAAGAAATGGATTCTGCAAGCAACCATCAGACAGGACTAGGCGAACGGGACTTCGTGAACGTCATTAACATCAAGCCGCTCATCTTCAATGAATCAGCAAACAGGTCGGCCCTCAATCAATCTTGAAGAACTGCAAAGAACTGCCCTTCAGGTAGAAGTAAGCGAGGCCCTTGTGCGTCATAAATTTATATAATCCTTACAGCCGAACTTTGCACCTATTATTGCTACACAAGAAGAAATAACTCTGGCCCAATTAAGTAAACTGGCGGATGAGCTTACTGCGTTCGATAAAGAGCAGTGTCATAGTGTAAATTTCAATAAATGCAGTGCCGTATACGCGTCCGGTGCGTTTTCTAACAAAGCGCGTGATAAGTGCATAAATAATTCGACGAGTTTTGCATGATCGGTGCCTAAGAATAATTGCAGTGCGCGTAATATCCCGGAGAAAACAAAAACCTATGGTTTGCCGCTCGCACCTGTACTTTGGCTAAGAGGCTAAGTTTGGTAAGCGCTGGTGCAGGTCGCCAAAAGGAGGAGAACGTTTGCAAATGCAACCTTCTACCAAGCCATCTTCGCTAGTCACACGGAAAAACTAGTCAGGTATGCTTTAGCAGGCGCGGCCGCTGGTATGCTATTAGTTTTCACCGTAGCTGCGAAAATGTGTGATGTAAAGCGAAAATTTTTAATTGACACAGGGCCAAGTGTCTCATTAATCCCAGCGGAATTGGCTAGGTCGAATGAATTACGCGAATCCACTTACGTCAAGTGTTAAACTATCTGGGAATTCTGCGCTAGCCCTCATCATAAAGGACCTTCAGAACATATCTCCCGCCAGTGCTGGGCCATTCTGAAGGATTATAGGCCTCTGTACGAACCCACTCCCGCTCATTCATCACCGCCATCGCCACACTCAGTTGATCACAATTTGATACTAACAGTGCCTCACAGTCTTTTGCGTGGCCTAAGCATCTTCCGTTGGAGAGATTACAGGTTGTCAAAGCAACTCTCAAAGAACTATTGAAGGAGAAGGTCGTGCGTCTGTCGAGCTCGCCATGGGCCTCACCAGTCCACTTAGTGCCTAAGAAGGCGCCCAAAACCTCTAGTCACACCGTCCTCATCGAAATCGGATGCTAAGTTCATTAAAGAACTGGTATCAACAATGGCACAGATCGACTTCGCGAGAGTATCTATTGGACACCTGCACTCGGTGCCTAAGCCTTGCGTGCAGAATGCAACGCATGTTTGGAACCGGATAGACCGTGTTCGCAAACCACTCGAAGCGCCATATGCTGGCCCTTTTCCGGTAAGCGAGTGTGGCATCAAGGTATTGAAGCTGGAATATCCTAATGGAAGAAAGGACACTGTCTCAATAGACAGACTAAGACCGGCGAAATTTCCCACCTTATGGGATGATGACGGGCTGGGTATTCAGCGATTCGCAAGGACGCAGGATGAGCACAAGATGACTAGTCGAGGTTCGCCGTGTGGCAATCCTGTAACAGGGGAAGATGCGACATCTGGCAACGCGCAAGACGCTACACCAATAACGAGGGAGGAAAACATGCAGGCGGAAATGGTCATGCACCCCAGGAGAAGGATCTCGGTTGCCAGGGACAATTTGTATTATTATTGTTGAGCTTTGCGTAACCATAAATAAATCGCCACTCTTGTATGTCATAAAAGGCATAAATATATATATAAGCCTCGCTGATCCATGTTATTTGTTCTATGTACATTAGAAGTTGTATATTAAAGGAGGCATAAATACCCATACAAGCCTCGCTAAACCATTTTTGCCTTATAACTTTGATCAATGTAATGATTATTGCCATAATGTAGCGATATGCAATGTATTTCATTAGGAGGAGGTTATACAAGCCCTCTCCAAGCCCAGTTGTATCACTGAATAAGTGATGTTAATTTCATTGCCCCGTGCATATACTAGAAATGCACCTGCTTGTCTAGTTAGGATGTGCAATTTTCTCTCTCTCTCTCTCTAACTACGTTAAGGGGAGGGGAGATCCATGTGGAGAGCATGGCCCTGGCATTAAAATTGCACCAGCAAAGTGCCTCGCAGGAATATGGAAAATTGTATCAAATGTCCACACGTATATATCCAGGGTGGGGCAGAAAGGTTGCCTCGATTTCAAAAGTTAATAAAAAACAAACATGGATATACAAGAAAAAACTTCGTATGCCTATGAAGTATATTAAATGCCATTTATTTTCTGTTTCAGGTATTACCCACCATGATCTAGAGTGGAGAGCATCGTACATTTGTTGTGGAAGCGTTTCTTAAGAACGGTGAGTCCGTCGTAACGACGCAACGTTCCTTTCGAAGACACTTTGCGCTTTGTCGTCATGATCCCGTACCGGAGGCAAAAACAATTCATCGATGGGTTTTCAACTTTAGACAAACATCATCGGCTTTAAACAAGAAAAGTGCTTGCCGCCCTAGGACCGCTACAGGACCAGAAAATGTTGCAGCTGTGACAGCTTCACTACAGCAGTCTCCCAGACATTCTGCACGAAAACATGCATCTGCCTTACACATGTCCGTTCGAAGTGTTAGAAGAATCTTAGACAGGTCTCTTCACATGCATCCCTATAAGATGATGGTTGTACAAACTGGTAGCCGGTGGTCGTTTTCATTATACGTATAAAACCCGGGCCACCCTCAGACCTTCCTACCTCTCTTGAAATGTCAGAAAGAATCCCCCCGAAATCTTCAAGTGAACAATTCTCTGACGGAGCTCAGGAGTCACTTTTACGTGTATTGACACCTCTACAGTGTGAGTATGATAAGAATGGCAGTTGGACAGTTCTTACCGACTGAGAAAAATGTTGCCAGATTATTTCAAAGAAACTTCGAGAATGTTCCTGAAAAAATCGTTCTCCTTTTTTTCCCCCTGTCAGTATTTTATTTTGTTAGTTTATTTAGTATAATTTCATGAATATACGATTGTATCCTTGAAAATTTTCATAATATATATGTATATATATATATATATATATATATATATATATATATATATATATATATATATATGAGATGAATTCTTGAGTGTAATAACGGGTCACATATATATTAATAAAACCACTGTTTAGGAGCCAAAAGTTTAATTTACGAGAATAGTTTCAGTATGTAGTTTATCATACCCTCTTCATCGGAGAGTCAGGCCACTTTAATAAGAGGATGAAAGAACATTTAGCTGATATTAAAATGTTTACGAATTCGTCGTCTCTTTACGCATATGCAAACGAACGCACATATAATTGTTTTTAACCATGCAAAAATCATTTATAAATCAAACAATTATATAGAGAGGAGAAATGCGGAATCCATCATCATCGACAAAGTTGATTGTTTCAATTTATCTGAAGGGCAATACAAATTTAACAAAGATATAACGAATAGAGTCGCCAATCGTATCTATAAGCCCCCAGATGCAATGCGTTTTGGGGATTAGCAACTCTCCAGATTGTTCCCAGTTCCATTTTATTTTGTTTAGCTTGTCATTTACGCCAGATTTACTCGAGTATATCTTTTTTCTCCAGATTATTTCGTGCTGTTCCATTTTGTTTGGGATGTGTCTTACCTTATATATACTATGCTCCTTGCCTAGCGTCTTTATTATTAGTTGAAAATGGCATGTTGCCAAAACTAGTCCGATAGTTATAAATAAAATCTTGATTCAAATATTTTGGTTTACCATTACCTTCCACACACACACACACACACACACACATATATATATATATATATATATATATATATATATATATATATATATATATATATATAAGTTAAAGAACTCAATGGCGAGTTATGGTATATGGTAGTGAAACCACTGTATAGGAGACAAAAGTTTAATTTACGAGACTAATTTCAGTATGTAGTTTATCAAACCTTATTCAGTCGTATACTGAAAATGCAATTGTTACAAATGTCTATAAATAGCGTACAGATCAGAAAGAAACAAAAAGAAAAAACCACAAAGAAACATAAAACGGGAGAAAAAGGTCATTAATCAGGGGATGTAAGTCTAAGATCGTTGACTAAGCTGTTTACGATGAGGTTACCAGAATGGGGGCTGCATTTCAATTTCCCATCTGAGCACTTCAAATTGGGAATTTCTCCTATTAATATAGATTCTACTATTTTTCTTTTACGGAGATCTTTACAATAATATATGATTTGTGCCTTTGACTAGTTAAGTTGGTGGTTGAAATTTCTAATATTATTAAAAATACTGGATGTGGTACTGCCTCGTCTGACATCACGTTTATGTTCATAGATTCGTTTTGTTAAGCTTATTCCTGTCTTTCCTATTTAAAACCAGGGACAGTTTGTAGAGCCATACGGGATTAAATATACACCTGCATCATTTGGCTGATCCACGGGCTTGGTCGAAGGTAAAGATTTAAGGATCGAAACAAGGTATTTAAATGTGTTTAGGCCTGGAGAAATAACTTTGTTCACTCCTTTGAGGAGGGGAGAAAAGGGAGGGATAGACACATTGTATTACTAAATTTATTTTTATTCTTAGGACGGTAATGAGTAGATTTTGCTTTTGATACACTTTCGTGGATCACGTGGAGGGGATAATTTAATTCAATGAAACTGCAGGTTATATATGTAATCTTCTAGAAAGCAAGGATCACATATCATAAGTGCTCTCAAAAACATACCTGATGCAACGGCTCGCTTAATGTTAATATCATGATGAGAAAAGAAATGGATATAAGAGTTAGAATGGGTTGGTTTTCGGTACACTGAGAAGCTAATTTTGTCAATGACTCTAAGAATTTTTACATCAAGAAAGGATATACAATTTTCTTGTTCCCAATCTACTTTAAAATTGATAGTGAGATAGAGCTCATTAAAATTGTCAAATAAGTTTAAACTATTTATAGGCCAAATCGATGTGACATAATCTACATACCTATACCATAAAAATTATGATGGGGAATCACAAAAGGGAGAAATGATACTTCGAAATGCTCCATAAAAAGGTTACATAATATGGGCGATAAAGGATTACCCATATTTTTGACGGAACAAACCTATAACGCTGATAAATGCATTGTCAGTAACACAAAGTTTAACAAGATTTATAATTTTACTTTTGCCAAGAGGGAGGTTTAATTTTTTATTATCTAATAGCTTAGAGAGAACATAAAGAGCTTCCTTAACTGGAACATTAGTGAACAGGCTGTCTACATCAAAGCTTATTAAGCGGCTTCCTTTATGTTGATTTTCCTAAATTTTTCAATGAAATCAGAGGAATGGATTATGTGTGAAGGACAGGTCAATCCAACAGCATCAGCAAGAAGGGAGGCTAACCACTTCGAGAGTTTGTATGCATGAGAGTCGATACACGATATAATAGGTCGGAGTGGCCTTCTTCTTTTGTTGGTTTTTGGTAGACCATACATACGGGGAAGTGATGAGTTGTTTCTTTGCGTTTTTTTCTATTCGTTTTTTTTCTGATCTGTACGCTATTTATAGACTTTTGTAACAATTGCATTCTCAGTATGCGAGTAAAGAGGGTATGATAAACTACATACTGAAACTAGTCTCGTAAATTAAACTTTTGTCTCCTATACATTGGTTTCACTATCATATATATATATATATATATATATATATATTAGCGGCCATAATATAAGGGTCAGTAAGAACAAATGTATTTAAATATTTATTATAGAAATTTAACAAAACATTGAGACTATATATTATAAAGATATTAAGATATATCTAATATCTATCTTTCCTGAAAATTTTAAGGGAATAGAATAAATATTTCGTAAGTTATGAGGAAATAAACAAACTATCTTTCAAATTGCAGCGGCCAAAAGTTAAGGGTCACTTAGAAAAAATAAACTACCAAACCGAGATATTTGTGTTTAGGAGACTGTTGATGTGCTATCAGTTACTTCTTATGATCATACATTATTAGAACCTTAAACTCTCAACGTGGTGCCTTGTAAGAGACGACTAGTGTCCTGTGATGAAAAAGAAAGGAAAGTGTGTCTTCACCATGAGGGCAAGTCAAATTATGTGATAGTAAATACTACAGGAAGGTCTACAAGTGTTGTACAATGAAGTGTAGCTCGTTTTAAGGCATCAGGATTGCCAGATACTGAACCCAAAACCGATAGACCTCGTAAAACGTCACCAAAACAGGATCGTATTATGGGATATCTCAGTGCTGCTGAGATATCCCACGAGTTCAGCTCCATCTCTGATGTCAACATATCGCGCAAAACAGTTTCCCGGAGGTTACGAGGTTCTGGTTTGCTTGCTCGGGCACCGGTAAAGAAACCTCTGATCTCCAAGAAGAATCAAAGAGCCCGTCTTCGTTACGCTCACAAACGTGTCGTTTGGACAGAAGAACTGTGGCCGCAGGCTCATTTTAGCGATGAATCGAAGTTTAATGTGATTGGTTCCGATGGCGGGATGTACGTCCGATAAAAATATGGCGAAAGGTTATCCCGTGCATATGTAAATAAGACAGTTAAATATGGAGAAGACAGTGAAATGGTATAGGGAGTGATATCCGCTGCTGGTCGTGGTCCACTTATTCGCCTACAATGGACTGTCAATGCTGAAATCTACAAGCAGATTCTTAGACAGAATGCCCTTCCACATCTTCTATCCTGCTCAGTTAAACCTCCTATCCTCGTGCAAGACAACGCTCCCTGCCCCACTGCGAAGAGAGTCAACAGATTTTTGAGTGACAAATGGGTTGATCTCCTGGACTAGCCACTTCAAAGTCTCGATCTCAACCCTATAGAAAACGTTTGGAAGATTATTGGAGATGGGGCGCGAGGGGAGAAATCCGAAGAACCAAGATGAACTCCGGGAATTATTGAAAAACGAATGGAAAAATATTACCTGATCATTTTGCAAGAAATAGTACAGTCCTATGATAACAGATGTCGGAAGGTTATTGCTAGTAACGAGAAGTTCACAAAATATCAATAGTAAGGTTTTTTCTTTTGTTCTTGTTCAATTTACATTGTGTTTCTAAGTGACCCTTAACTTTTGGCCGCTGCAATTTCGAAGATAGTTTGTTATTTCCTCATAACTTACGAAATATTTAATCCATTCACTTGAAATATTCACGAAAGATAGATATTAGATTAATATATCAAATATATTTATATTTATATAACTATATTTATCTAAATATGTGTATAATATATACTCCTCAACGTTTTGTTAAACTTCTACATTGAAATATTTAAATACACTTGTCCTTATTGATCCATATATGTATTATGGCCGCTAATATATATATATATATATATATATATATATATATATATATATATATATATATATATATATATATATATATATGTATATATATATATATATATGTATATAGATATATATATATATATATATATATATATATATATATATATATATATATTTATATATATATATATATATATATATATATATATATATACATATATATATATATATATATATATATATATATATATATATATATATATATATATATATATATATATATATATATATATATATATATATATATATATATATATATATATATATATATATATATATATATATATATATATATATATATATATATATATATATATATATATATATATATATATATATATATATATATATATATATATATATATATATATATATATATATATATATATATATATATATATATATATATATATATATATGGTTTACCTAAAACTCATGAAATACTTCTCCGCCCTATCTTATCTGCAGTCAATACTCCAAGCTACAACTTAGCTAAATTTTTTGTTCCGCTTATTCATCCTTTGACACACAATCACTTCACCTTATGTGACTCTTTCGATTTTTCAAAATATATTGGTGATCTCTGTTTGAGGAATTCTTCTTTTATGGCAACAATCGATGTGGATTCTTTATTTACTAATGTTCCGGTACAGGAAACCATTAATAGTATTTCAGATACTCTTTTTCATAATACGAGTGAAATATTGGGTTTAACTAAACAACTTTTCATCAAGCTTTTAAAGCTAGCCGTGGGTGATACTATTTTCCTTTTTAACAACGAGCTCTATTTACAACACGAAGGCATGGCTATGGGTTCCCCACTGAGTCCCTTCTTTGCCAATAGCTTTTTGTGTCACCACAAAACTCGGTGGCTGGACAAGTGTCCTCTAGAATTCAGGCCTATTGTCTTCAAAAAATTTATAGACGACTGTTTTCTAATTTTTAAGCACAGTGATCATGCACCCCTATTTCTAAATTATATTAACCAACAACATCCTAACATAAGGTTTTCTATAGCAATAGAAAACGTTGTCCGTCGAGGTTTCTCTTACAATACATCCATTTACAGAAAACCTACCACCTATAGATTAGGTACACATTTTTTTAGTAGCTCTCCCAGTCAGTTTAAATTGTACAGTATTAAAAGCCGAATTTTTAGAGCCTACCATATATGCTCTAACTGGATATCGTTTCATGAAGAACTGACTTATTTAAAAGGATTTCTTAAAATTTAATTATTTCCCCAATTTCATCTTCGACCAGTTAGTATCCAAATTTCTCTCCAAAATATACTATCCTCGACCCTACTGTTTCTAAACAGAAGGTTTTCATTAAGCTACCCTATCTTGAGCATTTGACATCAGAGTTTAACAAACTCCTTCTCTCTACCCTCAACAACCATTTTCCTCAATGCCAATTCATTTGTATAAACTCCAACCCTGTATCGTTAAATTCCTTTTTCTTCATAAGCAGCCAATCCCTTTGGGCTTGCGATCCTGTATAATTTACAATTATACATGTACGACCTGCCACAGTCGTTATGTAGGCCAAACTGGCTTACAATTCAACTGCAGGATCGCGAAGCCCTTGAGTTTGTCTCATAGGACTGGTGTTCCCATTTCTAAACCTGAAGCCTCTTCCATCAGGCAACATTCAGGGTATCACCACCATCCTCTTAATTCTAATTCATTTACTATATTATCTTCAGCCTTAACTTCTCTCGATTTGAAAATCTTAGAGTCACTATATATCATCAAAATAAATCCAAACCTAAATAATTACTCCTCCTCAATTAAATTATTCACAATATAGCCAACCAACAATTCAATAGATTAACTAGCCAACAGACCAACCAAATAAATTTCGTCAGTAGTTATATAAGTTCAGTTAGTTGATTTCTCAACTCCCACGATAAAGGTTAGTCACTTTGTTCATTCTGATTTGTTTTCGGGTTTTTTTGTTTTTTTAAATTTAATATAGAGGTTATTTTTTGTTTTCTTCAGAAACTTTTAATATGTGATAATCAAGTCAGTTTGTTATAATTTCACTTTCTATAATTTTTTTTTAAATCACACTGGGTAATATTATTTAATTCTTTATATTGTTATTAGTGTCTTTACTTTAATTTAATAATTGTCAATTTTATTATTTTAACTTGCCTTCTTCCGCTTTTTTTTAATGCATTATTTTAACTGTTAGCAATTAATGTTCCTTCCCATTCTCATTAGACGATATAGTCGTTGAAGATGGTCCTAGTAAAGGTCCGAAACGCCCGGCCAATAAATGATTAGTGTAATCACCTGGGTCTTCATATTCCTGATATATATATATATATATATATATATATATATATATATATATATATATATATATATATATATATATATATATACAGATACCCCCACAGAGAAAAAGTGAATATCGATTCCGAGAACTTTCGTCTTAATACTTAAAGACCTTTTCATTCCTTGAAAAACGTCTTTAAGAATAAAGACGAGAGCGCTCAAAATCATTTTTCCTCTTTCCTCTGTTGGGGTAACATAACTTTGACTCACGTGTATTTTGTGAGCTTTTTTTCCATATATATATATATATATATATATATTTTACTAAAGAATTGATTCTAGGAATGATTTCAGAGAATGTGTATTTATTTTCTTCACTTTCCTTGCCTTAAAATCAGTAAAAAGAGCACACCCGTTCTGGAATTATTAATATTATATCATCGGAATTAGATTTATGGCAGTTACTCTTTCATTCCAAGAAAAGTAAATCGTTCCAGGTGTGATTGGATTAGCTTAAAGCCATAATTATGGTGAAATGGTAGATAGATTATGTAATTTGGAGATAGCTGGATATAATTTAAAACAACCACTCACCCTAAAACCTAATTAATTACAGTCTAAAGTCCCCACAGATGTGTGTGTATATATATAAAAAAATCCATTTCCTCCCTATTTATTGAATTAACTGAGAAACCTGAGGGTTAATTTAAGAAAATAACCCTTGGAACCTGGTCTTGAAGGACTAAAATGTTATGCAAACGTCATTTAAAGAATATTTTCCTTTAAATCAGCCATAATAATTGTTACGGTATTTTTAATTTTAACGTAATTAGATGATATATAAATAGAAAGAAAAAGACAGTGGGGGATGGGATTAGTATTTTAAAATAAGGAATACAAAATATAAATATAGTTGATACATTAATTTTTTTTTAATAATTTAACTTTACCCAGATTTTGGCCTAGATTGATAAAAAAATAATCTATTTTTATTTATATATTTATATTTTTATTTTGACGCCAGCCTCGATTGAGCCCTTTGAGAACAACAATCATATTCTCTGTTTTACTTTTTGTTTTCTTTATAAGATCTCTAAAAGTAATAAGACTACCATATCTGATACCATGTAGGTAATCAATTACTGCTAACTTGTACATTGTCTGTGGTAGATGGCTTTCTGTAGATACTGGTTTCAGGCAACTTACATATATTAGCAGTTGCATGTTATGGTAGTTTAGCAATTAGTCAGAGTGAACCTTAGTTAAGGGTTTGTTTTGAACAGAGATAAAGAGATACGCGCTACAGGTTCGTCGTTTCTAACGGACTCATATGATAGATTGTTGCTCACCTGTTCATTTTGGGAGAATGGAAACGAGATTTGGGACAATTAGCCAGCCGTCTATCTCCTGACAAAATCATTAGATTTAATTTTCGTTGAAGATTTAAAAGGATATGCATCATGATTGTTAACTGAAATCAAATCTCATCTGATTGGCAGTCGCAGAAATAAAATAGGATGCTGATCTTTAATAGCTTATTTTTAAACCAGTTCGAATTTACAAAATGATTCAAGCTTGGTTATGAAGGTGACATGAGGGCATCAGTTTAACCCTTAAAGCCCGGGTATAGTCCGGTTTTGCGCACCCGCCAAATGCAAAATAAAATGAAAATAATATATATTTTTAAAATGCATGTTTGTATTAATATTTTTTACTCTACCATTTGGAAATGAAAGAAACTAAGTACAAATATTATTACTTACCTATTTATCTTCATTTTCCTTGCTTTGTTGATTTTAACAACTTCTTCATGTGTGGTAATCTTGGAAGCAAGCTCCAAGACAAAGTCCCACACTGCACTCCTTACACCACATTGTAACCACTTAAAATTTTTTGCGTGTGTGGTAATCTTGGTAGCAAGCTCCAAGACAAAGCCCCACACCGCACTCCTTGCACCATGTTGTTACCATTTTCCTTTTGGTTGCTCGTCGTTCTGTATGTTGACAAACATGACACTGTCGCTGTCCTTTATTTCGTCCACCAGTTGAAGGTACATTTTGTGGAGAGTGACGAACCATAAATTCTTTAGCATAAAGTCGGTCTGGAGTGTTGATGTGATGTCTCCCAACTATGGGAAATGTAGGTCGCCCATACTTTTCCAGTAGCTGCATTATGACTTCATAGGAGAATTTCCTCAATGAAGGTTTATTGCCTGTCTTAACCAAATATAAATTGTATGCATTCAGCATTGCCATATCAAGCAAATGGAAAAAAATCTTCTTGTACCACTTCAAACACTTTCTAAGACAATCGATTGTTCCTATCTGCATGTCACTTTGGTCAACAAGCCTCATGTTGAGTGTATAATCTAATACAGTATCTGGTTTCTTGATTTCTGCATCTGTTCTAAAACACCTTTTTCCAGTAAGCTTCATCTCACCTTTGTGAATGGTACTAAGCATTGTAACTGTACGTTTATCTTGCCACTGAAGTGCCATGATTGGTCCATTTTTTCTTCAATTCAAATTCCCCTCTTCTCTTCTTATCAAATTTGGGCATATTTTTTCTATTCATCCTTACAGTGCCGCAGGAGCCAGTGTTGTTTTCCTGTAAGAATGTGCACAATGTGGGACTTGTATAATAATTGTCTGTATATAGAATATGTCCTTTTACAAGATATTTAGACAACAATTGTTTGACTACTGATCCACTCAATCCCAAGCGAGCGTCTTTTGGAATATCTACTTCACTTCCAGTGTATATTATGATGTCAAGTATTATTCCTGTTTCGCAGTCACACAGCACAAATACTTTTATTCCAAATCTGTGTCTTTTTGTAGGAATGCACTGTTTGAAGCCAACACGACCTTTGAAGAGAATGAGGGATTCGTCGATGATGACCTTTTGAAAGGGCTTGAACACTTGCGAAAAATTATTAGTTACCATTGTCAACAGATCTCGAATTTTCCATAAACGATCATTTATGTTTGGCTCTTCACTACTTGCAAAGTGCAGATATTGTAAAATTGCGAAGAACCTATCACGAGACATATATTTGTCAAAAATAGGTGTCCCTATCAAAGGATCATTCTTCCAATAATCTGATAGAGCATGCTTTTTGACTTGAGGCATCAGCATTGTAAGTGCAAAAAATATGTACATTTCACTGACATTAGTGTCTTCCCAACGTTTCATCCGTGATGAACTTGGAGCTAAATCTTCATCTTCATTTCTACCCACCTTGAAAAAATCATTTGTTTCTTTCACAACCAATTCCACTATTTTTATATCAAACATTTGCTGAAAATATTCAAATTCTACAGAACTCTCTGTGAGCGTACAAGCGTTGGTAATACCGCCACTGGCTATATTGAAATTTGGAATTTGAGGTGAAAAGACATTACAACTGGTCCATCTATTATTTGGAGCAGTATTTTCCTCTTCCTCTTCACTACTTTCACTGTCATCCGATATGATATCACTGCTTTCATCACCACTAGATAACATCAAGGGTATTATAGAACTAGAAGAAACGCTTCTTCTATTACGAATTCCACTAACACTCGCCATTATCCTCGGAATACGTACCAGCACACAAACATGGCCAAACGTGACTAAATATAAATAAAACGCTTGACTAACTGCAACGGAGTATACAAAAAAGGTACCAGATGTCGCGAGATGATTTAACATGAAATAGATGATGACTGTACAGCGCGGAAATGTGCAAAACATCAATAATTGGTAGCCGTACATTGAAAGATTGTACAAATCATCTATTGATGATGACCGGTTTTTCTTAAGGGAACATCAATGGATGATGACCGGGCTTTAAGGGTTAAAGAATACTATGAATACTCTTTCTTTCTAACTAGTAATATGTTATTTAATTTAAACTCGGAATACCCTTATTTCGTCGAAACGAAGAATACGCTTATTTCGTCTAAAGGTTAAATGGAAAGAGGATTTAATTTTTTTTTAATAGTGTTATCGTATTGGCATATGTTATACCTTGTTGTTGTTGGCTTGCATTTATGCTTTATTCACCAATTTTATTTTCTTTCTCTTCCACAAACAAACATCTCTCACAGTTATCTTTACCAACATATTTTGAAATCCCTTGAGCTTTAGAAGCTAAGTCCGGTGATATTCAACATTACAAGGTCCTAGTTATCATGCATGATATTGTTAACCGGGTGGTAGTCCTGGTCGCGTACGGAAATGGGCCCTTGATTTCTTGGTTAAGTTTTGAAGTGTTTGGGGTTCAGCATTGGATTGCGCAACGGTTCTTGGAGATGTGAATGGGAGCCTCAGCCGAAGGTACCTTCTTGAAGCGTGATATAATTGTGGTTACGTGAGGCAATCAAGCAGTTGGAACTCTGCATTGACTAAGGAGGTTCCGATCAATGGGTAAAGACAAAACAGGAACCTTTTAGTCGCATGAGACTCTTATATCTCGCTATGTCGGTCAGTTGGTCGGTCCTCGGGTTTTTTTTAATAACATTGTAACTGTCGTGGTATGACCAGGTGTACGTGGTTATACACACACTGGCCTACTGGCCGACCAAAATTAAGGATCCTACTGAGGATGGCTTTGAGAGTGCTTTAACTACACAGTTGCTAGGCCAAGGAATATTCAAATACGGCTACAAAAATATACTTTAATAGTGCTAAAGTTTACATACACACACAGGGCAAGTTAAATAGCAATGCAATTAAATATTGATGGTTCACTGCTAAGATGATTGGCACTATCAATTAAGTTTGAACCAAGGGATAATTAATAAGTAATGATTTTACAATTATGCAAGTTCTAGAGCAAAGGGGGTCCTTGAGGTTCGACGCGGTAAAGGTGAGAGGAGCGTGACGAAGCGGGGGATAAATCCCTTTTACCTTGATGTGCGGCGAGTAGGACCAGGTAGGTAATTTCAACCTTGAACTTGTGAGCGTCTCACGGGACGCTTTATTCAATTTCGGGAAACTGAAGTTAGGGTTCTCTATCCTTAAAAGGCTTCGAGGATGGCTTTTCCGATCCTTAAAATCCAAAAACGTGCTGAGAAGGGTTGAAGCGCGCCTAACTATCTCCACAAACAACACTGAGTGACGACTAGCTCTTCCTTGGCTCTTTGAAAATCACTCAATTCTTCTCTGGACGAGAATGTAGTCGATTCCCTCTCAACTAACGAAGATGTTACGCCTACCGTACTGGACAGTGGCTTCAGAAACAATCTGCATATGTGAACTTCGAAGTATCCACTATATACTCCGAAATTATCTAGATAGGGAGAGAGATTCATCGCCAACAAATTTCATAATTGCCATGAGTTGCGATAAGTGCCCATAGCGAGAAGTCGCAATGCCCCCTTAATGGTCTTTCCACTGTGCTAATTTTCGCAGTATATAGGGCAGACGAATTTAGACCGGTCAACAGCGAACTGGGGAAGTCAGTGGGGAGGCGGGGGGGATTCCTTCTCTCTCTCCTTATTCTTCAACACTCCTCCCTTTTCAGGAAGACATTTTTTTCCACAAGTTAGGTGCAAAAAATATGTCTTGACCTAATTTTTCTTCACGGGGGAGATGTTATAAAAATTCAATTAGTGAACGAGATACAAACAAAAGTCGGACATGAGCGTGGTTAGCAAATAACAATAGTTATTTCAGATTATACGCAAAGGTACAATAAAGAAAAAACAACCAAAATTAAGCCATTTAACACATTGAGTATATGAATAAAAGAAACAATGAACCATTACTAAAGACACACTACAACAGAGAATAACTATACAGCACTTCAACAACTAACCTATATATAAAACAAATCAGCAAACATATTTACAAGCAGATACGCTAATGGCATCTTTAATTTATGGCAATAGAATCTTCTAGTGGATTTATACTTAAACTATGTGCTAAACAATTTTGAGTACCCTTGATATACGCAATACAGAATTGATATTCCATGAGTAACAGACTCCAACGCATTAGTCGTCCATTTTGACTCTTGAAATTACGAAGGTGCGACAATGGCTTATGGTCACTCTCAATTACGAATTCGGTCCCTATAAGCCTTCTTGCGGACAGACAGCTTCCTGCTCGCATACGCAACGGGCCATCCACTTCCATCGTTTTCATACTGAATGAGGGCACCACCTATACCATCACATTTTGACTCTTGAAATTACGAAGGTGCTACAATGGCTTATGGTCACTCTCAATTACGAATTCGGTCCCTATAAGCCTTCTTGCGGACAGACAGCTTCCTGCTCGCATACGCAACGGGCCATCCACTTCCATCGTTTTCATATTGAATGAGGGCACCACCTATACCATCACAAGAGGCATCAGTACGAATCCCAAACTTTTTGTTCAGATTCAGGAGTCGCAAAATCGGAGCAGAGATCAATTTCTTCTTCAGCTGTTTAAAGCTAGACACCGCGGGGGAGTCCAACTAACAGGATCAGGTCCCATTTTCTTTAACATATCATTAGAGGGAGATGCTAGAGTGGCGAAATTGGGAACGAATCACCTGTAAAATAAAGCAGAACCCAGAAATGATCGCAGCTGCTTCTTCGTTCGGGGAAGCAGAATTCCAGCTATGGCTTTAGCTTTATCTTCTTGAGGGACAATCTGGTTCTTTCCGATCTTAGAACCAAGATATTTAATATCGTATCATATGCTAAATGACACTTGGACGGGCCTATCGTAAGTCCATGTCTGCGCAAACGGATTAACAAAGTGCGAAGGGACTGTACGTGCTATCCCATGTACGGGTAGCAACGTACACGTTGCCAAAATAAAAGGTTACACTGAGTAGGCCGTCTACAATTCAACGTATCATTCGATCGTAGTTACCACACGCAGTTGCCAAACCAAAGCAAAGACAGGTAAATTGCATTAAGCCTTTTTCTGTAGGAAAAGCTGTAAAGCGCTTAGAAAATTCGGAGAGCGGAATCTGATGGTAGGCCTTACAAAGACCAATTTCGGATATGAAGTTTGCATCTCCGAAAAGTTGTAGGTTTTGATAAATAAGGAGCAGCAAGGAAAGTAAGTACCCTAGGAGACCTTATGGTCCATTCAAAGAGGGTACCTTTGCACTAGCAATCTAACAGGCACATGGTTGCTCAATTGTTTTGCGTCCCTGAACGGCCGCTTTTCAAAACTTTGTCTAGTCTTGACTTAAACTGGTCAACAGATTCACTGTTGACAACTTCCACTGGAAGTGCGTTTCACTTACAGCAGATACTGTACGTGAAAAAATTTCCACACAGATTGCGGTTGTAACGCTTCAGTTCAAGTTTGATGCCGTGATTGCGCGTTCTGTTCTCACTCAGTGTGAAAATATCCCGGTAGTCGACATTGTCGAACCCTCGAAGTATTTTGAAGACTTCGATGAGCTGACCACGCAGTCTACGGGTTTCCAGCGAGAACAGATTTAATTCCCGTAGTCTATCCTCATAACTTTTATGTCGGATAGAGAGAATCAGCTTGGTTGCCCTGGCTTGTACGCGTTCCAACCTTGCGATATCCTTTCGAAACGAAGGACTCCAAAATTGTACGGCATACTCCAGGTGCGGCCGAACCAGGGAGTTGTACAGACAAAGTACTATCTCCTTGTTACGGTATGTAAACTGGCGCTTTATGTAGCCTAACATACTTTGGGCTTTCTTTTCTGCCTCAATGCACTGTTTCGAAAACTTGAGGTCGCTAGTGATAGTTACCCCAAGTCCTTCTCAGTGTCACTC
This sequence comes from Ceratothoa steindachneri, assembly GCA_963969495.1. NCBI lineage: Eukaryota > Metazoa > Arthropoda > Malacostraca > Isopoda > Cymothoidae > Ceratothoa > Ceratothoa steindachneri. The sequence goes on from OZ018322.1 coordinate 2,227,845, forward strand.
GATTCAAGAGCAGTGCCCTTAAGGATATACTGAGATCGAGGGTTTCTGTGGCCGATATGCATCACTTTGCATTTCCCCACGTTAAAAGGCATTTGCCACGTGTCCGACCACTCCCCAATCTTCCCAAGATCTTTCTGCAGGCGGGCAGTATTTCCATCCCTTGCAACGTGGTATATCAAGCTTGGTATCGTCGGCAAATTTCTAAATCTTGGCAACCATGTCACCGTCCATGTCGTTGACGTAGATGATGAATAGTAGTGGTCCCAGGACAGAACCTTGAGGTACCCCGCTTGTAACGGGCACCCACTTAGAAGCCTGTCCATTCACCACCAACTGTTGCCGTCTGCCACTTAGCCAGTTCTCGATCCAGCCGGCTACTTTTCCGTCTATGCCCAGCGCTCGCACTTTCCGGAGAAGGTGGCGGTGTGGTACCTTATCAAAGGCTTTCTGAAAGTCTAAGTACACCACATCCACCGCCTTGTCCCGATCTTGCTCACTGAACACGAAGTGGAAGAATTCCACAAGGTTCGTCAGGCATGACCGTTGCCTTCGGAAGCCGTGCTGGGAACTCCTCAGTAGCAGGTTTGACTCTAAATACGACGTCACTTTGTCCACCATGATGCTTTCCATGAGTTTACCGACTATCGAAGTCAGACTGATAGGTCGGTATATCGACGTTTCGCTTCGGTCTCCTTTCTTGAAGATAGGAGTCACCTCCGCTTCACGCCAGTCTCTAGGAACGCATTCGGTCCAGATTGACATGTTAAAGATTGCGCTCAGGTGTCGTGACACTTGATCGCGCACTTCTTTCAACACTTTAGGTAGAAACCCATCCGGGCCAAGTGACTTATTCATCATTAGGTCACTGATCTTTTTTTTTATTTCCCCTTCGGTGAAGTCCATATCCTCCAGCTTTTCCCTCAAGTAGGAATCCATTGGCTGGGGTTGGGACCACACTCTTCAGTAAACACTGAAGAGAAGTAGTCGTTGAGGAGGTTAGCATTTTCTGCATCTCAGTGCTTTAATGCCCCCTCCTCATTTTTCAAAGGGCCAATCGTTCGACCGATTGGTTTACGGCTGTTCACATATCCAAAAAACTCCTTGGGATTCACTTTACAGAGTCTCGCCCCTCGGAGTTCCTCAGAACGCTTAGCCGCCCTTATGCTGGACTTCACTCTCCTGGCTAGCCTCCGGTATTCGTCAAAGTCACCCGAGATCTTCGATTGTCGGTACACAGTTCTCTTTTTCCTAAGCAGTTGGCCTATTTCTCGATTAAACCACTTTGGTTGAACAGAAGACCGACGGGGACATTTCAGAGGTATGAAACGCGATTGAAGACTAATGAATGTGGTTTTGAAACTGTTCCACGAGTCTTCAACAACATCGCACACTTCTAGCCTCGCGTCAGTCAGTCCAGCACGAAGACCTGCAAAGTCTGCTCTTTTCAAATCGAGTTTCTTCGATTTACTAGTTGCAGGCCCTGCCTTCGGAACTTTGACTACAAATCTAATTAGTCGGTGGTCACTGCCACGGAGCTCTTCGCCAACAGAGAGGTCCTCAACGATGTCATCCTCAGAGGTGAAAACCAAGTCGAGGATATTGTTTCCTCTCGTTGGCTCTCTCACCCATTGAGTGAGGAACTCGTTGTTCGCGAACTCCAGGAGTAGTGCGTTCTCGCCACAGGGTTCTCTGGTTTCCCAGTCAACTTGTGTGTTGAAATCACCCATGAAGATACACACTCTGTCTTCGACAAGTTCTCCTAGTACTGGTACAGATCTCTGTCCTTTTCAACGAGTTGGGCAGGAGGTCTATAAAGCACCAGGGTCCTGTATTTGGCGGGACCTATCTCTAGGTCAACACCTAGTAGTTCATGGTCGGATACGATGTTGCAATCCGTCGAGTTGAGGGTATCCTTGACATACAACATCACACCGCCACCCTCTCTGTCTGGCCTATCTTTCAAGAAGAGCTGGTAACCGGGAATCGTGAATTCACCTTCAAAATCTCGGCTTGAGGTTTTTATCCACGACTCCGTTATGGCCACCATCTCAGGTTCCTCTGTTACTACGAGGCCACGGAGCTCAAGAAACTTATTCCTGATTGACCTCGCATTGAACAGAAGAACTTTGAGGGAGTCCCCCTAGTGTAGGACTCCCTACGCTCTTCCGTTTCCCGGCTTCTCTGTTTTCGTGGTCACACCCTTTTTGACGACCTTCGAGAAGGTCGTTCCAGGAGTGACACGGGCATGCTGGCGCACGTCCGCTTTCGCTCTGTTTCGAACGCTCCTTTGGGTGCGTTCCACGACATCTTGAATTAGGTTGGCGAGAAAGGCCTTTCCTTTAAAGGAGAGATGTAGCCTGTCCCTTTGGTAGAGGTTATTTCTACCGATAATGGTACGATAGGGGTCCACGAAGAAGACTCCTTTTGCCGTGCAGAGAGCCGCCAACCTTCGGTTCACTGCGACGTTTCTTTCGTGAGCGGTTCGGGATGGACCTCTTCTCGGAAGCATCCCAACCACCACACGTTTGCGGGTTTTAAGCCCTATGTCATCCACGGCTCCCATCACCGTTTGGATGATCTTACCACTGAGGCCAACCTTACCCCCTCTGAGGTAGAGGTCGTTGCCGCTCACCATCAGAGCAACAACTGAATTCTCAGAAATCTGAGCTTTCTCTGCCTCTACTCTGATGTTATGGTTACCCCGTCCTGACCGGCAGCTTACCTTCACGCTAGTGCGAAGGCGGGCCGCTAGCAGCGGCTGCAGATCCCGTGTTTGCGAGTCACCTATGAGGGTGACCTTCGGACACTTGGTCTCTGAAGACGGGGTCTTGCCTTGTGGAAGAGGCCTCTCCTTTTCCTCTTTACTCTCCACGTTCTTATCTTTCTTTTTCTTCTTCTTTATCTGTTTTTCTTCTATTTTTGGTTCTACTTTTGTTTCAACTTTATTCTTTTTCTTTTTTTTCTTCGTTTCTCCTCGCTTATTTTTCTCTCTTTCTCTCGCCTCAGCTAGCTTAGCCTAAGATGATGCCGGAATGTCCGCTTGGGTACCAAGGGATCCCGACATGTCAGAGGGCGGCACCTCTTCTAGGCATCAAACCTGAACTGCGTTAAGGGCTTCGAGCTTCTCCAACTTTCCCTCAAGTACCTTAGCTCTCTCCTCTGAGGCTCTATAGAGGTCTTTTAATTTCTCCACCTCTCGCGTCAATATGCAAGTAGTGCAGATACTTTCGGGGCTGCATTTTGAGTAGCAGCCCTCAGGAAAGTCAACGCACTACTTTTCTAGCTGGCATGTTGCACAGTTGTGTTTGAGACGAACGGGGCCTTTTGAGCGCTTTCTCTCTCTCTAAAAACTCGTGACCACCAGTCAATGATAAAAAAGGGGGGTTGGTGAGTTCTTCCCGCGTGAGTCGCTCCCGCCTATCGATCGGAGAGGTTTCGGATCTTTCAGAAGGCACGCTCCATGTGCTGCTGTTCATCCGACCGAGTCGTCAAACCTCGGCGTGCCGTGGCTCCCAACCAAGCAGCACTGACGGTCCCCAAGGAGCCCTCGATTTGTCACCAGGTGAACAAAAACGAAGCACGCACCTTACTAAACTAGTTCCCTTCACAACGGCCAAGATCTCGGAGTAGCGTTAAATGGATATCCCACCACACCAAGGAACTCGACCCAAGGCTTTTTATTGGCCTGGCAACCAACATGGGAACAAAGGGCCGTCACCTCGGACCAATGCTACCATAAGCACCCGTCAACGGGCACTGGAAACGGTCAATAATTATGCGCCAGGGAAGGGGTTAACGGGGCACTACCCTCATCCCATTCATCGTGCCCCAACGCCTAGGACACCTCTAGTCCTAGTCTCTCGCAACCAGTGAGCGTCGATTGGCGTTGTTTATAGAGGTTCCAAAGCCTCTCTTCTGACGCATGAAGTAGCTGCCAGGTCCTTATAAGTAGATAGAGGAAAAAAGGGAAAGAGTGACACGATAGGAGTAGGCTTTTTTTGTTGTTTTTTTTCTTTTTGTATGAGTGGGAGATAGGATAAAAGTAAAAAAGGAGAGGGATAGAGTAGAAAAAGGAAGGAATGACGCACTTAGTCTGGAACTTCGTTTCCGACCAAATCGACAAGGGAAGCCCTACCAGGGGTACCCAGAGGAGGTACCCCCGCCGACATAGCTCGAAAAGTCCAAGGTCCACACAAGCTCTCTTCCCGTGACAAGGGGGCGTCACCTCTCCCTCTATTTTCGTTATGAAAAAAGAGAGAGAGAGAGAACTGGGTTACTGAATTTAATTTGAGAAAATCGACGCACATCCTAAATGATTGATCAGCATTTCTGACTATCACAATCGGCACACAAAAGTCAGATGAGGAAGGCTTGATGATCCCCAACCTGACCAAATTTTCTACTTCGGCGTTAAACGCGGGGCGTAAATGAACGGGAATAGGGTAAGGCTTAGTTCTTACTGGTTCTTTTGTTTTAAAACAATCTCATGAGTGAATAAGTTTGAACAACCTGGGGTTTCGGAGAGTACGTCCGAGAATTCACTTAGAAGTCTTGCCAATTAAGCCTTCTCGATAGATTGGAGAAGGGGGTTAAAATCTAGCTCGGGGGCTGAGCCTGATTTGGGGGAAGGAGAGATGGCTTCCACGCAGACCGTTTGAATGAGGCAAAACGGTTTGACCGGGTAAGTTGCCTCTAAGGTGAGTTCTTCGTCTAAAGCGACCACATTATTAACACACGCGCGTCGGTGGTACCTTTTTAGCAGGTTGACGTGGTACACTTTATTACCTGATGGGGTCTGAATGAAGTAGTCAACCTGGCCTCAGGGTTCTACTACTGAAAAGGTCCTTTCCACTGAGATAGGAGCCTATTAGACTCAGAGGGCAACAGAAGTAGTACTTCGTCGCCTGCTTCGAATTTCCGTGCCTTAGATTTGATGTCAGAATACGATTTCTGCACAGTCAATTCTTCTATTCCCTCGAACGGTTTTGGGCAGTTTTTTTCTAGGCTGTCTCCCACAGGGGTTGCAAAGAAGGGCAATTCTTTTGAGCTTCAGCAAACTGATCATTACTAGATAACTCGACGTCCGGGATTGAAGAGGACGTTAAAGGTACCAATGTAAGGGTATCTTCCGCAGTTTTGGCCCTGGTGATCACTGGTTGCGCGATGGGATTTGGGAAGATCTGTGGGCTCTGCCTGATAAGAACAGAGCAAAACTTTATCGGGGTGGTGACTACATTGGCTCATCCTGTGAAATACTGACGCTGTATTTGGCACTTTACCACAGGAAACTTAGTGGCACGACCTAAAAAGGGGTGAACGATCGCAAATCTCTTATGTTGGGGACTTGATGGGGGCAACAGCTTGTCCAAGATTACTATGCATGTGCAACCCGTGTCTCTTACAAGTGTTGACACTCGGCACCCATTTATCGTGCCGTTCTCAAACTTGAGCTTGCTGGGGGAGCTCTTATTGAACAGGAAATTTAACTGTTGTTCCGAGGTAGAGGAAGCAGGTGGCCACTGTGATGACGAGGCAGAAGAGTTAGGGGGAAGAGAAGCAGTTACCTGGTTGACCTGTTGATTAGGGATGGTCCTTAGCTACGATTTCTGGGCGCAGTCATAACTAAGGTTACCAGGGGTGCCACGTGAAAAGCATACGATCTGTTACGCGGGTATTGAGACGGCGCAGAAGGGAACGTTGGAGGCGTTACGTGTTTTTGTTCATGCTGAGGATGAGGCTTGGGCTTATGGTGCACCTGAATCTTCACGAAGCTACCACTATTCTTAGCATGGAACTTATTAGGCCTAAACTTATGTTTGGGGGACGGGGGGTGACTCTTCTTTATATCCTTGGGATACAGGTCATGGCTGTAAGCGTGAAGGTCGGCTTCCTCTACACATTCTTTAAATGAAGAAGCTCTTCTATCTGTTACGATGGCTTTCAATTCTCGGGAAGGGTAGCCATGAGTTGATCCCTTAAAATAAAGTCGACTAATGACTCATAGTCGTTATTCACTTGTGAGAAGG